>OY759209.1:37275088-37875088 GCA_963662105.1 Meiosimyza platycephala | reverse complement strand
GCATGTGCTTTCATATCGAAATTCCCGCCATAACTTTAGAAACTACGAATTTTTTACTAATGACGCGAACCATGTTTTTTCAACTAGAAAATTCGACATAAAATTTTTTTTGGTTTTTTTTTTTGTTTTTTTTTGTAGTGTTATTTGCAATCAATTCTAAGAATGTATCTGCATTCAAAACGAAATCCCGTCATAACTTTGGAAAATATGATACAATTCATATAATAAGACTGATGCGCGCCTTCTTAAAAAACTCATATTTTCCAAAGTTTTGGCGAGAATATCGATTTGAATGCAGATTCGTTCTTAGGATTGATTGAACTAGCATTACAAAAAAAAATTTTTATGCCGAATATGAAAAAAACATGCTGCGCGTCCTCAATAAAAAAATCTTAGTTTCCAAAGTTATAGCAGGAATTTCGATATGAAAGCACATGCATTCTTATTGAAATTATTATTATTGAAATTTTGACTCTTGGTAGAGGTTGGATCTTCCAACAAGACAACGATCCAAAACATACTGCCAAGATTGTTAAGGATTGGCTGTTATATCATGCTCCGCGGCAATTAAATACACCACCTCAAAGCCCGGATCTCAATATTATTGAACATGTCTGGGAAATTTTAGATCGCAAGATCAGGAAACACCAAATTTCTAGTGCTCCCGTACTTAAAGAGCGCATATTAGAGGCTTGGAAGAGCATAACACCAGCAGAATTAACAAATTTAGTTGATTCAATGCCGCGACGTCTTCAAGCAGTCATTGATTCAAACGGTGGACCAACTAAGTATTATATACTATAAAAAGAAAAATAAATATTTTAAGTTACTGTCGACTAAATGTTATAATCCATGAAGTGTATGTAGACTTTTGTCAATAGTTTTTTATGTTTTTTTCAAATAACTTTGTTAGTACATATTGAAGAATGTATTTTCTTTTGTTCATTATCATTAAAAAAGAGTTCTAAGCAAAATTGTATCATTACTTTTTTCCTTAATGTTTTTGGATTATCGAATTAGCAGAAATAGGGGTTGTATGTAGACTTTAGTCGCTCACTGTACGTCTAAATCGCTTAGTAATTTGGGGTAAAATTGAGATAGAGAAAATATTCTTATGTTTGAATTAAAATATCGTTAATTGGATTAGTTCATTAGACGCGTACCTTCTTAAGCTATCCAATGCCATAAAAATCTTGAATATCAATTTTTTTTGAGATACGCCCTATTCGCTTCTGGCGGCAGTATGGTCTCTCTAAGGCCAGGTTCAGAGTGGGCGCTATAAGCGAAGAAACAGTGTACGGATATTTGTATGCAAACAACGCAAAGTGTACAGAGTGATAGCGAAGCGTCATAGACGCTAACACCGATTTTTTTTTTCGTGCATAAAAGAAATTTGATAGGAGGTAAAGAACAAAACTATTTTCCGTTGTTTTAAATAGGAAAAATGAATGCAGAGCCAAGGCAGCGGTCAGGATGTAAGGCAAAATGAAGCAGAGGTCAAACAGCGATAAAAGTAAACACATTGCTTACGTGGTATGTATGATATCTATCAAAAACTAATAAATTTGAGACTTTTTTTCAAATTTAAAAATAACGAAACGAAAAACTTAAGAAATTTGAACCATTTATTTTTTCAATTCCGATAAGCAATGATTATTTTGAAAAAGTCCTTAGTCTTTTAAATAGTTTGTTGTTTAGGGAAAGAAATCGAATGCTGATAGATCTCATAAAGTCAGGACTTATTATCAAAATAAACTGTACCGAAAACTGTTAATCATTTAACAACTTTTTTTGTTAAATGCATATTCTAATTGAGAAAAATAATGAGGCAATTTTGTAAACCTCTACCGTGGTATATATGTATGTACATAAGGGGTTAAGAATGATCATCTTTTTTTCGAAATTGAGTTAAACCTCAGGATGTGTACCTCATTGATACATCTATTGAGAATACCAATGGAGCAAATCACTGTTGGTTGCTGTTGTAGTTAATATATTTTAATATAAAATTTGTAGTTTATATATTTCAATATATTTTTATATATACAGTGGCTCACAGCTTATTTCATGCAGTGCATACTTTTAATTTCAATGCTCTGTAACTTTCAAACTAATTGGAATATGAAAAAAGTTTTGATACCATTTGAAAGAACAAAAATTGTAGTTTTAAAAAAATTTTTATTTAATGTAACAAAATATTACCTGCAATTTTTATAATAAAGAATCGAAGAATACTACTGAATTTCATGCCACAGCTTATTTCATGCAGACATGTATAAATTGAAAAACCATTGTTTAAAATAATGATTTCATAATTTTAAGTATGTAGTGTGGTAGCCTCTTTGGTCAACTACAGCTTAAAAACGGTTTGGCATCGAAGCTGCAAATTTTTTATTAGTATCTGGCGAGTTATAGCACCACTCAATTTTAAGTGCCTTTTTTAGGTCGTTTTTGCTTGAAATGTTGTGTGTTCGGATATTTTTTTCCAAAATCGTCCATAAATTTACAAGCACCCTTAGATCAGGTGACTATGCTGGCGGTGCCATCAAATTAGGGCACTTGTATATTAACCAGAATTGAACTAAGCCCGCTATGTATTTTGGGTTTTTATCTTGGTAAAACCGTAAATTTGTCTGCATGGCAAGGTTTTCGGCACTCCGCAACAAATTGACACTTATCATCTGAAGACACATATCCATAGTCATGATATTTCCTATAAAAGCCAAATTTCCGGTACCAGCAGCTGACATGCAAGCCCAAACCGAAAGTGTTTAACTGGCGAGTAGTTCGCAAAAAGCCGTTCATCAGTTAAAAATGAGATTATCCGTCTGATTTTCGCCAAATAACATGTTTTGAAGACCACTGAGTACTGGAATTCAGTAATATTTGTGGACGAATCGAAATTGAACTTATTTGACTCAGAAAGCATTTCGCGAAAGCCAAATAGAAAAAACAACAAGGAAAACATACACGCGATATAAAATAGTGCCATGGTTTGGGCTTGCATGTCAGCTGCTGGAATCGGAAATTTGTCTTTTATTGAAAATATCATGAGCATGGACACTTGTCTTCAGATTATGAGTGTCAATTTGTTGCAGAGTGCCGAAATCTTGCCATGCAGACAAATTTACGGTTTTACCAAGATAAAAACCCGAAATACAAAGCGGGCTTAGTTCAATGCTGGTTAATATACAAGTGCCCTTATTTGATGGCACCGCCAGCATAGTCATCTGACCTAAGGGTGCTTGTAAATTTATGGACGATTTTGGAAAAAAATATCCGAATACACAACATTTCAAGCAAAAACGACCTAAAAAAGGCACTTAAAATTGAGTGGTGCTATAACTCTCCAGATACCAATAAAAAATTCGCAGCTTCGATGCCAAACCGTTTTAAGCTGTAGTTGACTAAAGAGGCTACCCCACTACATACTTAAAATTATGAAATCATTATTTTAAACAATGGTTTTTCAATTTATACATGTCTGCATGAAATAAGCTGTGACATGAAATTCAGTAGTATTCTTCGATTCCTTATTATAAAAATTGCAGGTAATATTTTTTTACATCAAATAAACATTTTTTTAAAACTACAATTTTTGTTCTTTTAAATGGTATCAAAACTTTTTTCATATTCCTATTCGTTTGAAAGTTACATAGAATTGAAATTAAAAGTATGCACTGCATGAAATAAGCTGTGAGCCACTGTATTTGAATTTAATTTTTTATATTTCATGTTCTTATATTTTTCGATTCTAATGAAAATTCTTGACAAACAAAAACTTAAAATTATTTGATATTTATAAAAATTAATTTAATTAAAATGCAAAGTAAAATTAATAAAGAGATGATGCTACAATTAAATGAATTAATATTAATTAAAATAAATGAAATGGAATTTATTAATTAATGTTGTAAGTGACTGAACTTTTGTTTATAGAAGTGAGAGGTGTTGTAGAATTGTTGTTTTCAAATTTGTGTATGAATGCTGGTTTGAGATTATCAATTGAAACAGTTTTAATAAATGCTGTGTTTTATTCGCCAAGTTGCTAGCTATGTACGGAAAAAACGATCAAGTCGTTAAGTTTCCTACTCGTTGTTATTTGAGTACTCGTTTGATGTTTTTCATACTTTTTTCATTTCAAATTGTTTATTTTTGACGCCTGACGTTTTAGGCAACTTGCTATGTATGCTTAGCAACTATAATTTTGCTCGTTGAGTTTTCGATTTTGTTTTTGTTTTCCCATACAATTATCGTTGCTAGCTAAAGATATCTAGCAGAGGATGGCGAATAAAACCCAGCTAAAATTACCAATTCTAATTTTGAATATTTTATTTTGCTTGGAAATTACTTTGTAGGGACCTTCATATGGTGGTTGAAGCTCTGAAGTACGATTTATCTTCAAAAAAACATAATCACAAGTGTTTAATCCTTTAGGGACAAAAGACTTCGTTGAGTTATTGTGGTGAATAATATTAGTTCTGGAGTGCGCAAAATGTTGTCTAAGCTTAGAAAGCATTTCGTCTTCTCTTAGTGGTATAGAATATGATGTGATTAATTCACCTGGCAATCTTAATGTTTATCCATATACTAGCTCTGCTGGACAACATTTAAGATCTTCTTTAACCGTGCATCGTAAACCAAGTAAAATAAAAGGCAGTTCGTCGGACCAATATATTGAATTTTTAGAAGTTAATATTGCAGTCCTAAGTTGACGATGGAAGCGTTCGATTACACTGTGGAACAAAATTTTTTTGCAAAAGTCTCCTCGGATCTGACACTGCGGGGTAAAAATATAGGCCAAAAGAAAATACCATTTGGCTCAGTTTGTTCAAGTTGGCTCAAATTTTCGAGAAATGAACATTTGAATTTTGCACCTAGATTCATTTGGTTTTTTCGATATATCTCATAAGCAAACTGAGTTTTATTGCATCTGGGGCTGAGGTTTTATGCGTCTCTTCAATATCTACAACTTTCAATAACAAATCAAACCTTTTGGATGCATTTTCGGCAATTTGGAGCACAAAATTCTCAATAAAAGTCAAATTTTTTTGGTTAGAAAGCGTCAAAAATGTTTGTTTAAATGTTATATCATTTTAAAGGGGATAAATTGAGCTTTATAAATGTGTTAATAAAACTGTAGAATAACTACGAATTTTTTTGGAAAAACAACGGTTTTTTGAAAAAAATCGGTCCGAATTGCAAAGCCAAATAAATTCCATTCAAAATTAGAGTAGCTGAAAGTAGCTAAAGGAACAAATACAGTTAAGCACACAATCGAAATTGAATGAAACAAATTATAAGAGAAATATTTTTTTATTGATTTCCAAAATATGGGTGTTATATGAAAGGAAATATAACAAGCTACAATATTGATCTGATTCGAAATTTTCGAAATCCGGCTCGTAGTTTTTGAGACATTACGACTTTTCTGCAATTCGGACCGATTGTTTTTCAAAAAACCGTTATTTTTCCAAAAAAAAAACCTTATTACTCTACAGTTTTACTAACATATTTATAAAGCTCAATTTATCCCCTTTAAAATGATATAACAATTTTAACAAAAATTTTTGACATTAACCTTTTCCAACTGAAAAAAATGTTGTTTTATTGGGAATTGAGTGCTCCAAATTGCCGAAAATGCATTCAAAAGGTTTGATTTGTTATTGAAAGTTGTAGATATTGAAGAGACGAATAAAATCTCAGCACCAGATGCAATAAAACTCAGTTTGCTTACGAGATATATCGAACAAACCAAATGAATCTAGGTTTAAAATTCAAATGTTCATTTCTCGAAAATTTGAGGCAACTTGAACCAAATGAGCCAAACGGTTTTTTGTTTTGGCCTATATTTTCAGCCCGCAGCGTCAGATCCGAGTAGACTTTTGCAAAAAAAATTTTGTTCCATAGTGTTATTCCATTAGCTTGTGGATGATAAGCTGTACATACTATGAATTTTATGTGATCCAAGTAGTTTTGTGAGTTCTTGAAAAAGTTTGCTTGTAAATTGGGTACCTTGATCAACAGTAATGTTTAAAGGTACTCCAAATCGTGGAATGTATTGGTATGTAAAAATTTTAGCCACTGTTTGAGCTGATATGTCCTTTAGTGGAATCCTTTCTGGCCATCTTGTGTGTCTGTCGATTATTGTTAGGATATATCTATTGCCATTAGAAATTGGAAGAGGACCAACTAAATCCATGTGTATATGTTCAAATCTACTTGCTGGTAAAGGAATTATATTGGTTGGTGATTTTGTATACATATCGTTGAACTTTAGACTTTTGACATTCTATGCAATATGTGGACCAAAAGTTTATTTCTTTTCGCATCTCTAGCCAGAAATATTTTGACTGAATCAGTTTTCTAGTTGGTCTAGTTCCAGGGTGCGAAATTGAATGCAGCTTATCAAAAATTGTTTTTCTCAAGGAAAAAGGTACGTATGGACGTGGAGGATGATATGATATATCGCACCAAATTTTAAATTTTAAAATAGGAAGAGATATTTCTTTTAGATTAAATTTAGGATTAGAGGTCAAAATAAGTGTCTTCAGTGTATCGTCTGAATTTTGATCTAAGTACAATTTTTCGAAATTTATATCATTAGATGATATTGCATCAATTTCTGGATAGTACATCAGCGACGATATTATTTTTACCCGAAATGTAATGAATGTCGTTTGTAAATTGTATTCGAGGTGTAGTGTCTGTCGAGGTGATCTGTCGGTTTTCAAATCAATGACATAGGTAAGAGGTTTGTGGTCTGTGTAAATAGTAAATTGTCGACCTTCTAAAAAATGTTTGAAGTGTTTAACGCTATTGTATATGGCTAAAAGTTCCCGATCAATAGTTGAATACTTAATTTCGGTAGGACTTAGTTTGCGCGAAAAGTATTCTAAAGGTTCAATAGTTTTGCCATTTGGCTGCTGCAATACTGATCCAATTGCAATGTTTGAAGCGTCGACGGATAATGACAATTTTGATTTTTATCGAAAATGATTTAATAATGTGTTTTTGGCAAATTTCGTACGTACATTTATAAACGCGTCCTCTGCTTCTTTAGTCCAAGCTAGTTTTTTTTCATTATTTTTGATGGCTTTCGTTAGAATATCATGAAGTGGACTTAATGATTCGGCTAAAAATGGTACAAATCTGTGATAATAGTTTATCATGCCTATAAATTTTTGTAATTTTGTAATTGAATTAGGTTTTTCAAATGTAAGAATTACTTTGGCTCTGGCTTCAGATGGTTGAATTCTTTTTGCAGAAATTTGGTAGCTTAGGAATTCAAGAGATGAGACGCCAAGTACACATTTGGAAGGTTTAATATTGAGTCCATATTCATCAAGTTTTTTAAAAACGGTGTGTATATATCCTTTATGTTGTGATTTATTTCCACTTGGAATTACAATATCATCGACGTAAACGAAAGCAAAATCAAGATTACAAAATATTTCGTTTACGAAACGTAGAAATGTTTGAGCACTATTTCGCAATCCAAATGGCATCCTTACAAATTCAAACATGCCAAATGGTGTGGTAATAGCAGTTTTATGTATATCACCTTCAGCCATAGGAATTTGGTGATCAGCTCTAACGAAAAAATTGTTTTGTTTCTTAGATTTATATTAAGGTCTTGAATCGGTATCCGCTACGATCAGGTATAGTGATATTTTTTAACCTACGGTAATCGCCACAGGGTCTCCAATCATTTGGTTCCTTTTTGGGAACCAAATGTAGCGCAGATGTGACGTGTGATGAAGTTGGACGACAAACTCCGATTTTAAGTAAATAATCGAATTCTGCTTTCGCTATGTTGTATTTTAATGGATTAAGTCTACGTGGTTTGGAAAATGGTAATGATCAATTAGTTTCAATCCAGTGAACTGTGGAATGCTTAACGGGTTTGTTATAGTCACACGCAGAGAAGAAATATGGTTGTGGCAACCATATTCGAAAAGCATAATGGCTATGGTTGAGGCAAACATAATGCTTTATTATACCAACCATAATATACAGAATATATTCAACATATTATTGTTGCCTTTAACAATTTAATGGTCATTGTAAATATAATTATTGTTCCCTTTAAACATAATGTGGTCCCTAACCATATGTTATCCCTCAAAAAACCATACTATGGTTCAAGTAATCAATAATAATGGCCCAAGGTAACCATTTTATGGTTCAAAGTAATCATAATATAGTCAATTTACCATAGTATGATTCAAAAAGTAACCATACTATTGTCAAAATAAACATAATATGGCCACAATTTATCATAATATGGTTACATGCATTGGCATACATGTCAATAAAATACATTTTTTATTTAAAGAATTTTTTATTTAAATTATTTGATGTATACATTTTATGAGAGAAAAGTTGCTTTAACAAACTTTAAACCGGCCATTTTTTGATTTTGTTTAATACAAGGACAATTCTTGCACTACAAAACTAACACTTTTGGATTTCACATAATTTTCATATATTTAAACTGAATTTCATTTAAGGAGAACACATTTAATAAGCAAAATCACTTAAAAATCACTTTATTTTCACAATGTATTGTACACAATTTTTAATTAACAAATACAACCGACTACACCGTTTGCCAAATAGTAACTAAATAAATAAGCATGCAAATTTACAGCTACTTACTAAATGATAATGTCATTATTCCTTCTAATCATATTATATTTAATGCTGATAAAATACTGATCATTATATGATTGAAAGTATAAACCTATCATAATATGATTACTTATAACTATAAACATATATGGTAAGAAATCATAAAATATTTTGTTGAGGCAAAAAAAAATTATTGCGACCATTATTAAATGGTTTCTCTGATAATGTTAGGCTTTTCCAAAGTAACCATATTATAATTATTTCATAGGACAATCATGTTATTATAAAATATTAATCAAGCTTTTATTATAGGGATAATGTTATCGTAAAAACCATTAATCATTTGATTGTGGAAACAATTGAATGATTTTTGCAAATATTAAGTGATTGCTGTGACAATGCTCAACCATGTTTTTTCTCTGCGTGCAGGTTCCGAGTTTATACTTGGATATTCGTTTAATAATTTTGTAAATTTATTTTCTATTATATGAGTTTTTAATTCTGAGATTTTAGAATAACCTGATTTCCCAGAATTAATTAATTTTGTTGTTGGATCGATAATTTGTTTCTGTTTGATATCCACTAAAATTTCAAATTTTCCAAGAAAATTTGCGCCAATAACACTATCTTACAGCCAAAATGAACTTTGAATACCGTTATTCATTTTATATGTAAAATCGGCTGCTGATTTTGAAAATAACATTATTTTTTTTTCACGTCGTTTTCGAGATATCGGTCATTTTCGGTTTTAGGACCAAAAAAAAAAGGTGGTTTCACTTACTTACAAATATCTTAAGAACCAATATTTATATATAAATTTACTATATGTTAAATTTAATTAATTAAAGGTAATTAAATAATGCCCACATTACTTTATGATTGGCTTGTTAGTTTCGGTGAAATAAATTGATTTCTAAAAAAATATTTTTTTTTCCGAAAAATGAGAAAAAGTCAAAATCAACTGCAAATTTATAAAAGAAAAAAAAATTGGAAAAATCATTTTAATTTTTATATCATAGTTTATATATCTATGAAGAAAATAAGATACTATTTAAGAAAATCGATTAAGAAATGGAAAAGTTATATAATATTGAATAAAAATGGCTACAGTCTAATAAAAATCTTATAATTAATAACATTACTTTAAAATAATTAAAAAATTTATGAACTTTAAGTGCCACTATTCATTTCTTATGTAAAATCGGCTGTTGATTCTGAAAATCAAATTATTTTTTTTTCACGTCGTTTTTGAGATATCGGTCACTTTCGGTTTTTGGACCAAAGAAAAAAGTTGGAATCGCATATTCCATCAGTAAAACATTTGTCATCCCCCGTTTTCGAAGATGCTGAACACGATAGCAGTATTCAAAATTCTTATGGAGTTGGCCCCACCCCTCAAAATGGACAAAAACCGCACCCAAAATAACGAAATCGCATATTCCGCGTCTTCTATCGGCAAAATATTGGCTACCCCCCGTTTTCGAGGACGCTGAGCACGATGGCGGTGTTTAAAATTCTTTAGGAACTGGCCCCACGCTCCAAAATGGCCAAAAATGGGAATTGGGGTCCGTTATGGCGGTTTTTGCTCATTTCGGGGGGTGGAGCCAACATTTTAATTCCTAGCATATACTAGTATCTATATAACAAAATTTCATTAAAAAATTTGCATTTTGGGGTTCGAAAAATTCTTACCCACATAAAAAAACGGAAAAGTAGGCAAAAGTTAAATTCGGCCATTTTTTATTCAATTTTATATAACTTTTCCATTTCTTAATCGATTTTCATAAATAGTATCTTATTTTCTTCATAAATATATAGACTGACAAAATGATGTTTCCAATTTTTTTTTAAATCAATTTTTTTCACCGAAACTATCATGCCAACGAAAAAGTAATGTAAGCATTATTTCCCTGTTAAAACATAGCTTCAATATGAAAAAAATCTTTTGTTCAATTATATTTATGTTTATATTTTTAAGTACAAAAATAATAAAAATTTGCGGTTAACACCATCAGATAGAGGATGAAAAAATGAATTATTCAAAATAATAAAAGCAAAAAAAATCCAAAAATTTATACCTGATTTTTCATTTTAAGTAAAAAAATTTCAATTTTTGACAAAATTTCATGATTATTTTCAGTTTTTACCACTGGAGACAACAACATAATTAAAAAATAATGAGAAATTCGAATTCCCCATTCAAAACTACTCCGAATGTGAGATTGAATTAAAAAAAAAAAGTTCACTTCAGCAATAATCACCATCGATGTTGGTGAACTTTTTTTTGTCTAGAGTAATATTGAAATCCAGTTCTCGTTGAAAATCCTTTCAAATACGAAGTTTTTCAAAAAATTTAATTTTTGTGAAAAAAAAAAAATAAAATAAACTCTAAAAATCTATTAACTTTCTATAATTATAACATAATTATAATATAATTATTTTCTCCTGAACTTTAACATCTACCAGTGATTATTTAAGTGCACTAATCGGTCACATATAATACAAGGAAGGAATACAAGTCTTCCAAGTGCCAGTTGGCTATAACCCCTTACTATGAATCTCCCGCCCGATCGCGATAAGCAGAAATCATCTGCACAACCCCTAATTGAACATGTGAACATTGAACTCAATGAAGAATGCTAAAACGAAAAGTCATGCGTCAATTGCAAAGAGAGTAATGTTGCAGCCAGTATACACAACTCATATGACAGAAAATGCCCTACCTTTGTTAAACATAAGGAACTGCAAGCAATTAAAACTCTACAAAAAATAGATTCAAAAACTGCACTCAAAATCTATAATGAGCGACACCAAAACTGCAATACATCATATTCTTCCACTCTCCGACCAACCACCAACTACGGCAGCGATATCTTCTCCTCTCCTATTATTATAAGCGGCAAACCTTTAACAACAGCAACAACAACAGCACCAGCAACAGAAACTGCAACTACAAAAACAACAACATCAACACCAATAACAACAAGAACAACAATACAAAATCAACAAACCATTAATCAACTCTTAACTCATCATTCAACAACACTGGGCTTTCACAGCATACCACATAATGCAACTGCTGAAACTATCCACAACGAATCGAATATTGAATTAAAATCACCAAAAATCACCGATACCAAAGTGAAAATACTTCCGAAAAATATTTCAAGCCGACTTAAGTCTCAACTCAAATCTAAAAGCAAATTAAAAAATAAACCTATCATTGCTTCCACATCCAAAAAAACTCCCTTTGATGACAGTGACGACTACGATTTTTCAATGGAATAATAATTTATGTACTACATACTTACACAAACTAACAAAAAAAAAACAAAAATAATTAAAATTCATAAATACTAACATTATTAAACTTTTAATTTTCATCTACATATATCATTAAACGTCTCATCACACTTTCCACTAATTTCATAAGGAAAATTTTGACTTTACATGGACTACAAAATCTTACAATGGAATATGAATGGCTACTGTAATAATTTCACAGAACTACAGCTTATTATTAACGAGAATAATCCAAATTTCCTCTGCTTGCAAGAAATACATTGCAACAGTACTTTCACTCCCATTACACCAAATAATTACATTGGATATTTCGAAAATTCCCCTAATACTACATACGCTAAGCAAGGTGTAGGACTGCTAATAAAAAATAACATTCCACATAGAGTTCTAAACATCAATACTCAACTACAAATTATTGCTATCGAAGTTCATCTGAAAATCACATTTACGTTGGTTTCTCTTTACATCCCACCAACTCAAAACTTTTCATGCTCTGATCTAATATATATTTTTTCATCAATTAATACTCCTGTTATTGTACTAGGTGATTTCAATAGTTGGAACACCCTTTGGGGCTCTGACACAAACAACTCACGCGGTCTTTCCATTGAGAGATCTTTAATACAGTCAAATTTATGCATCCTAAATAGTGGAGAACCAACTCATCTTTCCACACATGGTACTCTGACCCACATAGATGTAAGTAGTTATTTGGTAAACCTACTTCCCTTTATATCTTGGAAAATTTTTGACGATTTACACAACAGTGATCACTTTCCTAGTCTAACTACCTTTAACATGTTACAAAAATCAACTCATTTTATAAATCCGAAACGCTTTCTACTTAATAAAGCTAAATGGCTAGAATATTCTAACCGGGTGGACTTTGAATTAAACTGTAAGCCACACTCCAATAATATCAATAAAGACGCTGCTCTATTCCTTAAATCACTAAGAATTGCGGCAAACTTATTTATTCCCCAAACTTCACAGCATAGTAAACATCATAACCCTTGGTGGAATGTTAAACTCGCAGAACTCAGAAATACCAAAATGCAAAATTGGCATCGATTTAAGAATGGTCCGTCCACCACAAATTTAATTAACTTTAAAAAAACTAATGCTATGTTTAGAAGAGAGGTAAAAATTGCAAAATCCGAAAGTTTCAAAAACTTCAGCAGCCAAATAAATAGAAAATCTTCAATAGGTAGCATATGGCAAAAAATTAACAAACTTGCCAACAGGAACTCGAAAACTCCAATTATTGCAATAAAATCGCCTGAAAAATCAGAAATTGCCAACTTCATGGCAAACGAATTAGCAAAATATTTTTCTAATACTAAATTTTCTTCCTCATTCAATCGACATAAATCTAATATTGGCACCTACACAGCTCCTTCTTCATTAGGTTTCCACTCAAAAGTTATTGAAGAGCAAATATCACTAGTCCCCTTCCACGTGCCTGAACCTTGCTGCGGTGTTGGGGCTTGCGTACACCTGTGATAGGCTGGGCTGTGCTAACGGGGTACTTAGGTACCCCAGCAGGGACTCCCATGTTAGATTGGCCAGCCTTGAGGTGTCAGACTAAGACGGGTACAAGTCCGCACAATTTTTCAAAATCCAGAAGAAGCGTCTGCATCACAGTGATCGGCTCCTGGTCTGCGGCTGAATTCAGTTGCAGTTTTTCAAATCCTGGCAGCAGGTATAAAATGCAAACCCCCCCCCCTGAAATGTCACAAGAGACCGGCCCTCAGTATCCGGCAAAAGAGGGTTCTAAAATCTCCGGAGACCCAGTCATTCGGGCGTTGGCTTCAGACCCGAATGATGGTCCTGCTACTGAAACCCCGTCTACTCGAGTGTTGGCTGCAAGCTCGGTAGGCGGTAAAGCTATTGCAGTCATTAGTATAGGAGAAGATGAGAAGAGTAGGAACAAAGACAGGACGCTACAGAGACAGCTGAGCATGGACATTGAAGACGATTTGGACACTCTCTCCTCGTCGAATCTTCTGGAGGGTTTAAGGTTGTGTGACACAGACGAGGAGGATCTATTGTTATCCTCTGAAAATGTGCCATCCTCCTTGAGTCCTCCAGCGGAGAAGACGGGAGTGAGTGTTCAAAAGACACTGACGGAAAAAGAGGCCAAGGACCAAAGGAGTAAGAGGAGGAAGGGTTACAAAAGTTCCCTTAAGTTTCTTAAGAAGCTGGAATTGCGTAGCTCATCCTCTCTTACTCCGAAGAAAAAGGCTCTCTATAAAAAGCACACCTTCAATGTGCGGCTGCATGAGAGGCGCTATCCCGAAGATGGTGTTTCTGGTGCAGCCGTCATTGAAGCTGCTAAAAGAGCACAGGAAGCACCGGTGGCACCGCTTCTAGCTGCTCTGGAAAGGTCGTGGCGAAGAAGGCTGAACTCTCGGGTCCAGCAGCCATCGCCGCGAACAAGTCCGGAGTGAAGGAGGTGATATCATCGGCCGTCTCTGGCTGCTTGAAGGCAGGTCCTTCAGGGTCAGCAACCACCGCTCGCATTCAAGGAGTACAGGCTTCGAAAGGCAAGGCAAAGCAAGTCGCCAAGCCTCTGTCCACACTACTCTCTAGATCGGAGAGTGCCGTGGGCGGCGGCGAAGTGACCTCTGCTAAGCCAAGCAACAAAAGGCAACGCTCTAGCGAGGGTCAGGTTACTGAGGGTAAGAGGCTGAAGCCTTCAGCTAGCTTGCCTTCAGCTCCTGTACTTCAGGTTGCAATTGTCGATCGGGGTCATCCAGATGGAAAGATCTCGGACGCCAATTGGCTTATCCTGGAGGAAAAAATCATGAGGGCACTTCTTAGCGAAATGGAGCATACCAGTAGTGATTCTATTGGTATGTTTGATGGAACTAAGTGGCTAAGGGGAGTGAAGGTGGTGGGATGCGGTACAAGTGAGGCATTAAGCTTCCTCACTAACTGCATCCGCAACCAGAGTGATCCTTCGCCGAGGGCTAAGCTTGACGTGGTTCCGGTTGACCAGGTTCCCCGACGTGTGGTCGTGAGAGTATGGATTCCTCCACCCGTAATGGAGGATGAATCCATACTCTCTCTGATCAAACGTCAGAACAGGGGCGTCAAGGCGGATGACTGGGAAATCGTCAGGGGCAGATCAAGGGACAAGGGGAACGGCAAGGATCTCTGGGTTAGGATTAGCCCAGAATCTGAGCAACTACTCCGTCCTTTCGGCATTGGCTATGTCACAATGGCCATTGCCGACAAGGAGAAGGAGAGCAGCAATCGCCCGGAACATGCTCAAGGTAGTGCAAATTAATTTGCATCACTGTAGAGCAGCGACGGACAATTTGCTGCTGTTTATGGAGGAGGGTGATATCGACGTGGCCCTAGTTCAGGAGCCCTGGCTCTTAGGAGGTAGGGTTCAGGGATTGGGTCCGGGTCGATATAGACTCATCTCCCCCAAAAGAGAAGGTAGGATTAGATCCTGTATATTGGCTAAGCGTAACATTAATGTTTTTCTTCTACCAAATTACAGTAGCGAGGACCTGACCGTGGCAATGTGCGAGCAGAGGGGGCCAAATCTGATCCTCTCATCAGCATACTTGCCCTACGAGGAGCGAGACCCGCCCAGCTAAGCCTTCAAAAGTTTTGTCCAATGGGCCAAAAACAAGAGGCTAAGTATGGTCATCGGCTGTGATGCGAACGCACACCACAGCATCTGGGGCAGTTCAGATACCAACAACAGAGGTGAGTCTCTTTTTGAATATTTACTCTCCACTAATCTTGTTGTATGCAATAGGGGTAATCATCCTACATTTTATAATAGGATTAGGGAACAGGTAATTGATATTACTTTAGCGACAAATTCAGACACTCTTAGGGTTGAGGACTGGATGGTATCTACAGAATGCTCTTTCTCAGATCATTACAGGAAACTATTCAGTATTAATTTTAAGAGTGGGGTGCAAATCGCTTATAGGAACCCGGCAAGAGCTAACTGGCAAAAGTTCGAAAAACATATGAGTGAGTTTTCTGCTTCGAATCTGGAGCGGAAAGTTGAGTCAATGTATCTAGAGCGAGCGGTCAATAAACTCACCGGCAAGCTGAATGAAGCTTTTCGGAAGTCATGTCCCTTAAGCCGCTCCAAGAAACGAAACCACACACCATGGTGGACTTCAAATCTTGGGCGGTTGAGGACTGAAACTAGAAGGCTTTTTAATAGAGCGAAAGTGACTAGGGAAAGTACGGATTGGGATGTATATCGTCAAAGTTTCAACGCTTTCAAAAGTGAAATTAGGAAGGCAAAAAGGGCCTCATAGGCTGAGTTCTGCGAGGGCATGGAGGAAACGAGTGAAGCCGCAAGGCTCCGTAAAATTCTGTCCAAGAGTCCAAGCACTCCCGGTCGTCTGGTAAAACCAGATGGTGTATACACGGAAAGCAGCAGTGAATCTCTTGAGCTCCTTATGAAGACCCACTTTCCTGAATGTGTGGACGCGGCTTCGAGTGGTTCAGAAACCATCCCAAACTTGAGCATGACCAACAATCACATAACTGGGTTTATCAAAAAATTAACAAGCGAATCAAAAATTGTCTGGGCAGTACAATCATTCAAACCGTTTAAATCCGCGGGACCAGATAGTATTCTACCAGCAATGCAGCAAAAATCCTTGCCCACCATCATTCCTTGGTTGACAAGGATCTTCAGAGGGTGCATAGCCTTAGGGTATATTCCTATGGAATGGAGAGAGGTTAGGGTCGTCTTTATCCCGAATGCGGGAAAGGCGAATCATAATTCTGCCAAGGACTACAGGCCAATTAGTCTATCATCGTTTTTATTAAAAACACTAGAGAGACTGGTTGGTCTGCACGTGGAAAGCACTCTAAATGAGCACAACTTGAGTAAGGCGCAACACGCATACCTGAAAGGTAGGTCTGTGGACTCTGCTTTGCATGAGGTCGTTAGCTTCGTTGAAACTGGTTTACATGTAAAAGAATATGTTTTAGGTGCTTTTCTAGATATAGAGCGTGCCTTTAACAACGTGGAATTAAGGTCAATTAGTACCGCATTGGAACGCATAGGGGTAAATAGCAAAATAACTCTGTGGATCAAAAACATGCTGAGTCACAGGGTCATCAGCTTCACCCTGGGGACATCAAAGAGCAGGAAAGCAGTTAAGAGAGGTACTCCACAGGGCGGTGTTATATCACCACTCCTGTGGAATCTTCTCATTAATGAAATTTTATGCTCGCTGGAAAGATCGATGATTAAGGTGGTTGCCTACGCAGATGATGTCGTCATACTGATAAAGGGAAAGTTTATTTCTACGATCAGTGAACTGATTGAGTCAGCTTTGAGGAAACTGCTAGTCTGGGCAAATAGGAACAGACAAGACCGAACTTGTTTTGTTCACAAGAAAATATAAAATACCAGTGTTTAAACTGCCAACGTTAAATGGTACCACACTGGCTCTCGCCAAAGAAGCAAAATATATCGGAGTCATTCTGGATTCCAAGCTTTCATGGAAGAGGAACGTGGATGAAAAGGCTAGAAAGGCATTGAGCGCTTTCTACACGTGTAACAGAACATTTGGGAAAAAATGGGGTGCAAAACCGTACATAGTACACTGGATGTACACGGCGGTTATCAGACCTATCTTAACTCACGGAGCGCTGGTGTGGTGGAAGGCTGCCAACACCAAGTCACTACTTGACAAGCTTCGTAAGGTACAGAGACTGGCCTGCCTTGGTATAACAGGAGCAATGAGATCGACACCACAGGCGGGCCTGGAGATTATAATGCATTTTCTGCCAATTGACCTATGCATCAGGAATATGGCGGCAAAAGGGATTCTTAGGTTAAAAGAATGCAACAAGCTTCAAAACTCTGATGGTCACGGGTCTATTTTGCAAGATATGCAGCGGGGACTCTGCCTCACGGGAAGCGACTACCGAGTACCAATACTTGACTTTGACACTGCCTACAACATCAACTTTCCAACAAGAGAAGGTTGGAACTCAGGCACCGTTCTGGAAGGAAAGGGGCTAACCATCTTCACAGATGGATCCAAGATGGAGTTCGGCGCAGGGGCGGGTGTGTATTCGGATAATATGAGTATGGAGATGTCTTTTAGACCACCCAACTATTGCAGCGTTTTTCAAGCTGAAATCTATGCCATAGACCAAGCCGCACAGGTGATACGGAACAGGGAGCTTACTCCCTCCATCATTACCATATGTGTGGACAGTCAGGCAGCGATCAAAGCACTGAATGTTTTCTATCCAATCGCAAATTTCGACTTATAGTAAATCACTTCTCTTCTAAAATATACCCTTCAGACAATGGAATTTCCCAGGGGTCCCCTCTCTCGGTGATTCTTTTCCAAATCGCCTTTGATGAAATTAGCAAAATCATCACTAGACACAAACTTGTAAGTCATTGTATCTACGCAGACGATTTGTATATATTTTGTAAGAAAAATGACCCAATTGAATCGGACGAAATTTTGAAAAAAGTACTAGAGGATATTAATTTATGGTCAGAAATATCAGGCAAAAATGTAAAAAATTTCAAGTGTGCAGAAAACATGATTGCAATTCTTTTGATTTAAAAATTAATATTAACACTTTAGAATTACAAAATGTTAAGAAACTTAAAATTCTTGGTATACTTTTCACAAGTAGATACAATTGGAAAGATCACTGTTTGGAATTAAAAAAAAATTGACAACTAGAGTAAATTTAATTAACTATCTCTCTAGAAGGAGTTACGTCCACATTAACACTCTGATCTATCTAACACGCGTTTTAATCCTTAGCAAAATTGATTATGGCCTTTTTATTTACGGAAATTGTCCAAAATCCACCATCAATATTTTTAAATTACTATATCACCAAGCTGTTCGTTCCAGCATTTATGCTTATCGAACAACACCTATAACACACTTACTAGCCGAGTCCGGCCTGCCTTCAATTGATGAAATAATCTACGAAATTAAAACACTACTGATTCCTAAACTGCATTTTTCACTCAACTCAGTTATTGACACTGATATTAAACAAATTCTGGTATGCAAAAGAAAACCACGTTTACTTTCTGCAATTCTTATTTCTCTCAACCTAAGGGAAGATTATACCGTTCAATCTATTCCCTACATAAATATTGCTTATCCACCTTGGAAACTCAAAATAGAATCCTGTGATACGGAGCTCGCCAAACTTAAAAAATCTAACACTAATACCGCTGTCTTCCACTCTCTTTTTCATGAAAAAAAAAAATACCTTAATCAAGGCTGGTTGGAACTTTCTATATACAGATGGACCAAAATCAGACAACTATAGAGCTTTGTCTATTTTAATTTATTTTTTATTTTACTTAAATTTTCAGTTATATATTTTTACAATTTATATTTTAGAATGAATATTTATTTTTCTGAATTTGAATTTTTTTAACATCTAAAACAAATTTTTGAAATCTTAAGAAATTTATAATTTTATAAGTTGTTTTTGTGTATAGTGTTTCTTATGTATTGTTGTTTATGTTGTTGGTTAAGTCACTACACAACCATTACACTGCTTATGCAGTAGTTGATGATAATAAAAAAATGTTTGATGATAAAACTGCTTACAAAAGGAGCCTCGGTTTTCGCTGCAGAAGCCGCTGCAATTTGCCAGGCTGTGCTTATAGCACAATCAAATAACACAAAAACTGTCATCTGCTCTGATAGTTTATCAGTTATAAAAGCAATATGCAATCCAACTTGCCGGGACTGGCATTCAGTAAACACTATAAGAGATTCATTAATAAAATTAACAACTTCACTAAAGTTACTTTGGGTTCCCAGTCACATTGGTATCGAATGAAATGAATTTGCAGACACAATGGCAAAATATGCATGTTTAGCGCCAATCTATATATGTAGATCCTTGCATTGAGAAACCTGATCTCCGCAAATATTAAAAAACTGAACTTAAAATAAAAAAACTCACTAAATGGAACAGTTACCAACACCATCACTATACTACCATTAATAGATTATTACACACACCCATATATCCATGCAATATAGATAAAAGAAAAATTTTTAACTTTTCTAGATTAAGAATAGGACATTCCTTAAGCACCCATCAACATTTACTTAGAAAAGAGCCAATTCCTATATGTTCTAGATGCAATGAAAATTTTAATATGAAACATATATTAACCGAATGCTTAGCCATGAAAAATAGTAGGGACAGATTTTTCGAAAACAGTAGCCTAACTGACTGCCTTAAGGAGCCAACTTTTGAAAACATTGACAAAATTCATAAATTTATCACACACAATCAAATTTGATTATAACCAATTTTTTTTTTTTTAAGATACTTTAAGTAACCTATCACACACCACCAAACTTTATTATAAATTAATTTAATTATAATACAGAGCTGATAGCCAAAGCAGCTAATGCTCATGTCATGTTAGTTATAAAATTTATTATATAATTAACTTAATGTAATAATAATAATATTGAAATCGCTAATCAGGAGCGCAATATTTATAAAAAATTTGTTTCACAGCCCACTCGGGACACCTATGGGAATAGGAAATTTCAGAGACTTTTTTTTTTTGAACCGGTCTAATGACACATACTTCTTGTCAGCCATTATTAACTGATCTTCAAAGTTTTGAAAATTAGTTGCAGCTAAGTGAATTCGTAATTGTTGAGGTTATTTTCTATTCCACAATTATTGTAAAAATTTATGACTAATGATGAATAATGGTACTGCTAGTAATTTTATATCACGATAAAATTTCGATGGTTTACGATCACCAAGTTCTACATATGTCACTCAAAACTTTTTTTTAAACGTAAATCTTCAGTAAGCGAAAACCGTTTACATATATTTTTTTAATGTTTGAGTAAAGGTTAGAAGGAGGAGGAAATTGTATTATATATAATAGTTTTGATACAACTTCTTGTTGAAGTGCAATTATCACATTTTGGTATTTGATTATATCATCTGTTATATTATTAAGAGAAAATTGCATTT
Source organism: Meiosimyza platycephala (assembly GCA_963662105.1). Taxonomy (NCBI): domain Eukaryota; kingdom Metazoa; phylum Arthropoda; class Insecta; order Diptera; family Lauxaniidae; genus Meiosimyza; species Meiosimyza platycephala. The sequence goes on along the minus strand of OY759209.1, from coordinate 37,854,145 downwards.
CAATTTGTAAAAACCATGATTCTGGGTTCTCAAACCAGAATTGTGGTAGTTTTTTTTCTGAAAGTTTTTATGGGTGTAGAAGTCATTGGTATGTATGTTTGATTAATGGTGTTAGTGTTTGTGGAAATTGAAGGATCAGCGTTGTCACTTGTAACATTTAAGTTCGGATTAATTTCGCGACGAGGTGAACGAGAACGAGTGATAGGCAATTTAAGATATTATAAATTAATTGGAAAGAAAGGATTTACAGATTTGAAATTGCTTAGAAAGAAAATTGTTATCAAATTATTAAAAGGTGGATAAATGCTTTGAATGGATAAAAAATATGATTTATAATGCATATATATTTTATTTGCAGAAATTATAAATTTTTAACTTGTGGTCTTTTGGTTATTTAGCATCAACTTTGTATTGGTTCACTCGTACATATGATGTATTCGATAATGATTTCTAATGTAATTTGATTGAAGATACATATGTATGTAATATGTTCATACATATAGTTTGTGAATGAATAGATTTTTGTTGATTATTTGGAGGATCGCCAATTTGTAGTTAATATATTTTAATATAAAATTTGTAGTTTATGTATTTCAATGTATTTTTATATACTATTTGAATTTAATTTTTTATATTTCATGTTCTTATAATTTTTGATTCTAAAATTCTAATAAAATTCTAATTCTTGACAAACAAAAACTTAAAATTATTTGATATTTATAAAAATTAATTTAATTAAAATGCAAAGTAAAATTAATAAAGAGATGATGCTACACTGTGGTTCATGAGGAGGAAGAAACAAAAATTTAGAAACTATGTACAAATTCAAGTTTTTTCAGTCGAATGTGCCTGAACTCTGAACCTATGATGGGAAAAGCCCTGCCTGCATATTTAAGCATGAAAATCATAACTACATATGTTTAAGATGATTTTGTGTAATAACCAGCTGACCCAACAAACGTTTTCATGCCCTCCCTTATATGTTTCCCAACTTGTTATACTATATATAATTTTCCTTAAACAACACTCAAGCATTTTCGAGCACCCCACCAGCCAAATTTATGGATATGGTTTCATAATCTCTTATGGTTACGGAGATAAACAAACTTCCTAAGATATCTCGACCCCACCTCAAGCTATCGAGCCCAAAATCTAGGTCCTCGAGCACCTAACCAACATATGATGTGAACATGTCTACCTAAGATATCCGGTTACGGATATACACTATTTTTTTAAATTTTTCCAATCTTTTTTTGCAACAAACCTTGCCTAAACAACTACGAACAAAAAAAATGCAGGCATTTTCAGTGTCGATGTCAAGGACAAAAAACGCCCTGGAGCTCCGAAAAGGTACGAAGACGCTAAAATGCAAGCGTTATTGGACGAAGACATTTTAAAACCCGGTATAACGGTTAATACGGCACGCTACCAACAACAATTGACCGATTTGAACTGTGCACTGCAGAGAGAACGGCCGCAATATCAAAAAAGGCAACACAAAGTCATTTTCCTCCATGACAACGCTCCATCACATACGGCAAGATTGGTTCGCGATACATTGGAAGCCAGACCTAGCCCCGTCCGATTTCCACTTGTTCGCATCGATGGAACACGCACTCGCTGAGCAGCGCTTCGATTCCTACGAAAATGTGAAAATTTGGCTTGATAATTGGTTTTCCGAAAAACCCAAGGAATTCTATTGACGTGGAATTCACAAATTGTCTGAAAAATGGGAAAAATGTGTGAAAAGCGAGGGAACATACTTTGAATGGACTCCTTTAACTCTTGAATTAAACGTGTTTTTTTTTTAAGAAAAAAACGACATTACTTAGTTATACACCTGGTATTTGTCAATTCCGACTCGACGAATTCCAGCTCTGTTAAATTAGTACAAAACGGATATCTCGATTGTGAAATAAGATTAAGGTATCGGCTTATGGCACACTCCTTTTAGCGGATAAAAATACATGAAAACTGATGTTACACGGGTAGGCGTGGATCCAGGGCTAAGTCTTAGGGGGGGGGGGGAACTGGTTACATTGAACTCATGTCCAAAAAAAGAAATACATTAACGGATTAACAAGTTAATGCACAGCTATGTACCTATAGACATATGTATTATATTTACATATGTCTATTATATTTACATATGTCTATAGGTACATAGCTGTGCATTAACTCGTTAATCCGTTAATCATTAATTATCGAAGTTAACATTTCAACTAACGGATTAACTTTAAAACATGTTAACGGTAACTTCCGTTAAATTTCCCCAAGTCCGTTAATCGTTAATTCAGTACCTACTATTTACCGAAATGATACCGCACGCACCTCTCGTGCCGCAAGTGTAATAAAACTAGGTAGGTACAGTCCGCAAAAAACGATAGCACAACTAGTTTTTCGGTGTTTTAAAGTATTTACAACAATTATTACAAAATTTATTTTTATGGTATATATTCTTAAAGCTATGGAAATAAATAACTTATAAGGAATTTGTTAAAAAAATTATTGCATTTTTGAATTAAGCCAAAAACCTTAATTTTAAGGTGCGATAAAACGATAGCACAAAATTTTTGTAACTTAAATTCGTTCTAACTGCTTTAAAAAATTAAAAGTAAAACATTATTTTAATAATAGTTGGATCCTCCTTTATTCTGTACCACTTCAGTCATTCGCTTTTGTAAAGAATTAAATAGCTTTTTAACGTATTTTCGAAGAAGAGCCTTCCAGTGGGCTAATATGCTGTTTTTGAGCTCGTGGATGGAGTCATATTGCCGGTTTTCTGTATACACCAGTCGAGCCAAACAATCCCAGCAATTTTCAATAATATTTAATTGCTGCCCTGATAGAACTATGTACTTCATTCCCGATTAAATTTTAGTAGTCCACGCTTTTCATTTTTAGGGCACAAACTTTATTTCGTGCTTTCCGATTCCAGCCAATATATTGGCACAATCATGACATGGGCTGGAATCGGATTCCAGGGAAAAACCGAAATAATCAAGACGGCGGACAAGACGGTGGTGGATTAGGTTATTGATATTGGGTCCGCTGTCTTTAATTTTAAATTTCTGAGTCTATCGACCCCAGAAACCCTCGTATAGCAAATTTTGTGCAAATCGCTTGATTTTTAAACAATACGTCCGCCTTATTAAATTTTAAAATTTTTTAAATATAGCCTCATATTCGTAATCGGCGACCCTAAAAGCCCCCGTATAATTAATTTGGTACAAATCGGTTGATTTTTAAAAAAACGTCCGCCATATTGGATCCGTCATCTTGGATTCTGTCAGCCTACCCCGAAAGCTTTTTAGGAGCTGCAATTTGAGCCAAAAAACGACCCAATCGGTTGTGCATTTTTATTTTTATAAGCTTTTATTGCGGGACGCTCGATTTTTCTCCGGCTTCCAGCCGCCATATTGGATCCACCATTTTGAATTTCTGAACGTGATACACGGATTTTAGAAGATTTTTATGAGACAAACATTTCAAGACCTCGCACGTCTTGATTGGCCAAGCCAATTTTTGGCTATTTAGGTGATCCGCTTAACGTGAAACATCCCATATATTATTTTATTGTTAAAGTTTGCAAAATTTCTATGTTATGACTTCTTAAGCTCAATTTTTTGAAAATCAGCATAATCTGTATAAAACAAAGTCGAGTTAGTTAAATCATTTATAATTCAGGAACGGCTGAACCGATTATAGTTATCTCTGATTTTTCTCCATAGGACATATGTAGGTAAGCATGCCATAAATTTTTCAAGAAAAATCAGGAAAAATTGGAGAAAAATGTCATTTTACAGGATTTAATTTTTGAAAAACAGTATTGATTAAATATTTTGGTACTTAAATTTAATCAGAGTCTTCGTCCATGTATTCATCGTCGGATTCATTTTCAATTCGTACAGTTTCAACAAAATACTTGTCTTTCGCTTTGATTTTTCGCAGCATATCCATTATTTTTTTATCCAATTGTAAAAACCAATGCACGACATATTTAAATTGATCTTAGTGATCAGAATGGCTTTTAAAGCCATGGTTGGAAGCATCAGTATAAACTGGCACATAACGTCGATGCGACAACTCTTCCTTGATTATCCTATTTGCCTCCGGTGCGAAAATGTTTACGATGATAGCTTCACATTTCATTCTCGACAGCTTAAATTTTTTTAGTCTAAAACATGTACGAAAAATCTTCGTAGTACAATCTGCCGACGCGAAACTGTGATTTCCATTAATAATGTTATATGCCCATGTGCCTTCAATTGCAGCTGTGGCGCTATCAAACGTTGTATTGAAAAATTCGTCAACTTTTTGGCTGGAAGATGCTGCGGACAAGGCGTTGTTGTGCTTTGTTGATTTCAAGTGTCGACCAATATCAGCGTTGCCGCCGGATGCTATTGAAAAATTTCTATTGCACTTTTTACAAAACACATCACTATTACTTTTAGTGCTTTCCAAAAATGGATATTTTTCTTTCAGTTTGTCGCTGAGAACGGATTGGCCTTTCATCGATTTCTTCATAATATCACAAAAAAATTTTACAGAACACAAGTCACAAATTATAAAAAACAGCTGTTTTTGAAATAACACTTTGTTTCGAAGGCACTGCCAACAATCGTGAAGCAAGTTAAAATAAATGGAAATTTTTAAGAAAATTTTTAAAATTCTCAAAACTTGGAAAATAATTGATATGGTATTGCCTTATTTGACAACAGTTGTGATCACGTTATCAACGTAGGGGTTGCCGAACACAAACTAACGAGAACAAACTAAGCGAGAAAATGATACGTAATGTAAAGTTTAAAATATATACAGGATAGTTACAGGATAATTACAGGATTTTTCACAAAAACACAGGAGTCATTTTTTTACAGGATATTCGCTGAAAATACAGGAGTATCTTGTAAAATACACGATAAATGGCATGGTTAGACACAGGCAATAAAACTGTTTTTAAGGGTGGGCCTCATACAAAAATTTCTTAAAAATATAATTTTCACAAAGCCCACTAAATCGATTCTCATCAAATTTACACCACGTGGCTTAGGCTGTACAAATTTTAATTAGGGTGCATAGTTAGGGTGGGCCTCAAACAAAAGTAGTTTTTAAATAGAACTTTCACGAAGATTTCATAATTGTTATTTGAATGCTTCTTATGGTCTATGGAAGGTTTATGCGAAATATTTTTTTAGAAAAATAGGCGATTACACGCCCTCCAAAATCAAAATCATTATATCGCATCAATTACCGACCGCAGACGATTCGAACTTTATATAAAAAGTAGTATAGCTAAAATTTAACACGACATTCATTAACTGGTAGCTGCCGGGTCACCTAGGTCACATATAAAACCTCAAACAAACGTTTTTGAAGAGTTTGATGTATGAAAACTTTGCATGCAGATTTAGTAAATTTCGATACAAACAAATTAATAAGAGAATTTCATAAGAGTCACTTCATTTTGTTCCTTCAAAAACTACATTAGAAAAAAAATTTATAAAATAAAGTTGTGATAGCTGCAGCTGGAACTTTGTATTTTGATTAATCATACTTTTCCTCATAACATATAACATGATGAAGGAAAACTGGAAATATCCTTTTACTTTTTTCAGTTAAAGTTTAATTTTTTTTTATGGCTACGACCTCCCACTGTGAGGAGGCGCTAATCAAGGATTCAATATTAATGAAAATCCTTTGAGAAGCTTTGCCATAACGTGTATCGCTATGGATGATATGTATACGTTCACACATCGTAAAAGAAACAAACATTTTTTTTTACCGCTTTAATCTAGTGGAAGGTTGGGCAAAGCGGTACACGGGGCAAAGCAGTACAAAGGGTATATTTATCCTTGCATTACAACGCCATCTAATGTAATTATAAGGAATTTGTATTTGAGTAGTGCTCTTATAACTGCCAGGTTATAGCGACATTTCGACCTTCCGATTTCGAGAACCACGAGGTTTATCATAATGAGTGCGGTCGAAGTAAAATTCGAGGAATTTCGACTTAAGTAAATTCATTTCATACTAGTGATAACCCCCGAAAATCGGGTTTGTGTTCTGTACACACTAAACAGATCTGAATTTTAGACTTAGCTTTTGATGAACCCTAACTGGCCTTTCCGGTCCCGATGAAATTTTTCTACAAACACGTAAAACTTAATGCAATGTCCGTTTACATCGTGTTTTCATTGGAAACAAGAAATCTAATTTTGCTTTTTTCTAGTAAATACAAATAATTTGAAAATGCATAGTACATGTATGATTTTACAAAAGTAAGGCATTTCTCTCTTTTTTTAGTACACATGAAATTTTCTTACAAAAAAAATGAATCTATAATAAAAGTTTCGTCAACTTTTTCTTGCTCCGCGTTTTGTAGAAAAACATTACTTACTCTATTATTCTAAACCCCTCATACATATATCACGGTAGAGGCTAACTATGTAATTTGTCCCTTTATTTTCTCGGTTTTAAGTGATTAGAATATGCGATTAACAAAAATAAATAGTTTTTTCTTTGAGCCATGTTGTTTTTTACCAAATTCAGTTAAACATTTCACATACATATCGTCGCTCTCCGGTAGAAGGCCCAGACTCATATTTTTGAAATTTCACAGAAGGAGAAAATACTTTAAAACCTCAAATAAAGAAGTTTTTTTAAATGCGATTCCCAAAGTGGGTCAGTTAGAAGAGGTTGTAACGTAAACGTTAGTGGCAAGAAATTCCCCAAATGTCATTTCCATCAATGATTTTTTTACACTTGAACATTTGCACCGAACATTGGCATATTCGACATACTAAAAACGGCAGCATTTACATCAAGTTTTGAATTCCATAATTATAGCACCTGTGATTATCTATAATACGGCCTCATCATTTTCGAAATCAATACAGCCGTTACAGAATTATGGACATAAATGTAAACATGGATTTTCCCCCTTCCATTCTTTTTCTTATATAATCATTTTCCTGAAAGATTAAAGAGGAGATTTTATATGCGTTTTTTAGCTTAGACCTTTACCTAATTAACAATTCCGATATCGATAAAATATAGCGGGGGGTTATTGATTTATCGACAAAAAACTAAATTTCGAAAATAAATGAGGAAGGGCTTTTCTACCCGAGAGCGACGATATGTAGCTTCCTCCTTTAAACATGGTCATACAATTTTTGTGAGCCATTATATAGGAAAAATTAATTTTTACATAAATCTATGAGAAAATTTTATGTGCCCTATTATCGAATGTCTTGATATTAAAATATTGTTGTTGTATCATAAATTTATATTTAGCTTTATACTAAGCCTTTTTATCAGGTATTCCTTCTGAAATTTTATTTGGAATTTATTTTGAATTGTGTCACTTGGGACATGCCACGTTAAAAGCATTTTAGCCATAAATATTCATCCGAGGGTTCTTAAAACATGCAGTTAGAATTTTTTAAAAATGGGTTGGAATGCTCGAGTAGACGTGAGAAAATTGGTTTCAAGAGTAAAGTCAAATTTAGTTCAAAATAATGCCCCGCACACAAAAACCGTGAGTTTTTTACAATCACCCGTGCACGCTCGATTTCAATGATTTAGTTTTAATAATAAAAATGGCGAACCTTTCCAAAAATATTATTTACATCTTTCAAAAAAAATTCATCACATCTTCCAAAATAATGAATCCAAAATAAAAGTTTCCATACAACAATAACATAACACGAAGTTGTTTTTCATTTACTCTTTCTCATCAAATATCAAGCTCCACTTACATTATGCACACACACACTTATTCATTACTATTGCTTTTTATATTTTAGTAACAACAACGCTTAATGGGAAAACAATAACAATTAGAGAGAGAGAAAGAGTAGTAGGTATGTACATTTTTTTCTCCTCGCTATGGCAAGGTTTTTGCAGTTAATCAGTGCAATGCTTGTAAAAATTAAAAAAAAAGGAAATCTTTCCACGCTGATATCTCCGGTTTTTGTTAACCGATCTCGAATTGATAATTTTGCCGAACTCTGCTCGATGAGCACTTCAATTTGATATATGTATACATATTACTGTAGCTATTCTAGATCGTGTCAACTAAGCCTTATCTTTGAGGAATAAATATATAGATGAATCACGTCGTAGTATATGTAAGTGATATTTATTTTTATTGACAACGATTTGTTTATGTTGATAAATTTCGTGGGGCAAAGCGGCAGAAACGTACTTTTTTTTGCTTCGTAATAATAAACATCTTCTGTTGAGAAAATAATAAGACTTATTAACGTAATAGATTCAATATAGATTCAACTAATAACTTACATGTGCGTAAAAAAATGTTTTTTGCCCCACCTTCCCCTACATAGTTTGTATGTTATATGTATGAAAAAATGTAATATGCAATGGCAAAAAATGGTTATTCAAAGCATAAATATTTTTTTCTCTGAATAAAAAAAAACCTATACCGCATCCACTATTTCAGTTGTTAATTATGTTGGAAAATGAAAAAAAAAACGCACTTCAATGACATGAAAAGCAGAACTTAGGGTCCTACAAAATTCATTGGGGATTACCAATATGTAGATTTTCAATGTTTTAATTTAAGTACATACAAAAAAAAATTAAATTTTTGTGGGAAATGGTTGATGATCTTTTTTGTGTTTGTTAAAGAAAGAAGTGTTTGTATTCTTACCAACTTTTCAAAATAATATGGTCCGTACATTTTTCAAAAGATACAATTGATTGGAAAATCTGTTTTATGCAATCTCTTGTTGGTATTATATAACGTGGTCCAATTGACTTAACATTTTCTATTATGCATCTGAAAGGCATTTGAAAGTACCCAAATCAGCTGCCATGTGTTCAAAAAACTAGAGATCCATACATATTGAAAGATCTGTTTAAGCTCCTGAATTATGTTTGGTGGTCTAGGCGGCACCAAAAACTTCACAATAATTCATTTGTCGTAATAATTTTCAATTAATTTACATACTCCAAATAAGTACACGTTTGTCTTGAGTCAGACGTAAAAAAAAAGTTTTATTAAAACTTAAAAAATTGGAAATGGATTGGAGTTATGTTAAATAAATCGATCGAAGGTGTAGCCCCTTTAGCTAAAAAATGGTTTCAAATTTCTGTATTCAAACCTGTGCTTCATTGGTCTGCATGCCTGGCTGTGGCTCTGTGTTTGCTTTCATGGCCCAATGAATCAATTTTATTGCATTTCATTGCGTTCGAATTCATTTGACCATTTGGCCGGGAGCAAAACTTTGCATGTGGAACAGCAATGCTTGCACAGGCTGAGCAGTATACACACAGTAGCATATCTATGGGGACCGAGGGGGCGACCACCCCAGGCGCAAGGCTTGAGGAGGCGGCAAAATGGTCGTGAAATACATGTCAATTTGCTAGAGTTTTTGAAAGTGAAAAATGAGGACCTTTCTTTTTTAGTGAATGAAGCTAAATCGATGTGTAAGTTTGAATGTCTAGGTGTGAAAATTTTCAGTTTTAGTAAAATATATCTCATTTTGCTAGAGTTTTTGAATGTGAAAAGTGAGGAACTTTTTTTTGGTGCGGTAAAATTTTTATTAAAAACATCGAACATTTTTTTCGGTAAAGGCGGCAAATAATTTGTTTGCACCGGGCGCCCGATATGCACGGTACGCCTCTGTATGCACACCCACTTCCTAACTTACAACCGAGACACATATGTATGAACGTGTGGACATGATGTTTGTATGAGGAATTTCTTCAAAATGCAAATAATCCTTTGTCTACTCGATACTCGTTTGATGATGTCAATGTGGTTGCGATGTCTCGCTCACACGCTTGCTGCTACTACCGATTGTTTCAACACATCGAGTAAGAGTAGGGTGGACCTGCATCTGATGATGTGTCGTGAGAGTGTCCACCGACAAATTGTGAATGGCCAAAATGAATTTGCATAAAACATTTAAGCACAAACATCAAAATTCTAAAAACCAAGGCAGCACACAATCAGCAAAAGCGTTAAAACTTTCTTGGAGCGGTGAAGCTAATGTACGTTGTTTATGTATGCATGCATGCGTATGTGCTTCGGATGTATTGAATTGCATCCACATGTGTGCGGTTCATGAGAGAAATCTGGTGCGGGTGGTGGTGTTTGCGGCCGTGGCCTATGCATTGTTTAGTGTTTTACGAGTGCTGGAAATCCAATGCCTTGGTTTTAGTGCTGCAACCACACTGAGTCAGCTAAGCTGCAATGCTTTATTTGTACTTCGGTCGTAGATTCGTGTCGATTTTCTTTCTCTGAATTAGCCCCAGTATCTGGCAATGTGGACATAAATTTCAAGTTTATGTGCTCAGTGTCAAAAGCATTAATGAATTCCCTTTGGCCTACGCAATAGTTGTTATATCGAATCTAGTGGAGAAGAATTTATCCTTTATTTGGTGCAAAATTACATGGATATCAGAGCTACAACTTTGTATTGTTCTGAATTGTAAGCCCATTCAAAAGAACATTACTTCAAGAAGAATGTTTTTTTTTCTTTTCTCAGCGATACTTGTTGTATGTATTGTAAATACTGAATAATGAATATCCTTTGAATTTCAAAACAAAGTGATAAGACTTGTTTGCATTCAACTCTTTTATATTTTGGTTAGTCAAAAATCAAAATTTATCGAAAATTTTTTTGTCAAATAAATTCGAGCTTAGCCAGAAAAAGGTAAATCAATGCAAATCAAGATTTTACTTTCTATGAAGGACATAGCGAAAATCACTCAAACCATTCTTCAAATCAATAATACAATTCATAATCTACAATGTACTTACTATATATAACATACATTGGCGAAGGCAGAGCAAAGCGGTATACGGGGCAAAGCAATACAAAGGGTATATTTATCCTTGCATTACAATGCCATCTAATGTAATTATAAGGAATTTGTGCTTGAGTAGTGCTCTTGTGACTGCCAGGTTATAGCGACATTTCGACCTTTCGTTTCGAGAACCACGAGGTTCATCGAAATGAGTGCGGTCGATGTAAAATTCGAGGATTTTCGGTTTAGTAAATTCATTCCATATGAATGGTTTAAAAAAATGCAAAGTATCACGTGGTAGTGACATTCATTTCTGTTGACAATGATTTGTTTATGTTTATAAGTTTTTGTTTCACGAGTCTGTATATTTACATAGGTCATGGGTGCAAAGTGATAGGGGCAAAACGGTAATGTTTATCACTTGGTTCCGTCATTTTATCTAATTTTCAGGAGTTCAAAAAACAGAAAAGTCCTGCTACTTTTGGACGGCCATTCCTCACACACAAAAAACACGATTAAAAATAGATACATAAATATCATTTTTTATGTATTGAATTTCGTATACCGCTCTACCCCACCCGTGGGGGGGTAAAGTGGATCGAACTAATAACTTACATGTTTAATTGTGCGAAAAATATTTTTTTTGTAATTTTATGAAATGTTGGCTTACCCATTAGGCATACCACTTTGTCCCACCATCCCCTACATGTATGTTACCGGCTAAACTAATTTTAGGGATGAAATAATTTTTCCTAGGACAAACCATGCTCGTACCAATCCGACTTTGCGTGGGGGCCAAATGCAATTCCAATAGCATTATTTTTTTATTTTTCTCCTTCCAAAAAAAAAATTACAATCGAATGAGATGCGTGGGGGGTCAAAGCCCTCCTTGCCCCTATGGAAGCTACGGACCTAGGCCAAACTAGTTCATCCGAAGCGTGTTTCTGCTTATACAAATTTGTCTATATTAGGACTTGACCAAGTTATCTATCGTGTTTTGAAGAAAGCGAAATTGGGGTTTATATCAATTTTTTAAAATTATTTTTTCATTTTTACACATTTTTTTTGTCGACTGATATTTAGGTACTGGCAATGGCATTTTGAAGTTATATTATGGTGTTTTGAATAGTGTTTCACCGAAGCTGCGAGGTAATCTCATTCTTGGTTCGAACGTGTGAAAAAATTGTGGTATTTAAGAAATTCAGCATTGTCTTCTTTTTCATAAAAAGCGCTATAACTCTGCCAATTTTCAACATACATATTTCAAAATTTCTTAAAGATTCTGACAGAAGTTCTATTAGAATCAAAAGACAGAAATTAATTATTTTGATTTAGAGGAAAATGCGATTATTTTGACACTAAAACTTTAAATGGGCATAACTTTTTAAAAAATGTTTTTCAATCAAATCGGGGGAATATATATCCCTTATTTCCTTTGAAAAAGCAACCAATTCCACAATTTGAAGTCAGTCCGACTGCATGGTTTGAAATGGATTTGGTCATGTATATTTTCTAAAAAAATTCAAATATATATTTCAATTTGCAAAATTTATCCTTTTAAATTTTTTTTAAATAAAAAAAAAATGTAAATAATTTTTTCCCCATGAATAAATTTACAGCAATAAGCACAGAATAAATCAAAGTCTTTTTTAACGGAAAACAAAAAAATATTAAAAAATAGGTTTTTCAAAAAAAATGCAAAAATATATTTCAATTATACATACCTATGTATAAGCACGCTGCCGAAACTTGCACATTCGGGCCAAACTGGCACTTTCAAAAAAGTTTTGACACTCTGACTCTCGTGGCACTTTTTGGCACTGAGCATGTTAATTTTGACTGATCAACTTTTAAATAACTTTAAAAACATTGAACATCTGATTTGTAATTTATTCTCACCTGCAACTTAGCCTGCAACTGTTTTTTTTTAATATTGAAATAGTAGTGCAATTCAAACTTTGTTGTAAATTAGACTGATAACATTACAATGTTGTATTGTGTTGCTGTTTCCCATACTCAAATACTTACTGGAACTGTGGAGCAATATGTCCACAGATCTTTGAAGGCACAATCCAGACAATGGCGTATCCTTTTCGCTCTTAATCAGATTTAATGTTTTTTCTCAATTTACAAACCAAATTAAGACGTTAAAAGGAGTTAAACTCTCAGTTGTATATTTTGACACATTTTAATTTTGTCACGTTGCAATTTTACTATGAAGTGTGAATTGCATAAGTTGTATAATTTTCCATTAGTACAAACAGTGGCTCACAGTTTATTTTATGCAGTGCATACTGTTAGCTTCAACACTCTATAATTTTGAAACTAAGTGGAATATAAAAAAAAATTTGATATCATTTGAAAGAGCACGAACTCTAGTTTAAAAAATTTTTTTATATTTTGTTAAAAATTATTATCTGGAATTTTAAAAATTAAAAACCCAAACCTACTGCTGAATTTCATATCACAGCTTATATTATGCAGATGTTTATTAACTGTAAAAACACTGTTAAAAGTAATAATTTCGTAATTTTTAATATTTTGTGTAGTAGCCTCTTTGATCAACTACGGTTTAATGGCGGCTTGGCATCGAAGCTGCAAATTTTTTGATGGTATCTGGAGGAATATTACACCACTCAATTTTAAGTGCCTCTTTTTGGTCGTTTTTGGTTGAAATATTGTATGTTCGGAATTTTTTTTTAAAAATTGCCCATAAATTTACAACCACATTAAGGCGTGGCGACTATGCTGGGGATGCAATCAAATCCTGGCACTTGTATATTTACCAGGATTGAACTACGCCTTCTTTGTGTTTTTGGTCTTTATTTTAGTATAACAGGAAACTTGTCTGTTAGAACAGATTTTCGGCACTCTACAACAAATTGTCCTTGAAAATCTGTAGACACATATCCATACTCATGGTATATCCTATAAAATCCAAATTTCCGGTACCAGCAGCTGACATAAAGGCCCAAACCATATGGCGCTGCCACCAACATGTTTTGTATCGCGTGTAAGTTCTCCCTGTTGCTTTTTGTATTCGGTTTTCGCAAGATGTCATCTGAGTCAAATAAGTTGAATTTTAATTCATCCACGAATATTACTGAATTCCAATACTCAGGCGTCTTCAAAGCATGTTCTTTGGCGAAAATCATATGATTAATCGCACTTAGGGCTACCAGATGACTTGACTGGACAAGTAGCACATTTGAAAAAATTTTAAATTTTTTTAAAAAAGTTCTATTTTTTCTAACTTAAAGAAAAAAATGGTCCTCAGTTTTTTTTTTGTTGAAGAATTAAAAAGTAGCACATTTCAGCGAAAAGTAGCAAAGTAGCAAACCAACGCAAAAGTAGCTAATTTGCTACTAAAGTATGAAGTATGTCATCTGGTAACCCTAATTGCACTTTGACTGATGAACGGCTTTTTGCGAACAAATCGCTAGTTAAAATCATTTTCGGTTTGGGCTTGCATGTCCGCTGCTGGTACCGGAAATTTGGATTTTATAGGAAATATCATGAGTATGGATATGTGTCTTCAGATTTTCAAGGAAAATTTGTTGCAGAGTGCCGAAAATCTGTTCATACAGACAAATTTCCGATTATACCAAGATAAAGACCTAAAACACAAAGCGGGCGTAGTTCAATCCTGGTAAATATACAAGTGCCTAGATTTGATGACATCGCCAGCATAGTCGCCAGGCCTTAATGTGGTTGTAAATTTATGCTCGATTTTGGAAAAAAATTCCGAACATACAATAATTAAACCAAAATCTACCAAAAAGAGGCACTTACAATTGAGTGGCGTAATATTCCGCCAGATACCACTAAAATGTTTGTAGCTTCAATGCCAAACTACCTTTAAGCCGTAGTTGACCAAAGAGGCTACTTCGTTATATATTAAAAATTACAAAATTATTACTTTTGACAGTGTTTTTACAGTTAATACACATCTGCATAAAATAAGCTGTGACATCAAATTTATTAGTTGGTTTAGAATTTTAATTTTTAAAATTCCAGATAATACTTTCTAACAAAAAATAATTTTTTTTTTAAACTAGAATTTGTGCTCTTTCAAATGATATCAAAATTTTTTTTATATTCTATTTAGTTTCAAAATTATAGAGTGTTGAAATTAACAGTTTGCACTGCATAAAAGAAGTTGTGAGCCACTGTATGTCATGATGAGGTATCAGAAGCTTCAGATAGCGTTCTTATACTTTTTTCTTTCATTCCGTATTAAATTGGCTTGGCACAACCTAGTGTCATACGTACTGATTCTATCAATACATCTACTGAATTTCACCAATTTTCTTTAAAAATGCTGATTTTTCAAGATTCTGAAATCAGTACGCAAATGTACTGATTTTTAGCAATTAGTACTGATTTGTACAGATTTTATTTGAATTGCTAAATAATTTTTACATTTAATATTTAATTATTTCCAGTAGCGTACCTAGGAGTCTGTAAAATGGTCCTTGTTTTGTAGCATATTTAATTTATTTTTTTTTTTTTGCTAAGGCATCGTGTAATCCGAAAAGTTCTGATTTTGTTATAGTAAATAAAAACAATAAATGAGGTAAAAAATTTTGTACCGATTTTTTGCGTTGAATACACTTGAATGTACTGATTTTGCATTTCAAAAATCGGACAAACCTACTTGACACGCTGAGGCACTCTAAGTTTCATGTGGTTGGCACTGAAATTTTTTATGTTTCGGCAGCGCTGCCTATAAGCGTAGCTATAACAAATATTCATTGATAAAGTTTGATGTAAGCTATGAATTTTCGAAAAAAAAACATTTTTCTGGAAGAGTACAAAAATTGTGAACTTCATACACTTTTATTTTACCAACAAATAATACTAGGGCAATCTTCTTACGTAGTTTTATTGCTGGACATTGATACTACAATAATGTAAAATTTCAGCGAAATCGGTGCCATAATTTTTTTCACCCGAAGTTTTCGTATGTTTTGCCCCGGGGCCCCACATAGTAACAAACAATCATACATATAATCTTAGCTCGTTTAGTAGTAAAAGATTTAATATAGTCACATCAAAATCTATTCATACTTGGTGCGGAAGTAAGTCTGCACGTACGACTTGTAAAAATGTAAAAAGAAACTTAAATTGTTGAATAAATAACGCACTTCCATATTACACTTTTTTACTTTCTTGTTGATAAAATTTTGTCTATGAAAGGTTGCCAAAAAATTGTACAGCGAATGTGGCGGTATCAAACACGACAATAAATTCAAAATCAGTGAACTAGACAAAATTACAAACTGAGCTCCTATGTTACGAAAAGGATTAAGATTTTTGACAGAAAATTATTGCTTTGCCAAAAAACCGGAATAATTATTGTTTTTTAAGCTCAGGATTTACTGTTTGAAATTATAAATTGATAGGACGTATAAACCTTTACTAGGATGACTATGACTTAAATAAAGCAAACAATTTTTAGATTTTCATTTACAGATATCAACAAGATACGAGCAAGCATTCGCTTTTGCGACAAATTTTGATCAAGGATAAACTTTTGGCAAGGGATCTGTAAACGTTGACTAAAAACGTGCAGATCGTTAACAAGAGTTTTTGAGAGATAAAGACTTGTAAGCATTTTACTTATGCTGTTTTTGAGGTCAAGGCAAATGAGTCCAATATTTTGAAAGAAGTACTTTTACTTTGCAAAATTAAATCATGATCTGTAGAAACATATTTCATAGGCTTAAGCATATCAGTGGTCAGGGGTGGATGCATTTGTTTTTCTGAGTCCATCCTTGCACGTGGGAATTAGTCAATCATACTTCTTCTAAATAACTGAATAAATTATGGAATGAGAACACATTTACGATTTGTTGCGTGTTTATTTATTTTTTAGAATTAAAACTTCTTAAGCGAGGGTGTGATCTGAAAATTAGGTGTGTATAAAGAAAGGCAAAACGTTACACCATTTTTTTTAATAGGGATCTAGAATAGCTAGAGGTACTCAGCGTTGTTCGAGAAAAATTAAAAACTGTCCGATTGGTCTCCAAAATGGTTTAATTTATGTCAATTGATATAGAACTTAAAAATATGGAATATGAAGCCGATCCGAAATCAGCAACCCGGCCCTCAAGCCACCCAAAGTTGCAAAAGGTGGTTTACAGTTCAAAAAATATTTTTTTTATAAAAATTAAAATTTAAGAATAATTAAATTAATTGAATTATATCTTTATGTTATTTTTCACTGAAATACCTTTCTAATAAGCTATAATTCATTAAAATCAGTTCATAGATAACAACACAGTAATATTTTTTTTTAATAGTGATAAAAATGAAATTAAATGGGTAATAATGATAGATCTAACATTTTGTTGGACTTTTTTAATCATAATGTTTTAGATGACTGCGTAAAGTTTTTTTATGAAGAAATTTTTTTGGCTATATCTCTGTCTGTGCCATATACTCTGAGGTATGTTAATGATTCTTCGTACCCATGGTACACTAAAGATTTGAAGAAAATACGTAACGGTCGCAATAGGGCATGTAATAAATACGTTTGTAGGACCGCATTGACCTGGAGGCTTATCTGCGCCTTTTTCAGGAATTTAGGCTTAAATAAGATTCAGCTTATTCTGAATACTTAACTAAAACAAAGCTCAATATTCTTCAGGACCACAAAAAATTTTGGGGATTCATTAACTCAAAAAAACAGGTCAGATGGTTTCCCATCTGAATTCAAGACTGTTGATGGGCTCACCAGCGATCCCCAAATTATAGCTGGATTATTTGCTAATTTGTTCAAAAAATCTTTTTCAACTGAAGCGTTTAGCCCTGATGTCAACTACTTTGACTATATGAATACTGATCCTCAGGTTCCATTTGGTGCAATATCATTTACCCCTGAACTTATAGTAAAATATATTGCATCCCTTGATGATGAATTTGGTTCTGGACCTGATGGCATTCCAGCCACAATTTTAATTGATTGTAGTCTTATCCTGAGTCAGCCACTCAGTTTCCTTTTTAATAAATCTATTAATGACGGCTATTTTCCTAAATTTTGGAAGGAATCTTTTATAAGTCCTATTTTTAAAAAAGGATTAAAAAATGATATTTCTAATTACAGGCCTATAGCCAAGTTATCATCAATACCGAAGCTTTTTGAGCGAATTATTTATGACCAAGTTAAGGTGTGCTGTAATGAAGTCGTAATAACTCGTCAGCATGGTTTTGTTAATAATGGCAGATCTACAGTTTCTAACCTTCTTGATTTTACGTCTTTTTCTTTAAGTTCAATTGATTCTGGGTTGCAAGTAGAGTGTATCTACACAGACTTTAGTAAAGCATTTGACAAATTACCACATAGTTTGATTTTGTTTAAATTAAAGAAACTAGGATTTCCTTTAAATTTTGTCAGACTGATTGAATCTTATTTATTTGATCGTTCTTACCGAATAAGATTTCGAGGGGTGTTATCATCCCCTTTTACAGCGTTTTCAGGTGTTCCGCAAGGAAGTCACCTGGGGCCGCTCCTGTTTATTTTGGCTATCAATGATGTTACTCATGTAATCAAAAACTCTCATCTGCTTATATATGCAGATGATATGAAAATTTACAGGACTGTGAAGGTGGATAATGACACCTTTGCCCTTCAGTCTGACTTGAAATCATTTGAAGTCTGGTGTTCTAAAAATAGCTTACATTTAAATCCTGATAAATGCCAAACTATGATCTTCTCTAGAAAGAAAAGTAATGTGGAATTTGATTATACAATTAATGATATGAAAATCTGTCGTGTCGATATAGTCAAATACCTTGGTTTACATGTCGATGCTAAGTTGACGTTTGATGAACATATTAATATTATCTGTAAGAAGGCCTCGTCATTACTTGGGTTTATAAAGCGGTGGGCAAAAGAATTTAATAGCCCGTTGGTAACAGTAACTTTATATAATACAATTGTGCGTCCTCACTTAGAGTATGCTAGCCAAGTATGGTCTCCATATTACAATATACATATAGATAGAGAAGAACGAGTCCAAAAAAATTTTGTTCGATTTGCTCTCAAGGGCTTAAATTGGAATGACCTCTTAAACCTTCCTCCTTATGAGGATCGTTTAAAGTTATTACGTATGCAGGCTTTGAGTACCCGTAAAAATTTTGCGGGTATACTTTATTTGCATCAGCTTGTAACTGGGTCACTTGCGGTGCCAGAGCTTCTGAAATATATTCATTTTAACAGTAATCGTAGGAGTAATCGTAACTCATATCAGATATTTTACCAACCAGTCAGTAGAACTAATTATATGGCTACAGCTCCTTTTAATCGCATGACTACTCTCATTAATAATTGCGATATATATAATATTAGCTTGTCAAAAGGTCAACTCAAGCTTAGATTGAAAAATAACTATAGTTAATTTTGTAGCTTAATGGTTGTTGGTCTTTATGTTTGTGTTGTCCGAGCCCCACCGCATGATGGGTAAAGTTTTTCTAACATTTATGCCTTAGATCATATAAATAAATCCATACAATTACATTAATGCATTTGTATGTTTATATACATATGATCTGGGTGGGTATGTTGAGAAAGTGCGATAAAGCTAAGAAAAAATTATAAATATATAATAAATTAATTGCATGTATAATTTTTTCATTTCCCTTATTATATAAGCTTTTTACTTGGTTTTAAAGCTTCAAGCTAAATTGCTAAGAAAGCTAATAGCTGTAGTAGCTAAACTCTATTATTATTAATAATGAAATAAAATTTAGAATAGCACTAGTAATATGTAGATAAAAAAATAAATAAAGTTAAACGTAAAGAGAACAAGACTAAATTAAGTAATCTAAGCTAAATAAAATTAAAATTAAGCGGAGGTTCGGCAGATCTTTCTCATTCCGAAAAATTTAGAAGATCGGACTTTCGCCTAGATGGATAATCTTTTATGTACTGTTCGGTGCATTGCAAAATAAATTGTCGTTGATCCTCATTTGTAGTGAGTATTTGGCTTAACTCGGTCATGAATTTGACTCCACGTTCAGCATTATCCGTTACTACCTGTAAACTTTCGCATATATTCGAACCTTGAATATAAGTTTCAATCGAAGGCCATTGAGATGGATCTTTATCCATAAAATCCAAAGAAATGCAAAAACGATCAAGAAATCGCAATGTTTTCTCAGTAACAAAATCGGCCAATGATTTTGATTGAAAATCTTGCAAAGCGTCTTCATTGATTTCGATCCGAGTGCTGCCGACCGATGGTCGAATTAAATTTTCGCCCATTTTCTTCTTTTCGTCATTTTTTTCGCTGGAATTTCTTCACACATTTGTACACATACTAGCGCGAAATCTTTGTTGTAAACGTCAGTGCCGCAGCTGGCCGTCTGTCTACGCTAGGGTAGCGTAGACAGACGGCAGCGTTAATTTGCATTAGCAGACTTAATTCAATTTAAGGCCAGGTTCCTCTAAAAAACGTAATTTTTTTCAATACATTTTATTTTTATTACAAAACATGTTGAGTAATCAATTTTTTTTACATATGAAAGTACATATTGTAGCGAAATTTGGTTTATGCCAGAAAATTCTCGTAATAATTATTAAACGATATTAGCTAGCATCACTGACCGTAGCAAAATACGTGCATCACTGACCGTAAGAAAATACTTGCATCATTGACCGTAAGAAAATACGTGCATCACTCTGACCGTAGAAAAATAACACCATCTAGCAACATGTAGCATGTTTTCAGTACTATAAATGATAAAGTGGTACGACATTATCAACGTCGATAATCGCCATCTAGAAGACACTGGAAACGACATTCTGGATAATGGCGGATGGTACTACATTATCGCCATCTAGAAGGCACTGGAAACGATATTCTAAGACAACGGCAGATGGTTCGAGAAAATTATGACTTTAGTATAAAAGGCTGTCATATGAGCAGCAGAGACACAGTTGATATTGAATAGTGGAGTACAGTGGATCTTAAGTGAGAACATTTGAATTTAAGTACTAAAGTGATATAGTGGATTTTAAGTAATAAAGTATAACGTTTGTGTATACAATTTGAATGTAAAGATTAAATAAACAATTATACTGTGTAAAAACTAACTTTTGTGATTTTAATAAAACATTTTATAATTAAATAAAGATTGCGTTTTTCTTGATTATTACACAATCCAGTGATCGAACTCAGAAAAGTGTAAGAGATTGAAATTACTGTCAAAGGGACAGGAAATTTCGTAACAATTGGTGTCAGAAGTGGGATTGTGTAAAAAGAATTAACAATCAAATAAAATAAAAAAAATAAAAAAATGGTTAAGTTTGATGAACTAAAAGTGGATCAACTAAAGAAGGAGTTGCAGCAGCTGAATCTGCAATCATCTGGCGGAAAGTTGGAGTTACAGAAACGCTTACGGCAGGCTCTTGAGGCTCAAGGGGTAAACCTGGAAGAGCATGAATTTTATAGTGATGCCTCAGAATCAACAGCGAAAATGGAGGAAGTCAGAACGCGCAGCAAATCCAGAACGTTCGGGAAGAAATAAGTCAGAACGCGCTACAGATTGATCAGAGGTTGAGTCAGAACGCGACGGAGATCCACGAGGCTGTTCGAACAGAGGTTGCCAAAATGGTAAATGGCCTCGATGCAAAAGTGATTGAGTTACGAGATGACGTTGAATCGTTCAAGGAAAAAGTTCAAAATAATCTTGAAAAGGTTCAAAACAATTTTGAAGACGTTAATAAAAGGATTCAACAGTTAGAAATAAACGAACCAACCACTCAAGTGATAAGAGAAATCAGCGCAGAGAGGCTTAAGGCACCCACGTACGATGGAACAACGCCATTTAGTGTTTTCAAGCTCCAGTTCGAAACAACATCTGCTCATAATCGCTGGGATAACGATAGCGCAGCAGCAGCGCTAATTGTGGCATTAAAAGGCGCAGCTGCAGAAGTATTGCAAACGGTCCCAGTGGCGGAGCAAAAGAATTACAAGGCGGTGATGGATGCTTTACAGCGAAAATATGGCAGTGACCACATGAAGCAGATTCACAGACTGGAGTTGAAAACTCGTGTCCAGAAATCTGGTGAGTCTTTGCAGGAGTATGCTGCAGATATTGAACGATTGGCACACCTTTCCTATCCTGACGAGTTAAGTGTCGTGGCTGAAAAATTCAAAATAGAGGCGTTTATTGACGGCATACGTGACTCAGAGACAAAACGCGAGACAATGAAGAACCCGAAGATTACATTTAATGAAACAGTCACGGTTGCTCTCATTTAAGAGACGATTGCATTGACATGCCGCCCATCATTGAAAACTCGTCGGATGGAGGTGGAGGCTGAGAACAAAAATTCGTCGTTCGCCAGCAGTAGCTTCAACGGAAATTGCTATAACTGTGGCAAGCAGGGACACATGGCACGTGACTGCAAATCACGTCGTAAACGTTCCGCATCACGTTCACCAAGAAGAAAAATTGGAAATAAGGTGAACGATGGCGAAAATGGTAGTGAAGAGCAGTCGTTAAACTAAAGAGAGTCAGTACAGCGGGGCGTGAGCTGACTCTCACTTATGATTGCCCCACAGTCTTAGTTTCGAAGCTCTGTCGAAATTCCAACAGCCTTACCATCGGTGGAAAAGTCAACGAAAGACCATTTGAGCTAACTTTGGATACAGGCGCATCGCACTCAATTGTGAGGACAGATTTATTTAATAGACGACGAGTAATGCCATTAAATGGGATCCAATTGAGAACAGCGACAGGAGAAATTGCGCAAATAGTAGGAAAAGTTACAGCAAGTGTTCTTATCGGCAACAAAACTGTGGAACATGATTTTATTGTTGCAAACATCACCGATGAGGTTATCATTGGCGTGGACTTCATGATTCGACACGGGTTCACTTTGGATCTTAAGAAAAAGACGTTAAGATATGCCAATGTAGAGTTGCCTTTAGACGTTGGCTGTGGACAAAAATTAACAATTGCAAGAGTCTACATAAGTGAGCGCTGTCGAATTGAACCCAACACCGAAGAAATTATTTGGGCTACAACAAGTGAAGACTGTGGGACAAGCCATCTGTGGGTAGTGGAAGCAGATAAGAAATATTTAAAGTAAGACCTAATTATTGGAAAGACCCTAGTAAAAACAAGAGCGGACAGCAAAATACCGGTACGAATTTTGAATCCAACAAATAAGCCGAAATGGATGCAAAAAGGTGAAGTAATAGCGCAATGTGAGAAAGTTACGGCTGTTATAAATTGTGAAAATGACCAGCAGGACACAAAAGGTACAACTTTAACAAAATCGTCGGCCTTATTGACGAAAGAATGGACGAAGGAGTTGTCTGCACAGAACAAAAATAAAGAGAAAAGGTTTCGGGAAAAGAATTGGCGGGTATTTGCGTCCAAAGGAGAAAATAATGGCCAAACATCAGTTGTCAAGAATCGCATTGATACAGGTAACTTTCAGCCAATTCGTCAACCTCCAAAGAGGCTAGCACGCGCTAAGAGAGAGGAAGTAACGGGCCTTATAGAGGATATGGCGCGAGAAAATGTCATTGCACAATCAGAAAGCCCGTGTAGTTCACCGGTCGTTCTTGTGAAAGAAAAGTACGGAGTAAACGTTGTTCCAGAAACGACCAATGCTGACGGTTACATGTCGCGGAAAAAGAGGAACAACGAAAACGTGAAATTGAGGCAAAAGAAGCGTCTAGAAAAGAATTGGAAAAGGAGGCGCAAGCTGTTGCAGAGAGACTCTTGTTCGGGACGAACAAGTTTAAGCGGAGGGCAGTGTAGCGAAATTTGGTTTATGCCAGAAAATTCTCGTAATAATTATTAAACGATATTAGCTAGCATCACTGACCGTAGAAAAATACGTGCATCACTGACCGTAAGAAAATACTTGCATCATTGACCGTAAGAAAATACGTGCATCACTCTGACCGTAGAAAAATAACACCATCTAGCAACATGTAGCATGTTTTCAGTACTATAAATGATAAAGTGGTACGACATTATCAACGTCGATAATCGCCATCTAGAAGACACTGGAAACGACATTCTGGATAATGGCGGATGGTACTACATTATCGCCATCTAGAAGGCACTGGGAACGATATTCTAAGACAACGGCAGATGGTTCGAGAAAATGATGACTTTAGTATAAAAGGCTGTCATATGAGCAGCAGAGACACAGTTGATATTGAATAGTGGAATACAGTGGATCTTAAGTGAGAACATTTGAATTTAAGTACTAAAGTGATATAGTGGATTTTAAGTAATAAAGTATAACGTTTGTGTATACAATTTGAATGTAAAGATTAAATAAACAATTATACTGTGTAAAAACTAACTTTTGTGATTTTAATAAAACATTTTATAATTAAATAAAGATTGAGTTTTTCTTGATTATTACACAATCCAGTGATCGAACTCAGAAAAGTGTAAGAGATTGAAATTACTGTCAAAGGGACAGGAAATTTCGTAACAATATATTAAATTACTTGAAAAAATTTTTTTTTTTATTTTTTTTTTCAAAATGGCGGTCCTGAAAATGGCTGCTGAAACTCATCCGGTTCGTAGATGAATGACATCATTTCTTGGAAAAGAATTATCTGAAAGCAAAAAACAAAACGGTTTCATGTTCTGTATCGAATTAGCTATGGCCTCAAGCATAATGAAACATTTTCAATGAAAAAAAAACAAAATGGCGGACTTTTCAATTTTTTTAACCCTTTTTTTCACTTTTAATTGTTTATAAATTTTTTAAATAATAATGAATATTTCCTTTGACTCAATGTCAACCTGCAGGGTAGAAACATGCTCATAACTTCATTGTTTGACCAAATAAATTCATTCAAACAAAAAATATCCCTGTGGAAAATACGTATAAAAAAGAAAATCTATCAAATTTTTCTAGTTGTAAGACTCTTTTGCTTAAATATCGAGAATTAAAATTTGGCAAATATGAGCAACAACTGAAAATGTTGGAAGAAGAATTCGAAAAGAGGTTTTCGGATTTTCAAAGTACCGAGTCCCATTTAAATATTTTTTACTCTTCGATGTCGGTTGACATTGAAAAATTTAATAAAAATTTGCAAATGGAGTTTATGGAACTACGATGCGATACCTTATTGAAACAGAAATATAAGGAAATTAGTACTCCAGAATTTTACGGGTACTTACCTGCAGACCGTTTTCCACAAATTCGATATTTTGTAATACGCATATTATCCATGTTTGGTAGCACATATATTTGTGAACAGCTTTTTTCACAAATGAAGATAAATAAAACTGCGCAGCGAACCAGATTAACTGCAGAACATTTAGCATCGATATTAAAAATTACATCAAGCCAAAATTTAACACCAGACTTTGATAAATAAATAAAAAATAATTTATATTCTTTTTACTAATAAATATATTTTTATAAATTTTTTGTTTGTTTTCTTTATGAATTATTCATATTCAATTTCCACTCAAAATTTGAATTTTCAATAAAAAGGTAATTGCGGTTCGCAAGAGGATTTGGACTATAATTTTCAAAGAATTTGGCCCGCACACTGAAATGAGTTTGACATGTCTGGTCTATGCTATAATGTAAAAAACTTCAGTCAATGTATTCGATTACATTAATCGAATGTTCAGTTTTCAATGAAACTATATTGATGTAAAAGAAAATGTAAGAAATACATTGTTAGAATGCTTTTTGAGATAAAATCAATGTAAAAATTTTATGAAAATGCTCAATGTAAATTTTCAATGCAATTTTACATTAAAAATTCTTTCAGTGTAGTATGTATATACTATATAGATTTTTGAACAAATTATGTTGGTTTTATTAAAAATTTCAATTAGCGTTAAAGTTCTTTTATTTGGCTGACTATGAAATTTGCATTTTAGTTAAAATTATGCAAAAGTAGTGAACCAAAATTTATTAGCGCCATCTGTAATATTGAACGTACATAAGCATAAACAGCATCATGAATTTGTTAGCTACTATTGAAACGACATCCTCAAGCTTTGTAAGCCGAAATTCAGGCCGTATATGAATTTTGAAGTTTGCATTCGGAATCTGGTGCCAAGAGGTACCGCTGATGCATACATCCTCATTTGCATCTTCATTATAGCCCAACTTGGCTTGGTACAAAACAAACACAGCAGGATCTATGGAACACTGATTGTGAGAAACTTTCATATGAGATTAAAAACTATGCATTTGTGGTGCAACCAATGAATTTGTGCTACAACCAGTGAATCTATGTGTATCCAGAGCTGCTCCAGATTGAGTGCTTGTGTTTACTTTTTTGTTAAATAAAACAGTGGCTCAATTTTCATAATAATTGCCTTATATGACGTCAATGCTATTTTTATCAATTTTTCCATCAAAAATAATTTTACTTTATGAAGTGGCTTGTGGTGCAACTAAAATCACACATAACCCAACAAGAAAATGTGTGAGTGATCCAAATTGGAGGTATAATGGAGCACACGATTTCCATAGAAGAAGTGAATAAAAAGGTGTGTTCGGTATTCAACAGTTGCAGCAATATTGCACATTATGCCAAAGCATCACGTTCTGCAGAGTTGAAATATCTGGAAGCACATTCAGCAGACAATCAGCTGAGTATCTTCAACAGAGATGATAAATGAGTATATAACAGTGTTGCAATCTTACGGTAACTATTTACTAACTCGCACACACACCAAACAATTCTACGACAGTTAATGGAGTTCCAAGTCCTTTACATGATCCAATTGGTTGCATTAAACTGATCACTTGACTATGTTTACAGTTACATATCGGTCGTTCTTTTACAAACCGCACACCATTTTGGACTTGATATTTTAAAATCGCCCGAATTTTTTTTACAGCTTAGGGGCCGTTCAAGTATTACGTAACGCACTTAGAGGGGGGGTGGGGTTCGAACGCAACTGAAACAATTGCGCAAAATATTTGTGACTTTTAAGTAAACATTGTCACTTGAGTGATGCTGCAACGTTTAAGGAGAGGGGGGAGGGGGGAAAATCTTCAAAGATTGCGTTACGTAATACTTGAACCGCCCCTTATATATAAAATAACTTGGCAATATGTTTGGACTTTGCTAAAATAATTTTTTTTTCGAAATTATCCACATGTATGTATGAATTTTTCGGAAGTTATTAAATATTTTTGAGCGCAAGTCATGCACACGGAAAAAACGAAACTCGAAATTATTGTAAATATTAATCAAAATTTAAGAAAAATTAGTAGGTAATTTAGTAATTTAGAAACGGTTCGAGTGTCTATTAAAAATTACTAAGCGTAATATAAAAATTGCATCAAGCAGGCATTAATTTTTCGAATGCAAGTTTTTAATTTTTACAAAGTAGATTTTAAAATTTCTGCAATAATTTATTATATTTTAAAAGGACTGTACTATTTTTTAAAAAGTACATTATAAAGTTTTTATGATGAAATAATAATAACTGAAATTTATTCTTAAAATTTTTTGTGTGTTGAACAAAATTGGGACGGCCAGCGAATTTCCGTTCCGCTTTCCCGACCTCGTCCCAATTCAGTTCAACACATTACTTCAAAGCCAATTAGTAAGAGTTTGGCAACCCTTATATATTTATTTTTTTGCATGAACATGTTGAGAACTCAAACAGAGTACAAATTAAACACAAAAGAGAAATAAAATTCAATATAATAAAATTTAATAATCTTGAAATAATTTTTCTATAACTACTTTTTAAAAATTATAAAGCGGGAATCATATATTACAATATGAAATATATATAGAAATTCTAATGTGGCAATTTATTAAAATTTAATAAATTCTTTGTAAAATTTCAAAGTTTTTAGGTGATAATTAAAATGAAGAAAATAATTTTTAATATGCACTTATTAAAAAATGTAAAATGAAATATTTACAAACTAGAATAGAATTTTTAATAAGGATTTTCTATTTATTACTATAAAAAAGTAAGATATGTTTTCAGATTTTAATTTTTATAATCTCCTATTAATTTTTAATAAAATTTGAGTTGGTGTTTTTTCCGTGCAGCGCAGAAGGAATTTAAGCGTGCAGCGTGCGACGGGTCAAAATTGAATAACGAGTGCCAGATACTCGTTCCTTTGTTTTGACTCGTCGCACGCTCCACGCTTAGATTCCTTCTGGAATTCATAACTTGTGCTCGAAAATATTTAATAACTTCCGATCTAATAGAAACCCTACTTTTTTGTAAAATGGGTTTTGTAGATAAAGCAATAAAGAACAAAATGTTATTTTTGTCAAATAATTTTAGTTGGGGGAACAGCATCTTAGACCTATTTAAACATTTAATTTGTTATTATTTTTTATTTATTGACAATCTAAATTTTTTTTTAACCTAATTCAAACGCCAACGTTATAAAGTATCATATAAAAAAGATCCGACATTGATCGGATCAGTGAAACTGAAGTTAACAGACTTCAAGTATGAGTAGTTTTGACAAAATCCAGCCAATTATCGAAAATTCATTTTTGGATATTTTCGAAAAAAACAATTTCTTTAGCAAAATGCTGAAATATGTGTGAACTGAATTTCTTAAAAGAACCAGGAAAAAAATTTTCATCGCATTTGGAGAAGTTGAGCTTTTTTTTCTGAAATCCGTGCGGTTTGTAAAAGAATGATCGATATGTTGACAGCACCTAACATCAGTATACCAAATGGAAACGTCCAACGTTCGAGCACTGCTTGTAGATTTAATTTTAATTTTTATACCCTGCATACCGGATATCGAACATTATATCTATACTGTGAGCGACGAAAGTCTACATACACCATCACTTTCTGCTAAGTCGAGAATCCGAAAACAAAATGGAAAAAATTATGACAGATTCGTTTGAAACTTTTTTTAATGATAATAAGCAAAAAAAAATATGCTCCGTAATTTTGAAACTACGTGGAATATGAAAAAAATTTTGATATCATTTGAAAGAACAATAATTGTAGTTTAAAAAAAGTTTATTGTAAAAAAATATTACCTGGAGTTTTTATAATAGAAAATCGAAATATACTACTAAATTTCATGACCCAGCTTATTTGATGCAGACATGTATAAATTGAAAAAACATTGTTAAAAATAATGATTTTGTAATTTTAAATATGTAGTGTGGTAGCCTCTTTGGTCCACTACAGCTTAAAGACGGTTTGGCATCGAAGCTGCAAATTTTTTATTGGTTTCTGGCGAATTATAGCGCCACTCAATTTTAAGTGCCTTTTTTAGGTCGTTTTTCTTTGAAATGTATTCGGATATTTTTTTCCAAAATCGCCCATAAACTTAGAAGCACATTTAAGTCAGGTGACTATGTTGGCGGTGCCATCAAATAAGGGCATATGTATATTAACAAGAATTGAATTATGACCGCTTTGTATTTCGGGTTTTTGTCTTGGTAAAACCGTAAATTTGTCTGCATGCCCAGATTTTCGGCACTCAGCAACAAATTGATACTTATAATCTGAAGACACATATCCATACTCATGATATTTCCTATAAAATCCAAATTTCTGGTACCAGCAGCTGACATGCAAGCCCAACCCGAAAGTGTTTAACTGGCGAGTAGTTCGTAAAAAGCCATTCAGCAGTTAAAAATGAGATTATCTGTCTGATTTTCGCCAAATAACATGTTTTGAAGACCACTGAGTACTGGAATTAAGTAATATTCGTAAACGAATCGAAATTCAACTTATTTGATTCAGATGGAATGTCGCGAAAGCCAAATAGAAAAATCAACAAGGATAACGTACACGCGAAATAAAACAGTGCCAAGGTTTGGGCTTGAATATCAGCTGCTGGTACCGGAGATTTGTCCTTGCCCTTTAAACTAAGCTTTCAAGTGGTGATCTGTGATGTTTCCTTGCAAAGTTATAGCCATTTCAAGATGACATGAGTTTGAAACCCGTTGGTTAATATTGTTGGATTGCAACCCCTTGCAGGGAATCAAATTCATGTCACTTTAAAATGGCTATAACTTTCCAAGTAAACATCACAGATCACCACTTGAAAGCTCATTTTACAGGGCAAGGACGATACTAAATGATGCTGTTATTAGAGATAAGGTGATCAACTTTGTTTGAATCCTGTACATGGCCTCGAAAGTAGATAAAAACATCATGTTTTAGGTACTTAACCTCAAATATCTCAGAATTCCGACATGATGAGTCAATTCTGAGGCTAGATTTGGATTCAGCGCAAAAAATTACTTCCCAAAACGACCCTCTAGTTAAACAAAATTAATCACCTATTCATTCAGATACTTTTTTAGTAAAAAAATAATTTTTCCATACAATTTACATGTAAAACTAACAGGCTTCGGCGCCACCTTATAAAATTAAGGTACAGAGCTGAATTTTCGTGAACTCTTTCTTCATTTCATAAACTTACTTTTTAAGTAACAACACCTTAAAAAAAACAAAATGAAAAAAAATTGAATCACCCTAATGTGCATAGTTGAGAGAGCGTCGCAGATTTGACACCGTTGTAAATTTTTATTTTGTATTGCTGAAATTAATTTAATCATTTCAATTGGATGGATTTTTTTTAATGTGTGAATTAAAACTTTACATAAGTAGTTTTTGTGTATGAACCTTATAAAACTCATGGGAGAGTGTGAAGAAAAATATTTATTTATGTCGAGCACATTTTTCTTTGATAAAGTTCGAGATAAAGGTCTTTTTTGTTAACAGCTTACGAAATACATTGGGGAATTCACATCGCCCTTTATTTGTCATTGATAATGGGAATTTTATTTTCGAACAAGCTTTTGACATGGTCAATAAAAAATGTTACATACATATGTACATATCCGCTCGCACATTCAAATGATTCGAAAGGATGCGAATAGAAAAGGAAGTATGTAAGTTTTCATTGTTAGCAGTATATTAAAGTGTTCGTGAAATAGACTCATTTTTAAGCATAATCCAAATAGAGTAAGCAAATGCCTATTTCGAGACCCTTTTTAAAAATATGTATGTAAGTGTGCGTGTGGATACTTTTATTTTCGCATACGTAAATAAAAATCTTTGGATGTGTGTGTATGTGTATAGATGCCAAGCACCCGTGCAGACATTCCCAAATAGGCATCCTTACATAATTCGGAAAGAGTGCGACATGTGTGTGAAATTGTTGTTTTAAGCCCAAAATACTTAACACCAAAATGAGAACGAAAACTTTCCAATTCGCACTACAATAATATTTGAAATGCCATAATAGGAAAATTACAATAAAAATAAAAAACAAAAGCACAAACTCCAACAGAAACTTGTCGGCAATATTTAAATGATTTATTGCAGCAAGATGCTTTAGATTAAAAAGGGTAAATTCAAGGTTTTTTTAATGAGAGGCTGGTTTAATTATATGAAAACTCTTCCGAATATCAACTAAAATTCGTATTAACGAAATTAGCACTCAGACACATTTTGCATTTGTTGGGCGTTCTAAGAATACCTTATTTAGAAAAAATTTTCAAAATATATTTTGCGTAAAATATTAAGTATTTACATAAGATTTTTTCGGGACAACTACACATGCATACATATACAGTATCCTTCAAATGCTTTGCAATTGAAATTACTTTTGAAGAAACATCAAATTATTTCAGTGAAACAATAACTTTGAATTTTATTTTATGTTAGTTTTATTAACTTCACTTAATGCTGATTTTTTACCAAAAACAAAAATATTATTATTATAATAATATAATTATTATAATATTATTATTATAACAAAAACTCAAAGTAAACAAAAGTAGCGAAAAATAATGAGTTCAAAACATGCGCAACTCATCACAATACCAAGAAATAATGCATAACCAGCCTAATATTTGGTTCTGAAACCGTAGTTTCTGATGACGGCATGACATCTTCTGGACATTGACTCATGACTTTATTTATCTATAAGGTGAAATCGCGTTCCATTCTTTTTCTATCGCAGGGAATAGTTCATTACCACTTTGAACATTTTCTCACCGATTATGCGTTTTACCACCATCCACATGTTCTCAAACGGGTTGAGATTGGGAGACTGCGTCGGCCATGACATGATATCAACTTGTTTTTCCTCAAACCAAGATTTTACAAGCTTTAAACTATGATTTCGACCACTGTCATGTTGACAGCTCAATCCCAAATACAGAACACCTACAGTTATACTCGGAGGTTAGAACGTGATGCCCTGGAGTAGTTTCTCGATGAATAGAGTTGGGCCCATTAAGCGCATTGAAGGCACGATGACAGCAGCTGGCTACAAATCCATTTCAAGCAATATTATTCTCCCATTTACTGTGGTAATGAACTATTCCCTGCGATAGAAAAGGAATGGAACGCGATTTCACCTTATAGATAAATAAAGTCATGAGTCAATGTCCAGAAGATGTCATGCCGTCATCAGAAACTACGGTTTAAGAACCAAATATTAGGCTGGTTATGCATTATTTCTTGGTATTATGATGAGTTGCGCATGTTTTGAACTCTATATTTTTCGCTACTTTTGTTTACTTTGATTTTTTGTTGTTGTTAGCTAACGGAATAATTTTTTTGTTTTTGGTAAAAAATCAGCATTAAGTGAAGTTAATAAAACTAACATAAAATAAGATTCAAAGTTATTGTTTCACTGAAATAATTTGATGTTTCTTCAAAAGTAATTTCAGTTGCAAAGCATTTGAAGGATACTGTATATGTGTGGTGTCCCACATTTACACTTGTCTTAATCTACTTTAAAAATTTAATTATTCCTAGTTTTTAAAAAATGTTTTTAATTTTTTTAATTTCAAAAATATTGTCAAAAGTTTTCATTCAAATTTATATTTTCAAAAATAAAGGTGTTTAAAATAATATCGAAAAGAAATTTTCAAATAAAATATTTCTAAACAATTTAAATACGATAAACACCAAATATGTATGTATGTACATTAGGGTGGTTCAAAATATTAAAGTTGCTCCGAACTTCGCTCCCCGGGCACCAAAAGTTTCGTATTGGTGCCAATAAAAACCACGTAAAATTTGATATTTTCAGAAAACATTTAATGAGCCCGCAACCGTTTTGAAAACTGGAAAATGGTCCTTAATCTATCGAAAATCATTGATATCTCCCCGAAGCTACCTCGTTGAGGGATTAAATATATGACAAGGTCCCACTATTTTTTTCCCCCAACATTTTTCCGAACATACTTACCCCCTATCATCACCCTTTAGGGGGGCTCCCTTGAAAAAATAACATTCTTGTGAAATTATGAAATTGACTCCCCGCTCTTCACAGACGCCTCTTACGAAGGAATTATCAATAAATGGAGCTTCCACAGCATTGGAACATACAAACCATACTCGAATACTACAAATATGTATCTCGGACTCCATTTAATTGTTTTGCAGCCAAAATGAATTGATCACAAAACATAAAAATTTAAAGATTGTATGCCATCCATCGCGTATGACTCGTTGGCCCAGGCTTAAGGAATTTAGCACTCCTTGCACCAAGAAATATCAGTGCTAGCTCCAAAAACTCCTTACAATCATTTCTACTATGACACTTAGTAAGGTTTTGACAACAGAAGCTTTTTTATATCATCGCATTCATCATCTGAAATTTTTGATCGCACGAACTTATCTTCCAGTCCGCTTTTATAGGATTTTTTATTCTAATTTATTCCACTCCTTTGAAAACCGTTCAAAAAGGGAAACCCCAGGAGCAGCACTCGAACCAAGCTTTATATCAAAAACATTTCGAAGTACAATTTCATATATATGATGGCAAATTTAACATCCACTGGGATGGTAAGTTATTACCCGACTTAATTGGCAATTGCAAAGTGGACAGGATTGCTATTCTCACGAGCTATGATGGAACATCTATCTTTCTGGGTGCTGTCAAAATTAACAGCTCTAGTGATGAAAATATTACAATGGCAGTCTTATATTTACTACAAAGGAATATAGTCGATGGTGTTGCAGCTATGGATTTTGATACGACTTCTAGTTATACAGGCGAAAGATTTGGAGCATGTATTTCATTGCATAACCGATTAGAACGTAAACTAATAAATCTTCCATGCCGCCACCATATATATGAAATTGTACTTCGAAGTGTTTTCTTTGGATAGTATACAGAATTTCTCAATAATCATCCATCCATGGGAATCTGATGATGATTTCAAAGATGTGCTCTCTTTTTGAAAAGGTTTAGCTGTCGTAAATGACACCGCTGAAAGAAGTTTTGCGTTCAAACTACAACCAAATTTTGTCAAATGATGTAGAACACAAATCTCAGAAGAATATTGTAAAAAGTATCCTTTTTGTGAAAAGAGCAAGTTAATTTAAACAATGGACACAATAAAAATGAATATAATACAACCTAGTAGTGATATTAATTAATTTTCGAAAATTTCTTCATTTTTTAAAGGGATACCCACAAAGGGGATGAGATAGGGGGTAAGTATGTTCGGAAAAGATGTAGGGAGGAGCTGGTAATACATTTGACCCCTCTACGGGTCACTCCAAGGGAACTACGAACTGTTTTTCGAAATTTTCCTAATTTTTGGTGTTTTTTGTAGGGATATCCCCAATAGGATGGCAGATAGAGGGTAGGTATCTTGGGGAAAAATATTAGGAAAGAAAATATAATAGGATCTGGTGATACATATGAACTCTCTACGGGTCACTCCGGGGGAGCTATGAACTATTTTTCGAAATTTTTTTTGTGTTTTTGAAAGGGGCCCCCAAAAGGGTGGCAGATAGGGGGTAGGTGTGTCGACAGAAAAGTTTGGGAGAGTAAAAATAATAGAAATTGGTCTAACATTTTACCCCTCCAGAAGCGTCTGAGGAGAGGGGGGAGTCAAATTCATAATTTCACAAGAAAGTCATTTTTGCAGGCGAGCCCACGTAAGGGGTTCTGATAGGGGGTAAGTATGTTGGGGAAAAGTGTTGGAGGAGAAAAAATAATAGGATCTTGTCATACATTTGATCCCTCTACGAGGTAGCTTCGGGGACCCATCAAATGTTTTCTGAAATGGACCAAATTTTACGTGGTTCCTATTTTCACTATTACGAAACTTTTGGGGCACGGGGAGCCCGGGGAGCGAAGATAGGAGCAACTTTATTTTTTCCCATATCTCTGAACCACCCTAAAGTACATATATGTATATGTTTGTCAGCAAGACTGTATTTCAAGAAAGTGCACCGGGATAATGACCACAGTCAAAATAATGAATTTATGTTGCCGTCTTACTTTTTCTATAGAATTTATTCAATACAATAAAACCGTCTTGTTTTTATCTATTGGACACTCGTAAGGGCTCTATAAATAATAAAAAAAGTTTACTGAAGTTTATAAAAATCATGTTTACTTCATTGGAAATATTTAATGGCAGAAACGAAGATGAAGAATATAAAAATGTTCGTTTGCTAAGAAGAAACTTGAGAAATAAAGCCAATATTTTGGAACATCCTAACCCAATGTAAGTACATAAATATTATTTTCGCTGATATTTGTTAATAATTTTTATATACATACATATGTACTAGATTTCTAAAAAACGTTCGCTTAACAAAGGAAGCATTCATATATGTTTTGCGTTTGCTTGAGTTACCATCTGGCACAAGGTCAACCTTAAACCTTCCTGGCGGTGGTGGTTATCAAAGACAAGTTGCAGCTGACTGGGCTGCACCGATGGGTCAAAGTACTGTAGCTAAGATAACTGCTAAAGTTATTAAAAAAATTCAGTCAATACTATGCCCACCTATGATAAAGTTTGAAGCGATGGAATCAACAAAAGAATATTTTTTTGAAAAGTGAAAAATTCCTGGAGATATTATTTTATTAAAATTAGGAGTTACTAATCCCAGGATTCTATTACTTCTTTTATTTTGCAGTTATAGGGTGCATTGATGGTAGCCATATTATGATTCATAGACCAACGGAAAATGAGAAGATGTTCTTTAATCGACACAGTGTTCAGGAAGAATAAACAGGTTTACCAAAAATGACGACACCAAAAACCACCTGGAAACTGTTCTTGGGCATCACTAGTAACCGAAACCACTTCACTTTAAATCGGGTCAGTTCCCCTTTAAAAAAAAAATCAAATTCTGTGCCGATATAGCGAAAAATTTCTCAAAACAGAGTTTCTTTGGCCCAATCAGCTGATTAAACAATACCATTGTCTCAAATGCATTCTCTTTTTTAGAATTCAAAGTTTCAATGCCAAACCTTCAGGAATTCATCATAGAACAAAAATAAAGTTTAATAAATCCATTCTTAATTACAAACAAAATAATCGATTAATTTTTAGTCACAAAAATTATAAAGGTTCAGAAGAGAACTCGACAACGGCTCTTGTGAATCTGGCTGGGTACGAATCAGCGTAAATACTGTTGATTTTGTAGCCATCCAAATAAATTTTGAATTCGTGATGGAACTTTGCTCTGACCATTAACCCAGTCCGTGTATATCGTTGAGAAATTGTAAACATTGTTTGAGGTGGTCAATCAAGACATGAAATTTTAAAGTTGTGGATACTCCATACGCATGTATGGTTTTTTCCAGATGATCCAGCAACTTACTTATTTCGCCCGAACCTTTTTTCCGATAGTTTGCGAAACAACCTTAGACTATATTGTTCATAGCCTTGAATGCAGCAACAAAGGGTTCAATTCTAAACCTATCTATTTCGCCGTAGATTCTTTCATCAATCAGTAGATCTGCATTTGTGAGCAATTTTCGACACGCATTTCCCTCAAAAATTTCACCGTGGTACTCTTTTGAAATTACGTTGATTTTTTTGGGCCAAATCAGAGCAGCGTCCCGACCGACAAGTTTTACCAATCCATTCCAAAAAAGATGATTAACGAACCCTTGCAATATGTGCAATTCAGGTATTATACACGTAAACGTAAATGTCGTCATTTTCACCGTGCTGTTACAATTCCTGGCTTGCTTTTTATCTTTATTTAGTGAACAGAAATCTTTGTAATTATTTTTTAGATCGCCATAGGTTTTTAGAATAGTTATAAAAAATTCTTGTTTTACTCACCTTTTGCATGTTCAAAGTGACTTATGCCACTTTCAAAATAAACGGCTCATATAATACATATATAATAATAATTTTTAAAATATTATTCAAAAATAACAACACAAAAAGAAAAATGATATTTCAAAGCTGTAAGTGATGCCAATAAACAAACAATTTTTTGTGATCGTCTTACGAGAGCAAGGTAAAGTTGATTATCTAAAACGACAATCAAAAAAGCGACATTTTATCTTAATGCGAGTGGATAAAAGTGTTTTTGGTTTTTCCATTTGGTCCATAAATGAACAACTAATGGTGGGAATCATTGGAATGCGTGAAAACAGCACCTTTGAATGAGTTTAATTTGGTTATAGTCTCATTCATCTGTGTCAAAAAATTATAAAAAATTATCTCATTTTGGAGGCGTTGAATTAGCCATTTTTTCATTGAATCTTACTTCTTTCTTTCTTCTGCAAGTTTCACTTATCTGCGTTACATAGTTAATGAGATATGATGAACTTAATTGTTCTCTTACATGGGAGGGCGTGGAATTGCCCAGTTTTCCAAACCAAACTATGATAAAAATATATACCAAATCTCATTCATTTGCGTCAAATAGTTGCAGAGATGTAAAAAAAGTTGATTTTTTCTCATATGGAGGTGTGGCACCGCCCATTTTTCATTAAATCTTACTTTTGCCTCTCTTTTATACATACACACCAAGTTTCATTTATCTGCATCAAATAGTTGATAAGATATGATGAATTTAATTTTTCTCTTATATGGGAGGGCGTGGCATTGCCCACTTTTCCAAACCAAACTATGCTAAGAAAATTTTACAAACTATTATAAACATATGTACCAAATCTCATTCATCTGCGTCAAATAGTCTCTGAGATGTAAAAAAGTTGATTTTTTCTCATATGGAGGTGTGGCACCACCAATTTTTTATTAAATCTTACTTTCGCCTCTCTTTTATACATGCACACCAAATTTCATTTATCTACGTCACATAGTTTATGAGATATGATGAATTTAATTTTTCTCTTATATGGGAGAGCGTGGCATTGCCCACTTTTCCAAACCAAACTATGCTACAAACCTTACCCGGACCATAAGAAACATATGTGACAAATCTTTCGGCGATCGGTTGGACGGTTTAGGACTTCATTAGCAACATACACTGGCACATTTTACATTGAGCTTTATATATACACCTAATTCTGTTTTTACACGGTCTTTTTTTACACGGTTTGATTTAACACGGTTTGAAAATATACAAATTTTAAATTTTTTTGAACGATTTTATTCCAATTAACACGATTCAAAATCTTTTGGGCTTAAATTTTTTTTGGTTAAATATACAGCCCCTTCATGACTGGCTACAATCTCGCATTTTTAGTCGCCGAGATAAAATTTGCTTCATGGTATCTCCGCGGCAATGTCTTCCACACTTTTTTTCTCTACATGGTTGGCGACAGTCTCTTATAGTTGAATCCAGAAATTTCAAAATTTGGAGACAGCTATTTTGCTGTCGCCAAAACGAAAAAGTGCACATAAATAAAAAAAATAATTACAATTTATATGAAAAAATGTATTTCAAAATGTTCTTTCAGTACAAAAATCAGCACCAAAAGGGAATATGAACGAAATATTGAAATTTTGGAAAAATAGCCACAATTTTAAAACGGGTGGCATGCTTGATGCACGTATTGGGTTTCAAAAAAGAGTCCTTTATTTCATTACAAACGTATTTATGATTATCATTTTAATTTTTTTACCTTAAAAATTGAATAACCTATTATTTTTGTTAACAACATAGCCGTTACATTACTTTTAAGCTTAGAGTGCATATCTTTTTTTTCTTTAATAACTATGCTTGTGTAAAAACACATTATACATATATGTGATTTAATAAAATAAACCTGAATAGTTGTTCTTAAAAAATCCTTGTTTTTTACTAATTTCAATAGATTTAAAAAAAAAAAAAAAAATACACTGAAAAAAATGAGAAATATTTTATTTTATCGTTTTTTAGAAAGTTCGCCTAAGAAAAAAATTTTTTTTGAGCGCATTAAAAAAAAGCTTATACTTCATGCCAAGTTTTATAATGGTCCGCCCAGCCGTTTTGGAGCTATATGCATTGCAATGCCGAAACCCGAGTCGAGTCAGTAAGCACGACTTACATAACGGCATTGCAATGCAAATAGCTCCAAAACGGCTGGGCGGACAATTTTTCTTAAAAAACCAAAGTTTTTAACTGATTTCTTTTTATAACTAAAAACTTTAAATAATTTTCTATACTCTAACACTGTTTTATTGTATAATAACCAATTCGTTTTCCAAAATTAAATGTTCTTCTTCATCGTCGTCATCAGTACTTTCATTTGGGTCTTCGTGCTGTTGAAGCAAATATGCTTCAGTGGGACCCTCACAATTTAACAAATCGATAATGATGTAAGTGGATCTGAAGAATTCATAGCCCAATTTAAAACATCGAAAATATTATCAGTGCGGCCAGTTTTGCGGGCGTTATGTAATCTATCAGCTTTATAAAATGTATGTCGCGATTCAGAAACGTCCTCACCAAGTAGCCAAGGGTATTTATTTTGAATATGTTTAGCCGTTCGAAAGCAGTATATTTCAAACCTCTCTAAATTCATAGGAAATTGACATGATAAACAAACTAATATAGTCTTAAGACCAGACTTGTGCGTAATCAATTGCATTTGGTAATTAATTATTCATGCAATTACAATTACTTGTAATTTGTAATTGAAATTTTTCAATTACAATTACATTTATAGTAATTGAAAATTTCGAAAATATTTCAATTACTTATAACTGTTATTGAAATATTTTCAATTGAAATTACTGTAATCCAAAATATGTAATTGAAAAGCAAAATTGGCAAAATAAAGCTGAATAAGGTAGGTGTTCGAGCAACTTTTGTATGTAAGACATACGAAAACCAATGCAATTTTTGAATTCATGGGATATTCTGAATATTTTTTCATTTTTCAATCAAGTGTAATAAGGTCATTTATACAGGTTCAACAAGCATTAAACTTGGTGAAAGGCTAGAGCTCAAGTTCTTTTACATTCCCATATAAATCATATGCAATAACATAAATTTTTTTTGTGAATTTTATCGCTTGAAAGAAAATTTTTTCAAATTTTAATAAATGTAATTGCTGAAAAATGTGTGATTAATTACATTTTCGTTTCAAATTACTTGGCAAGAGTAATAGATTACAGCTTTCTAAAAGATTACATTTTCATGCATTACTAATCCAATTACAAAAGTAATTAGAATTGCGTGTAATTGTAATTTTAAATTACATGTAATTGAAATTAATGTAATTGAAAAATTTCAATTACAATTACTTTTGATTTTTTTTTTTGAATTAAAAGTAATGATTACTTGTAAATGTAATTGAAAGAAATGTAATTCAAAAATACCCAAGTCTGCTTAAGACGAAATATTATTTCTAGGTCAACTGCAGTAATTTTTGAAACGTGTCAAATTTTGTAAATGCCCGACGAGAAGTATTGTCGTCCTTCGTGATACCGAAACCACCAGTTTTTGGAAAATCCACGCGTAGGCGTGGATTTTGAAATTCATCTTTTTTTTACCGAAACAGCTTTTTTATCAGACCTTATCTGCCATTTTTTTATATCACATTTGAGCCGTTTATTTTGAAAGTGGCATAAGTCACTTTTTCAAAAAAATCGAGTTAATGGCAACACTAAATACAATTGAACTGTATCTTTTCATTTTTAAAAAAATTGCACTCAATATGTTGAGAACTATTGAGATTTCTTCGAAAGAAGTATTGGTAATTAACGGTATAACAAACATGTTTATTTTGAAAGTGGCGTAAGTCGTTGTACTCAGGAAATTAATTACGGGGCTTAGTGTGAAAGAAATAGAAACATGTGATAAGTATGTGTGAAGTATTGTTTTGAATTATTTTCAGTATTTTTAAAGAAGTTGTGATCATTCTCATCTGAAGCGACAATCAGTGTTTTTACTTTTATTTTTACCTTTTGTTGAATCTTCAAACGACTTTTTTCAACAAATTTACATACTTGAGATCTGGGAATGAGCAGAAATAATGAAATTTTATTTGACCTGGCCACCTCTGCAACAGCTTTTAGGGCTACGGTTTCACAGTGTGATTATTTTTTTGTTATTCGTTATTAATTTATTTGAAAGAAAAGATATTGAAATTTTCACTAAATCTGCTTATTAAATTTTTTTTATGTTTCGCAGATCTTCTCTAACTAAAAGTTGTCATTTAAAAAGAAAGGAATTAAAATTGAAATATTTTCAATGGAATTTTGATTTTGGTAAAACTTACTTAAAAGTACCTACTTGAAATATTTTCGTAAAAAAATGTATTCTTTTCACTTTTTTTTCAAAGAACTTTTTACTTTTTTTTAATTTCTAATTTAAATTTTTTGTGTCTTAAAATTTTTTAATTCTTTGTACTTTTTTTTCTACAATTTCTCTTAAATTGTTTAACTTTTCTTTTATAATACCTTAAAATTTATCTTATTGAAATTATTCCCACGGTGTCAATTAGACTTAGGATCTGTATGTACTCCTTTTCCTTGTGCACTGCGGAACCTTCTGTCCACATTATCTTCGCCGTTGATCCGTTGAAAGGACTCCAAAATGCTATTCAATACCTCGATTTTAGCTGGAACTCTGCTTCAGGAGTAGGAGGAGCGGATTTCTGCATCCTTAACTTTTAAATTTTGAGCCCCACATTGGGCGCCAGTTATTACTTTATATTTTTATTGTTCTTTTTCAAATACATAGTAAAATAAAAATGAAAAGTTATTTGCTCAGTCAGACGACGAGATCACGTTTGCAATCAACTTTGAATGGAATGAAATTATTACTTAAAGTTTTGGTTATCTGTTGTTGACTTATATAAATATGTATGTACATATCGCTCATTTACTTCAAGAGTGGCATAACTCAAAAAACACAAAGTGGGAGAAAAACGCATTTAAAGTTTTCAATACACGGAGAGAATGATATTTTCTAAATCAATCCATTTCGTTTCTCAAACTAGGAAAATCCAAAAACAAACAATTTGGTTTCAATTTAATCTTATTCTAATCGTATTGATTAATTTTTACTTAGATTCAGAAACGCTTTCTTGACAGCTACAGAAACTATAATTTCTTATATTAAGAAGTATATTGTTAGTTACTTTTTATGCGCGAAATATTAGAATTTGCTAATATCAAGAACTATTTATTTGATGCAAGTATTATCTGAAATGAATAGAAATTTCTTGCGTTTTCTACTTAAAACTTTCTTAGTTCAAATAATTTTTTCTTGATTTTTATGTATTTTTTTATTTCATATATTGCATTGTTTTATGGTTCGACATTACTTTTTTGTCATCTGCATTGTACATATACGGCATAAAAAGTATACAATTGGTTAGAAGTAAAGAACGGTGCGCATGTTGCTACGCTAACCTTGTGTTTCATGTTATGTTAAGTTGTTAGAGTGTTTGTGTATAAATGTCAAATTATAAATTATAAGAAAACGTCACATAAAAAATAAAAATTATAAATATCAACGCAGGTGTGTGAGGGTATAAAAAAAACAATTAACAGAATCTGAAATTCATTCATTCATTGGAATTGGTTTCTCGATTGAACAGGAAAGAAAGTTCAAAAAGTTTGAAAATTCTAGTAACTATTTCTAGACGCCATAAAAAAGTTTCTACTTTTTTTTCAAGGTCTAGTATTTTTTATTATTTCTAGGAAAAACTTCTGCTTGAATCCTAGAAGTTCTAACAATTATGGTTTGATTTAAGAAGTTTGTTTATTTGTTTTAAGTGATTCTTGGATCAAGAAAAGCAAATGCATGAATCAAATAAAAATCTGTTTGGACGAGAACCGTTCTACGATTTCTTGATTCAAGTAAATTCTACTTCCATTTTAGAAATTAATTCCCTCAGTGTAAGTTACTTTTAATATGAAATTTAAAAAAGTATGTTAACATAAACTCTTCTCACAAAGCGAGTTTATAAGATACCTTTCTGATTTTTTGACACAAAATAAAACACAAAATGGCGGATATTTCTGCATCATTAACACAAAAAACACGTTTTTTGAGTTATGCCAGTCTTGAAGTAAATGAGCGATATGGAGTTCCAAAAAAATTATCCCATAGAGTCTATAGTATAGACAAATATATGTAAAAATATATAAGGCTTGTACAAAACACATGGAACATTGAAAGAGTACGAGAAGTTATCTTGTCTTCCTCCAACATCTTCTGTTTTGCAACAATTATACATACATACATACATACATACATACATATTAGGGATGTTATGGATATCCGTATCCGTAACCGAAACCACCGGATATCTGAAAAAAAAGTTATCCGTAACCGAAATAAAGATTTTTTAGTATCCGTATCTGTAACCGAAACCGAAATCTTATATGCAGATATAAACGGTTGTGCAATAATATTTGTAGCAATATCTTTCTCCGCCTGCTGGAAATGTAGCGAGTGAATAGTTATTTAGCGCAGCAGGAAAACCACTAAAATTATTTTATTTTATTTTTATTATTATTTTTAAGAAAGTTGATTTTAGCGACTGATTATTTTTATAATTAAATATTATTTAATCGAACTTACAGTCATTAAGCAAAGACCAATATTGTAAATTTTTACTTATTGATCAATGCCATTTTTCAACAAACATGACAAAGATAACAAATGGAACAATTTTTAACCTGGTAATTGGTGACATGTTTCGGCTAATACCAATAGCCTCATCAGACCAGTTTGGTTAATTCTGTACATGGATTCGAACCTCTGACCGTTCATGCATTGCAATTGCATATTTTGCGACGGTCGCTCTAACACTTGAGCCACTGAGGTACTTGTCATGGTCAGAGGTTCGAATCCATGTACAGAATTAACCAAACTGGTCTGATGAGGCTATTGGTATTAGCCGAAACATGTCACCAATTACCAGGTTAAAAATTGTTCCATTTGTTATCTTTGTCATGTTTGTTGAAAAATGGCATTGATCAATAAGTAAAAATTTACAATATTGGTCTTTGCTTAATGACTGTAAGTTCGATTAAATAATATTTTATTATTATTTTTTATTTTAAAAAGATTCAAAGTACAATAAGGCTTAGGCTTTTATAGTACATCAATGTATATATATATTCTAGACACAAATTTAATGAACTTACATATGATAAATAATTTAAAAACAAGAATAGAGATACTATATAAGTAAAAAAAAAGAAAAAATTATAATTAATAACTATAAATAATAGAGAAAAAAAATATATATAGAATAAGAGACAAGTTAGAAAAGTGAATAGGATAGAAAAAGGCTTTAGGAGTTGGAGAAATAAGAATAAATAGCACGTTTGAAGTTGCACATCAATCTAATTCTTTTAAAATTAATTGGCAAGGAGTTCCAAAGCCTAACAGCGCTAATGAAAAAGAAGCGGCTAGCATTTGGGTAGTTGCACCTAGGGACAATTAAATGAAGTGATCTACTAGATTGGCAAAAACTAAGCTTTTTAAGCAAATAATCAGGAGCTTGAGTAAGAATAAGTTTGTATAAGAAAATTAGGTTCCTGATGTTAAAGTACTTCATTAAACTGACCCCTTAAATGCTTCTACTCATTTCACTAATATGGTCAAACTGTCGTACACCAT
Source organism: Meiosimyza platycephala (assembly GCA_963662105.1). NCBI lineage: Eukaryota > Metazoa > Arthropoda > Insecta > Diptera > Lauxaniidae > Meiosimyza > Meiosimyza platycephala. The sequence continues at coordinate 37,809,625 of OY759209.1, read as the reverse complement.
ACACGTATCTGGTCGCATTGTTAAAGGCAACAACAAGCTTATGCTGTGACTGAGAGTCTAACTTGCAGTAAATAGCATCAAAGTAGGTAATTTGAGGAACTATTAATTGAACGACCAGTCTGCGTTTGGTTTCAATAGGAGTAAAGTCTCTAGAGGTTCTTAAATACCGCAAGATAGCGTAAATTTTACTAACAATATTATTAACATGGTCAGTACATGTTAGTTTAGAATTAATAACAAATCCTAAATTTTTCGCTTTGCTCACAAATTCTAACTGAGAGGAACCAATGAACAAGGGTGGAATTCCTACCAAGCTTAGATCATTCCTAGCAATTGGAAGCACTTTAGAAGTTTTACTCATATAAACATTTTTTTTCAAGACAATAAGATATGAAAAAATAAGAAAAGATTAAGTGAACTTATAACTAAGAAAAGATACATACATGGCATTTCCATGGTGTCGAATGGGACAGTCGTACACTTTTAAAGTGGAATAAAAGTCAAAGTAAAACACTTTTTTTTCTTCTGTTATTTAAAGGAATAGCCCTTTGGTAGCACTATATATAGTGGTATATTTGATGGCAGACGTACTACCGGTTCCAAGATAAAGGCAATAAAAGAGCGATTCGAATGGGACAAAAAATGGAAGTGTTTTTCATTGCCATTTATAGAAAAGCATAAGTCAGAGAAACCTACCTACATTTTTTCACGCAACTAATTTTAAAATGTTATGGAATGATAGCACTTTTTATTAAATTTTGTTTAATTGAAAAGTCTTCTTTACTTTCTTTCTTACAAAGTATAATATGATTAACGGGACATTCGAATGGGATATATTTTTCCATTACGGTTTACTTGGTAAATTTTCATATATTTTTTGTATTTGAGACTTATATGGTAATTAAAAAACAAATTTAAATTTAATTTAATTAATTTAATTTAAATTTAAAACATTTTTCTTAAAAGAATATGAAACTTTTATTTTTACTGTTTAAACGTTTTTTCCTGTAAGGGGCGTGACATCACCCCACTAAAAAAAATTTCTCTTATCAGGTATCAGCTTATCCCTATACCAAATTGGATTATAATTGGTGGAGCGACTCTGTGGCTGCGTTTAACCTATTTTGGGAGGTGCCACGCCTACTTAAAGGACTTGGGGTCTCTTATAACCTTTTTTATGGTTCAATATATATACAAACCAAATTTAATTAAAATATGTTTACTAGATTAGCTGTGAAAACGTATTTTCCTGTTAGGGGCGTGGCACCACCTACTATTGAAAAGAAAATTTTATTGGGCTTTACCTCTCTTTACAACTTTGCAAAAATAAAAGAATTTAAGCGATAATGTTGTGTTCTGGTAGTTAAAAAGGTGTCTAACCGTTTTGCAACTGCCTAGATTACAAAAGTTTTACATTGACGATTGCGGATGGGACAAACTTCAAACAGCTCTGAAAATTTTAAATTTTACTTTTTTGCACTAGTTGTTTCTTTTTTTAATTGTATTCATAAAACTCTGTTTAAACAAAAATTTTGGCACATTTACTGCTGTACGAAATGGGAACAAATGATGTTTTTTGATGGCGGACGGGACATTAGAACATGAACTAGGGCAAATTAAAAATTTACAGTTAATAGAGATTGGTGTGATGTCTTTGCATTTTTTTAGCTAATTGGTATTGGGAGAGAGATTTTTCGGAATGAATTTCATCATATATCATCTCTCTTATATATTTAAATATTTAAGACAAAATACTATTCAAAATTACAAAAAAGAGATTTTTTTAATAATTTTTAATTTTTTTGTCATGGTGTACCTTTTGGTGGAAGTGCCCATATGTTGTCTATATAACAAAAAGTAAAGATGACTAAAGTAAAGTGACTAAAAATCCTTACAAAACTGAACAAAAAAACATTTTTGCGATTTTCAATGGAGCGATAGATGAAACCTTGTTTGTACTTAAGAACCTCTACGTTTTCCTCGCTTTGGCTTCTGCAAAGGTTGTTATAAGATTATCGCAATCAATTTTTTGACAAATGTCACTTCCTATTGGCAGCATAGCAAGACTGGACAAGCTTTTTTGTGACATTGTAGATCGTAAATAATTTTTTATTAATTTTAATTTCGAAAAGCTGCACGGAAAAAAAATTCTGTAAAAATTCATTGGACTTCCGATAATAATTACAGTTTTATCCTGTAATGTCCGGATAGAAAGCGAAAAACTATAATAATTGATTTGAGTGGGAATGAAATATTACAGTGTGCACACTGTAATAATTGATTTAAGTATAAATGAAATATTACATTCTACACACTGTAAAATGTAAAAGTAACTCCAAAAATATTTTATAACTGCAAATTCTATATTTTCTTACAATCATACTTTTTTTCAATCATAATTCTTAATTTATCATGAGACAGAGAGCCAGTCTGGCAACACTCACACAGTTTTCTTCTTCTAACCATATATCTACATTTTATGTTGTATTTGTACAATGCTAATAACAAAAAAATAATATCGAATCATAAAATAAATGTATTATTATGTGATAAATTTGAAGATTTTACAGTTTGCCCTGTAATTTTTACTTGTCGATCATACAATATTTTCAATATTTATTCAGTATTTTTTGCTAACTAAATTTTTTTCTAACCACATAGTATATTTTACATTTTGAAACTGTAAAAATAAAGTTTTGGACTGTAATGTTTGTAGTTTACTCATCAATTTGTATTTAGAATCCCATGAAATGAGAAATTACAGCGGTATGCGACAATTTTTCTTGATTATTTTGCTTTTTTTGATTATCACACGCTATTTTTTGCAAAACCTTTTTTTCCGTGTGTGTTCCCCACTAGCGACCGTAATTGGTAAGGTAAGTAGTATTCGCAAGGCAATAGCTACGTTTGGAGCAAAAAACTTTAGGCTGGATATAAATTTCAATGCTTTTAATGGAGTAGTTTTTGGCTCTATTAGCTCAGATAGCGCAGTTAATTCATCAAACATTTCGCAAGGGTCAATGTCATGGCTATCATTTTCAGTAATGATTAAGGCTAGTTGCTGACTTTTTTCGCGTATGTCAACATTTTCAATTTTAAGGGATTCGATGTCATATAAAAGAGAAAATGAGTTCTAATGACTTCGATGATTTACAGACGATATTACTGCGTCTAACTCTGTATAGTAACATTCTATCTTAAACTTGCTTTTAGGACCCAAAATTGGCTCATCTTCAGCAACATTTGCTGTGTTTTACGAGGTCTTACGGGAGAATCTAACCGAAACGTTGTTTCAGCTTCAATTTCTCCTGCCAGGTCTTTTGCAAATTCAAGCATGTTTTCGAAGTTTACTTCTGAGCGATAATTTTTCAAAAACTCAAGAATCCTTGTTAAGTTAGAAACATCTCCCGACATGTCGATGTCAATGGACTTACTTATTAAATTTATTTGATTTAAAACAGTATGCCATAGCACAATACAGCAGCAAAACGTGTAAGATTGCATTTTTCGTAAGAGACATTCTGCTTCAAATCTTGCGTCAGGATCATATGAGCAATCTTGACTGATTTCAAATAACATGTCGTAAATGCTCTCTGCATTGTAACGAAATGGACGAATTGATTCAACTCTGCTTTCCGAGCGAGCAGTGCTTAGTGGCTTTAACGTTAAATTTGCACCCATGTGGCGTAAAAAAACTGCGCGTCGAACCGTTAAGGAAGTTATAAGTTCACTGTATTATCCAAAAAAAAAAAATGTAAAGCAGTTTTTGATGATTCGCACGCGTCATTTACAACCTTTCATAAGATTAATTGTGTTCTTTTGTAACTCAATAACTTAGGGAAGAAACTTTGATTACGTGTTAGGGAGTCTATGAACATATTTATATGTTGTGCGACGTAATGCCACATGGTTACTTATAACGTGTGAAACCACAGTGGCAATCAAATTGCGCAACTAAGTTGTGTAGTCTTTAAAACTTATTAGCCAACTTCTTCAACGTTTGAAGGACATTAGATCCGCGCATATTTTCAAAACGTTAATACAGAGTAGCATCTCAATCCCACACGGAAAAAAAGGTTTTGTAAAAAATAGCATGTGATATTCAAAAAAAGCAAAATAATCAAGAAAAATTATCGTATATCCCTGTAATTTCTCATTTCATGGGATTCTAAATACAAATTGATGAGTAAACTGCAAACATTACAGTCAAAAACTTTATTTTTACAGTTTCAGAATGTAAAATATACAATGTGGTTAGGAAAAAATTTAGTTAGCAAAAAACACTGAATAAATATTGAAAATATCATATGGTCGACAAGCAAAAATTACAGGGCAAACTGTAAAATCTTCAAATTTGTCACATAATAATACATTTATTTTATGATTCGATATTACTTTTTTGTTATTAGCATTGTACAAATACAACATAAAATATGTATAGATATATGTTAGAAGAAGAAAACTGTGTCAGTGTTGTCAGACTGGCTCTCTGTCTCATGATATGTTAAGAAGTATGGTTGAAAAAAGGTATGATTGTAAAAAAATATAGAATTTGCAGTTATAAAATATTTTTGGAGTAAATTTTACATTTTACAGTGTGTAGACTGTAATATTTCATTTATACTTAAATCAATTATTACAGTGTGTACACTGTAATATTTCATTGACACTCAAATCAATTATTACACTTTGTCGCTTACTATCCGGACATTACAGGGTAAAACTGTAATTATTATCGAAAATCCAATGAATTTTTACAGAATTTTTTTCCGTGCAATAACATGTGATTATAAATAAAACAATAGTTTTAAGTTCGTTATTTTTGACACTAGCTGACACTGAAATTTGGTGTGTGATGTTTTTTTGCCTTAATTAAGAAAAATTAAGAAAATCATAAAATTCGATCCATTGACACGCCCATCTCCCATATAAAATTAAGCTTTTAATTGCTTTAAGTGCGTTTTTTTTTGACACTAGAAAGATAAAATTTGGTATGTAATGTTTTTAACATTGTTAAGAAATTTTAAAAATCACAAAAATCTAGCCATTGCCACGCCCACCTCCCTTACAAAATAAAAATTTGAATTGCTTTGAGCTGGTTTTTTTGACACTAGAAAGATAAAATTTGGAATGTGAGATAGTATTAACATATTTATTCATTATTCCAAAAATGAACAGATTTCCAAGCTTATTTTAAAAGTGATAAAGTTAACCTTAATGAATCATATTATGATCCGTTAACAAAGAAATATATTATTTACACATAATTATATGTATGTACATAATTAGAAATAGCCTACGAATGAAAGTTATGAATGCATGCGACCGAGAGTTGAGATGAGTGATGATAATAACAGTAACGACAATTCTGTCTGTTTATTTACGAGCTATCAGAAGTGTTTATCTGCATATAGTTTGGAAAAAGAGAATAAAAGGATGATGAAATTAAGGTAGGCGTGGCATTCCGCCCACTTTTGGCATGAATAAATGTATCCACGATCTCTATCTTTATAGTGTCAAAAATAAAGAACTTAAAGCAATTAAAAGGCTAATTTTATATATGAGAGGTTGGCGTGGCAGTGGCCTGATTTTTGTGATTTTTCAAAGTTTTCTTAATCATGCCAAAAAAACATCATATACCCAATTTCATTACAATTGAACAACGATTACTATTTAGGGCGCGATTGCTATGGAAGATACACTGTGAAAAATGTTGAAAAAAAGTTAATTTTGAGCACACTAATGAAAGAAAATCCGTTTGGTTATGATTTTACATAGTTTTATACGTCGTTTAACGCAAGAACCTAAAAAGTGGTTTTAGGTGTATTTTAATTTTCTTCTTCTAAAGTTTTTAATGATGTTGCGATTTTTTGAGTAAACCTAACTGTATTAATATAGCAGAATTTTACATTTGTCTAATTTAATTTAACAATTTAATTAATATTTTTAGATTAGAAAAATTCAAATTTTTTTTTTTCATATATAAAATGCTTATATTTACTCATGAAATCTTCTCCCGAAAGGGTACAAAAGTGTGGGATAGAAAACAAGCCAACATGCAGAGGAAAAATTGAATTTGATAAAGAATAACTTTTTAAGTAGTTGAAGCATTTTAATAAAATTTTGGGATTTTCTTATTTGAAGTATGTTCTTTTAATCTGCATAAAAATTTAAGTCAAAAAATTACTTTCATTTTTACCATTTATGGCCGTACCTGTTAGATGCACTGTGCGGCGCCTTGGGCAACTGCCCGTACCTTCCGCCAGCCCTGCAACTGATAATAGTTTGGAGCCAGTAGTATGAAACTTTTTTGCATAAAAAACACGCACTTTTTTCAAAACTTTAATAATGAAATAAAAAACGCGAGCATTGTATAGTACTTGATGAGCACTTGTGCTCGCTGACCACTTTTGCTGACCAAAACCTATTTTTTCACATCTATAGAATCTAATATCTATCTAATCTAATAGAAAATACTTCAAAAGAAACAAAAATGCACTTTGTTTTTGTAAATTCTAATTTACAATTTAACAGCAAACCATGAAAGTTTTGCTTTCTGAATAAAATTATGAATACAAATTTGTGCGCGTTTTTTTAAGGTTATTAAAATATTATTGTTGCTTGAAAAAAAAAGTTTAAAATTAAATGTAAAATATGGGACAGGAAGGTGATAGTAGGTTCTTTATTGTGAAAAAATCAGTTGTTTAATGCAACCTATAAAATTATTAATTCTTAAATTTGCGTTTGCTTGCAAACTTTTGCCCAACGTAAAACCGAGAAAAAAATAAAAAAACTTGGGATGTGATAAGTCTGTTTTATCATGTTTTGTGTTGCGATTTTTAAGAAAAATACCTTTTTTCCAGACAACTTCTACTTCAAAAATTCTGAGCTTTTTCGAGCTTGGCGAAACGAGCATTTATCAACTATCTGCTTAAAAAAAAATTGGATGAAACCATTCATGATGTATTTCCGAAATATTTATCAGAAAATATGCGCAAAAATTGGCTGTAAAATGGGAAAAGCGCCATAGAAGGATGGATGTTTTTCAAGTACAAAATGCTGCGTGGCTTACCTCCACAACAGTGCTCGAAAATCAAAAAATGCTGAAATAGGAAAAAACCTGGTAGAACCAACTTCGTCAGGAGGTGGGCGTCCACGACTGTCATATCCTGAAAAATCAGATCGAGGTAAGAGAAGGGAAGCAGCAGAACTTTCGGCATCTAAAGAAAACGAGACAAATCTACTGGTTCAAGCAGCAACAACATTAGCTCTTTAACAATTGATGGAAAGCCCTACAAGACCGTCTAAAATCAGAAAAAGTATTTCCAAGCAAACAACAACAACAAACAAAAATAAAATATTGTTATATTTACATTTCTTGTCACTATTCAGTTTCTCGTTACTAGCTCAGTTGTGAGGTTCTAATCGTTCTAAGATTTGCTAGTAAGTGACCTTCTACAGTGAAAATTTGTGTTAAAAAATAAAAGAAACATTTTTGGGTGTTTGAGAAAAGTTCTCAAATTGAGTGGGAATAAGAGTTTTTCTTCACCAGAAACGACATTGGTAACGTTCAGTGCTTGATTTGTAATGTTAACTTTATTGGAATAAGAAGTTTCAATTTAAAAATAAATTATAAATTACATCATATGAAGGATAAGAAGCATATTAAATAAGGTTCTCGTTATAACCTTATCAAAAAACTAAAAATAATAACAACAATCGAGCAGCCAGTTCTGTCTTCCAATTTACGATATAGAGCTCTTTAGGCATCATATATTGATTGCTACAACTTCGCAAAATCCAAAAAATCTTATAGTGATGGCACTTTTCTAAAAAATACTTGCGTTGATGTGCTAAATTGCATTGGAATCGAACGAGGAGGTGTTGTAAAGAACTTGAAAAATGTACAACTAAGCAGAAATATTGTAATGCGAAGAAGTAGTGACATAGGAGTTCATCTTAAAAGCAAATTGATAGAAATTGTCAAAAAAATGTAAGTTTTATTCTTTAGCACTCGATGCTGTAATCCAAAATATGAAATTGAAAAGCAAAGTAATTGAATGAAATTTATAATGGATTCCTTTTACTTGTAATATCCAATTTTTCAAGTAGTTAACTACAAGATATAATTAAGCTACACTAATTACAAATACATACATATCTATGCATACACCAGTGTTGGCATGTGACATGGTTTTAGGTTTACGACACTCACACGTCGTAAGCTGTCGTAAATGTCACAAATGTCGCAAACTCCAGATCAACCTCGATTTCACAACACTGAAATTGTTTGTTAAACAATTTGACCATCAAAACAATATAAGTACTATGGAACTTGCACAAGTTTGTCAAAAAATTTTATGATCTGAATCCCCCTTACAGGTAATCGTGAAATGTCATTGAAAATTCAAATGCAAGAAATTTCGTTTATTTGTCGTAAACTCAATGTTTGTCACAAGGGCTCGAAGGTTTACGACGTTGCGCGACATTTGTCACATGCCAACACTGGCATACACATAAATACATTAACACGAAATACAGTAATAAATTAGTACATAATTGATTTCAAAACTTTTTATTTTCTTTGCTCTATTAAGCTTTAATTCTGGCTCCGATAACTTCTCCGGAATGCTGCAGTCGAGTATATCTGAAAGAGAGAGATTAATTCTATGTAGTAATGGAACCTTATACATAGTTGGTATTCCTCTGTTACCTTCATGAGCTTCCTGTCCATTTTTTAAAGTTTTGACTAAAAATCCCAGTTCGTCTTTGTTCAAAAGTCGGTCTACTGGACTATATCCCATGTATTCGTTTGACACAGTCACATAGAGAGTTCCAGCGAGTTGGACATGGAGTTTTTAGCTGTTGTCCGAAGACATTCATAATAATCTCTGAAGATTTAGGTTGCCTTGCTTTTTTGCACAGAGTATTAGACTTCGCGAAAACCTTAAAATTGACATACAGTCTGTCAAGTAATTTTTGGCAAAATAAATTATGCAATACAATTTTCACTTTAATATTGTATTAAAATAAGAATTACATTAAGCTTTTGAAAATTTTTTTTTTATTCAAATCTTTTCTCATTCCTCATTAAAAAACAACAAAATAATTATTTGTTAAAAACAAAAACAAAAGCTTATGGAACATAAATGCCGAAGGACATGATTTACAAGAAAACTACATGCCGTGATTGGTATTCGTGGTGGAAAAAACCATTATTGAACTTTTTCTTATTAGTTTTTAGTTTATTCGTATGTTCCTTGCATTTTACCAACAATTATTTGACACCATGAAATGGCTATTGTTTTCATTTATGTTTCATAAACTTTTGTTTTCGTTTGTAAAAAATAATTATTTTGTTGTTTTCTAATGAGGAATGAGTAAAAGATTAGAATAAAAAAAAATTTCAAAAATTATATATTTAGTATGTATTTCTTATTTTAATTCAATGTTAAAGTGAAAATTGTATTGCATAATTTATTTTGCCAAAAATTACTTGACAGACTGTAAACGATTATAAGTCAAGTTATACGTATTTGATCAATTGAAAAACTTACTTTCAAGTGAATATCGTAAACTTCATCATCTTTTTTGAGAGCTGCAATGAAGTATTTTGTTGCAAGCAGGTTTAAAGTGTGACTTGCGCAGCGAAAATGTTTTGACAATTCGATTTTTTGAGGTGATATTTGGACTAGCTTAAAGTCCTTCTCATTCTCATAGATCTCGGCAGCCAAATCAGTCTCTGAACTTGAATCACTCTCTGCACCATTTCATTGAGCTCTAAAGTTTCTTCTTTTTCATACACAATTTCGTATTCCACGCCATGCTCTTTGAAAGCTTTTTTAAAATTTGAGGCATTGTCTGTTACCGTAGCAACATTATTTTGTAGATTCAAATTGAAATCGTTATTTATTCAAATTGAAATCGTTATTTATTCTGCCAAATAACTAGCGATTCGGTCATAAGTGTGAGTGCTTGGGAAACGCTAATGCCGCTGAAACTCTTTTGAGGTCTTTATCTAACCAGTGGCAAGTATTACTAAGGAAGATCCTGTGTTTATTTGACCGCATGTCAGTTTGCTCATTTCATCCTGAATTTCGTTTTTCGTTGCCAAAAAAGTTCCCTTAATATGACGGTTGTATGGCTAGGAACTTATAAATTGGTTCTTTTTAAAAAGTTTTTTGAACGAGTTTTGCTCAAAAATCGAAATCGGTGAAGCCGTTTTAACAAAAAAATTTATGATATCGTTGTTGAACTTTTCTTGTTTCGTCAGCGATAGTTTCTCTGATTTTATCTTCGATTTGTAAGTTAAATACTCCTCAGGATGCTTTCGCTTTAAATGTGTAATAAAATTAGATATTACACTAATCGTTACTTTAATAATTGCACTTTTGTCAGCACAAAGTAAACATTGGGCACACACACATGACCTGTATCGGAATCTGTAGAAGCTGATGCTGTATGATCGACTGATCCCTATCGAAAAAAAAACAACTAAAGTTCAGACTTTATATTTGCAGTCCGTATTAACTGCTGTCCTTTGAAACAATCAGTGTACAAAATTGACGTACTAGATATTTGTTCAATTTTTTTGAGAAGATGACGTTTAGAACCTCGAGATTGAGTTTCTTTTAATTCATCATCTGACAAATCACTATTGTTCGACATAACGATAAATTTCACAATTTTCACAACAATTAATAACTTATGACAGTTGCACTTTAATTTATAAATTCACTAGATAACTGTTTTCTTGTGATAACTTATAGTCATTTCTTATCACTGACTCAATCTTATGGTTACACTTATCAACAAAAATTTTTGTGTTCCCTTACCAATTTCAATTTTTATATTCCAAAATATTTATATTTTTAGTTCAATGCACTCGTAAATAAGACCTGCTTAAATTCCTTTTTTAATGTACCGTTCTCTGAATTTATACACTGCGCGTTACTTGAATAAGACCACACATTTTTAGTTGGATTTCTTCTGATTTTTCTTCTTATGGATGCTTTGAACATATTATTTTATTCTAATTTCGTAAAAATGTGTATCGTTTACGAAGTGATCGAACAAAAAAACTGTACTTCGTAGAGTACCGTTAGCTGTTTATTACTTTGTTGTATTAGGTGGAAAAAAATGCGTTTTTATTTGCGTCGACTTTTTTATGCAGTCGCGACAACTGGAATAAAAAAAATGGGATCAATTGTACTTTAGGGCCTATGCTCCAATTTTTTTTTTTAGAAACATGGAGTTTTACCGCCTAAAACCGAATCTGGAAAAAAAATGTCGTTCTCTTATGGCTTCTGAGATAACAATGGTCAAATTTTGAAAATTTCATGTAACCCCCCCCCCCCCTTGTGTAAATAAATTGTGTAAACATTTTTTTATTTATTTTTTATAGTTTTTCGATAAAACACGTCAAAATAAATCGAAAATGTTAAATAAAAAATATCGATACCTCGTTTGGTTTTCGAAATATCGATACTAAAAAATGTTTACATCTTATAGCATGTCCAACACCGGCTTCGGTAGCTACAGTAATTAATGAGTGCGTCATAAGAAATTAGTGCATTAAAAAATGGAAATATCTCAATAACCACAGACTCAATTTTCAAAAAGATTATATTTTTTTAACAAAAATTTAATTCAAATGCCGAAAATAATAATAAAAAAAAAAATTAATTTTGAAGCGTAAAATTTGTTACTTTCTCTGGAACACATCTTAAAAGTGCTTTGATGGTATTCTTTTGGATTTTTTGATTTGACGCGCACCACTTGCGTCTAAAATGTGTTATGTCCTTTCATGTCCCTTTTGTTGCCTTTAATTGCCTCTTCACTAGAATTCAATATCTCTCGATTGGCAGGAGTTCAGGGCAATTGGGTGGGTTCGCTTCTCTAGGAACGAAAGTAATGTTATTTTACTGGTACCACTCAAGAGCCGCTTTACTGTAGTGACCTGAAGTAAGATCAGGCCAATAAAAGGAAGATACCTAATGATCTCTTACAAATTGTCGGAGCCTCTTTTGACGCATTCCATGATGAAGATTTTGATGTTGATTGCGCCTTTGGCCACGAAATTATGGCTTCCTTTACGACAACTGCAAATTGCCCACCAAACAAGAAATTTTCTGGGAATTTTCTTATTTATTTTGTGTTTTGAATTTTGTGGGACATGTCCACTAGCGTTGGCAAAATAACATTCTTAGCCACGAAACTGAAAAGTGTCGGAAAGAACGAACGTTTCGTCATCCATAATGCAACATTCGAATTTGGGCACAAAATCATTACTCAGTTTTTGAGCGCGTATTTTTGGTTCGCAGTTCTTTTCAGCATTCCGATCCGGCACTTTTTGAACTTTGTAGGTCTTCAGCCTAGCCTCCCCTTTCACTCTTTGCACAAATGAATCGGAGAAATCGGCTAGCTGAGCAGTATTTCTTCCTGAAAGGTTGGGACTTTTCTTCAGCATGGTTACGACCTTCTTTGCGTTATTACGGTCACCACAACCTTTTCTCCAGAGCGTTCCCTGCTTTTGATTCAAGCTAACGTCTATTTTAAAATTTTTCATTACCCAAGATACCGAATTTATGCTAACTTTAGCATCCCTTGCAATCATTTCGAAGGTATATTGCAGGTTATTTAAGAAAATTTTCAAATTTTTTTTCACGCATTTCTATTTTACTGACATGAATTTCTAAGCTAACCCGATCAAAATAATTTAAATTTTTTTTTATGAAAGAAGTTATAAGCAAAAGCGTGTGCACTATAAATCAAAAGCAGGGTAAGTGGGCGGCCTGCGGCCGCTCTAGGGATTTTAAACTCTCAAAAATCCAACACCGGCTTTGCGGCGTCTTCGACGCGGATCAGTTTATAAATATCCAACACCTTTTAGATACAGTAATATGTAAATACTTACGTGTGATTAGAGCGCAAGGTGAATTTTCAAAACTTTGAGCCGCTATAACTTCTAAACCATTTGAGAGAAAACTTTTTTTTATTGCTATTGCATTTAGGGCCCCAAAATACATAATAAACGCATTTTGAAGTGGAAATTTTCGTGAAAATAAATATGAATTTTTCAAACTTTAAACGGTTGTATCTTCTAAACCATTTGAGACCGACAATTTTTTTTAGCACCATTGTGATCAGCGCCCCAAAATACATAATACAAAATTAAAATTTTAGTTTTCGGGCTATAGGCCCTAAAGTACAATTATGCCAAAAAAATAATATTTAAAAGTGGATAATAGTTTTTAAAGTTAAAGTTGATTTTTTTGTTTATAAATGGGTAAAAGAAATGCGGAAATCGAAGTCTACAAAGAAAACAGACTCAGCAGCCGCACAATTTCCCAAAAAATCGGCAGAAATAAGACTGTAGTCTGTATGAAAGGTCGTACAAGTAGAGAGTTAAAAGTAAGAATTTTATTCAAGTGAAGAAAAATTTTCTAAACATTTGACAAAATACTGATTTACAAAATCACAATATTACTATTAGCCCAGTCAAAATAGACATTTAGGTTTGCAATAATTCGCATAGAGCTGAAAGTTGGTACAGGTCTTAAATGCACTATTACAAATAAAATGTCAAAAGTCCCCGCCGATCCAACTTCTGCAAAAATTTTTATTCAAGGTCAAACTGAGAAATATCGGTTTTTCACATATTTTTCTTAAACGATAAGCGCCATTGTAAAGTTTGTATAAAAAAGTTGTAGATCATGCAATTTTCCACAAAAATGGTACATATTATTTTTCTTTACGAACTACCATTCTAGAGATATATTGATTTCAAAAGTTGGAAAAGTCGTAGTTTGCATTTTTTTTGAGATAACTACACTAGTTTACACTCAAAATGTTCCATTGATAAAAACTTACTTTTCTTATGTACTTTTTCCTGCTAAATTCGGAAATGAAAATAAAAATTTTTTGAATGGCACAGTTTTCGAGATATTGTGGTTTTTCATTTTTTCGACCTTCTTTCACTTTAAAATCTATATCTTGATCTCTAAATGTCCAATTTCATCGTGCTTGGCACCAAATTAAAGGTATTAAGATGACAAATAAACATATATAATTAAATATTTCATTGAGTAAGCGGCTTTAGAGATATCGATGAAAAGAGGCTAAATTTAAAAAAAAAATCAAATTTTACATTTGATTCTGTGGCCACGGAAAAATAGAAATAAAATAAATAAAAAAGAAAATTGATTGAAAAATGACAAAGTTGGAACCGAATGAATGAATAATTCCAAGTCCTTATTTATTTTTGTTTAATTTAATTCTATTTTTCATTGGCCACAGAATCAAATGTAAAATTAGATTTTTTTTTAAATCTGGCCTCTTTTCATCGATATCTCTTGAGCCGCTTATTCAATGGAATATGTAATTATACATGTTTATTTGTCATCTTAATACCTTTAATTTGGTGCCAAGCATGATGAAATTGGACATTTAGAGATCAAGATATAGATTTTAAAGTGAAAGAAGGTCGAAAAAATGAAAAACCACAATATCTCGAAAACTGTGCCATTCAAAAAATTTTTATTTTCATTTCCGAATTCAGCAGGAAAAAGTACATAAGAAAAGTAAGTTTTTATCAATGGAACATTTTGAGTGTAAACTAGTGTAGTTATCTCAAAAAAAATGCAAACTACGACTTTTCCAACTTTTGAAATCAATATATCTCTAGAATGGTAGTTCGTAAAGAAAAAGAATATGAACCATTTTTGTGGAAAATTGCATGACTTACAACTTTTTCATACCAACTTTTACAATGGCGCTTATCGTTTAAGAGAAATGTGCGAAAAACCGATATTTCTCAGTTTGACCTTGAATAAAAATTTTTGCAGAAGTTGGATCGGCGGGGACTTTTGACATTTTATTTGTAATAGTGTATTTAAGACCTGTACCAATTTTCAGCTCTATGCGAATTATTGCAAACCTACACCTTTCTTTACGTCTAATTTGACTGGGCTATATACAAAAGCAAAGTATTTTATAAGCAAGTAATAACAATATTTTGCTTCAATACTCCCACTAAATATTGGTATTGTAAATTGTTGACAAAAAATACAAATTAATATTAAAGAAAACATTTCAAGTTCTGAAAAACTGCTTTTAGTAATGACTTCGTTAGAATATCTGCAAGTTGATCACTGCTTTTAACATAAATCAATTGGAACTCTTTATTTTCATACTTCTCACGTATGAAATGGAACCTGATATCTATATGTTTTGTTCTTTTATGGAATTCAGGGTTCTTAATTAATTTTATTGCACTTTGATTATCCAACAGCAATGTACATTCTTTTACGTTATCAGTAATTTCATACAATAATCGTTGTATCCACAATAGATCCTTGACAGCTTCTGATGCAGTAACATATTCTGCCTCCGTCGTTGATAAAGTAACAATGCGCTGCTGTTGAGATCTCCAAGCAACAGTGCAATTCCCAAATTTTACTAACATGCCGGATGTAGACTTTCTATTTTCTGTATCTCCAGCATAATCAGAATCAGAGTAAACATTTAGTGCAATAGATTTTTGTTTGGTGTAAATTAAACCATGATCAACAGTACCTTTCAAATATCGTAATACATGTTTTGCAGCAGTTACATGCGAACTGCCATGAATTTCCATATATTTACTTAGTACTCCCACTGCATGTGATATATCAGGCCTACTGATAATTGATAAATAAATTAGAGATCCAACTAATTCTCGGTAGGGATAGTTTTCAATTTTCTTCTCCGAATGCGTTAAGTTACATCCCATTTCAAGTGGTGTAGAAACACTTTTGCACTCTGCCATTTGAAAACGTTCTAATATCTTTTGTATATATTGCTTTTGATGAATGTATAAGGACCCACCTTTCTTTATTTCTATTTGAAATCCCAAAAATTTGTTAATTTTACATTCTTTTATTTTAAAATGATGTTTCAAGTGTTCTATTAAATCTTGTGAAATTTTGTTATCATTCGATACAAGCAAGCCGTCATCAACATATATTGCAAGTATTATTTTTGACCCATTACTATTTTTAATAAACACGCACGGATCTGCTTTGCTCACTTGCATATCAAATTTCTTTAAAACATATCCAAACTTCTTGTTAAAACATCTTGGGGACTGTTTCAATCCATAAATACTGCGATTAAGCTTACAAACTTTACCAGATTTTTTAACATAGCCCACCGGCTGTTTCATGTATAGTTCCTCTTCAAGCTCACCATATAAAAATGCTGTTTTAATGTCAAATTGCTTTATCAACATATCTTCGTTAACTGCTAGTGACAATATTATCCTAACTGAGTCGTATTTTACCACTGGACTAAATGTTTCCTCATAATTTTGTCCATAGACTTGCGTAAAACCTTTTGCCACTAATCGTGCCTTAAAACATTCAACAGAACCGTTAGCGTTCCATTTAAGCTTGTAGACCCAGCGACAATCGATAAGTTTTCTATTTGGTGGCAAATCACACAATTCCCAAGTTTGGTTCGTCATTAGAGAATCATACTCTTCATCCATTGCACATTTCCAGTAATCAGCATACTTGGACTTGATTGCGCCTTCATAACTCTGCGGCTCATCATCATCTCCCACCGTATGAAACATTTCAAAAATGTCAACTTTAGAGCGCAAATTGTATCTACATATTGGTGTTTGATTTTCTGTTTGTATTACCTCTGGATCTTGATCTGATGTGACATTGCTTTCTCTGATTGAATTCATCTGCTGCGGAGTATTTGATGATGTTGTATTTTCATTTTGTATCACCTCAGGCATACTTAATGATGTTTGAATTTCTGACGTTGATGTACGATTTTCAGGCCATTGATTTTCTAATTGAAACTTGACCATTTCTGTCGAATATTCATTTGTTGACCGCTTATTTAACTCTGCATTATGCTGCACTTCATCAATCTCACTTCCAAAAATTAACATCTCGATATATTTGTACTTTGTTCTCAGATTCAAAATATATGCGGTAGCCCTTGACGTTATCGTCATAGCCAACAAAGATTCCTTTATTGCTTTTAGCATCCCACTTCTTTCGCATTTCTTTTGGGATATGACCATATATTTTGCTGCCAAAAACTTTAAAATAGCTAATGCTTGGAACTTTATTGAACCACAACTCAAAAGGTGACTTTCCAGCAACTGAGCTTGGTCCACTACGGTTTAGAACATGAACAACTGTTTGGACTGCTTCAGCCCAAAGGAATTTCTTTTTTAGAATAGAGAAGACTTCTGGCTAACTCTACAAGAGTTCTAATTTCGCTTTCTGCACCACCATTTTTCTCCGGTGTATACGTTACGGTTTTCTGGTGCTTAATGCCATTTTCAGCCAATAGTTCTTTTACTCCGTTGCTTGTAAATTCTGTGCCATTGTCTGACCTGAACACCTTTATTGTTACACAACCTTCATTTTTAATCAATCGTAGGAAATTAATTAATCTATCTTTAACCTCAGCCTTCGTTTTTAGGAAATATACCCATTTGAATCTTGAAAAGTCGTCCTTTAGTAAAAGAAAATACCTCGATCCACCAATTGACACTTGTTCCATAGGACCACAAACATCTGTATGCAGAATTTCTCCAGCCTTATTTGCACGATTCTTACTTGACGTAAATGGCAACCGATGTTGTTTTCCCAAACAGCAGCCTTCGCAAACATCTTTTACATCGTCATTGTAGTTTATATTATTATTTTTTAAAACAGCTTTCACATGATTGAAGTTTTGATGTATCTACCTGTGGTGCCACAATTGCAATGATTCGCCGCTAGATGTATTCGCTACATAATTTGTATCCTTCTCTGTCTGTACCTTGATGATTACTTGCATCTTCATCTCAAAAAGTTTTCCATTTCTCACAGCAATCGCTTCAACTTTTCCATTTCGATAAAATTTGCAAATATTTTGATTAGATTGGATTATGTAGCCTTTATCCATCGCATTATTTGAGGAAAAAAGATTTACTTTGATTTGTGGAACATACAACAAATTGACCAGACTCTTTTGCTGCCAATCTTTATAATTTTTCATCCAAACTTCTATAGTGCCTTTTCCGATTGCTTTTAGTGTAGAACCATCTCCAATTCGAACATATTTGCAATTGTCAAACTCTTCGAATGTTACAAACCATTCGCTATGCGCCGTCATATGTTCAGATGCACCAGAATCAACGTACCATTTCTCATCAGACTCGATCGCTTGATAGTTGTCACTCACAAAAGCATTTGAATAATCGGACTTGTTATTATTTTTCATTAACGGACAGTCTTTTTTCCAATGCCCATCTTTGTTACACTTAAAGCATTTGCCTGGCTTCTTTTTTGCGTTCTTCAAAACTTTCTTTGTCGCAAAAGCACTTGATCCACTTTCGTCAGCATCCATGCGAAACTGTTCTAGCACTAATCGATTGGTTAAATTTTCCAATGTACGTTGCTCTTCTGACATCGACTCCCAAGCACTGATGAAATGACAATAGTTTGATGGCAAAGTCATTAATATTTTGGTGATCATCATTTTAGTTGAGATAGGCTCAACCATATCTTTTAGACGCTGAGCTAATTCGTCGACTCTTGAAACATAAACTTCTATAGATTCCGATGGAGATTTCTTCAGATCGTAAAATTGCTGCTGAAGTACGTGAATGTTAACATCCGACTTGAATTCATAAAGAGTTAACAGCTTCTTCCACATTTCGTTTGAGCTCTTGCAGCATAGTAAATGTTGAATGATGCTCTTATCCACTGCTGTCACAATATACCTTTGGCCTTTGATATCCGCTCGCTCCCATTCTTTAACCTCCTTTTCGTGAGCTACACGAGCAGCATCCCCTGCAGCATTATCCAGTTGCGGTTTCGAAACCTGACCTACCGCAACTCCATAGACGTCAATCGACTTAAATAATATGATCATCTGGAATTTGCAGGAACTCCAATTCCTAGCTCCCACCAGCTTTTCGATTTTTACCTCGTCCATGCTGTGCTGATTGATTATCTTGCTCTATTCTGAATAGGTTTAAAAATTGTGAACCTTTTTTTTTTTTTTTTTTTTTAAATGCGATGATCTGGGCCCATAACCAGTTAAAAGTAAGAATTTTATTCAAGTGAAGAAAAATTTTCTAAACATTTTACAAAATACTGATTTACAAAATCACAATATTACTATACAAAAGCAAAGTATTTTATAAGCAAGTAATAACAATATTTTGCTTCAATATAGAGCCACTACTGACCAAGACAGACGTTCCGTTTTGCGTATTGCATCGAATTCTGCAAAATCCGCTGCTAAAATTAGGGCTGACGCTCGAGTCAAGGCTAGCGTAAGGCATGTTATAAAATCCTCAGAACATCTACAACGAAAATAATTACAAAAAAAAAACACTTATATAAATACTTATTTTAGGAGTACAATACTCCTTTACAGCTGTCTGTACTTCTTGCACTTGTGTCAGATGAAATGCTAGAAACTTTGATGCAGCATTTTCTGAATGCTACCAATATCATTATCCTGTCAGTCGTTCAGTGACGCTCTTTTTGCCGCTTATTGCAATTTTTGGGTTCGGTATTGGTTTATATTGTATTAAAAATTAAGAAAATGAAAGCGCGGCGTATTGTTTTTATGTGTAATACGTGTAATTCCGAATTTAACATTGCAAATTCTGAGAAAACAGCTATTAAAAAGCATTTGCTTATTAGAAAACACCTAAGGGCATTGAAATCTTCTACAATTAGTCGTCCAATGACCGGATATTTATTTATTATCTCCACTTGATCTTACAATGGCACAATATGAAGTCATTTGGACCTAGGCTTGCCTGATTCAAATTGTGCTTCACCTGGACATTTAAAAAAATAAACATAAAAAATCTGGATTTTTCTGGACACTTAAAATAAAAAAATCTTGATTTGTCGGGATAAAAAAGAAAACCCAAGCTGAGCTTCAGAAAAGAAATTTATTTTTTAAATAAGTTAAATTAAGCGCCATAAATACTTATTATAAGATCGAACTGCTTCTATCAATTTGCTTCCTCTTGGTGTTTCTAAATAAATGATTGACAGTTTGCGCTACAGTTTAATCTTAAAATGAGTTCTGACTTTATGACTCTAGAGTACAAGGTATGTAGAAGGCTGAGAACTTTTAGAAAATAAACGTTGGATATCGGAATTGAAAAAATAAATCGATTCAATTTCCTTAACTTTTTCACTTCGTCATTTTTAAATTTGGAAAAAAAAATTCAGTTTGGAATATATAGTTTTTGATAGATTTTCATACATACTTATATGTATATGTACTACGTAAGCAATAGTAGTCTGTATATAAGTCATCATTGCTTACATATTTTGTTTGAGAAATGTCAAATTTTTACGAGCAGTTCGCACATTCTGAACATAACGGATGTAAGACATTTTTAATCCATGCAGTAGATGTTTTAATTTCTTTGTTCGAATTTTATCTGGACATATTTCTGAATGTCTGGACTCTGTACTTGGGATTAAAAATCTGGACAATCCAGAGCAATCCAGCCTATCTGGCAACCCTATTTGGACCTATCACGTGATTATAGCAAAATTAGAGTTTTAATTGCAGCAAATGTGTATCAAATATATTTCGAACATACTTCGATTTGAGAACATTTTTTTTTTTAAATATTTCACAGATAAATGTACTGTTTTTGCCGTGCTAAAGTCGATTTTATTCCATTCGTGACCTTTTTTTTTGTTATTTTACTGAAATGTACTGCTTTTTGCCGGTCCAGAGTTAGCAGCATTAGTTTTAACCATTATTTTCACGACTTAAGAAAGGAGGAAGTCTTTTTAGGTAGACATCACAGCAGAGAAGCCATTTCATACTATGGAACATTCAAAAATGACAGCATCCATTCTGGAAGGAGCATTCCCACAATTTTAAAGCATATTTGGACCAATTCCATGGATTTATCAACAAGATAATGATCCGATACATACCGCAAGAATCGTTAAAGCCTAGAAAAGTTTATGGGAACGGAAGGCAGTTTGAAGACTGTTCAAGCCATCAAAGAGGCATGAGCATCAATTTCTTTGAATTATTTGGAGTCACTCTACGATTCAATGCATAACCGTATTTTTGAACTGATTTTAAAAAAAGGAGGTTCCACACATTACTGATATGTAATTCAAAACTCTTAAATATAAAGAAATTTTCTAAAAAAAAATAAAAAAACACTTTAAAAAGTATATCTAATGGTACTCTACGAAGTACATTTTTTTTATCACTTTGTAGATGATACACACTTTAACGAAATTAGAATAAAAAAATATGTTCAAAACATCCACAAGAAGAAAACTCAGATGAAATCCAATTAAAAATGTGTGGCCTTATTCAAGTGACGCGTAGTGTATTTCAATTGAGAAGTTTATTAAAACTTAAGTATAAATAATCAAATATGTGGATTTATATACATATATGTACTTATAATCAGAAAAACGGTTGTCTAGTCCAAGGATGTGCATCCCATAGCTCGTTTGGCTCTTCCAGCTCCTACAACAATAACAAAAAATACTGAGCTCACTTCGAGCTCTTTCCGTTATTCGAGTTAAATAATTTTGGACCGCAATCACCGCATGTATTTTGTTCCTGTAATTTTTTCTTCAACGCATCGACTCGTTGAACTCTTGCCGTTACTCAAGTTAAATAATTTCGGTTCGCTATCGTTGCATGGTTTTTGTTTTTGTAGTTTTGTCTTCAATGCAAAGTGCATTGTTTTTGTGATTTTGTTTTAAATTCATTTGCTCCTTGAGCTTGAGATTTTTGTTTCCTTTGTTGCCACGTAATTAGCTTGCCGCAGCTATTTAAAAATTTTCATCAATAAGGTGCTAGGGTATTTTGTAGCAAAATATTTTAAATACATACTTGGAATTTTTTTCCAAAATATTTTTGAGTTTTTTTTTACCAGAATTGATGTTCTTGTAACCAGGCCCTGATTTAGACATCGGACCACCCTAGGCTAACTATTAATATGCGCCCCGCCCCCTAAGTAAAAATGAAAAATTTTGACGAGCAAAAAAAAAAAAGGTTCTCACCTTCAATAAAACTCTTTCAAAAATAGATCTTCGAAAATTTCCATTTATACGTTCAAATTTTGTCGCTTCGATTTCCAGCGCAAAAAAATTTGTGGCATAGTATACTTGATCTGTTGTTTTTATAAAAACCTTATGCATACTTTAATACGAATAAACAATAGCGTGTAGTGTGTATGTATAGTATTTTATACTTTTTTTATTCATATTATAAATTATTATTTTTGACTAGCAATAATATCTTATTAGAAAAAATTCATATTTATGTATAAAAAATAAAAAAAATGCTTTGAAACTTATTTTTCAAGCCGTATCTACTACAAAAATAATATCATTTTTATTGCTTGAACTGTGAAATTCAGAGATCATAATTTGAATATTGTCATTTCTACAGAGTAAATTCGAGAAATAGCAATATATTTACTTGATGAAACTGTAGAAACAAAAGAGAGCCGGTCTCTAATGTGTCAGTTAATAACATCTGATTAATTTAAAATAAAAATTACAGTGTGCGATTGTAATTCCTGAATTACAATTTAAAATCTATTAATTATAAAGAATTAATAATAATTAAATAATGAACTACAGCCAATTTAGCAGCGATCAACATTCCTGTAAAATTTTACAAGTTGATTCAATGCTTTGTTTGTAAACAAACTTTGAGAAAAACAAAGGAAAAAAACAACAACTCTAGAATATAGACATACATATGTTTCGATTCTTAAAATCTCTCAGCACTCAAATTACACCCGCTATATGAATACAAACCTAACGAAAACTTGTAAAATTTTACAGGAATGTTGATCGCTGCTAAATTGGCTGTAGTTCATTATTTAATTATTATTAATATTAAAAAAAGCCAACATATGACATATGTTTCGATTTTGAAAATCTCTTCAGTATATTTTTGGTTAATGCCTACGTCAGCACTCAAATTACACCCGCTATATGAATACAAACCTAACGAGAACTTGTAAAATTTTACAGGAATGTTGATCGCTGCTAAATTGGCTGTAGTTCATTATTTAATTATTATTAATATTAAAAAAAGCCAACAATCAAACCAAAAATTTCTAATTATAAAGAATGTTATATAAAACTCTTTTTTCTCGCTTTCTCGTTAGCGAGTCTTTCCACAACCTTGTCAAATTTAATGTCATGTATATAATCATTCTCAATAAATAATAGAGCAAGTGCAGTAAGTTTCTGCTGGCGAAGAGTTGAGCGCAAGTAATTTTTTACACATTTTAATGCAGAGAAAGATCTTTCAACGCTGCAATTTGTGACGCTCATCGTTAAAAAAATTCTTAAAATAATTTCTACATTCGGAAAAATAGAATCAATGCTGAGGCTTTTTAATAATTGTAGCATGCTCTTTGGGGTTAATTTTTGTAGATCAACAAATTCTTTATCTTTTAAAAACTGCCAAATGGACACACTCGTCAGAAAACGTATCTTCTATATACAAGTCATAAAGTTGTTGCAACTCAGGCAATCAATAGCAGTGTAATATTTTTCTACAATGAAAGATCGTCTTGCTTCAAATTCGGTATGTCCCGCTTTTACTTCATCAAAATGAAATTTTGGTTTCCTTTTTCTTCTTAAATCTTTTTTGTACACAGTGATTTCGCACCTATCGATTGCTTCCGACTCAAATTTTTCAAACTGTTTTTCGTCTCGCAAAGTATTATGATGTGTATGTAGGGTCAGTTCGCCTGTTCGCGTCCATTTTACGGATCTCCCTTTTAAAATCCTCGAAAATAAGTAAACTAACACACCAATCAAACGAAAAGTCATTACCGCTAATACCTCCATGTATAAGAGGCACGTACATATGGACAAAAGGTCCTTGCGCCAAACCAATCCCGTTTAAAAAAAATATTTAGTCTCGGCTGTTCATCAAGGGGTGCGTACGCGCGCGATGTTTAGATAAAAAATAGTGTGCAGTGGCGTGTTTGATGGTAAGTTTTTAATTGTTTTATGTGAATTTTAGGATACATAGCTGTTTCTAGACTTTTATATTGAAAAAAGGAATGATATTAATTATGAATTTGCTTATATTTTTTATATTTAACCAATAAAATAAGGTGGACGCGAATTACTACATCGAATTTACAAAACTTCCACAAAGCGTCCGCAATGGACGCAAACTATACCTACAGGGGATATAAACTAAATTGCGTCCACAATTTTCGTTAACCCTTCTGTGTGCGATGGGGTACCCGGGTACCCATTTCATTTTCAACTCAAAATATTTTATGATTCCTCATACTCTACAACTCTGAAACCTTATGAGAACTCCTAATATTATGTTAATAATATATTTTCATATGAATGGTTTCAGTTGATCAGTTTGAGAAGGCCTGGCACACCCATTTTCTTTTTGCACCTTTAGCAGGGTGACGGGGTATTCAGGTACCCTCTCTACGCTTTGTATGGAGTACACCGAAAAAAAATACCGTACTAACTTTGAAGAACTGCCTTCCTCCGATTTACTGCAAAAATTTTCCTTAATCTAAGTTATTTTTCCTCATATTGATGAAAATATCGTTTCATTTAGTAATTGAGTCCTTTGAAATGAGTTCATGTTTCATTAAAGCAAGTCAACGCTCTTCCTCAAATATAGAGTTTGTGGTTTTAGTAAAATTTTCCTTTGAAATAGTAAATTTTTCTTTGGGAAGAATTTTTGAGGAGAACTTGTTCCTCATTTGAGTAAAAATTTCCTCAATCTAACGGAATGTTTTGTTTAAGGAAAATCGTTCTCAGTTTTAGTTAGTTTCTTCAAAAAATTTACTATAACGTAGGAAAATTTTCCTTAATAAATGAGTGGCAACACTCGCTGAAATTAATATCTATTCTTCTCGAAAGTATTCTGTTTTTGCCTATATATTTATAGTTCTCTACTTGTTTTTTAAATAAAAAAATTAAAATAGAAAAATTATGTCGTCACCGGGATTTGAACCGAAGCTTCCCTGATCAGACAATGGTTGTTACATGCGCAGTTTAACAACATAATTTTAGTATGTATTAAAAATGCTGTCGGTGGCTGGGTTGGGTAAGATGAGCATCTTTGAACAGTGGCATGACGCACAACACAGGTTCAATTCTCTGATCGGGTGACAGGTAAAAAAAAAAATTAAATTCTCCTTTGAAGTTTTAAAAACGTATTACAATTAAAATAAGAATGACTGACAAATAAGTAACCAACAAATAGGAAAATTAACAAATTTTTTTTGAAATCAACGAATTTATTTTAAGTAAATTTCTTTCATTTAAGGATACCTTCATCCTTAGAAAAAGTAAAATTTTCCTCAGTTTTATAACCTTGTCTTCACATTGAGCAAACTTTTCCTTATTTCAAAGCAGCAACATTTACTTGTACTAAGGAATCCAACTTACTTATTTTGAGGAACCCATGGCTTTAGCTCGTATTGAAGGACATTTTTTCCTTACATTTAGGCATTTTTCCTAAAACGGAGTAAGTTTTTTTTTCGGTGTAGCATGAAATTTAGGATTTTGTTTGATTAAAAAGATAAATATTGCTTTAAATGTATGCAGAAATTCCTCCACAGTTTTACATAGAAAAAAGAAATAATAACATTTGAAAAAAAAGACAGATAAAGTTATGAAAATTCATTGAAAACTTTGCATACAGATAGAGCATATAGGAAGATGGGTTTGATTGTTCATTACAAACTGGATTGAAGCAACTTGTACAGGATTTCCTAGTTTTTCTGCATTTCTTTCGTAGTTGTAACAACTTCCCATAATTGCAATGCGGCCACTTTCATCTCGATTATGGTCGTGGGAATTCTCATTGTTCAATTGGATTACTCGTCCAAGTACGTCCTGTAATCCTGATTGAGTGGAAGGCTTCGAATATATGATTGGATTTTCAGCACGTCGTTTTATGTTTGCCTTACAAAGCTCAAAACCTAGATCTTTCAAAAATTATGAATCTTCTGAATCATATGAGTCCTCATCAGCTTCTATACATCCTATCAGCTCAACATCTGAAGCTTCCGATGCTATTT
This sequence comes from Meiosimyza platycephala, assembly GCA_963662105.1. Lineage (NCBI taxonomy): Eukaryota > Metazoa > Arthropoda > Insecta > Diptera > Lauxaniidae > Meiosimyza > Meiosimyza platycephala. The sequence continues at coordinate 37,783,521 of OY759209.1, read as the reverse complement.
CGTCAATACATTCATATCCATCTTCGTCATCAGATGGAATAAATCCTTCGTAATTGCTTCCAATTTCACACAATATTTCTTCAATTTCAGCTGCATTGAATCTATTAAACCATACTCTGTTCAAATTTGAAGCCATATTTTCCAAGAAACTTTTGGAATGATAGAAAACACTTTCCATTAATGCAATCACACAAAAATAAGAATAAAACTCACAAGTTCAAAGTCAACATCAAAGTGCAAAGCGTTACTGTGGGAAGTTATTCTCGAGTGACTTTGTGTTATGCATCATAAAATTATGTAAAATGTTATGAAAAGGGGAATCCCCGAATGTATGTTAATGTTTACGAGACATGTGAAAATAAAAGTTTAGCTCAATGTCGTTATTTTGTACAGTACGAACGAAAAAGTCTGAAATTTTCATACAATTTGTATGGGGGTACACAGGTAACTTATTATTAATCAAGGCTGATCTTTAGCAATAATAATATACCTTTTGATTTTAGGGTAAAATTAACAGAACTGATTACTGTTTATTCTTAAAGGTGTAATCATTATTTCTTACCTAATTTTAAGTTCAGTCAATGTTGAGAAGAATTATTATTATTTTTTTAAAGTGATGTTTTTAATGATAATAATGTTGATATTTAATATTTATATTCTTAAATAAAGAAATTGTTAAAATACACTCTTTCTTTACAAATTCTTAACAATATCACCCCTATATTCCTTTTCTAAGCTGGTGGACGCTAAATGGTCCACGGGTGGACGCAATTTGGATTTTGTGGACGCGAAGTGGGTAAATCGCCTAATTCTGAAGTTTTTATATTTAAAAAAAAAAAACACAAAATGTTTCGAACTAAACTGAAAGTTTATCTTAAAAAAGACTATATAATGAACACATTACATACATTTTTCATAGAAATTAGTGCTGGGATATTTTTATTTATATGTGCACTAACCATTTGAGTTCCAAAAACACAACATTATCGTCATTTCTAGGGTTTTCAATTGGTCTGCTATTCTTCTTGCCTCTATTTTGGCCTCTCTAGTTTGATCTATATCAGCGGTGGGCAAGCACAGGCACTTTCTGCCCTCGGTGCCCTTTCCGTTATTTGACGCACAAGCAAGCAACCGCAGAATTTCTACGATATCGACGCACAGCGTTGAGTTGAATTCTAATGAAAACAAAAACAACACACAGGCATTAGCGACGACGCCGTTTCGACGAATGTAGCAATTGTTTTTGTTTGTAGTGCAATTTGGTTTTTTTTGTGCTGTTGGCGAATTTGGAAATGAAAGCAAAAAAAAACTTTAAAATTTAGTTTGTCTATATCTTAATAATATAATAATAGAGTTTAGCTACTACAGCTATTTGCTTTCTTAGCAATTTAGCATGAAGCTTTAAAACCAAGTAAAAAGCTTATATAATAATGGAAATGAAAAAATTATACATGCAATTAATTTTTTATTTTTTTATAATTTCTTCTTAGCTTTATCACACTTTCTCAACATACCCACCCGGATCATATGTATATAAACATACAATTGCATGAATGTAATTGTATGAATTTATTAACATGGTCCAAGGCATAAATGTTAGAAAAAATTTACCCATCATGCGGTGGGGCTCGGACAACACAAACATAAAGACCAACAACCATTAAGCTACAAAATTAACTATAGTTATTTTTCAATCTAAGCTTGAGTTGACCTTTTGACAAGCTAATATCATATACATCGCAATTATTAATAAGAGTAGTCATGCGATTAAAAGGAGCTGTAGCCATATAATTAGTTCTACTGAAAGGTTGGTAAAATAATTGATAAGAGTTACGGTTACTCCTGCGATTAGTATTTAAATGAATATAATTAAGAAGCTCTGGTGCAGCAAGAGACCCAGTCACAAGTTGATGCAGAAAAAGTATATCCGCGATATTTCTACGCGAGCTCAAAGACTGCATATGTAGTAACTTCAAACGATCCTCATAAGGAGGAAGGTTTAAAGAGTCAATCCAATTTAAGCCATTGAGAGCAAAACGAATAAAATTTTTTTGAATTCTCTCAATTCTATTAATGTGAATATTATAAAATGGTGACCACACTTGGCTGGCGTACTCTAAGTGAGGACGCACTATTGTATTATATAAAGTCACCGTTACTAAAGGGCTATTAAATTCTTTTGCCCACCTCTTAATGAAGCCAAGCAGAGATGAGGATTTTTTACAAATTTGATTAATATGCTCATTAAAAGTTAATTTTACATCAAAATGTATACCTAGGTCTTTGACTAAATCAACACGATCAATTTTCTTATCTTTTAATTCGTAATCAAACTCCACAATATTTTTTCTCCTGGTGAAAATCATAGTTTGGCATTTATCAGGATTAAGATGTAAGTTATTTTTAGAACACCAAACCTCAAAGGATTTCAAATCAGACTGAAGTGGAATAGTATCCCCAACCCCCTTCACGTTCCTGTAAATTTTCATGTCATCTGCATATATTAGCAGATGCGAGTTTTTAATGACATGTGTAACGTCATTAATTGCTAAAATGAACAGGAGCGGCCCCAGGTGGCTTCCTTGTGGAACACCTGATGCCGCGCTGAATGGGGAGGAAAACACCCTCCGAAATCTTATCTGATATGAGCGATCAGATAAATAAGATTCAATCCAGCTGACAAAACTTAAAGGAAATCCAAGCTTTTTTAACTTAAACAAAATCAAATTATGTGGTAATTTGTCAAATGCTTTACTGAAGTCAGTGTAGATGCAGTCAACTTGCCCACCAGAGTCAAAAGAGCTTAATGCAAAGGAAGTAAAATCAAGGAGGTTAGAAACTGTAGATCTGCCATTAACAAAACCATGCTGACGAGTTGTTATGACTTCACTACAGCACACCTTAACTTGATCGTACACAATGCGTTCAAAAATTTTCGGTATCGATGATAACTTCGCTACGGGCCTGTAATTTGAAACATCATTTTTACACCCTTTCTTGAAAATGGGGCTTATGTATGCATTTTTCCAAAATTTAGGAAAATAGCTATATCTAATTGATTTATTAAATAACAAACTGAGGAGCTGACTCAGCACAGAGCTACAGTTGACTAGTACTGTCGCAGGAATACCATCAGGTCCGGAGCTGAAGTCATCATCAAGAGATGAGATATATTTCTCTATTAGTTCAGGTGAGAAATATATCTCATTAATCGAAACTAAAGGGTCGTTATCCATATATTCAAAATAGTTGATCTCAGGGCTAAATAATTCCGTAGAAAAGGATTCTTTAAACAAATTAGCAAACAACCCAGCTATAATTTGTGGGTCGCTAGTGAGCCCATCAACTGTTCTGAATTCTGATGGAAACCCGTCAGACTTTTTTCTTGTATTAATAAATCCCCAAAAATGCTTGGGGTCATGAAGAATATTCAACCTAATTTTATTCAAATATTCAGAATAAACTAAAGCCGACATATCCTTAAATTCATGGAAAAGTCGCTGGTAAGCAACTAAGTCATTTCGGTCCTGGCTACAAACGTATTTGTTCCATGCCCTATTACGGCCATTGCGAATTTTTTTTAAATCCTTTGTGTACCAGGGGTATGAAGAATTATTAACATACCTCTTTGCATAAGGCACCGACAATGCTATAGCCGAAAAAAGTTCACCATAGAAAAATTTAATGCACTCATCAAATGAATTACTCGTATTATTAAAAAAAATAATAAGGTCGTTTAATTTATTCCTTAAATTCTCATTCAACTTTAAAAAGTCAGCTTTTTTAAAATTGAATTCATAAATATTGATGGAAGAACATGCATTAATTAAATTTTCATTGTCAGATTGGTACACAATACTCAAAGGTGGATGATAGAAATCAACCGCAGAAAGAGCATGGATAGCATTTCTCACAACAACATTACTACTATTTGCAGCCAAGACTAAGTCAAGTTGTCGTCCATGAGAATTAGTTATACAACTTACTTGTTGTAAACTTGAAAGTATTTCGTCAACAAAAATTTGTTGTTGTCGAGTTTTTGGACACGATGCATAAAAATATGTACCATCATCCGAAGGAGTCCATTTAAGGTCAGGCAAATTGAAATCACCTAACAATAAAATGTCGTCATTAGTGTCTAGTTCATTTATTATGTATTCTACGGACATCGAAAGACATTCGTAGACATCTGCGCTACTATTTGGAGGAACATAAGCGTTAAGAATATAAATATTGGAGTTACAATATGTAACTTTAACGCATAATAGTTCAATATTAGATGCGCAGGTAATTTCGATTAATGAACTAGTTAAATGATTTTTTATGGCTATTAAGACACCTCCACCAACAGAAGAAATGTCTTCCAAGTGTCTGTCTCTTCTAAAAACATTGAAACTGTTGTCAAAAAGTTCCAAATTGAGAAAAGTGTTATTTAACCAAGTTTCGGTAAAAACGATAATATCCTCAGAAAAATTCTGAGTGGCTAAAAAGATGTCATGCGTCTTAGAACGCAAACCCCTTACATTTTGATAGTAAAGGGATAGCCGCTTCAGTTTTTTGAATTGGAACGGACAGTCTTATTATTTTTTTTCGACTTAAATTCTGAAATAAAGATATTATCCACCCATGCATTAGAATTTAGAATGGCAGAAACATGAGAAGATGCCACTGTAATTTTAAAAGATGCATGAGTTGGTTTATTACCGATTTTCCTGCAAGAAACGAAGGCATCGGCAGGAATAATTTGGTTTTGTTTAATATAGTTTATAACATTGTCAGTGGTAGTGTTAGCATTAAGACGTGAAATGAAAATCGATTTCAACCTTGGCAATGCTTGCAAGGAGACAGGTGCCACAGAACCACCAATCGTAACAACTCCTTGCGGATTAGGAATAACAGAAATGGATAGAGGAGTATCGATAGTGGAGGAAAGGGGTGGAGGATTATTTATAGGAGCAGAAGCGGGAAAGTTGGAAGTAGACGGAGAGATATTTAGAGGGGGATCTAAGGCAGTTACTTCACGATTAGCAGCTGTGTCACTCGCCCCCCCCACACTACCCAAGTTAACATTCGACTTACGATTCTTATTTAATTTTCGTTTAAGTATCTTCACAAATGTAGTCTAATGCTGCAAGAACATGCTTGTAAGAATTGTACAAAGCTTTGCTGGCGTCTGCTCGGGCACTCTATCGAGTTTTCTAAAGATTTTTTACAACTGTGGAGTTGCTATCAAGTTTTGATAGCAAGACTTTCCATCTGCTAGTTGAACTTGAAAAATATATATATATTTGTTGTTCTAATAAAAAAAAAGCAGCTGACTCATCGCTGCTCTCTGCTGCTGCCGACCCTACTTGTTGTAGAGAATGAGCTGCACATGGGATAAACGTTGCCAGAGGATTTACAGCTTTAATTCTTGACTGAAGTCCCTTGTAATGACCAGACATATTGCTAGCGTTATCATAACTTTGGCCACGATAATCTTTAATATCAAGTTGCAAAGTTTCATTGATTGTAGCCAGAACAGCCTTCTCCTTGTCTTCGCCTTTATGTCCGCAATTAAGTAAAAATGTGACAAAGCGTTCAACAGGGTCTCCATCAGGTAAACATAACGAATTATAAATATCAACTGATCGGTGTGTGAAATATCTGGAGTAGAATCTATGCTAATTGAATAATATTTTGCTTTTTTTTTTACATCTGCTATAATGAATAGTCGAGCTTCGTCAGCGAGCAATAGAATAAATTCTTCAATTATCGTCGATGATTAGTATGATGGAATACCACTACCTGTAACAAGCCATTTGAGAACATTTTTACTTTTTTAATTTTTTTTTTTTAATCTTAAAATTTTTATATTTTTTTTTTTTTTTTGGATGATTTATGAATTTTTGGTTTTTCACAAAAAAATTTTTTTTTTTTTTTAAATCAATTAAATATTGAGGGTATTTCTGAAAACTCGAAAAGTTTCGAAAACTGTGTAAACTGCGAAAACTGAGAATATTATCGAGCCTCGAAAATAATTTGTATGAAAAAAAGTTTACGCAAACCTCGATAACTTTCGAGGCAAATTTGATGCGAACGTATCCTCGAAAAGTTGGAAAATTAATAATTTGAGCGAGAAGAGCGCAATTGTTCTCAAAAAGTGTCAATAACGAAAATTAAATTATTTCGATTTTTCGATTTACAAAACAAATTTAAATTCGTTACAAACTTTTTATTTTGATTCAGTTAAGCAATTTTATGTTTCTATTTAAACAATATAGGTATCAGTTGATAAGTAATTTATTAAGCTATGATATTAGTGTGAAAATGCTTCAAACCGGTCCATCTTTAATCAAGAAGAATGGTTTAAAATTAATCTAAAAAAATTATTTTTTTAACAAATTAAAGTTTTTTTATTTAATTTTTTTGATTGACAACTAAGACACATGTTGATTTCTCTCATTTTAACGCTCATATTTAACTACGTTTGGAAGTAAAAAGACACGAGTTAGGCAGTTTTAAGCAACAAAAGGCGTTCCTCATTCGTTTGCACGTTTGCATAAATTGGGGTGTTCCCTAAACGAGCTCGAAAACTTTCAGAGTTTTCATGCTTTTCGAGTTTTCGCGTTTAGAGGAATACCCTTATTACATTATACTCAATAATTGAAAATAACCCTTAACGTGATTTCATTTGTGCAGGAAATATGTACTACCTTTTGCGTGCCAACATCTAAAATAGAGTCTTATTAGTAAAAGAAGTACTACCATGGTTCCCACTTTGATCCAATTAGACCAAAAGTGGTCCATTTTTAGACGTTGGTCTGGTCCTTCTTTTTTGTATTGGTCCTTTTTGAGAAATAACATTCGTAAAAATGTCGGTCTTTCTTTAATGATGCTATATAAAAAAAAATATCTAAAAAAGAAATATGGTGCTTTTTATTCCATTTTGGTCCTTTTTTTTATAAAATTTTGGTCTCAAAGAAAATGTCGGTGTGGCAACCGTGAGTACTACCCAGGTTAGGTAGTGGACTAAAACAATTTGCTCTTCCTTTGCTTTTGGACCTCGAAGAAGAACGGATCACATTTGGTTAGTGCTAATTTTTTTAAATTAGTGGTTTCCCTAATAATGCGAATGTACACATTTATGTTAAAAGTGTTGAGTAGAGTTGGACTCTTACTTTCATTCTGGTTCCCTGGTTTTGACGAATTGTCGAAACTCGATCAAAGTTTATTAACTGGAGACAACAAAATTGAAGTACCAACAGTTTGAAAATCAAAGCGCCACTCCAGAGATAAGCGAGTCTGAAGACGAAGATGATGAAGAAATTACTGACCCTATAACTTCATATGATAAGGCATTGAAGCAAGTTGCCCGTTTGTATAATTTTTCCAGAGATGATTTTGCATCATTTCATCACGTCAAGAATGAACCAAATGAATGTAACAAAACTTTAAGTAATTGAAGTTAAAACAATCTACTCTCACTAGATTTTTTCAACCAAATTAGTATGTATAGAATGTCTTTAGTGTCTAAATTTGTTCAACAAATTCCATAAACGGCAACTCAAACAAACATTTTTGTTCCTCCCCCATAACCGGACATCTCTCTCATAACCGGGCAAAAATACTGCGACGGTGGGTGTCCGGTTATGGGGAATTTCACTGTACTTAACTGAATTTTTTTCTTTACCTACTAACTAATAACATTAGTGTAAATTTAATGTTTATTGGTTAATATAATTTTTATTAAATTTTCATGAAAATATTTAGTTAAAAAAATATAAACAAAATACAGTAGACGTCCAATATAACGTATAACGATACAACGAATTTCCATTTTAATGAACAGTTTTTCGAATTGTAATTTTTACATTGATGTCTCTAGATAACGAACGCTAAAAATTTTCTTTATTCTAAATAGCGAACATTATATTTAATTCAACAAGTTATCTTGTTTTTTTTTTTTCTTGGGATAGCTATTTTCTAGCGTCAGTCTTTCAACTCTTTTTTTGGCGTTTATGTATACATGAAAACGCCAAATCGCTGATTGCTTGATACTGTCTTAAGTAGTCCAGCTGGCTTGAGATTCATTGGTTTATATTTTTTACATTCGACGCATAATTTTACATATTCAGCTATTTCTTTTCGCATTCCCGGCCAATAGTAGTGTGGCGTTATACGGTTTGTTGTACGTTCTATACCGTAATGGCCAGCAGTTGGATCATCGTGAAATTTGAATAAAATTGAGCTTCTCATAGACTCTGGTACCACCAGTTGACCATTTTCAGAATCTTCTTCTGCACAGAAACGATAGAGAACTCCGTCTATCATCATATATCCACGGCTGGTGTGGCGTGATACGTCTTCGTCGTTGGATTCAAATGAATTTATTATTTTTTTAATTTGCTCGTCTTCGAGTTGTGCGTTTCGAAATTCTTCGGCGCCTGTTTTTGGAAAGTCAATTTCAATAGATCGGCATTCACAACTTAGCTCGTTGTGGTTTTTAAGTTGACATGGTGGTCGAGACAGTGTGTCTGCGATTACATTTTGTCTTCCTGGTACATAATTAAAATTTAAATTGTAGGTTTGCAGCTGCAAAGCCCATCTGGCTAAGCGACCGGTTGGCGATTTCAAGCTAAAAAGCCACTTTAGCGGTTGGTGGTCTGTCAGTATTGTTATTTCTGCACCTTTTATATAACCTCGGAATTTGTTGACAGCCCAGACTACTGCTAAAGCTTCACGTTCTGTTGTTGAATAATTTTTTTCCGCAGGAAGTAAAAGTCGACTTGCGTACTCGATGGGATGTTCGTTTTCTTTCTCCCCCTGCAGTAGAACTGCCCCGAGCGCATAGTTGCTCGCATCGGTTTTTAAAAAAAATGGCTTTTTCTCATCTACCTGCTGTAGTATAGGTGGTGACGTCAGAAGCTCTTTAAGTTTATCAAATGCTTGCTGTTGTTCTAATGACCATTTCCATGGAGTGTTTTTCTTCGTAAGATTGGACAATGACTTTGTAATATCCGCGAAATTTGGTATAAAGCGTCGATACCATGAACACGTTTGTAAAAATGAAATTAATTGCTTGAGATTTTTCGGATTAGACCTTTTGAGAATAGGTTCTATTTTTTCAGGATCAAGTTTTAACCCATCCGTTGTTAAAATATAACCTAGATATTTGACTTCCGGTCGACAGAAATAACATTTTTCTCTGTTCAGTTGAAATCCAAATTCTTTTAGTCTTTCAAAAGTTTGCTGTAGATCTGTGACGTGTGTTTTAAAGTCTTTGGAGCATATTATAATGTCGTCTATATATGCTAGTATTAGTATTTGTGGTAATCTAGCTCGAAACTTATCGACTAATCGTTGGAACGTAGCTGGAGCGTTCTTTAACCCAAAGGGCATTCTGTTGAAAACATAGATTCCGAAATGTGTTGTGAATGCAGTTTTAATTTTATCTTTTTCTGCTATTTTAATTTGCCAATATCCAGACTTTAAGTCCATCGTGGTCATATACGGCGTCGTTTTAGCCGCATGCAACAGATCATCCATCCGTGGCAACGGGCAAGTGTCGGTTGCCGTTATAGCGTTTAACCGGCGATAATCCACGCAGAACCGTACGCTTCCATTTGGCTTAGGTATGAGTACTACTGGAAATGCCCATGGTGATTCGCTTTCCTCGATAATACCCTTTTTAAGCATATCTTTTAATTCATTTTGAAGTTTTTCTTTCATAACTGGTGAAATTCGATACGGTGAACATGCAATCGGCTCATGCGCACCAGTATTTATTGAGTGTTCGATAAAAGGTATCGGTACCGAGATATCATCAATTAATCTTTTTTTAGTAAGAATTAGTTTTTGTATAATTTCCTTTTGATTTGGTTTCAGGTTAACCCCTTCATTTTCTCGTAGTTTAATGTTAACAGAATTTAATTCAATCGGTGTAAATATTTTTTGCTCTGTTTTCTCATTTGTTTTCAACTTTTTCATAGGTGGAAATAAGTCTTTTTCTGAGGGAGCTTTAAAATTTGCAGGAAGGCAATTTCTAAAAATTTTATTGATACCTCTTGGCGAGTAGTCATTAACTGTCGTTTTTTGATGCTTATGAGTTTTCCCACCCTCGCTATCTCTCATATTGGAATTTTCTAACCATGACATAAAGGTATTGATAGCTTTTTCATTGGGTATTTCTTTTTCATTGTTATGCTCTAAAACGTTGTTTTTAGTTAGAGTAATTGCATTAACAAGAACTGTAGTATGCATCTTAAATTCAAAAATTGTGGTTGGATCGTCTTTGAAGTGCCAAGTTCTTTGAGCTAAATCCATCACTATTCCTGCCTGTTCAAGAAAGTCGATGCCAATTAGAGTGCGATTGTCACGCGCGTGTGGCAGACAAATAAAACGAATGCGTTTGTATCGTTTTCCGATTATAACATTTACAATTGTTGAATACACTGATTCAATACGAGGAATGCCATCAGCTAAAATTATTTCGGCTGTGGCTTTTTGGAACTGTACTTCTTCTTGTTTTAATTTCTGGTATAGGTGGTACCCTGCTACACTAGTTCTAGCACCTGTATCTAAGTAAGCCTCACCATTTAAGCCATTTATATTAACTGTGACCGTTGGAACATTTCTACCAACAACAGCTGTATGGATAGAATTAAAATCTAGTGCTTCTGGGCTATTTATAGGATTTTTCTTATTACAATGTGGGCAGCACCACAGCCGTAGCAGTTAACGTGGGTTTCCTGTATTTTTGGATTATTTTTCCGATCTTCTTCAATTTTCTTGAAACACTCCTCTGCTGTGTGATTTTTCTTTCTACAGTATGTACACCGATTAAACGACTTTTCTGTTTCTGTGGTCGATTTAACGTATTTGTCTTTATTTTCACTTATGAGCATTTCAATGTCACGAGCCCTCTGTAATAAGTCTTGAAATGTAACGATACTTTCTCTGGGTATTTTTTCCCTTATCTGGAGTAGTATTTGTGAAAAGAGCATATCGATCATTGTACTTTCAGGTAGCCGCTGTGAGAGTTGCGCGAAGAGTTTGCGCTTTTTGCATATAAAGCTATCTGTAGTTTCGAAAGGTTTTTGTTTTTCTTGGTAAATTTCCGAAAAAATACGCCAATCTGGTTTAGGGGGAGAAAACGCTTTTTGTAAAAGGTCTACTGCGTCGTTGAATGTACGCGCCTCATTTTTAACGCCTTGCCACCATGATGATGCATAACCTTCGAGCAGAAGTGGCAAGCTAATTAAAGCATGCCTGTCAGACACATTTTCTGCGTCCTTATAAACTAAAACTGTAGCGATAAAATCTTCTACTTTTGTTGTATTTCTACCACCATTAAAACGAGCACTGCATGTACTAAACGTCGTAGTTCTGTTTTCCTGTCTAATATTGAGACCACTTTTTAGTTCTCTAAACTGATCTTGAGAAAGGGATATAAAGGGTGTTTTTTTTAGAGGTTTGTTTTTCGAATAGAGATAAAACTGGGATTTTGTGGTCAAATCTGGCAACTCTAATGTCATTTATATTCAGTTTGGTTTGCCATTTCATCATGAACAGGTTGACGCATGAACAACGCGTCCAAATTGTGCAAATTTATTATAGTCACTAAAATTTCAACTTTATTTTCACTCAAAATTCACATGATTTTTGCAATTATGAAGTCAAGAAGGCCGCCTAGATCTTGTGATATCACACCTTAATTATTTTTTTTGGGGTTATGTGAAGCCAAAAGTATGCGTCGATAAGCCAGCTACGATTCAATACTTCGAAGCCAACATTACTCGCGTAATTCGCGATATACCTTGAAAATTGGACCTCCATTTTAGACTACGTCCGAGCTAGCCATGGCGTTCATATGCCAGAAGTCATATTTAAATTATAATGCCAGAAGATTATCTTTCGAATAAAGTAATTTTCATGTCTATTTAAAAAATTCATCTTTGTTTTATTCCATTTTAAAGTTCTATACCTCTAAAAAAAACACCCTATATTAGCGGGAGCTGGAAAGTTTTCAACTTGTGCATCATTATTATTAACTACGCCGATTGCCGCATGACCGCGTTGATTTTCAGCTGCATTTGCGTTTTGTAAAACCTGAGCATTACAGGCAATGTGCGAAACGTTGGCGTTTTGTACGCCACTTATATTTTGCGTTCCGTTACGAGGGCTTCTACGCATTTTGTAAGACACTGGAAAAAATTAGTGCAAATCGAAAATATGGTCAGTTTAATTTTCTTCCCAATTATATATGTGTATTGCAACAACAACAACCACGTTGATGAAGTGAGCAACAACAACCACACTGGTGTAGTGAAGCAACAACAACCACGCTGACGAAAACCAAACGCCGACCAAACGATGCTATGCAACAACAACAACAACAACAACTGAACACGACTAACGCCAGGCGCAGCTATGGAACTTTTTAATCCTCTGCTCTGCTTTGTCAAACGCCTCGTGTAATTGTTTGTTGATGTTGGGCGCCAATGAAACATGAAACTTTATTTAATATTTTTAATCTTATTATTGTTATTATTTTAGTTATTTGTGTGTTTTAGTTTAGGTTATGTATTTATATTTTTACCTGATCCAAACCCGACGAGCAAGCGTCGTTGTTTGTTTTCTAGGCAATAATATTTTATTTAATTATGAAAACCGCTTCCACTTGAGCCAGATTACTGCCTGCTAGTGTATAGTCGCTTTTCTTTTTATTATTGTAACGCCGAGGAAACAAATGAAAAAAAAAATAATAATATTCAGAGCTTTAGTTTTAGAATCAACTTTATTCAATGAGAGTTAGTAACCGAATGAATAAAATGAAAAAATAATTTATGAATGAATAAAATGAAAACTGACAATTTATGCTTAGCCTTTGTTCGAACTGATGTTTCTATTATCGAAAGTTATAGTAACAAAATTCAATGGAATTCAAATTTAACAAAAAACAAAACAAGAAGAGCAAAAGAATGCGCTATTGAGATCTACGTTTGCGTTAACTATTTGACTTTATTTTAGTTTCGAACATTACAGTAGCGGCTATTAAATTAATGAAACGGGTTTTAACTAATATATTCATGTGTGAAATAATGAAAGTAAATAATATAACTGCTGAGGCTCGTTACAATACTTTTTTCAACCATACTTCTTAACATATCATGAGACAGAGAGCCAGTCTGGCAACACTCACACAGTTTTCTTCTTCTAACCATATACATATCTATATTTTATGTTGTCTTTGTATACTGCTAATAACAAAAAAGTAATATCGAATCATAAAATAAATGTATTATTATGTGATAAATTTGAAGATTTTACAGTTTGCCCTGTAATTTTTACTTGTCGATCATATCCCAGCAAAACCTATAACCGTTACAAACCTTGGTATTCGACCATTAAAGTTTTCGTATTTTACCGGTTAATTTCCTTAGAGCATAGGGAAAAAATTAACCACATCTGCCCTATTCGTGTGAGAATACATGTGATCGTGCATCCCGGTCTTGCAAATAGATTTTTTCATAAGAAAAATATTGAAAATAATATATCGGTCCCTTTCATTTTTACTTTACATATTTTATTTCCACGACATTCCCATAAAGCAAAAAAATAATGAAAACGTCAAATTTTCTGTTTTAATTTTATTTTTGATAACTACGAGTAATTTACATAATTGGAATACATAATTTCCATATTACTTGAGGAAACTTTATAGAAATATAGCGGCGGGAAGTTGATTGATGAACGCACATTCAGGGCGAAGAAGCCTGGTAACATCTTCCACCGAAACTTCTTTCAGCTCTTATTATCAGTACGATTCTAAGTACATAAAAGCGAAATATATTATACAGTGGCGAACAGTGAAATCCGGACAAACAAAAAAAATTGAATAAAATCCTTTAGGATCTAAATTTTTTATCGATTCAAAAAGCTGATGACAAGATTAGAGAAGCAAATAATTTTTATTGAAAATATTTATCTATTTCTAGCAAAAAAAGTGAAATATGTCCTTTATTGACAAAAAAAGTTGTAAAATTTTATTTTTAAGGAACTAATTCTAAAATATTTTCAGCAGGTATTTTAAGAACTAATATTAAGGATTGAAAAAAACAGGTATCAATATTTTGTTGCTCCTCCCTTTGCTTTTGTGAGCGCCATAACTCGCTGCGGCATGGAAGAGATCAAATTTTTCAAAAGATCTTGCGAAATGCCTTCGTACCAAACATTTTGAATTATTCTGTCTAACTCGCATAAATTAGTGTGCTTGTGGCTTACTACCTGCATCTTAATTATGTGCCAAAGATTCACAAAGGGGGTCGGATCAGGGCTATTTCCTGGCCACGATAAAGTTGAAATGCCAAGTTGATTCAAGTAATTCTTTACCTGTAAAAGAAGAAGAAGAAAAAAGGATGAAAGTTGTGGGTTATGATTGAGTACAAAATAAGAATTTACAAAACACCAATGCTTACCAATTGCCCAGAAGCATTTCGAAAAATTATGTTGTACACACGCGAAAAATGTTCTTCAATAGAAGGTTCCAAGTTTTCTATCAGGATGTTTTTATAATCAGCTGATTTGACAGTTCCTTCAATCAATGCCAGTTGTCCAACTTGGTAATAAGAAAAATATCCCCAGACCATTCTACTAATCGGTTGCCTAAATGTTCTTTGGGTGCACTCGTCGCTATAACGCTCTCCAGTCCTTCGGCGCATGTCCAGCATTCCATCGGAGCCGGATATGTTGAACTTTGATTCATCTCAGAAGATCACATTCTGCCAATCGGATACAGTCCACATTTTGTGCTGGTTGGCCCAATCCAAGCGTTTCCGACTCATTTGATTGGTCGAAAAAGGCTTTTTAGCTGGACGATGTGCAGATAAACAAGCATCATAGAGCCATCGTCACACAGTCATTGAAGAAATTTTTATCACTCTACATTCAACAAACGATTTTCTAATTTCTACAGCCATTTTAAAGCGATTTTTAAGACTAATCTTTTTTAAAAATCGATCATCAGCTTCTGTAGTCTTTTTTCGCGCTCCTAACCCTTCCTTTTGACTTGTCGACCCAGTTTTAGAATACTTTTTCAAATCGGCTACTTAGGACTTACTGAAGCCTACTCTAGCAGAAATTTCCCGTATCGTTAATCTATCGCTTCGAAACGCCAAAATCTCGCGCTTCGTTCCTTTTTTTATGAGTTGGCATCTTGTGAGGGTGATATTAAGTTACAAAACCCTAGGTTCCAAAAGTTAGTCTAGGCGCAGGACGTATGTAATTGCGTAGAAAGTAGATTCGCCATACAAACATATTAATTTTTTTTTACGCACGCCTCCGCGTTCGCATACGCTATTCTTTACTATTAAAATTTGCAAAATATATTATGTATCAAATCAGCATAAAAAACTGGAATTTACTGAGAAGAAAAGACATATTTCAATCCCTTTATTAAATTAAATATAATTAGAATCACCAATGTTGTGAAATGCTAAAAATATGGCGCAATATTTATGTTTATTGAAGAAAAAGCCCTGGCACTATGTAATAGATGTATGTTTACGAAAGATCTTGTAAGTTTGACAGATAGAAGAAAACATGCGGGGAGCGAAATGTCCGTCCTAGTTCCTGAAGAAAAGATCTTTCTTTTTGCGGCAAAACTTCACAGAGTACATATCTAATTAGAATACTGACAAGTTCAACATAAGTATGTACTATAAAATTCATTTAAAATCTATAAAGATAGCTAAGTTCTAAGCTAAATTTCTGTAAAAAGTGAGCTCTTAAAGTTTTACATCAAAATTTGTGAACGCTGTCGGAAATACATATTCCGCGATTATTTCGAAAAATCTCGAATAAAATTTCAAACGCCAAGAGCATGGCGATATTTCATCACCTTGATTAAAGAGCAGAAAAAAAACTGCTCTAAGCATCAACTAAACCTGAAAATATAAACCACACCGAAAAAAAAACTTACTCCGTTTAAGAAAAAATGCCTAAATATAAGGAAAAATGTCCTTCAATACGAGCTAAAGCCATGGGTTCCTCAAAATAAGTAAGTTGGATTCCTTAGTACAAGTAAATGTTGCTGCTTTGAAATAAGGAAAAGTTTACTCAATGTGAGGACAAGGTTATAAAACTGAGGAAAATTTTACTTTTTCTAAGGATGAAGGTATCCTTAAATGAAAAAAATTTACTTAAAATAAATTCGTTGATTTCAAAAAAAATTTGTTAATTTTTTATTTCCTCTATTTTCTTATTTGTTGGTGTTGGTTACTTATTGTCAGTCATTCTTATTTTAATTGTAATACGTTTTTAAAACTTCAAAGAAGAACTTAAATTTTTTTTTACCTGTAACCCGATCAGAGAATTGAACCTGTGTTCTGCGCCATGCCACTGTTCAAAGATACTCATCTTACCCAACTCAGCCACCGACAGCATTTTTAAGACGTACTCAAATGATGTTGTTAAACTGCGCGTGTAACAACCATTGTCTGATCAGGACAATTTTTTTATTTTTTTATTTAAAAAACAAGTAGAGAACTATAAATATTTAGGCAAAAACAGAATACTTACGAGAAGAATAGATATTAATTTCAGCGAGTAAAGTAGCGAGTGTTGCCACTCATTTATTAGGTAAAATTTTCCTACGTTATAGTAAATTTTTTCAAGAAACTAACTAAAACTGAGTATGATTTTCCTTAAACAAAACATTCCATTAGATTGAGGAAGTTTTTCCCAAAGAAAAATTTACTATTTCAAAGGAAAGTTTTACTAAAACCACAAACTCTATATTTGAGGAAGAGCGTTGACTTGCTTTAATGAAACATGAACTCATTTCAAAGGACTCAATTACTAAATGAGACGATATTTTCATCAATATGAGGAAAAATAACTTAGATTAAGGAAAATTTTTACACTAAATCGGAGGAAGGCAGTTCTTCAAATTTAGCACGGTCTTTTTTTTTAGGTGCAGAAGACATTTCGCAGCAAAGAGTCTGCAGATCTACAATTAATCTTCTACAGTAATTCAACAAAAATATATGCACACGCTCATCTATACGCTGAAAGAACAGCCACCAACCACGCTACGCTACGTATCTTGAGAAGCACCTCTTCGATCTATAAAGTCACCAACGCTTCAAAGTGGAACAAATCCTCAAAAATTCGTTGAACCAAATTCGTAACTATAAATAAATATATCATTATACTTTACTTAATTTTAATTTAAAATATTTGTAGGATCAGGAGAGTTTTCTTAACCGCAAGAACTCTACGGGCAACGACTGTGCAGAAAAAATCAAATTAAAAAACAATTAAAAATAATCAAGGCGACGTCTTTCATTTAAAGTTCAATCGTAAACTAATTTATTTAGTTTGCCAAAACTCTAATGCTTACAAAACTAGTTCTTACAAAATTAGAATATAGCATAAAGCATAAGAGACAAAAATGAGAGTTATGCATATGTGCATTAGTGAGACAATTGTTAACAGTTAATTTTGTTATGTACTTATGCATATGAATTTACATGT
Source organism: Meiosimyza platycephala (assembly GCA_963662105.1). Classification (NCBI taxonomy): domain Eukaryota; kingdom Metazoa; phylum Arthropoda; class Insecta; order Diptera; family Lauxaniidae; genus Meiosimyza; species Meiosimyza platycephala. The sequence continues at coordinate 37,766,004 of OY759209.1, read as the reverse complement.
TAGAAAAAACAGTACTAAAATAAAATGTTTGTTTATATAAATGCATATAAAAAAAATGAGTGCATTCAAAGCATAAAGAAAATAAGTAAATTTAAACGCTAAGTACAGCGGTTCCCAATCGGTGACCCAACATCCCGGCCCCGTTGAAAGGACATACTTTCAAGCAGGTATGACTGCAAGTTTCTGAATAGGGCGCCGAATAATTCCTCTCGAAGTTCGAACATCAACGACTCTGATGCGTGAATCTCTGCCTGGTATACAATTGATGACACGGCCTAACTGCCAGCGCTGTGGGGGCACGTTGTCTTCATGGATAATGACCAAAGTATAATTTTTTAAGTTAGGTTGATCATTCGTCCATTTCGAACGTAATTGAAGTTCATTGATGTAGTCATGAGCCCATCGTTTCCAAAAATGTTCCTTGATGCCGCTAACAAGAACCCATTTTTGAAGATGATCGATGTCAGAAGTTGCAGTACGTTCTGGTAACGATTTTAGCGAACTGGTCAGGCGAAAGTGGCGATATAGGACGAGAGTTGAGAATCGATTCGATTTCGACCAAAACGGTGGTCAATTCTTCATATGTGAGTCTTGCGTTCATGAGACTGCGATTGAGATGACCTTTGGCCGATTTCACAGCGGCCTCCCAAATTCCATCAAAGTGAGGAGCCCTGGGAGGAATAAAGTGAAAATTAATAAATTCATTAGAGCAATACTTAGTGATTGTAGCTTGATGCTCCTTTTTGAAGAGAAACGCCTTCAGCTCAGCGAGCTTGTTGCAGGCGCCAACGAAATTTGTTGCGTTGTCGCAAAAGATATCTGAGGGTAAGCCTCTCCTGCCGATCAGCCGCTTAAGTGCTGCTAAGAAGGCATCAGTGGACAAATCTGATACGACTTCGATGTGAACCGCTTTCGTAGCCAAACAAATGAAAATGGCGATGTAAGTTTTATAGGGCGTCTTACCTCTTATTCGGAGATAAGTGTTGATTGGGCCACAAAAGTCAACTCCACATCGAGCAAATGGACGTGATGGAGTTAGCCGCTCAACATGCAAATTCCCCACCATTTGTTGTAACAATTTGGGCTTGTACCGAACACAGTGGATACAATTATTGACTAAGCGCCGAGCAATATCTCGCGCGTTCATAATCCAAAATTCCAAGCGAATGAGAGCTATCAACGCTTTGGGTCCTGCGTGATAATTCTTGAGATGTAAATGACGAACGTAGCTATAGACGAATTTAGATTTAGCTGGGAGCAAAATGGGATGTTTGCGGCTCTCTGATAGATTTGATAACTCGAGCCGTCCACCAACTTTTAGTAGATTGAATCCTCCAGTGACGTCAAAAAATGGGTTTAAGAATTTTAGCGTGCCTTTTATTGCCAAATTTTTCTTAAGTGAATGAATTTCTTCAGCGAAGTTCTGCAATTTTGCGCGTGCTGCAATTCTTGAGAGGAAAGGGAAGCTGCCACAAAGTCGCTATTTAGGTCTTTGTTGAGTCTGCGATAGAAACGAAACATCCAAGCGATGACACGTACACTGCGCATGTGAGAGCTGTACTTTTCAATAGTATCAAGAATATAGTTATTTAAAACTGATATTTTGAATGCTGACTTCCGCTTTTCTTTGTTGATTTCATCCATATCTAAATTGTCGTATTTATTTTTCGGCCAATTGTGCATGTCTTCGGTTAAAAACGAAGGGCCTGTGTACCATATTGAATTGCGAAGCTCTTCCACTGTGCTGCCTCTAGAAACAATGTCAGCTGGATTACTTTGCGTTGGGACATGCCTCCAATGAACATCAGTTGTGAGATCTTGAATCTCAGACACTCTGTTTCCAACGAAGGTAGATAGCGTAGCTGAATGAACCCTGAGCCAGTGTAGCACAATTTGCGAATCTGTCCAAAGATATACATCAATATCATTATTTGCGAAAATTACCTTTATTTTGTTGTAGAGTCTGGAGAGAAGCAGAGCGCCACATAATTCAAGTTTTGGTAGTGATTGCTTTTTGGTCGGTGCAACTCGAAGACGAACACAAATTTTGCCCGAGGTGTCAATCACACGAGTGTAAATGCAACAGCCGTAGGCGCGAATGGAAGAATCACAAAATCCATGTATCTGAATTAATTGTACATTCGATGACAAACAATATCTTTGAATGGAGATAAGCGAGTGTGATGATAAGTTTTTTAGAAAATTATCCCATGCCAAGTGCAAATTTTGCGGTACTGATTCGTCCCAGTCTAATTTGAGCAACCATAGTTCTTGTAATATTATTTTAGCCATAATAACTACTGGTGCTAAGAGTCCAAGAGGATTAAATAATGATGAGGCAATCGAAAGAATAGTGCGTTTTGTAACGCGGTTGTTTTTATTTTGCTTTGGTTCAAAAGAAAATAAAAATGAGTCACTTTTCTGGTCCCATTTTAGTCCTAATGCACTTGTGAGTGCTGCATCTTCAATATCTAAATTTTTAATCGTATTATCAGCTCTGTAATCTGGATGATTCGAGTGCCACTTTGCTAATTCAAAACCGCCTAGTTTCAACAATTTTGTCACCTCATATTTTATCTGAGATAATTCACTGAGTGAATTTGCACCACATAAAAGGTCGTCAACATAAAATGACGATTTTACGACATCTGAGCCAATTGCAAAATCTGAAGCATATTGATCTGCCTAATAAAATAGACTTCGCACAGCAAGATATGGCGCAGCAGCCATCCCATACGTCACGGTATTGAGCTGGTATGTGACAATTTCTTGATCTGGTGAATTTCTCCATAAAATATATTGATACTTGCGATCTTTTGGTTCGACAAGTACCTGTCTGTACATTTTAACGATGTCAGCAGTGACGGCATAGCGATAGAGACGAAAACGTAAAAGTAAAATAAATAATTCGCTTTGAAGAGTAGGACCGACCATTTGAATATCATTAAGAGATTTTTGTGAAGTGGTTCGACACGAAGCGTCGAAGACAACTCTTAATTTAGTTGAAGTGCTAGTTGGTTTAAGCACACAATGATGTGGGATATAAAAGTGAGGCTCTTTCAAATTTGGGTTTTTTACCAAACTCATATGGCCCAAATGCTCATATTCATTCATAAAGGCAACATATTGCGCTTTAAGTTCGGGTGAGCGTGATAAACGACGTTCTTGCGCTACAAACCTCTGCAATGCTATAGCGTGAGAATGACCAAGACAAGTTTGATCATCTTTAAAAGGCAATTTGACGACAATCCTGCCATCAGGATTTATCGAGACTGCTTCAGTGTACACGAGTTCACAACTGTGCTGCTCACGGGTCCACACTTCCGCCGTGGCTGAAACTTCATCAAGTTTCCATAAACGCTCTAACTTTTCATCTATAGAGTCATGAGAAGTGAGCAAACATGTAGATAATTGTGTGTTGAATGGCCTTTGATATCGACCTGAAACCACCCAACCTAGCAATGTTTTTTGCAAAACAGGTAATTTTTCGCCAAGACGAATTTGGCCAACAGAAAGAATATTGAAGAAACTTTCTGTGCCTAAAAGCAAATCGATACGTTTTAATTTGTGAAATTGTTCATCAGCGAGCTCAGCGCTAGGTGGCAAATTCCATGACGAGACATCAATTTCAGCTTCTGGCTGATATGCGATATGTGACGTCACACAAAATGAAAGTGGAATTTCAAAATTGTTTAAGCGAGACTTAATAGTTGTTGAAGCTTTATATTTTATATTTGTAAACGAATTTCCAACGCTATGAATTTCGATATTATGTTTGCCACGAGGCAATTTTTGAGAAAATTCGTCGGTAATAAAATTAACCTGCGAGCACGAATCTAACAAAGCTCTGCCAAGTTTAAAGCAACCTGAAGCATCCTGAACCAAAACCATAGCAGTGGCGAGAATCACATTATCTGTGGACGAATTTTCCATGTGCATATGAGCTGCAGCCTCTCTTGAAGTACAGGGCAATGATGACGATGTTGTCGTTGATGACAACTGAGGTGCAGGTGACCGCGCTGGTGTATAGCTAGGAATAGAAATATTGTCGGTAGTGCTGACGAGATTAGTTTTATGCAATAAGCTGTGATGTTGACGCGAACAGGTCCTACATCTATGTGCAGAGGAGCAATTTGAAAGTTGATGCCCTTTGGAGAGACAACTAATGCAAAGACCAAGTTTCTTTACATTTTCAAAACGACGGACAACTTCAAGCGACTTAAATCGATCACAATTATTGATCTTATGATTTGTGCTTGACCAAAAAGAGCATACTGGATTCGAGCAAGCAAACGAATAGCCTCTATTTTGATTTCTATTTGGTTGTGGTTTTTAAAAAATTTTATCAATTTTAGGCTCAACGAAATTAGTACCCTCAATTGATTCAAGATACTGACAATGTCTCTCTAAAATCATTCTACAACTGTTCCAAGTTGGCAACTCTTTAAATTCTAGTGACTGCTTCCACTTTTTATTAGATTCCTCATCAGCTTTTTGCAAAACCAAATAAATTAACATGGCTTGAGAAATTTCTTTTTCCGAACCTACCGACAGCAGTGAACCATATAGAGCCGAAGCGTTGTCGACAAGACTTCGTAGCTGACTACCACTAGGTTTAGAAATTGCAGGCAAATCAAAAAGCGATGAAATATTTTCGAGGAAAATTGAAGTTGTGTTGTCGTAGCGTTCCTTAAGCCTTTCCAAAGCTTTAGGGTAATTTTCATTTGTTATTTGGAAAGCTTTAACAGTTTCCAATGCTGGGCCTTGGAGACAATTGAGAAGATGATTGAATTTTTCTATGTTAGAAAAATTCACTTCGCGATCAATAATTTGCGTAAAAGAGACAATGAAATTTTTATAAGCTGAATATTTGCCATTAAATGTTGGCAGTTTTAACTGTGGTAATTTAGAATGCGGCATAGGCATGAAACAGGTGACATCCGACATTGAGGCGTTGTGTACATCGTCTCCTAATCTCAATTGAATAGTTAATTTTGTGGTAATGTAGAGCTCTTCAATGTCAGAGCGACAAGAATCATCTGTATCAATTTTTTCAATGCTCGTTTGCACAGTGAGAATTTGCTTGAAATACGATTCAAGTATGCCTAAGCGACATTTGAGTTCGGCTGAGGAAAGAGTTTTCCCTTCCCCTTTACCACTGCTTTCGACGATATTTTTCTTTGTATTAGCTCTCTGCTGCTTAAGCTCTTCGATGGTCATTGTGACCGACATTGCTAATTGTTCTACAATACAAAAACGAAGTGAATTCGGCGATAGAAGAAGCGAGGTTCAATTAGCAAATTTACAAATGTGTTAGAATAAGAGCGCAAGAGTAGCTGCAGCTATGATTGCAGTAAACGATAGCAACAGCAGACGACAATGCTCACGCACGATAGGCGAGCAAGTCAAAGACAAAAGTATTGAGCAGCAGTGTGAAACAGTTGCGACGGCAAAAGCGAAGGCGACGACAAATGGCAAAAAACGCAGTAAGATGCGCCGAAAATGCAAGCAGCGGCAGCGGCTGCGATTGCTGCAGCTTAAACGATGCGATGCTAGCAGCGAAAATGTAGCAATTTTGCGTGTTGCTACGCAAGCACGATAGCGGGATTTTTGGGACAGCGGGATCTTACCAAGTTGATACAGTTTACGAATCTGTTTTTTACATATATTTTTAGCGATGTTTCTGGTACTCCCTTAGCAGGCGTTCTTACAGCCAAGTCCCACGACGAGATGAAAATGCTTATGAGTCCAACGACGAACCAGGAAATAAGACAGGAACAATAACTTTTTATGTTAGTTTTTGAACTGGAACCTTTTTTTTACGCGACGCGAATCCCACGAATTTTTCCACAAATTTATTTTAAAAATATTTTTAAATATCTTTATTAAATTTAAACACTCGTGCCCCACGTTGGGCGCCAAAAATGTAGGATCAGGAGAGTTTTCCTAACCGCAAGAATTTACCGAAATAGCAAAAGAAATCTACGGGCAACGAGTGTGCAGAAAAAATCAAATTAAAAAACAATTAAAAATAATCAAGGCGACGTCTTTCATTTAAAGGTCAATCGTAGACTAATTTATTTAGTTTGCCAAAACTCTAATGCAGTGGTCGGCAAAGCAATAATACTTTCTCTTTCTCTCTTGTTGTATACGCATACAAGAAAATTAGCTCTGCTACTCATGAGTAGCAGCGCGCCGATACCTGCTCTAATGCTTACAAAACTAGTTCTTACAAAATTAGAATATAGCATACAGCATAAGAGACAAAAATGAGAGTTATGCATATGTGCATTAGTGAGACAATTGTTAACAGTTAATTTTGTTATGTACTTATGCATATGAATTTACATGTTAGAAGAAACAGTACTAAAATAAAATGTTTGTTTATATAAAATTTATGAAAAATGTTCTTCAATAGAAGGTTCCAAGTTTTCTATCAGGATGTTTTTATAATCAGCTGATTTGACAGTTCCTTCAATCAATGCCAGTTGTCCAACTTGGTAATAAGAAAAATATCCCCAGACCATTCTACTAATCGGTTGCCTAAATGTTCTTTGGGTGCACTCGTCGCTATAACGCTCTCCAGTCCTTCGGCGCATGTCCAGCATTCCATCGGAGCCGGATATGTTGAACTTTGATTCATCTCAGAAGATCACATTCTGCCAATCGGATACAGTCCACATTTTGTGCTGGTTGGCCCAATCCAAGCGTTTCCGACTCATTTGATTGGTCGAAAAAGGCTTTTTAGCTGGACGATGTGCAGATAAACAAGCATCATAGAGCCATCGTCACACAGTCATTGAAGAAATTTTTATCACTCTACATTCAACAAACGATTTTCTAATTTCTACAGCCATTTTAAAGCGATTTTTAAGACTAATCTTTTTTAAAAATCGATCATCAGCTTCTGTAGTCTTTTTTCGCGCTCCTAACCCTTCCTTTTGACTTGTCGACCCAGTTTTAGAATACTTTTTCAAATCGGCTACTTAGGACTTACTGAAGCCTACTCTAGCAGAAATTTCCCGTATCGTTAATCTATCGCTTCGAAACGCCAAAATCTCGCGCTTCGTTCCTTTTTTTATGAGTTGGCATCTTGTGAGGGTGATATTAAGTTACAAAACCCTAGGTTCCAAAAGTTAGTCTAGGCGCAGGACGTATGTAATTGCGTAGAAAGTAGATTCGCCATACAAACATATTAATTTTTTTTTACGCACGCCTCCGCGTTCGCATACGCTATTCTTTACTATTAAAATTTGCAAAATATATTATGTATCAAATCAGCATAAAAAACTGGAATTTACTGAGAAGAAAAGACATATTTCAATCCCTTTATTAAATTAAATATAATTAGAATCACCAATGTTGTGAAATGCTAAAAATATGGCGCAATATTTATGTTTATTGAAGAAAAAGCCCTGGCACTATGTAATAGATGTATGTTTACGAAAGATCTTGTAAGTTTGACAGATAGAAGAAAACATGCGGGGAGCGAAATGTCCGTCCTAGTTCCTGAAGAAAAGATCTTTCTTTTTGCGGCAAAACTTCACAGAGTACATATCTAATTAGAATACTGACAAGTTCAACATAAGTATGTACTATAAAATTCATTTAAAATCTATAAAGATAGCTAAGTTCTAAGCTAAATTTCTGTAAAAAGTGAGCTCTTAAAGTTTTACATCAAAATTTGTGAACGCTGTCGGAAATACATATTCCGCGATTATTTCGAAAAATCTCGAATAAAATTTCAAACGCCAAGAGCATGGCGATATTTCATCACCTTGATTAAAGAGCAGAAAAAAAACTGCTCTAAGCATCAACTAAACCTGAAAATATAAACCACACCGAAAAAAAAACTTACTCCGTTTAAGAAAAAATGCCTAAATATAAGGAAAAATGTCCTTCAATACGAGCTAAAGCCATGGGTTCCTCAAAATAAGTAAGTTGGATTCCTTAGTACAAGTAAATGTTGCTGCTTTGAAATAAGGAAAAGTTTACTCAATGTGAGGACAAGGTTATAAAACTGAGGAAAATTTTACTTTTTCTAAGGATGAAGGTATCCTTAAATGAAAAAAATTTACTTAAAATAAATTCGTTGATTTCAAAAAAAATTTGTTAATTTTTTATTTCCTCTATTTTCTTATTTGTTGGTGTTGGTTACTTATTGTCAGTCATTCTTATTTTAATTGTAATACGTTTTTAAAACTTCAAAGAAGAACTTAAATTTTTTTTTACCTGTAACCCGATCAGAGAATTGAACCTGTGTTCTGCGCCATGCCACTGTTCAAAGATACTCATCTTACCCAACTCAGCCACCGACAGCATTTTTAAGACGTACTCAAATGATGTTGTTAAACTGCGCGTGTAACAACCATTGTCTGATCAGGACAATTTTTTTATTTTTTTATTTAAAAAACAAGTAGAGAACTATAAATATTTAGGCAAAAACAGAATACTTACGAGAAGAATAGATATTAATTTCAGCGAGTAAAGTAGCGAGTGTTGCCACTCATTTATTAGGTAAAATTTTCCTACGTTATAGTAAATTTTTTCAAGAAACTAACTAAAACTGAGTATGATTTTCCTTAAACAAAACATTCCATTAGATTGAGGAAGTTTTTCCCAAAGAAAAATTTACTATTTCAAAGGAAAGTTTTACTAAAACCACAAACTCTATATTTGAGGAAGAGCGTTGACTTGCTTTAATGAAACATGAACTCATTTCAAAGGACTCAATTACTAAATGAGACGATATTTTCATCAATATGAGGAAAAATAACTTAGATTAAGGAAAATTTTTACACTAAATCGGAGGAAGGCAGTTCTTCAAATTTAGCACGGTCTTTTTTTTTAGGTGCAGAAGACATTTCGCAGCAAAGAGTCTGCAGATCTACAATTAATCTTCTACAGTAATTCAACAAAAATATATGCACACGCTCATCTATACGCTGAAAGAACAGCCACCAACCACGCTACGCTACGTATCTTGAGAAGCACCTCTTCGATCTATAAAGTCACCAACGCTTCAAAGTGGAACAAATCCTCAAAAATTCGTTGAACCAAATTCGTAACTATAAATAAATATATCATTATACTTTACTTAATTTTAATTTAAAATATTTGTAGGATCAGGAGAGTTTTCTTAACCGCAAGAACTCTACGGGCAACGACTGTGCAGAAAAAATCAAATTAAAAAACAATTAAAAATAATCAAGGCGACGTCTTTCATTTAAAGTTCAATCGTAAACTAATTTATTTAGTTTGCCAAAACTCTAATGCTTACAAAACTAGTTCTTACAAAATTAGAATATAGCATAAAGCATAAGAGACAAAAATGAGAGTTATGCATATGTGCATTAGTGAGACAATTGTTAACAGTTAATTTTGTTATGTACTTATGCATATGAATTTACATGTTAGAAAAAACAGTACTAAAATAAAATGTTTGTTTATATAAATGCATATAAAAAAAAATGAGTGCATTCAAAGCATAAAGAAAATAAGTAAATTTAAACGCTAAGTACAGCGGTTCCCAATCGGTGACCCAACAATATTTGAATTTGATAAAAGCATCAGGCATACAAGTACATATGTATCTCAATATAACTTAACCTAACAATAGAAAAAAAAACATAGAATTCACTTTACCTATATAGTTTGAAAACCTAGAATTTAAAATTATTCACACACAAAGGAAAATCCAGAGTATTACACTTCGTTTTCAAGTCATACAATTCGTTTACGGCCACAAATTTGAATATTTCTAAAGATTTTTAAGACTAGTTTCGTGGGTGAACCTATTTTGTATTAAATTCATGAACTTTAAATCCTATTTATGTACCAGTAAAAATTAAGTAATAATATCTCTGGATCCACCTTTGAATTACGTAAGGCTATACGCTAAAAATACCTTAGTATTATAATTATTATTTAGTTTAAAGAAAGTTAAATTTGAAACAGAACAAAATGAAGAAAAAAATAATATTTAATATTCGCCATATACATAATTTTTGCATCCACTGTTTTAATAAAAACCAGCGCTTAGAAACTAGAAAATTTATTTTCATAATATCTGATAAATTAGATTTGATTGAAGAGCAAAGGAATTTAAGTTTTCAAAATTTTTTTTCTCTCTCAATGCAAAATGCAAAGAGAAGTTTTTAACATTATAATTAAAATTCTCATTCATAAGCTTGATACAACAACGGTGGTTATTGTCAAGGTCTCCACTGCAACAACAGGCCTGCTGTCGACGTAGGAGACTTGGTAAACGTAAGTGAAACTTTTTTTTTGTCTCTCTTTTGTTTTATTATCTCACTATGAAATTTTGTTGTTGATTAGATGACTTATTATTCTTTTTGTTTTGATCATTTTGATTTCGATTACCATTAGTCCATAATCATAAAGCACCTAAAAATGTTATTCATGGCAGAGTGCATCGTATTCCATAAGTTAAGATATAGCGTCACCATCTACCTTTATTTTTTTGGATAAATTTTAGATTATTTTTTTTTTATTTTTTGCACCTAATTTTAAAATGAGAGATAATTCAGTTTATGAATTTTCCTAACTTTAACGTATAATCCATGAAATTTAAATGTTTTTATATAGAACTTTATCTTACTTAGTCATACAACTCAAACAAAATAATGTAATTAAATTTAAAGGAAATTGTGTTGATTTCGCTGTAGAATTATATTTTTGAAATTAAAATTTAATACTAAAAAAAAGAATTTCTAAAGCTGACGCATTTTTGATTTGCGAAAGGTGAGATAGGAACATAGGTTAAAGTGGGCTAACAATAAACATGTATTGTGTTAGCAGGTTGGGCGGCTAAAAACGAGGGAAAATCGACATCTACTTATGTCTCCCTCACATGTAGATTACAATGGCACATATATTTACAGGATAATGGCAGTAGTTTTAATAGATTTTTTTATATTTTTTAGATTTTCGGTTCTTGTGAGTGTTCTTTTATTTTTTTCTCGGTATGATTTATTCCACCAATTCTCTGCACAAAACTTTAATGCGTAACCGCTTATATGTATTCGGGAGTCAACCTCACCCCCAATTTCCCTGGCCTTGCACCGAGCAAAGACAGTTGTGTAGAACCGGCTCGTCGGATGCATGCCACAATGGTAGAGTTCGTTACATAATTAAATGGCGCCCAACGTGGGGCATAGACAGTTGAAACTCAGTTAAATTTTTTTTGCAGTCATCAACAGCAATACTTCACAACTGAACTTATTTTCAGTAACATTACACTTGATTATGTTATCTGCCTTAATTCTAAAACACCAATTTAGGCGGAGAGCCGGCTGTAGAAAAGTTGAGTGTATAAGATTACAGCATGAAATGTATGTCGAATGATAGAGATCGATGAGCTTAAACACAATATATAGGGTTGCCTTGCCAAAGCCTGTCCTAAATATGGGTTGCCACCTGTTTTTTGGGCCATTTTTTTTTAATAAAAAGTGTATAAGATTACAGCATGAAATGTATGTCAAATGATAGAGCTCGACGAGCCTAAGCACAATATATAGGGTTGCCTTGCCAAAACCTGTCCTAAATATGGGTTGCCACCCGTTTTTTGGGTCAACAATTTTTAGAAAAAAGTTTATGGTTTAAGATTCCAGCTTAAAATGTATGTCAAATGATAGAGCTTGTAGAGCCTAAATATAATATATAGGGTTGCTTTGCCAAATCCAGTCCCAAATATGGGTTGCCACCTGTTTTTTGGGCCAAGATTTTTCAGAAAAATGTTTATGATTCAGGATTTCAGCTCGATATGCATGTCAAATGATAGATCTTGATGAGCCCTAAAAAAAATATTTCGAGTAATCTTGCCGAATCCCGCCCCAAATGTAGGTTGCCACCTGTTTTTAGGCAAACTTTTTTTGGAAAAAAGTTTATGGTTTAAGACCGTAGCTTGAAATGTATGCCAAATGATAGACTTTGATGATCTCTAATAAAATATATAGGGTTGCCTTGCCGAATCTCGTCCCAAATGTGGGTTGCCACCTCTTTTGGCCCAATTTTTTTCAGAAAAATGTTTATGGTTTGAAATTTCAGCTTGAAATGTGTATCAAATGATAAACCTTGATAATTTCTAATAAAATATATAAGGTTGCCTTGCCGAATCCCGTCCCAAATGTGGGTCGCCACCTTTTTTTGTCCCAAATTTTTTCAGAAAAATGTTTATGGTTTGAGATTTTAGCTTGAAATGTGTGTCAAATGATAGACCTTGATGTTCTCTAATAATATACATATATAAGGCTGCTTTAACGAATCCCGCCCCAAATGTGGGTTGCCACCTTTTTTTAGGCCCAAGTTTTTTCAGTTTAAGATTTCAGCTTGAAATGTGTGTCAAATGATAGACCTTGATGTTCTCTAGTAATATATATATAGGTATATAAGGCTGCTTTACCGAATCCCGTCCCAAACGTGGGCTACCACCTGTTTTTTTGTAATTTTGTTGTTGATTAGATGACTTATTATTCTTTTTGTTTTGATCATTTTGATTTCGATTACAATTAGTCCATAATCATAAAGCACCTAAAAATGTTATTCATGGCAGAGTGCATCGTATTCCATAAGTTAAGATATAGCGATATGTTCTCTAGTAATATATATAAGGCTGCTTTACCGAATCCCGTCCCAAACGTGGGCTGCCACCTGTTTTTTTGGCCCAAGTTTTTTCAGAAAAATGTTTACGGTTTGAGATTTCAGCATGAAACTTGAGTCAAATGATAGAACTTAATGATCTCTAATAAAATATATATTTGCTTGCCGAATCCCGTCCCAAATGTGGGATGACACCTTTTTTTTTTGGCCCAAGTTTTTTTAGAAATAAGTTTATGGTTTGAGATTGCAGATTGAAATGTGTGTCAAATAATAGACCTTGATGATCTCTAATAAAATATATAATGTTGCCCCACCATAAACTTTTTTCAAAAAAAACTTTGCCCAAAGAACAAGAGGCAACCCATGTTTGGGACTGGATTCGGCAAGCAAATATATATTTTATTAGAGATCAGTAAGTTCTATCATTTGACACACATTTTAAGCTGAAATCTCAAACCATAAAAATTTTTCTGAAAAAAATTGGGCCTAAAAAAAGGTGGCAACCCACATTGGAGACAGGATTCGGCAAGGCCACCCTATATATTTTATTAGAGATCATCAAAGTCTATCATTTGGCATACATTTCAAGCCACGGTCTTAAACCATAAACTTTTTTCCAAAAAAATTTGCCCAAAAAACAGGTGGCAACCCACATTTGGGACGGGATTCGGCAAGATTACTCGAAATATTTTTTTTAAGGCTCATCAAGGTCTATCATTTGACATGCATATCGAGCTGAAATCTTGAACCATAAACATTTTTCTGAAAAATCTTGGCCCAAAAAACAGGTGGCAACCCATGTTTGGGACTGAATTTGGCAAAGCAACCCTATATATTATATTTAGGCTCTACAAACTCTATCATTTGACATACATTTTAAGCTGGAATCTTAAACCATAAACTTTTTTCTAAAAAATGTTGGCCCAAAAAACGGGTGGCAACTCATATTTAGGACAGGCTTTGGCAAGGCAAGCCTATATATTGTGTTTAGGCTCGTCGAGCTCTATCATTTGACATACATTTCATGCTGTAATCTTATACACTTTTTATTAAAAAAAAATGACCCAAAAAACAGGTGGCAACCCATATTTAGGACAGGCTTTGGCAAGGCAACCCTATATATTGTGTTTAGGCTCGTCGAGCTCTATCATTTGACATTCATTCCATGCTGTAATCTAGGGATGGCCAGCTGCGGTTCCCAAAAGTCGACAGCGCGCTGAAGTTTATAACAAACATTTCGCGCTAGTATGTGTACAAATGTGTGAAGAAATTCCAGCGAAAAAAAAATGAAAATAAATGTGTTTTGTCTTTTCCACGTATAGAAAATTGACCAAGTAGAAATTCGTGCATCATTGATGTTAATAAATAAAGATAAATGTTGGCATAATAATTGTATTTTTATTTAACAACAACAAAAAAAAAACATTTCATAAATCTTATACAGATTATGTATACATATGTATGTTATACAAACATATTAACAGAGTTTAATTAAAATGAGACTTTCAATATCTGGTTTAATATTTTGTGATGACGCCAGACGCAATATCGGTGACTATTTTTCCATGAAATTGAATTTTTTTACAACAATTAAATAATATTTCAATAATACATGCTAAAAAATTGCCATTCGCATAAATAATGTTTTTGTTTGCATTTGTTTTTTTTTTGCACGTTTGACTCCGACTGGGTTTCTCGCATATTAAATTTTCATGCGAATCAGCGCATAGAAATCAGCAACTGCACGGCGGGCCGAATGATGGTTTATTTCGGAGACATACTCGTTGTTAGACAAAATTTTTGGAAGTCTTAACCCTTATAAGCAGTTGTGAATTGACAAAGATACTACTGTGTACTAATTTTCAACAACTTGAGATTTTTGTCTATGGATTATTTCGGAGACATACTCGTTGTTAGAAAATTAACACTTAGAATTTTTTTTGATAAATAGATATTACAATTTTACTATGTATGTATGTGTGTCAAGTAATCTACATTTAAATTTTTTTGAATAACTTAAAGCCTTAATTTCACCGAGTAGTAAATCAAATAAAAGCTAACATTTTTTTTTTTTGATTAATAATGCCGGTAACAAGAAGCAATGAAAATCTTGCTAATTTTGAGGATATGGACTCACACTTTTGCACAATGTGTAATGAAGTCATTTTTAATTTTGAAAAGCTTGCAAATGCACCCTGTAAACATGTTTTTCATGACCATTGTATTAAAGCGTGGTTGGAAACGAATGCGTCGTGTCCAGTGTGTCGAAATCCATGCCTTCTTTCGGACTTTCCCCCTGTGACAACTGTTACAAACGTAGCTTCAAATGTAGTTTCCAATATTGGTCCTAATGTTGCTTCAGCACAAGGTGCTGCTGTACAAAATACACCCGAGCGTGGAACTATTTCTCAGCGTGAAAGAAATTTATCACTTCGCCCAATTACTCGTGCATATACAAATACACATCCCGAGGTTGAATTATCATCAATGCGAGGTAATACTAGGAATAGAAAAAAATACTGCTTCCATACCACAATCTGATGCAGCGTTAGATCAACGTGTTCGAAACTTGATTTCAGACTCTTTGAATGAATTTCGAACTGAATTTTCCAACACAATCGCAAATGAGATTCAGAACTTGTTTCAAAACCTTAACTTGAATCAACCAAGGAGACCTAATACTCCGCAATTTCCCCAAGACATACCATTTGAAAATTTTCATGAGATTCCTCAATGGAATAACCATCGCCGTGATGGCAATTATCCTGATAGAATTGTAGAAAGAGAATCAATAGCCACTGAGAAAATTTCCAAAATTATTTTCAATTGGCATTTCAAATTTAGTGGTTCACCTAACGATATATCGGTGGACGAATTTATTTATCGTATCAATAACCTCACTTCGGACCATCTAAACGGAAATTTCCAAATATTATGCCAACACGCTTACTGCTTATTTGAAGGCAAAGCCAAATTATGGTTTTGGCGTTATCATCGCCTACATGATAATTTGGAGTGGTTCGCTTTTTGTGAAGCACTACGTCGTCAATATAAGGAGTATGTGACAGATTCTGAAATGATCGATGATATTCGAAGAAGAAGGCAAAAGCCCACTGAATCCTTTGATGAATTCATTGATTCAGTGATGATTTTATGTGACCGCCAAAGAACGCCTATATCTGAAATAGAGCTGGAGGAAACTATTATCCGAAATTTAAAGCCTGAATTGAGACGTGAACTTCTTCACTTGGAGATAACAAATATTTCGATTCTCCGCATAGAAGTTCGAAAACATGAAAAATTTGTCAAAGATTTGCAAACTAACACTAATTGGTCAACTCGAAACTTCAATTCGCGAAAATTTGTATCAGAAATTGAGACTGAGCCCTTGATTGACGGTGCTTTAGAAGACACCGCAGACTTATGTGAAATTGAGAGAACTCCCATTAGGTGTTGGAATTGTTCTGAGCCAGGTCATGGATACCAAGACTGCGCTAAGCCCAGACGCGTTTTTTGCTATGGCTGTGGTGCCTTAGAAACATATCGACCTTCGTGCCCTAAGTGTACGAAAAACTCGGACCCAGCGGACGACCAGCGGTCATCCGAATCAAACCAAGCCTCGGAAATAGGTCCTTCACCAACTCCAACTTCCTGTCCCGTTATATTAACTCACCCTCTGAAACGACCGTATCATATTAGACTTGCGGAATATGAAAAGAATCGCGCAAGGATTTTTGCAGAAAACCCCAGGGAGAAATCTTGCAGTAGGTCAACAATACGTATGCGAGAACTTTGGCGTAATAAAAAGTCATTAAGAAAAGTTGTAATTTCCGCAGTCATTGATAAAGGTTCTGACATTTGTCCGTATGCTAGCGTTAATATTTTAGGCAAATCAATTTTAGCACTGTTAGACAGTGGTGCTAATAAAAGTTGATCGGTGGTGATTTGGCGCAAGAAATTTTGAGAGACAAAACTTTATTTAAAAATTTTTCTGGTAGTGTGAAAACGGCTGATGGTCAACAGCAACAAGTTGCAGGTTTAATCACATCTTCCATTTCTTTTCAAGGCAAAAATGAGTCATTTGATTTCTTAATTATTCCATCCATTAAACAAAACATTATTTGTTCTATGTGCACAATTTTTTGCATATAGAACACAATAGGTTACGGAGCTTGTCACTAAAATGTTGTATAGCACAAAGTTGATGCCTCATATTTTGAAAACTATAAAAGATAAGAGCAAACTGATTACACAGATCGACAGATCTCGAAAAGTTTGCCTAAAAATCAGTCTTGTCTCAATTTTTTCAATTTGGCGTTATAGAACACAATAACTTGCGAACGACGAATTTTAGTTTAGAAAAACTTCGTTCGACACTTGCAACAGTCACTGGTATTGTTAACAGAATACGCAGCGATATCCAAAAGTTGGGATATAACTCTTGAAGATTGTGTTTTTTGATAAAGTTTAATGTTTTGATAGGAGATATGATAAGCGACAAAATGGCAGGTCGTGTTCGTTAGACACAGAATACTCTCTCCTACGAGATAAAAAAAAAGTTAATACCTACGCTGAGTTTAGTTTTCCTTTAGATCAGGGGCGCCCAAAAGTTTCTTATGGAAGTGCAAACACCAATACATGTAAACTTTATTTAAAAAAAGAATAATGATAATAATTCAATATGTACACTGAAAAAAAAAATAAAAAAAATTTCCGCAAAGTTAACTACATATAATTTAAAAACAAAATTATTAAGCTAAATTCCCGTTCATTCTTTCATGATCCTTCCAATAAATTATCCAAATTTGTGCTAACGTCAGTTGTAGATAATTTTAATAAAGCCTTCAAGTGTTCTTACTTATTGTACTTCTGTGCTTGTTTTTTATTAATTTTAAATTTGAAAAAGAACTTTCACAAATGTATGTGCTACCAAACTTATAATTTTATTGTGAAGCAGAGGATATTTATTTGGTTTTAAAGATTTCCAAAAGTCAATTCCCTTTAAATTAGATATTTTAAGTTCAGAGTCGCATTGCAGATCACATAGCTCCATTTGTAGCTCAGGATTTTTATCGTATATGCTGCATGTCAAAGGGGTATAAAAAATGGCGTTCAAAATCTTTAAACCTTTTTTGAAAATTTTTTTTAAATCATCTAAATGGCTAATATATTCAACAAAATCAAAAGTTGATATTTTAAACTCATTTAATATAGTTTTTAGACATTAAAAGTGCCACATTTTTTCATGTCTAAATCATGTACAAAAATATCGATCTTTTTAAGGAAACCTTCGAAAAAGTCTCCTAAATCAAAAATAGATTTGTTTTTGCCTTGAAGTGAAATATTAAGACAATTTAGTTGTGTCGTTAAGTCGGTCAAAAATGCTAGATTGATGTTAAATTCTTGAGATTTAATTTCATGCAAAATTTCAAAATTTGGTAATTCCAATTCTATAAATTCAATAATTTCCTTTCGCAATTCAAAAAAACATTCCAGACATTTTCCTTTGCTTAACCATCTCACCTCAGTAAACATAAGTAAGTCCCCATATTGACTTTCACATTCCTCAAGGAATTTTTTCAATTTGCGATGAGTTAAGGAATTGTGTCCACCCCTGATTTTATTAACTACAACACCACAACATTCATTGTGTGAACGCTATTAGTCCATTTTCCACACAATGACTCCTGATGAATCACACAGTGGAAAGAAGGAACCTGTACCCCATTTTTAATCAACTGCCTAATAAAGCCATATTTTTTTCCTAGCATTGCGGGTGCACCATCTGTGCATACGGCTGATAATCTTGCTAATTCGGTTTTTATATCCAACCTTCCATTTACCGCATGAAATATGTCTATGCCTCTTCTATTTCGAAGTAAAGGGATCAGTGCATGAATCTCTTCATTTACATTAAAATTATCGTCAACCATTCTGACTGCTAATGTTAGTTGGCTTATATCAGAAATATCGCATGATTATTCCAATGCAAGAGAGAAGTATGTACAGCACTTAAATTTCTTTTTGAAAAGCGAGTCCACGTGAGTTTGCCAACAAATTTCCACTTTATCCCAAACAAGACAGCATTTCCTTACAAACTTTTTTAATGAAAATGCCATCAGAAATGGTTTGAAGTTCTGAGCAATACTTAGACTTGCAACATAAGATGCTTTTAGTGGTCCAGTATAAGTATCATTTTTTTGAATATTATGACGTTGCATGTTTATTTCCTCAGCATAACTGTCAATGTACTCCAAAATTCTTAACGCATCGTGAACTAAAAAGGAATTTTTAAGCTCCGATACTAACTGTCCTCTTGATGCATCTGCTATTTTATCAACAACGAAATCTAAATAAAATGCCTTTCAATATGATACTTTGTGTTCATCTGAATTATTTGAAAGCATTGCGCTTAGCCTTAAAATTATGAGTGAAAAAAAATCACATTCCCACTTCTCTTCTAAAGTTCTGAAATTCATTTTGCAAAGTTTATAAAAACTTTTTAAACCCCGATACTAACTATTCTCTTGATCCACCTACTATCTTATCAGCAACGTAATCTTAATGAAATGTCTTTCAATATGATACTGTGTATTCAAATCACCTTACCACTTCTCTGTAAAGATCTGAAATTCATTTTGCAAAGTTAGAGTAAATTAAATTCGAAACTTAAATCATACACAAGTTTTTCCAAGTGCTTTTCAATGAGCACCTGCAAACTTTTTTTCCACGAAATCAATCGTTAGACAACAACAAAATCTACGTTGAAGATCGCTGTCGCAAATGTCTACCAACAAAGCATATGAAAGTGTTGTTGCTTTGCACATTTATACAGGCAAAGAAGAAACATAAGAAACGAAAATGACAAAATTGTTTGTGTATTTCGTATTGCTAAGTGCGGAGTGCTGTGTTTGTGTATTGGAACGCACAGCCTATGCCTAAGGGCTTTACAAAAACAATTGTGCACCGAGGGCATAGGGCTTGGGCGCCCCTGCTTTAGATCGATAAAAATAGGTATTCAATGAGCCGGTACTGTATATATTGTATATGTACATATGTATATAACAGTGGTGGGCACGGAAATCTAGCAAAAAGGCACAACAACTACATCAAGCAACAACAAACTAAATTTTAAAGTTTTTTTGCTTTCATTTCCAAATTCGCCAACAGCAAAAAAAAACCAAATTACACTATAAACAGAACCAATTCGTAAAAACACAATTCAGCTAACGCTTGTGTGTGTTCTTTTTGTTTTCATTAGAACTCAACTCTGTGCGCCGTGTGCCGATAGCGTTGAAATTCTGCGAACTCTAGGTTGCTTGCTTGCGCGTCGAATAACGGAAAGAGACATGAGGGCAGAAAGGGCCTGTGCTTGCCCATCGCTGGTATATAATCTAGTAAACTATAAAAATGAATAACTTTTGGAAAAAACACTAGTATGTAAAATGTAAATGTCAATTGTTGTATAGTACCTTTTTCAAGGTTATCAGAGTCATCCACACTTTTTCGATCTTTTTGCACTTAATTTTTTTTTTTGCGCCATATACATAAATATGTACATATAAGTAGCAATTATTGGGATCTGAAAAAATGTGTAAAACATTATTGATGGACTTTGGACTATGATAATGATTGTTTTGTAAGAAGTCCACTATTAATTAACTTTACGTTGTGCGGTAATATTTCCTTAATGATGTCACGGAACTAAGCGTTTGATGGTGGTGCAAATGTATGACACTGTAGCACCTTCCATACAACAAAAACACTTAAAACGCTATACATTGTTTGTGGCGAATTATGAGAAGGATTGAACATTGGGGTGTGGCACCTCCCATAAAACAAAAACACCTAAATGGCTGTTCTTGATACTTATACCAAGTTGTTAAATTTGGTGCGTGGACTCAATACTCTGCATTAGGGACTGCGTAAAATGTTAGCGAGGTTGTACAACGGATAGGGAGCGGGCAAAGCCGCGAGAACAGCTAGTCAATACTAAAACGATACCACGGAAAACGTAACAGCAAGAATCAACAAAGCAAAGGATGTTTTTGTTCAGCTGCATAAAATATGTAAATCACACAAAATTAAGAATGCTCAAATCAATTGAACCACGAACTTGATTTGACCACCAACCATACTCCTATCTTAACTGAGATTATGAAAAGGCGTTGGCAATGGATAGGTCATACCATCAGGAAAGATGCAGAGAAGCTTGTCGATTACCGCTTTGGTGGCACTCCCAGGATGACAAGTACAGATGAACATCAAGACCTTCATGGCGACGAATAATAGAAAATAATATCTCAAAATCGGAAAGCACTGGTACAGCTTAAATCAACGATTAAGGTAACCAAATAGTTAAAGAACCTTTTTACAGGCCCTACGCTTCTAAACGAATTTTAGGATATTATGTAAGAGTTGTCGTAACTTTTTTTATATTTTTGGATCGCTTTTCTTATGAAGGTCCAGTAGCTACCACTTTTGAAGTAAGTGAGGCCAATAAAATAGATATCAATGGTTGTATTCATTTTTCCGAACCTAGATATTCCGGCCTGTTCTGTAATGCGCGTAGTTTCAATTACTTTTCGTTTCGAAAACTTTTTGATGAAGTTTAAATTTCGAAGAGGAATTGAAACGTTTTTAACATAAATTCTCGACGTTTTACTTTTCACAGTATAATTACATACTTTTTGAATTTAGACAGCTGCCGGTTAATAATACACACAAGTAAACATTTTTATTTGTCAAAATTATAAGTTAGTCAAGATGCCGAATAAGAGATTTTATCTAATATGAAGGAATTTCAGAGAATTTTTTTTTTGATACTCTATGAATTTTATAGGGTTCATTGGGTATTCTATTACCACTAACTAGACAAATTAGGTGGCATCCATGACAATAATGCTTTCGAACAATTTTTACTAACACCAGATACAATAACTTGTCAAATTATCAAATTTCGAAAAATGTAGAGTTGTGGAGTTTTTATTTGTCATCGGAAAAATATTTTTGTTGATGAAGTTTTTTTATTTTAACAATATTTAAGCTATTTCATATACAACGAATAATTCAAATTTGTTGGTAAAATAGAAAAAACCCTGGAGTTTATGTGTGTGTACCTATTTTTTTAATTTTCATCAAAAAAAAAAACAGCTTAAAAATAGCAAAAATGCATATCACATATATATCACAATTTCGCTTCCAATCTACTTTCGTACGATCGGATTGACAAATATTTTCATAATTCTTAAAGATAGACTAACATTTTCATTTCGCCTATTGTCTTTTATGATATTTATCGAAGTATATTTTATGGCAAGGATGCGCAGCCCATAGCTCGTTTGGCTCTTCCAGCTCTTACAACAATAACAAACAATATTCAGCTCACTTCGAGCTCACTCCGTTATTTGAGCTAAATCATTTTGGTCCGCAATCACCACATGTATTTTGTTCGTTTAATTTTTTCTTCAACTCATCGACTCGTTCAGCTCATGCCGTTACTCAAGTTAAATAATTTCGGTTCGCTATCGTTGCTTGGTTTTTGTAGTTTTGTCTTCAACGCACTTTATTTTTTGTATGATTTTGTTTTCAATTCATTTGCTCCTTGAGCTTGAGATTTTTGTTTTTGTTTCCATGCAATTAGCTTGCCGCAGCTATTTAAAAATTTTCATAAATACTAGGAATTTTTTCGCAAAATATTTTTCAATACTACGAATTTTTTTCCAAAATATTTTTGAGTTTTTTCACCAGAATTGATGTTGTTGTAACCAGCTCGCCCTCATATAAATCAGTGGAAATGCTTCGGGAGCAAAATTTATCATGACAATCTTATCAACATACCGTTCAAGTGAAAATAAAATATCGTGATATATATATTTATTTTATAAGTAAATTTATATTTCGACTTTCGAATGCACATTATTGCCATTTGTTAAGCCCATACTATGACTTTTTCCTTCGCAGGTAATATATTTAGTGAGAGAGCTGCAGAGCCCGAATGCATATTTGCTAGTCTTGACAACTCAGTTTCCCAACGATGTTAATTTGCTGCATAGAAAAACATATTTTTAAATGCATGTTTCAAAAAGCAATCCATAAAGTTAATTAACATTAAAAGAAGTAAAACATTTTACATACCGACGCATTTGCGGCACATAGGGCTGCAAACATAGCAAGTGCATAAAGGAGCAAACAAATTTAGTCAAATGAAAAATTGTAGCCTGATTGCGAAGGATAAAAGTTTTGTCTACAGAGGCGTGAAATTGATTTTGCTTAAAAAAGAAGTTTGGATTGTAAGAATAATAAGCCACAAATTGCAAGGAAAAACAAATTATCGTAATACACCTTGGCAAATCACAACAGTAACTTTTCTAAGCCTTAACGTTTCTTTTAACCTCCTAAGCTACTTAATTATATGCGGATTAAATAAAATAGTTCAACATTTAATTTAAGGCAGTAAGTAGACTGGATTGACGAGCTTAATAATTTCATAAATTTTTTTAAAGAAAGAATGAGTTATTTTGATGGTCGTTTTTGTTATTACATAATGATTGAGATCACAGAAACTCAGTCTCCATATTTTTTATTTTTTGGCAAATCAAAAAAATTATGCCACTATTTAGGAATTGAAATCTTCAATTCTGTAAAGAAGTGATGTCCATTTTTAAAGTAATTATAAACAGAGCAAAATGTAAACAAATTATAACAAACAGTGTTGCCAGAAAAATAATTGGCTTAAGTTTACTTTAGCCCAAATGCTCCAAATTTTTTAATTTTTTTACCAGAAGTAGTGCTTTAGGAAAAAATAATATATTTGAAAAAAAAAAATGTCGGTCGGTTTTAGTTTCGGAGATATAGTCATCGGAAGTTGCGGATATAGCTTTTATGAAAAGCAGCGTAAGTTGGGAACCCCTGTATAGATTTCCAAAATATTAATGTCATATGAAAGGTAATTAAATGTAGTATAAAATCACAATACAAACATTAGAAATTTCTTTTAAAGTTTTCGAGATATGAGGATTTTTGTAAAATTTTTAACTTTTTTTTTTCTAAAAACAGTTTTTTTTCCAAAATATGTATTATTAACTCATAAGTTTTTTATCATCACAAGAAAGCTTATTTTATTTCCTTTAAAATGATGTATCATATTGTATAAATTTTTTAATATTAACCTATTTTTTACCGGAATGTAAAAATATTTGTCCAAAATTTTTTTTTTGAAAATTACTTATTAAAACTATTTATGGACAACTACAACAACAGCGACATAAACAACACCAACAACAACAACAACAACAACTGAGTCATGGTTGAACGGCGCCCACTTATCCTTACTTTTATGTAAAATTACTGTGGCCAGTGCACCAGGTGTTGGATATATTTTAGAAGCCGCGAAGCCGATGTTGGATTTTTAGGAGTTTTAAATCCTGAGCAGTGGCCGTATGCCGCCTACTTACCCTTACTTTTAAGTAAAATTACGGTGGCTACCGAACCAGGTGTTGAATATATTAATGAATTTAAAGGTGAGCTTTTATCAATATGGAGGAGGTCCGAGTGACCCTTAATATATACTTATACACTTGCTACAACCGCACGCTAGTTGTGCTATTTTAAAATAATTTTAAAATTTTTATTAAGTATTCCGCGTGTGCAACTACAGTAAAGTAAGTATTATACATACATACATACATACATACATACATACAGGGTATAATTGCCGTTATTTTCTTTTGTCTTGATTAAACAATACGGTATTTTTGAATTGTTTTTTAAAAGCATTAAGTGAAGGTTACAATTTTCAAGTGCTAGTGATTTTAAATCAAATAAAAAAATTTGGAAATGAATATTTTCCAAATTTACGATATTTTTGAACACCGTATTTGTGGGCCGGTTACTGAGGAAATTATTCAGCAACTGCAGCAGTGGAATTTAATTCCAAAAAATGGTTCTCTGCATTGTGTCCATGGCCACACGTTGCAGTTGAAAGAGGACATTCATAGTTTGGATAATTTCGAATGGCGGTGCCATAAAAAATATTTAAATGCACATAAAAAATAGTGCAGTGCAATGTGCGTATTTCTTTAAGAAAAAATACTTTCTTTGAGAAATCGCATTTGTCACTATTCCAGGTGGTGTGCTTTTCCTACCTCTGGTTGGAAAATTGCACTGTAAAATTTATATGCAAACAAGTAAGTACTCTTATTTACATTTATTTAGCAACTTTTCTATAAAATTTTTTTATGTTAACAGGTGCAGATTTCAAAAAAAACTGCGGTAGACTGGGCTTCGTTCCATCGTGAAGTTGTCATCGCAGCCATGGTAGCTCAAAAGGAAAAATTAGGTATAATTTATACATGTACCTAGAATATATAAATATATATTTATATACATATATGTGTTTATTCTCAAAATAATTTTTTTTATATTCTTAGGTGGCGTAGACAAAATCGTCGAGATTGACGAATCGAAGTTCGGCCGCCGGAAATATCACCGTGGCCATGCTGTTGAGGGACAGTGGGTGTTTGGTGGCGTTGAGCGAGGCTCCGGACGGTGTTTCATGGTGCCAGTGGAATCGAGAAGCAAGGAAGTTCTTCTTGCTATTATAAAGGATTGGATTTCCCCTGGCACCACCATAATATCGGACTGTTGGAAGGTAAATCAAAAATTACTTGCATATTAAAATTAGTTCTAATATTTAATTTTTATAGGCATACAATTGCTTAGCAGAGGAGGGGTACCAACATTTGACGGTGAATCACTCGATTCAATTTAAGAACCCGGAAAATGAGGCCCATACGAATAACGTGGAAGGGCTCTGGAGACACGTAAAGGCCTCGCTTCCAGAGTACAGCCGAAGAAAAAGCTTTTTTTCTGGCTACCTGGCCAAGTTCATGTTCCTGAAGAAATGTAAGTCGGAGGACATGGAAGTGCTGCAAGCTTTCTTCAGATATGCTGGGGATTTGTATGGCTCAATCCAAAATGAGGATACAATCCAAATGAGTGATGACTCTAGTTGTTCTGATGATGATATCATTTAAAACATTTGATTAAAACCATCATTCAAAAAAAAGCCCTTTTCAGGGCTACAAAGATTTTAATAAGAGATGAATTTTATTCTATTTAAAGTGTCTGAATTGCGAAACATATGCCAAGGTCAAGGTCTTCGGTAACGTTTCTGAATTTTCTGAATAGTTTCCGAATTTTTATTAGTCAAAGTTATTTTTGTTTTTATGTTGTTTTAATAGTTGTTATAATATATAAAACATTATCATTATGAAACAGAAAAATTTTTATTAAAAAACGCGCGCGCGATTTTTAATAAAAATTTTTCGCCTGCGGCGCTTCTCTTTTAAATACAACCTTTATTTCAAGTAATTATAAAATTTTAATAAAAATATCACTATAAAACAGAAAAATTTTTATTAAAAATCGCGCGCGCGTTTTTTAATAAAAATTTTTCGCCTGCGGCGCTTTTTCATTTCACTATATTAAAACTAATATTGAACATATTATTTTATAATTTATACCAAGGTTGTTGTTGTTGCAATTGATTTTGTGTTTGTTGTTATTGTTGTTGTAATTGTTTTTGTTGTTGTTGGTTTTTTATTGGTTTTGTCCATAAATACATAGTTTTCATAAGAATTCATTTAATACATTTTTTTGTTTTTCAGTCAAAGAGGTAAATATGCAAAAATTTAAAACAAGCGATATACCATTTTAAGGGGAATAAATTAAGCTTTCTTAACAAGCTAAAAAAAATGTAGGTTAATAACAAATTTTTTGGAAAATATAACGGTATTTAAAAAAAAAATTCAGAAAAATCGTCATATCTCCAAAATTATAAGTTAAATTTCAAAAACTTTCTCAGCGTTATTGTAGGCCATTAAATTATCTTTCTTCAGTCACCCATATTTTTGATATTCATTCAGGGGTTCCCAACTTATATTGATTTTTACAAAAGCTACATCCGCTACTTCCGATGGCTATATCTCAGAAACTAAATCCGAGCGACACTTTTTTTTATTATTTTTTTGTTATTGCTTTTACCGTCTATTGCGCGTAAAAAAACAAATGGCAAATGTGAGCTAAAGTAAACCTGTTCCAATTTTACGAACTAATATTTTTACTTTCCGGTAAAAAAAATAGGTTAATATTAAAAAATTGATACAATATGATACATCATTTTAAAGGAAATAAAATAAGCTTTCTTGTGATGATAAAAAACTTATGAGTTAATAATACATATTTTGGAAAAAAAAACTGTTTTTAGAAAAAAAAAAGTTAAAAATTTTACAAAAATCCTCATATCTCGAAAACTTTAAAAGAAATTTCTAATATTTGTATTGTGATTTTATACTACATTTAATTACCTTTCATATGACATTAATATTTTGGAAATCTATACAGGGGTTCCCAACTTACGCTGCTTTTCATAAAAGCTATATCCGCAACTTCCGATGACTATATCTCCGAAACTAAAACCGACCGACATTTTTTTTTTTCAAATATATTATTTTTTCCTAAAGCACTACTTCTGGTAAAAAAATTAAAAAATTTGGAGCATTTGGGCTAAAGTAAACTTGTTCCAAATAATTTTATATGAGGCCATTTTGCGGGCCAAATTGAGAAAATTGGGGCAAATTTTTTTTTATTGAAATTAAGCACAACGGCGTTCGTCACTTGTTTTTGAAACAATAGAATGCAGTTTTTTTGATGTAAGATTTAAGTATAAAAACAAAAAAATTCTTAAGTAATATCGAGATTAATAATAAGAACATTATGCATTTGTTTACAAAATAAAATATATTAATTCAATTATGGATTAAATAAATATCGTACATATGGACATTGTACATATAATTGAATAAAACACGTAACCATCTTTAGATTTTTTCAGTCGATATAGAGCATTTCTATGAGAAGTGATTCAAAGAATTTCGTGCAATGTCTCCAATTTCACCAAAGTTTTTGTATATGTTCTCTTGAAAAAAAATTCTGAAATAATATTTGAAAAATTCATCGCTTATATTCAATTTTGTAAATTTAGCAAAAAAAGTTCTGAAAACCTGCTTTGGAAAATCATACTTACAGAATGGGATTCCGGAAACTTTTCGAGGAAAAAATAAAAATGTACGGCGCACAGTGGATACGTTTGTATGAAACGGCGATCATATATAGAAATAATTGCGCTAGATTCTTGAAATTTGGAACAGATGTTTTAAGGTGAAGGTAACAAAAATTTATGAACATGAAAAAAATCGGTTCACGGTCACGCATACCTCCCATACAAAGGTGGGATGTGGGTATCAATTTCCAATAATTTGGCAATGCTGATTTGTTGCAAGTCTTGAAATATCTTTTATAATTTTCAAGTTATTAGAGAAAAACCAAAAACGGTGGCCATAAACAGTAATAATACCGCTAGAGTCTTGAAACTTGTGGTATATGTTTTTAAGGTAAAAACATCAAAAATTCATGAATATGAAAATAATCGGTTGACTGACACGCCTATTTCCCATACAAAGGTGGGATGTGTTTGACACTATTTCTTCAAAATGGGTATCAATTTCCATTAATTTAGCAATGCGGTTTTCAAAAATGCTAAAAATTGTGTGATATCTTTCGCAGTTTACTAGTTATACTAGAGAAAAACTGTTTCGAAGGCTTATCCCTTTAGCTATTGTAAAGCATTCGAATTCATATCTTTTATCCCAAGGGGGTTGAAAAGGTGAAAAATGCCCCTTACCTGTTCCCCTTCCTTGAAGAATACTCCCTTCTGAATTTAAGCACCTCCACTCACTCTGTAAGCTTTTACAACTAATACAATTATAGTAAAGGATTGCAAAATGTTAAGATATAAAAATATTTTTTCCTTCAAATATTGCATAAACTTTGGATTTTTCTTAACCATGCTTTCTTACATAATACATATGTATATGTCACCGGCCAAAGTAGTTCTTAGGATAAACTAGCTCTTCCTAGGCCAAACTAGTTTAACTGAAGGCCTAAAAGCATGCAATTTAATTTTAATGTAAAAGCACTGTGAATAGCGAAGCCAGTGTTGCACATATTATAGACTGAACCGCTGCGAAGCCGCTGTTGGACATATTAGAGGATGTAAATCCTGAACCGCGGCCAGAGGCCGCCCAATTACCCTTACTTACGACTTGCCATTAAATTGCAAAATTTAGTTGTCTGACTTTGCTGCTGTCGTAGACTTTCCTAACCACAGTGCTATTGCATTAAAATTTCATTGCACATCTTTAGGCTTAACAAAACTAGTTTGGCCTAAAAACTAGTTTGGCCGGTAACATACATATATAAAAAACTAAAAAATCCAGGGATATATATAGAATATATATATTTTTTGCTGTCAAAGTTTGCAAAATTTTTCAATTATGACTTTTTAAGCCATAATTTAAAAAAAATCAGCATAATTCAAAGCTTAAGCAAACACTGCCAATATTGCATTTTGTTTCAAACAATTTAACTAGAGCGCCCTATCTAAAAATCGCTTATATAAAAAGTTTCATAGAACATTTTTGGTCTACAAAGTTCAACTGAGCCCACTGTGTCACTAAACTCAAAACAAATTTAAAACTTTTATAGTTTTTTTTTTCATTCCCTAAGTATTCTCTGTCGATTGTTTTAAAAAATGTTTCAATTCCTAGTACTTTCATTTTTTTTCTATTTATGGCCACAAATATCCAACAATAAAAAACTATTTTTTCAATCGGACAATTTTATTTTTTTCTCGAAAGTTACCCATTCTGTAACTTACTGGGTTTTTAGGGAACTGCTTAAGATATGTCTCACCAAAACAAATTTTAAGAATTGAAGATGTTATATTTTCATAAATTGAAATCAAATGTTTTTTTTTTGATTTTTCAAAAAAGGTTTTAAAAATTTTTTTCTTATAGAATTTTTTTTGACAGGTGATTCAGAAAAGAATCGTGCCGATATTTAAAAAGAATGCAATATATGATTTTTTTTAAAAAAGGACCAACATTTTCAAAATTGAATATCTGCGAAGTTTTTTCAATTTTTCAAAAATTATTTAAGGATTTCTCATCCAAACCTAAACTGAGAAAAGAGTATGCTTCCTTTAAACAAATGTATTTGGTTGACAGATTTTGAAAATATTTGTTAACTATCAACAAATTTTGGTAGTTATTACCATGTCTTTAATTGAACTTTAAATGGTTGCTTATTGGGCCAAACGTTATATTAGTTTGAGTCGATTGAACAAATTTATGATTATGTAAATACCAACGGCATCCTACATAAGGATGTTACGATATTGGAAAAACCGTTTTTGGTAATCGGTTTTTAGAACAAATCGATATTAATAAATATATCGTTACCTTAATATAGAAAGGCCCTAACTAACATTTTTGTTTCTTTACAGGAGAACGAAAAAACTTAATTAAAATTTATGTTTTATAGTATTGAAGTGAGTTTCTTTTTTTTTATTTGGTTGTAAATGCTTTATTTTCAATCGTAGCACACACATTTTTATCAATGTTTTATTATTGGGTGGCCTACCGACATCTACAAAAAAAAAAACTCGATTTTGAAAAAAATGTTAGGTAGGTCCTTTCTATAAGGTAACGATATACGTTTGCGAAAAGAAAATATTTTATTAGAAAAATACATGATTTAGTGATTATTAATAAACGAATGATTGCTACAAAATAATATTTGTTTCAACCAAAATATGATTTGGTAATTATTACCAAATATATAATTGATCCAATAATATTATTCGATTCTCTGTAATATGTGACATTTTGACATATATCAAATATTTAATTCGCCTATATCAAATATAGGATTTGTTAATTATTACCAAATTTTGGTATATATAATTAAATTGTTTTCTCAGTGTTCATAATATGTATATAAAACATACATACAGTAGCGAGCATAACTGAGTAAATGATTGGCTTTGCCGCAAATGAAACGAAACTTTCGAAACTTATTTATTATTATTTAACAAAGAAAATGCAAAATGTGACATTTCAAAACAAAATTTGTTTTTTTAATTAAACAAGTTATTGTAAGGATACCCATATTTTCACAGTTTTGCACGTTTCGCGAATTGCATTAAAAGCTGCAATTGTTCAGTATTTGGTCCATATTCCTATATTTTTTATGACGGTTATAATGCGATTAGGCATATTTTCTACAAGCTTCTCATAATTTCGCTAGGTATTTTTGTTCCATTAAGCTTGAACGCTTTAGTATGCCCACCGTGCATACTAAAACTTTATAAAAAAAGTTAAAAAGACTTAAAAACATAATTTTTTTAATTAAAAAAATTTAAAAAATTGTTCTCAAAATATTTTCAATATGTACTATAAAATCTTTTGTTTCTTTTTGATATTTTTATATGTACATATGTTATTCCTCAGTCAACCCTAAGAATGCATGCGCTTTCATATCAATATTCCCGCCATAACTTTGGAAACTAAGAGCTTTTTACCAATGACAAACACTATGTTTTTTCAACATAAAATTCGACAATATGAAAATATGAGTTTTTTATGAGGGCGCACATCAGTCTAATTGTTTGAATTGTATGATATTTTCCAAAGTGTGCAGTTATTAAAAAATCACCGATATGTAAATAGGCAGTTGCAAAACGGTTAGACCACTTTTTAACTTAATTTTTTTTTGTTGGAGAGGTTATGAGTAGAAGTACTTTCAGCGTAGAAGCTTTTTAATATTAAATACCAAAAAGTTGGTTGAGTTTCAACCACTGGGTGAATTCTAGTTATGTATATTTAAGCTTCAATTCCTTGTGAGGCTATCACAAACAAAGAAACAACTGATTTCTACGAAAAAGTCACTAAGGGACCATAGCCGTAAATTACTGTTATCGTTACTATTAAGCCGGTTTCATTTCAAATAGTAAGGTCCAATGATTCCTCTAACCAAATTACACACCAAACTGAAACTTTTAATGGATGTAAATGTGACTCATGGATAGTTTGTGGGCTTACTATTGCCCAGAAACAAAATTCGCCTCGTCAGTCATTATAAATTTTTAATGTAAATCAGGATTCTCAGAGCTGTAACATCCTATTGGAATATCTACGATTTTATTTCAGTGGACATTTTTAAAACAAAATTTATCAAAGGCAGCTAACTAAAAATGTAAGTAATAAATATGCAGTAGCAATTTTGTATGCAATCTGTGTAGTTTTTATTAGATAATTAGTTTATAATTCTAAAGACATAAGAAACTTTGTGAATTATAACCACAATTTCGAGAAATAAGCCGAGGAATATTGATGGCAACTTTACGTGCCATTGGGCACTTGACATGATATGGCTACGTAATTGCGTATATGGATATGGTATTGGCGGAACGGGTACTTTGTGGGAAAACCGAGTATCGAAACGAATGAAACTTCCGGATAGAAAGCAATTCTCCAAAACGGAAAGAGGTTCTGATGAAACTTCTGCAACAAACACTCGTTACCGTTCTTACCAATTGCATTCCATTGGAACCAATCAAGACAAGGTATTCGCGACAACACAAAAGCCTCATTAAGGTCAAAATTCCGTCACCCATAACATCATACAATAAATTTATGGGTGGCGTGGACCTATGTGACCAATTTTTGTCGACCTACAGAACAAAAATTCGTACAAAAAAGTGGTGGTGGCCATTTTTCGCATGGGCCGTCAATATAAGCTGTGTGCAGGGGTGGTTGCTTTTCCGGAAATTGGGAACTCTTCTAGAGTTCAGAAGACAGTGTGCCTTGTTTTTGCTGAAGTCCTACGGAATACCAAAAACCAAACCGGGACCACCATCTTTTACACAAGGAAATTTGGTTGACAGTTTCCGTTTTGACGGAAAGGATTACGTTATCAAGAAGGGTAACCAAAAATACTCCAGATGCAAACAGTATGGCAAAAGTACGGCGTTTTTGTGTGAAAAATGCAAGGCCCCACTTCCTCAAAATGCGTGTTTTGCTGCATTTCACAATAAATAAATAAATAATTTACAATAAATACATGTGTGCTACTCAACATTTTTCTTTTGAATATATAAAACAAATAATTTAAATAAGTTTTTCTTATCTAAGTGTTTGCCTAGTCTAAGCCCAATGGCAACTTAAGTTGCCACCCGAAAATACCCTCTTCCAATTGTTTTTTTTTTAATTTTTAAAACATGATGTGTTTTTGTGCCCTTAACGTTCATTTATGAAGAAACTCATTTCAAAATACCCATAAAATAATTACGGGCATTAATGAGTTAATCGCATAGTGGAAGAAGCTCTTCACCTTATTTAATCTCTAATGGAAACAAATACAAGTCCTTGTACATAATTGCGGCAAAAGTTGTTCTTCGTAAGCCAAGTTCCTGAGTGCGGTCTCGAATTGAGATTTATCAATTGTTCTGAACATTCTCTTGAATATCTATAACGTGCTCAGCCGCTCTTGCAGTAAGTTGCTTGTGACTGTCGGCTACAGACCTTCTTTCTACGAAATCATTCACTACACGATACATAGTGGGTTTTTTTGGTACGTTATTTCTCACAGTAATCAATGATTGATTTGCTTAAAATGTTTCAACAATTAAAACACGTTGGTTATGTTGGAACTTTTTAATATAAAAAAATTTCCCAAAATTTTACTCCACGACTGCTGAATATGAACTGTCAAAACAAATATTTACCAAAACGGAGGCAAAATAAAGTAGTATGCATTCCTTAGCAATCTGGAAAGGAGACCCCAAGTGCTTTTCTTCAAATATCAAATACCAAAAAAAGAATCGTGAATGCCGTTGATGAGTTCTTCAACTTTGGATTTCTCATCCACAGAACTCCCAGAAACTCAATATCTACTGCACACTCTTGCAAATATTGATCTGATTTCTTTTAAGCTCCAACCTGTGGAGGCATCCATTACTGCCTCATAATTTTTCTGCATTGCCACTAGAATCATTTCCAGTACATCTGCATCAATGCCAAACCGCTCTAAAGTTTTTACAAAGATAATGTACGGGAATTGTTTCCAATTGTAGCTTAACCCTTTACTACATGGTTTTCTAGTTTCAAAAACAACAAATTTTTTTAAATCAAATTCCTCAATTCCATCATTAAAAATATTATTTAAAAAAATTTTGGGCCTTACTTTTCCAGAAAAATGCATATGTTGCAGATTGGCATCATGTACAAATTGCTCGAATTGAACAGATTTCGTACGAAAAATAGTTCTTATTATATGATTTTTATCATATTACTTACACAAAAAAAAATTTCTTTGAATTATATTTTTACTTTTTCATTACTTTTTTCAGTAAAATTTAAGATCAGTTTTTGCGACTTTACAATACTTTGATGTAACTGACTCAGTCAGTTTGACTGTGACTTCCGATTCCTTCCAATGACAAAGACAAAAACCATACATGTAATATTTATATAAACGTTGCTTACACATCGTACAATTAATTTTTTTTTTTATTCAATTTTATTTGCACTCTATAAAAAAAAGATAATAAGCAAATGAGTTAACAATGGTAAATAACTGGAAGTGTTTTACTTCATTAAATAAAACTACTTAAGTTAAAAAGTTAGTTAATAGAAAAATATAAAAGATTTTAATTATCTACGAAATGGTAAGTCTAAGACATGTGTCCGTTTGAGCCTCCTTGTAAAGGGTGTTTTTTTTAGAGGTTTGTTTTTCGAATAGAGATAAAACTGGGATTTTGTGGTCAAATCTGGCAACTCTAATGTCATTTATATTCAGTTTGGTTTGCCATTTCATCATGAACAGGTTGACGCATGAACAACGCGTCCAAATTGTGCAAATTTATTATAGTCACTAAAATTTCAACTTTATTTTCACTCAAAATTCACATGATTTTTGCAATTATGAAGTCAAGAAGGCCGCCTAGATCTTGTGATATCACACCTTAATTTTTTTTTTTGGGGTTATGTGAAGCCAAAAGTATGCGTCGATAAGCCAGCTACGATTCAATACTTCGAAGCCAACATTACTCGCGTAATTCGCGATATACCTTGAAAATTGGACCTCCATTTTAGACTACGTCCGAGCTAGCCGTGGCGTTCATATGCCAGAAGTCATATTTAAATTATAATGCCAGAAGATTATCTTTCGAATAAAGTAATTTTCATGTCTATTTAAAAAATTCATCTTTGTTTTATTCCATTTTAAAGTTCTATACCTCTAAAAAAAACACCCTATATTATTACTCTCATCTAATAATGTAAAAATTGCAAGAATATTGTTATGATAGCTTAGCCTTGTAAGGTATCTTTCGGAAAATTTTTGGATTTCTTCTTTTACTGTTGAGATCATAAGATCGTTGTGTATAGTGAAGTTTGATACAAACCAAGGTGCACTCCGAAGAGTTTTGGACTGGTATCGTTGCAGAATTTCGATATTGGAATTACTGGCAGAGCCCCACAGCTGAATTCCGTATGTCCAAATAGGTTTCAGGATCGATTTATAAATTCTCAACTTATTTACAACACTTAGTTGAGATTTTGGTCGAAAAAACCAATAAAGTTTAGATGTAGTAATTTTACGCTGTGTACGCTTAGCTTTCAAGTGCTCCTTCCAGGTGAGACGCCTATCTAAATGTATTCCCAAATACTTAATATGTGCTGGTTCTGGAATTGCCAATAGTATTTATATTTATAGTATATTCTATTTTTTTAACCATTTTACAAGTAAGTTTAATTCAGATTGAATTAGCTCTGACGCTTCAATTGATGAACTGCTGGATGCTAAGATAGCGGTGTCATCTGCATAAGTTGCCACGACGATATTTTCAATAACGGGCATATCAGATTTATATGTATAAGGAGTACAAAAGAGGACCTAAGACACTGCCCTGTGGAACTCCGGAATTTACTTCGCAAATTTTTAAGGTGTTGGAGTTATGTTTTACGTAAAAACTTTCTGTTTCTTAAGTATGAATTAAGAAGTAAATAAATAGGTGTGTGAAATACTTTTTTGCATTTAAAAACCAAACCATCATGACATACTCGATCGAAGGATCGATTCAAATGAATTGGTAATGAACTGCACTAAGCGATGTACTTGTTCTAGTGTACCATGCCTCTGCTTCGTACAACTAATAAAAACTAAATGTTCAAATTAAATTTTTATACGTTACAACGTGCGCGCACTTTATATACTTACACTACATATTATTTGTCCGAAAACTTTCCCAAGTGCCTTATCACCTGTGATTAGGCTTGCCAGATCCAAATTGTGTTTCACCTGGACATTTTTAAAAAAAAACAAAAAAAAACAGGATTTATCTGGTCACTTAAAAAAAAAATTTTGATTTATCTGGACAAAAAAGAAAACTAAAGCTTAGTGTCAGAGGAACATATATATTTTATTTAGATAAAATAAACATAACAAAAACATAACAGAAACATAACAATTCAGTTAAAAAAAATAAGTGATTTTTTAAATAAGTTACATTAAGTCCATAAATACTTATTATTAGACCGAACTGCTTTTATCAATTTATTACCACAAGATGTTCAATTCGTCATTTTTAAATTTGGAAAAAATGATCCCCAAATTTTATCTTTGGGAATATTTTTTGATAGATTTTCATAACCACTACGTAAGCAACAATAATCTGTATATAATTCATCGTTGTTGATATAATTTTCTAATCCTAAGACTCCTATTGCTGTTTGTAGTTTATCCCAGGAAATTAATTTATATTTAAGAAAAAATAAGGATATTTTTTAATTGAAACGTCGCTATATTCATACCGGGTTTCTAAATAGTTATGACAACTTTTTAAGAATTCAATTCTGGTTGACAAAATTACTACGTAAAAATAAAATAGAAAATAAAAGAGAAAGAGGGAGCATTTGTCAGTGCAGTAACCATGTTAGTTAAATCATGGTGTTGCACACTTATTTTCATTTAAAGGTACGTAGCTGTTGGTTGCGTTCAGGAGGATTAAGACCTTATGACATCCTTATAAATCATCTTTTCTTGTTTGAAAAATGTCAACTTCTTAAGAGCAGTCCGTACCTTTTGGACGTGATGAATGTTAATTCATTTTTAATGCCTACGGCAGATATTTTTGTATCTAGTTCTATTTTTCTTTTATTTCATTGTTCGAATTTTATCTGGACATATTTCTGATTGTCGGGACTCTGGACATGGGACTAAAAATCTGGACAATCCCGACGAATCCAGTCCATCTGGCAACCCTACCTGTGATTGAGCGCCACACGCATGCGCCAGAGAGCCAGCCTGGCAACATTCACACAGATCTTTACTACCAGTCTACATTTGATGTTGCATATATACAACTCTGAAAACAAAAAAGTTATAACGAATAATAAAATTAAATCATAAAATTAAATTATCAATCTCGTTGTTAAAAATAATTGAAAAAGTAGGCCATTCCATTGCCATGCCAACGTAATTCTCCTCGCTATGGCAAGGCTTTGGTAGTTGATCAGTGCATTGCTTGACAAAATTTAAAAAATAGGAAATCTTTCCACTCTTATACCTCAGCTTTTGGTTAACCGATCTCGAAGCTAAGTACACTCTGCTTGATGAGTACTTTAATTTGACATTTAATTTATTGATGTAGCTAGTCTAGAACTTGAAAATAATATTTAGGAAAATTTATCAAGTAAAGTTGATAAAAAAAAATTTTCAACCAAAAAGGATAACTTTCTCAACCATGAAGTTTAGTTTTTAAGCTTTTGGCCTAAAAATCAACTTAAGAGTTTTTTTTTGATAAGACAATTTTTCAACCATGAAAGTAGGAAAATTTTACTAAAAAGTTGAAAAATTCATCTTTCAGGTTGAAATCAGTGAATTTGTATTGATTTCAACTAGTAAAGGATGAAAAATTATACTTAGAAGTTGAAAATTTTAAGAAAAAAAAAGCAAAAAAAAAAGAATTTTGAGAACGGTTGAAAAATTAAACCTGAATTTTGAACCGTGAGTATGCAGCAAAGGGTTAAATATACTAAATGGTGAAGTTCCATCGCAAGTGGGTATCTTGAGTTCGGCCGTGCTGACTTCTTTTACATGAACTGCACCAATTACTTTCAGCTACATATTTAATGTTCAGATTTTTGATTTCAACCACTTTTACTGGCCCACAAACTTTTACACCAAAGGCATTGATGGTTTCTGCTAGCTCGTAAAGTAAAGCTGATAAAGTAGTTGTGATTTCGATTAAATGTATCTATCACAGTTCTTAAAAATCTTAGCTAGCGCTCAGATTTCCTTTTATGACCACGTTTCTGTGATCTATCTCCATCCGGACCGTCATTATTATGACCTATCCCCAAGTGAACTTTCACCTTTGGATTGAGTGTGATTAAACGAAGAAAACTGTAGTGAATTTGTGTTCAGCGAATATTTAACCTTAACAAAATCAAGTTTCAATTTGCCAAATCACATGTTGAGCTAAAAAATGAGGAAAAACACCTTTTAAATAGTTTAGACTGGAATAAATTTTCAATTGTGACCCTGAGTATCATAAAAATGGTTGAACTTAACCCTTATTGTGAGAATTTGTATAGCGTAGTTGTATTTCCGTTTGCCTAGTAGGAAACGAGATATTCACGAAAAGTCAATTTTTAGAGCTTTAGTGCCCTTAAGTGCTGCGGCCACATCAATGAGGACGTTTAAGGAGATCTTAAGAATTTTTTAATCGAATTATCTCTTATTTTTATCAGAAAACTAACAATTATTTGTAACAGGACTTGTAAATTGGCGTCAACTGAATAATTGTGCAATAGTTCACCAACTCAATTACTACGAAAATAGTCTTTCAGGAACACAGGTTTGGTCGAGGAAGCTGAAATTT
This sequence comes from Meiosimyza platycephala, assembly GCA_963662105.1. Lineage (NCBI taxonomy): Eukaryota > Metazoa > Arthropoda > Insecta > Diptera > Lauxaniidae > Meiosimyza > Meiosimyza platycephala. The sequence goes on along the minus strand of OY759209.1, from coordinate 37,727,534 downwards.
ACTCAGAATTATCTTTAAGTCCAATGCTAAAGCATAGGCCTACGGGCACAAAAATAAATAAACCCTTCGGATATAGATGTATCGGATGCATTTTCAGCCACTCGAAAAATATATACAACTAAAATATCTAAAAGCATACTTAGTATCGCATATAAGGTTCTGTCAAGCGTACTGTGTGAAAGATTGAAGTCCATTGTCAACAAGCTGATTGGACCTTATCAGCGTGGCTTTAGACTTGGCAAGTCCACCATTGACCAGATATTCACACTACGCCAACTCCTGGAGAAGACCCGAGAAAAGCAGATCGACACCCACCACCTATTCGTCGATGAGACGATATTGGAAGCTTTCGATAGAAAAATTCTTCTCATGAAGAAGAAAACACGTACTGGAGTTAAACCTAATTCATGAAAAAATAAAAAGTGTGGAAATGCCTGTGGCAAAAATTTTCTCCGAGAGTGATCGTTTGGCCATTAACGAATATTTTTGGGGTATAGACAACAAAATGCAACAAAGGGATTGGTTACTTTCCTGCATCACCCGTAAAATCGTTGGGAGAAAAAAGGGTTGATAGCAGCAAAAGACCTTACATCTACATATAATTATTCCATAAAATATAATGATAAGAGTTTAAAGAGCATCAACAATTTTTGGTTACAACGCTCAACATATCCCAACAAATTTTAAGATCCGCAAGGGAAATTGCAAAATGTTAAAGAAAAGCTAATGTGAATACAAATAAATTTATACCTCATAATAAGTCTGAAGAAGCCAATGTAAGCCTTTCAAAATCTTTTATTGAACAGTTGCCAGCAGTTCCCTCACACTATTGCCGTAATAAAAGTAATAAGTTATATTTATCAAAAGAATTTCGCAACATAACTGAATAACATATACTATATGCTAAACATTTAAAAACCATCATTGACCAGATATTCACAGCTCAGCTGTCCTTAAGAGTTTTTCGAAATATTTTTAAGAAGAATTTTCATAAAGGTTTCCGCTTGCCTGAAAAGGATAAATGTGTCACTTGTGAAAAGTATTATTAATCGGACATCGAAGCAAAAAATATTTTAAGACAAACTGAAGAATATAAAAAACATACGTATTAAAACAAAGACAAGTGTAAAGAAATATTTTTGGAAGAAAAGAAGCAATCTAACAATAAATCAAATTTGTCATTTTTGGTGCTAGTTTTGGTCTTTAAAGAGTTTTAAATACACCCCACGGGAAAAGCGTAACATTATTTTATTCACGAAAGCGTGTATGAAAACGGCACCAGGAATGGTTACTGCTATTTTTGGGGAAAGACTGATGGAAAACGGGGATGCAATTAAATTTGTGCCGTTAGTTTTCAATATTTCAATATTTAAGATATAAAGAGAGTTTACACCTCAATTAGTCTTTATTACGACAGTTGCGGTGGCCAAAATCGTAGCAGAGCCATGCCAGTTTTTAGAATTTTTTCTTGAAAACTGAATATTTATTGAAAAACAGAAAAATAACTTATTTATTACCTGGACACCTGGATATAATTCAATTTCCACATCAGAGGCTTCCCCATCATCTCCTTCAGACTGATACACCATCCCACACAGAAAAAACAAGATTGGTAAAATCAAAGAATAGCAATTCTATGATTAAAATTTGTGGAATTCAACAATTTATTTCTTTGAATCAAATAAAAAATTTGCAAAATCAAAACCCTTTGTTCTTTGGATTTGCAAATTCAAATTATCTGATTTTACAACAAAATATTTTCGCGTAATCAGCAAAATGTTTCACTGATATTGCAAATAAAAAACTTCCATTGTCTAATCAGGGAAGCTCCTGGTTCAAACCCCGGCGACGACATAATTTTTTTTTTATTTTTTTAATTTAAAGTTATTTAAAAAACAAAAAGAAGTAGAGAACTGTATTTGTATAAATTGAAAATATCTTGAAAACTGCCTTTTATGTTAATAATATAAAAGGCAGCTTTCAATATATTTATAGTTCTCTACTTGTTTTTTTGTTTTTTAAATTAAGAAATAAAAAAATTAAAAAAAAAAATTATGTCGTCGCCGAGGTTTGAACTAAGAGCTTCCCTGATTAGATAATGGTTGTTACATGCGCAGTTTAACTACATGATTTTAGTGTGTCTAAAAAATGATGTCGGTGGCTGAGTTGGGTAAGATGAGCATCTTTGAACAGTGGCATGCCGCAGAAAACAGGTTCAATTCTCTGATCGGGTGAAAGGTAAAAAAAAATTTTATTCCTCCTTTGAAGTTTTAAAAACGTATTACAATTAAAATAAGAATTGACTGACAATAAGCAAAAAATTATATATAAAAGAACAATATTCCGAGTTATGCTGCAAATTTGACCGTATGTTTGTGCGCCAAAGAGTAAAACCAACGGTCTTAGAATCAGGGGAAATGTGATTTTGGCTTTTGTTGCGCATTGGGGTTTTTAACAACGAAGCTAAAATTCATTCGGCTCTGCCATTTTATATTTTATTAGGATTTTCTATTTTATTTATTTAAATTTATATGAAGTTTTTGAATATCTTCCGTCGTTTTTTATTTACATTTTACAAATAAATAATTAATTATTTTACATTTGAGCTGCATTTGAGAAAATCCATTTTTATTGCTACCATGCAACCAGCAAAGCCAGAAGCAGGATTTTTATTTTGATTTCTCTAAAATAACAAATTTGCAACTGATCCCGAGTCATTTGCGTTGTTATTGCTTTTTTATTCAGAAAAATTCATTTGAAAAAAACCTAACAAAATGCGAAATGTTGTTTTTTTGTAGTTTACAACCGATCCCGTTATTTGTATTGTTGTTGCTTTTTTTCAGCCGAAAAATTCAGATGAAAATTGGCAAATATTATATTCCTGTTGTTTGCTTGTATGTGTTTCAACTTTTGCTATTTGTCGCAACCAGTATTTTTTTCCAAGGGGGCTTTTGATCTAACGAAATTATGGACTTTTATTTTGATATTTTCTTGTTTTACTTGAAACAAATCATTAGTTAAGACAACTTAATACCTAAATAGATTAAATAAGAATAGTTTAATTACTTGCACTGATTAGGCATTTAAAAAACCACGCAAATCCAATTTTGAATTACAAAAAAATTAAACTTTCTTTAAAATTAACAAAGAAACTAAACAAAAATGTTAAAATTACCTGCCACTGCCGACGTCTTAGTTTTATTTGGGCTTAAGTCTTTGGAAATTCAAAAATATTTATGTTGGGGGCTTCAGCATCCTTGGTCCCCTCTTCAACTACATGCGTTTTTCAGTTCAAACTGAAAAATAAAAATGATATTCATCTTGTTTGATTTGCTGAGCGCCTGCTTCAAACAAAAATTCTTTTGTCTTACAGCTTGAATTGAAATTATTTTACAATAATCAAAATATTCTTCAATTTCTTTCTATATTTTTCAACATATTCATGAAAAGAACAATAAAGGTTATATTAATTTGTCCTATTAAAATTTGATAGATAAATCTAGTTCCGTAGTTGTCAAAATCCAAAGCAAAATGTAAACAAATAAATTGAGTAGAACAATTTTTTGACAGCCAGAACCAGATTTAGCTGTCAAATTTTAATAGGACAAATTAATGTAACCTTTATTGTTCTTTTCATGAATATGTTGAAAAATATAGAAATTGAAGAATATTTTGATTCATTCTATTATATATAATTCTTTGCAATAAGTACCAACAAATAAGAAAATAGAGGAAAAAAAAAAGAAATGGAGAGAGGAAAGTAAAAAATCAAAAAAGAAAATTTTTTTTGCAAATTTATTCCAAGTTTCAACAAAAACTTTAGGAAAATTAACAAATGTTTTTTTGAAATCAACTAATTTATTTTAAGTTTCAACAAATCATCTTTTGTTTTATCAGAGAAATTGTTTCTCTGACTGAAAATCATACACAACATTCGTTGAAATCGGACCCGAAATTGTTTGATATCAGCGAATCTTTCTGTGCATCCTCTTCAATCATGTGTCCTTTTGTTGCCTCTGTTTCCATATCGTTCTCATCCATATTGGCAATGAAAGGCTCAGAGTACTCGTATTTTGCCTGCATTTGTATGAAATCGTATCGCATGATATCGTATGATAATCTGAACATTAAAAAAATAGCTAATTTTTTCGGTGTTTAAAAATAACTCATCCTGTACTTACTGAGCCACTTAGAATTTTAAATTATTTTTATATGTATTTTTTTATATATCGGTCATTCTTTTAATAAACGCACACTTTGTTTTTATTGACGTTTTTGAACATTTTTTGAAACGAAATATCTCAAAAACTATAAGAGATAGGATGAAAAACTCTTTAATCATTTTTTTTAAGAAATACTATAACTTTATAAAAAAAATTAAATAAATTTGTTAAAACATTAATTTTTTAATTAAAAAGTTTTTTCTCAAAATATTTTCAATATAGGGTCAGTTCGCCTGTTAACGTCCACCGCCTAATTCGCGTCCATTTTACGGATCTCCCTTTTAAAATCCTCGAAAATAAGTAAACTAACACACCAATCAAACGAAAAGTCATTACCGCTAATACCTCAATGTATAAGAGGCACGCACATATGGACAAAAGGTCCTTGCGCCAAACCAATCCCGTTTAAAAAAAATATTTAGTATCGGCTGTTCGTCAAGGGGTGCGTACGCGCGGGATGTTTAGATAAAAAATAGTGTGCAGTGGCGTGTTCGATGGAGAAGATTTTGCTCAATAAAAATCTCAGAAAAAACCATTATCGTAATCGTAGCCAAAAAACCAGCGGCATACTAATATCATTAATGACATATTATATTTTATACATATTAGATTATTTATAATAAATAGAAGATCATCGTAGAAAAATTTTAGTATAATTTACTTTCTTTACTTTCCAAAATGGCCCCAAATTCTTGTGTGCCCAAGGCCCCAGCATAGTTTAAGACAGCCTTGATTATAACCGTCATAAAAAATATAGGAATATGGACGACATATTGACCAATTGCAGCTTTTAATGCGATTCAAAGACAATCATTCGCTCAATTATGCTCGCCACTGTATGTATGCATTTCTTGGCTTAAAGATTTTTTTAAATTAGTTTTAGAACGTATATTTTCTTGTTCAATAAAGCGCAAGCTTTTATTTTGACACTGGTTTATTTGTTTAAAATTTTTGAAATTTTGACAGATTTTGCTGCTGCTGCCACATTTGTGTTCCACAGAACGTTTTGCTGCTGCTGCCTCAATTGTGTTCAGAACATACATACTTCTATTTGTAGCTTTATCGGACAAACAGATTTGTAAAATTAACTAACCTTCATATTTTCTTCCCCTAGAATTTGAATTAAGTCGTTAATACATTCACGACTACCCAGGCCCGGATCCATGGGAGGGACAATGGGGGCACGTGCCCCCCCAAGCACTCAAGATGAATCACTCAAATAATGAAATAATGATTTGCTGATTTAAAGACAGGTATTCTCTTAAAAAATCTAACTAAGTAATTGTTTTATTTATTTTTTTTACAAAACACAACTACATATGTATCTATATCAGTGATGACATTTGGGTTTTGTGGAAATGTACTGAATCGATAGTTGAAATGTACTTTTTAGAGTCCGAATGTACTTTTTCATTTTTTTGGTGAAAATACCCAATTTGACAAAAAAATTTAAATTTTTGCTGCAATTTACTAAAAAAAAGGTCATCAATTTAGAAAATGGAAAATATGGGCAGGTGTTCCTTAACTAAACTAACTATTTTCGCATGTATTTCGTTCCTGTAATTTTTTCTTCAACGCATCGACTCGTTCAACTCTTGCCGTTACTCAACTCACAAGAACAAAATACATGCGAAATACCCTTTCGCGCTGTATTTCTCATACAAACTGCTGAAGCACTTGTAGCATCATCACTATATTAATTTTACTTTAAATTTCAATTAAAATAATGTTTATAAATATCAAATAGTTTTTAAGTTTTTGTTTGTCAAATATTTTCAATTTTTGAATTATTAATTTTGAATTAAATGTTAGAGAAATATGAAAAAATAAAATATTGAAATATAAATTTGAATAAGTAAAAATATGTAGATATTGAAATATATATACTACAAATTGGCGATCCTGCAAACAATCAACTAAAATCAATTAACCATCCAACAAAGAATTTAACAATCAACTATAATCATTTCATCCTCAACAAACTACATGTATGAACATATTATCTTCAATCAAATAACGAATGAAAAATCATCAACGAATAAATCTTCACATTCATATATACGTGTGAACCCTTACAAAATTGATGCAAAATATCCAAAAGACGTCCAATCGCAAGTTTTAAGTACATCCTATCTATAAATAAAATATATATGCATATATTAAACACAACAATATTTTTTATCCATTCAAAACAATTATCCACCTTTTAATAATTTGATAACAATTTTTTTTCTAAGTTATTTCAAATCTGTAAATCCTTTCCTTCCAATTAATTTATAAAATCTTAAAATGCCTACCACTCGATCTCGCTCACCTCGTCGCGAAATTAATCCGAATTTAAATATCACAAGTGACAACACTGATCCTACAATTTCCACAAACACTAACACCATTAATCAAACATACCTACCAATGACCACAAAAACTTTAATTAAACTGCCACAATTCTGGTTTGAGAACCCTGAAGCATGGTTTTTACAAATTGAAATGCAATTTTCTCTTAACAATATAACAGATGATATTGTCAAATACCAAAATGTGATAGTTGCACTTCAACAAGAAGTAGTATCTAAATTATTAGATATAATACAATTTCCACCATCCTCTAATCTTTACTCAAACATTAAAAAAAATATATGTCAACGGTTTTCGCTTAGTGAAGATTTACGTTTCGAAAAAATTTTGAGTGACATAAAACTTGGTGATCGTAAACCATCGGAATTTTATCGTGATATAAAAATACTCGCAGGACCAATATCAATCATTAGTCATGAATTTTTACAAAAATTATGGATAAGAAAATTACCTCAACAATTACAAATTCACTTAACTGCAACCAATTTTCAAAATTTTGAAGATCAATTAATAATGGCCGATAAAATATTTCAACTATCTCATAAACCGGAAGTATGTACCATGTCAACACACCATAACACAGAAAATACCATGCAAAATTTGGTCCAATTAACATCGACAATATTTGAGAAAGTAAATAGCTTATCAGAAGAGATGGCTGAACTTAAATCCAATCCAAGAGCATACCATGAACAATCTTTTCAAACTAATTTTAGACATAATTTTTGCTGGTATCATAATAAATTTGGCATTAAAGCACGTAAATGCATTCAACCTTGTTCTTTTTCTAAAAACACTAGAGCTACAAAAAGATATAATAACAATTTAAACTAAATACATCTATTATGCCGACGACACATAATAGAACACATTTCAACCCAACTCGTCGTCTTTTCATTTTCGACAAAAAGAATAAACTTAATTTTTTAATAGACACAGGAGCCGTCGTTTCCGTTGTACCTGTCACCAAATTTAATAGTTTTAAAAGAAACTCAAACGTTATTTTAACAGCAGCTAACGGTACAACAATTAAGACTTATGGCACAAAATTATTCAATGTAGACCTCGGTTTAAAACGTGACTTTTATTTTCCCTTCATCCTCGCAGATATTCAAACACCAATTATTGGCGCAAATTTCCTTGAAAAATTTGAAATTTTAGTGGATATCAAACAGAAACAAATTATCGATCCAACAACAAATTTAATTAATTCGGGAAAATCAGGCTATTCTAAAATCTCAGAATTAAAAATTCATATAATAGCAAATAAATTTACAAAATTATTGAACGAATATCCAAGTATAATCTCGGAACCTGACTATAATAAGCCTGTTAAGCATTCCACAGTTCACAGGATTGAAACTAATGGATCATTACCATTTTCATTTTCATATAATAGCAAATAAATTTACAAAATTATTGAACGAATATCCAAGTATAATCTCGGAACCTGACTATAATAAGCCTGTTAAGCATTCCACAGTTCACAGGATTGAAACTAATGGATCATTACCATTTTCCAAACCACGTAGACTTGATCCATTAAAATATAATATAGCAAAAGCAGAATTCGATTATTTAGTTAAAATCGGAGTTTGTCGTCCATCTTCATCACACGTTACATCTGCGCTACATTTAGTTCCCAAAAAGGAACCCAATGATTGGAGACCCTGTGGCGATTACCGTAGGTTAAACAATATCACTATACCTGATCGTTACCCACTACCCCACATTCAAGACCTTAATATAAATCTAAGAAACAAAACTATTTTTTCTAAAATAGACCTCGTTAGAGCTTATCACCAAATTCCTATGGCCGAAGGTGATATACATTAAACTGCTATTACCACACCATTTGGCATGTTTGAATTTGTAAGGATGCCATTTGGATTGCGAAATAGTGCTCAGACATTTCAACGTTTCGTAAACGAAATATTTTGTAATCTTGATTTTGCTTGCGCTTACGTCGATGATATTCTAATTGCAAGTGAAAATGAATCACAACATAAAGAACATTTACACACCGTTTTTAAAAAACTTGATGAATATGGACTCAATATTAAACCTTCCAAATGTGTACTTGGCGTCTCATCTCTTGAATTCCTAAGCTACCAAATTTCAGCAAAAGGAATTCAACCATCTGAAGACAGATCCAAAGTAATTCTTACATTTGAAAAACCTAATTCAATTACTAAATTACAAAAATTTTTAGGTATGATAAATTATTATCACAGATTTGTGCCTTTTTTAGCCGAATCATTAAGTCCACTTCATGATATTCTAACGAAGGCTATCAAAAATAAAGAAAAAAAACTAACTTGGACTAAAGAAGCAGAAGACGAATTTATAAAAACACATTATTAAATCATTTTCGTAAAAAATCAAAATTATCATTATCCGTTGACGCTTCCAACATTGCAATTGGATCAGTATTGCAGCAATCAAATGGCAAAACTATTGAGCCTTTAGCATACTTTTCACGCAAATTAAGTCCTACCGAAATTAAGTATTCAACATTTGATCGGGAACTTTTAGCCATATACAATAGCGTTAAACACTTCAAACATTTTTTAGAAGGTCGACAATTTACTATTTACACAGACCACAAACCTCTTACCTATGTCATTGACTCGAAAGCCGACAGATCACCTCGACAGATACGACACCTCGAATATATTGCACAATTTACAAACGACATTCAATACATTTCGGGTAAAAATAATATCGTCGCTGATATACTATCACGAATTCCAGAAATTGATGCAATATCGTCTAATGATATAAATTTTGAAAAATTGTACATAGAACAAAGTTCAGACGATACACTGAAGACACTTATTTCGACCTCTAATCCTAAATTTAATCTTAAAGAAATATCTCTTCCTATTTTAAAATTCAAAATTTGGTGTGATGTATCATATCATCCTCCACGTCCATACGTACCTGTTTCCATGAGAAAAACAATTTTTGATAAACTGCATTCAATTTCACACCCTGGAACTAGACCAACTAGAAAACTGATTCAGTCAAAATATTTCTGGCCAGAGATGCGAAAAGACTTAAACTCTTGGTCCACAAATTTTATAGAATGTCAAAAGTCTAAAGTTCAACGATATACAAAATCACCAACCAATACAATTCCTATACCAGCGAGTAGATTTGAACATATACACATGGATTTAGTTGGTCCTCTTCCAATTTCTAATGGCAATAGATATACTTACTTACTTACTTGGGTGGCCATAACAACCCGTTACCGGGTTACGGCCGACCTCAAAAGCTCTCTCCAGGCGCCTCTGCTTCGTGCGCGCCTTCTCCAATCAGGCACACCAAGCGTGGATAGGGTTTCTTCGGCTTGGTCTTTCCATCGGAGGCATGGGCTTCCTCTCCGTCGTCGCCCAGCGGCTTCCGCATCAAACACCTTTTTCGCCGGAGCTTCTTCGTCCATACGCACAACATGTCCCAGCCAGCGCAGACGTAGGATAGTGATGCGCTTGACTATGTCGATGTCATTGTAGAGCTCGTACAGTTCATGGTTCATTCGAATACGGTAGTCGTCGCCGACGCGAACAGGACCGAAGATTTTGCGAAGAATTTTTCTCTCAAACACCCCAAGTGTGGCTGCATCGGTCTGCGACACAACCCATGCTTCTGCACCGTAGAGTAGCACGGGTAAGATGAGCGTCTTGTAGAGTGTCAGTTTTGTAGGGCGAGAGAGGTCTCTACTACTCAATTGCTTACTGAGACCGTAGTAACACCTATTAGCAAGAGTGAGTCTTCGCTTTATCTCCAAGCTGATATCGTTTTGAGTATTCACGGCGGTGCCAAGGTAGGTGAATTCCTTGACAACTTCGAAAGTATAGCTGTTCGCAGCAATGTTGGATCCAATGCGCCGCGTCTCCCTGCTTGTGGACAGCATATACTTTGTTTTGCCCTCGTTCACCGTCAAACCCACCTTCGCTGATTCTTTTTCGATAGCAGAAAATGCAGCAGTAACATCTCGCTTACAACGTCCAATGATATCAATATCATCGGCATATGCAAGGAGCTGGACACTTTTGTAGAAAATAGTGCCATTACGATGAACACTGGCTTTTCGCAACACCCCTTCTATCAAAAAGTTGAAGAGGTTGCAGGATAGTGGATCGCCTTGTCTGAAACCTCGTTCGGTATCAAATGGTTCGGAGAGGTCCGTTCCTACCCTGACGGAGCTGGATGTGTTGCTCAACGTCATTCTGCAAAGCCGCACTAGCTTCGCAGGTATACCGAACTCAGACATGGTGGCATACAGGCAATCCCGTATCGGGCTATCGAAAGCAGCCTTAAAATCGATAAAAAGATGATGGGTATCGATCTGTTTTTCGTGGGTTTTTTCCAGGATTTGACGTAGTTTGAAGATCTGGTCTATGGTGAACTTACCAGGTCTAAAGCCGCACTGATAAGGCCCAATCAGTGTGTTGGCGAACGGCTTAAGTCTTTCACACAGTACGGTCGACAGGACCTTGTATGAGATGGCAAGAAGACTGATTCCCCGGTAGTTTGCGCAAATTGTAGGGTCACCTTTCTTCAGTATAGGACAAAGGACACTGAGATTCCAATCGTCGGGTATGCTTTCTGCTAGCCATATTTTGCAGATGAGTTGATGCATGCACCCTATCAGCTCATCGCCACCGGTCTTGAACAATTCAGCAGGCAGGCCGTCAGCACCGGCCGCTTTGTTGTTCTTAAGTCGCTGTATCGCAACTCGTACCGCGTCATGGCTAGGTGGTGGTACGTCCACACCATCGTCGTTGATTGGTGGCATCGGGTTAGTTTCTCCAAAGGCGGGATTGGTGGAGTCATCGCCAGCAAGCAGCTTGGAAAAGTGTTCCCTCCATAATCTCAGTGTACCTTGCGTATCCGTAACCAGATTTCCGTGTTCATCTTTACAGGCAATAGATATATCCTGACGATAATCGACAGACACACAAGATGGCCAGAAGCCTTTCCATTAAAGGACATATCAGCTCAAACGGTGGCTAAAACTTTTGCATACCAATACATTCCACGATTTGGAGTACCTTTAAACATTACTGTTGATCAAGGTACCCAATTTACAAGCAAACTTTTTCAAGAACTGACAAAACTACTCGGATCACATAAAATTCATAGTACAGCTTATCATCCACAAGCTAATGGAATAATCGAACGTTTCCATCGTCAACTTAAGACTGCAATATTAACTTCTAAAAATTCAATATATTGGTCCGACGAACTTCCCTTTATTTTACTTGGTTTACGATGCACAGTTAAAGAAGATCTTAAATGTTGTCCAGCAGAACTAGTATATGGACAAACATTAAGATTGCCAGGTGAATTAATCACATCATGTTCTGTACCACTAAAAGAAGACGAAATGCTTTCTAAGCTTAGACAGCATTTTGCTCACACCAGATCTAATATTATTCACCACAAAAACTCAACGAAGTCTTTTGTCCCTAGAGGACTAAACACCTGTGATTATGTTTTTTTGAAAATAAATCGAACTTCAGGGCTCCAACAACCATATGAAGGTCCCTACAAAGTAATTTCCAAACAAAATAAATCGTTCAAAATAAGAATTGGTAATTTTATTAAAACTGTTTCAATTGATAATCTCAAACCAGCATTCATAAACAAATTTGAAAACAACAATTCTACAACACCTCACACTTCTTTAAACAAAAGATTAGTTACTTACAACATTAATTAATAAACTCCATTTCATTTATTTTAATTAATATTAATTCATTTAATTGGAGGGGGAGTGATGTAGCATCATCACTATATTAATTTTACTTTAAATTTCAATTAAAATAATGTTTATAAATATCAAATAGTTTTTAAGTTTTTGTTTGTCAAATATTTTCAATTTTTGAATTATTAATTTTGAATTAAATGTTAGAGAAATATGAAAAAATAAAATATTGAAATATAAATTTGAATAAGTAAAAATATGTAGATATTGAAATATATATACTACACACTCTTTGGAAAATAGCTTTTTTAATGTAAAAAAAACTCAGCTTTCGATTAAAAGCATTAAAAAAAATATTAAAAATACCGTTTTTGAGATATAACACGTTTTGTGATTTTTCACCAGGAAAATGAATCGCGCTTGAATCTCAAAAAGAAAAACGACTAAAATTTTAATATTACAAGTGTTTGTGTATTAGACATGTTCAAAACAATCTCAAAAAATTAAATTTATTTTTCTCATTAATTTTTTTAAGAGAAGTTCATGTGGTATCATTTACAATTTCCAATGTAATAAAATGAATGTAATAAAAACAGGATTTGAGGTGTTACACAAGAAATACCAATACTAGCAGAGACAATACATTTTTTCGTTATATGTAGGCTTAAGAAATAGCGGTAAATTTTAGTCCGATACTTTCTTATGTATGTGTGCATATGGAAAATCGAAAAAAAAAAATTAAAAATTCAAAATTTTATATATGTAAGAAAAAAGTCTAATTTTTTCATATTTTTACTCAAACTCCCAAAAATGCAAATTTTGCAGCTCTGGTATCAACCCTCTAATTTTTTTTTGTTTTAATTGAGGATATACTCAAATATTAATAAATTTTCGAATTTCGAGTGTTTCCGATGAATTCTAGAACATGAGATTTTTTTGAACATGTCAAGCTCGATTCGGATACTTGAATACTTGAATTGAACATTATAATATCTGAAAAATGTGAATGACATTAAAATATTTGAAGTTTGAAAATATTTGAAGTTTGAAAATATTTAAGCTTAGAAATATTTGAAGTTCGATGGTGTCGAATCCTCAGAAAATACGTGTTAATGGAAAACAAAACTTTTACATGAAAAACCGTGTGAAACGAAAACAACCTCAAATGTACTGAATCCAGTCATTTATTAAGCAAAAAATTGTACTTAAATTATTAAATGATACAGAGCCATAGTTGTCGTTCACTTACTTAGAACTTTCTACACCAAAAAATATAAAATTATAAAAAATTTTAAAAACGGTTAGAGTTAAAAAAAAATCCTTATGTCAATGATTCACATGAACTGATACACATGTAATTTTATTACGCATATAGGATAGGAAATCACCTTTTTTTTGAAGTTTTTTTTCAGATATGATGTATATGTACATTAAATTTTTTCTTTTTATTTTTTTTAAGGAGCTGTTATCTTTAAAGTAAGTTTACGGTATGAAGAAAAATTTGACGAAAATTCAGCTCTCTAACTCAATTTTATAAGGTGGCGCCGAAGCCTGTTAATTTTACATGTAAATTGCATGGAAAAACTTTATTTTATTAAAAAGGTACCAGAATAGTTTTATGCGCTGAATCCGAATCTGGCATCAGAATTGACCCATCGGCGCCACCTTATAAAATTGAGTTACACAGCTGAATTTTCGTCAAATTGTTCTTCATACCATAAACTAACTTATAAGGCAACAGCACCTTAAAAAAAAACAAAATGAAAAAAACTTAAATCATCCTAATTCATTATTTTAGATTTGATGTATGTATGTATCTGTGCTTTTTTTACAGTGTTTTCAAAGTACTAGATTACAATTGATTATAAATAAATATATGTGAAGCCTAAATGTTCATTTTGACCAATATTTTAAGTAAAATTTTTGATTTAAAAAAACGTGTTTAAAAAGTAGCGTGTAAGACGGGGGTTAGGTGTAGAATCTAAGATTGAATGAAAAAAATCTACTGGTAAAGTCTTTGATTTAATGAATGTTTTAGGCGATTAGTAAAGCCTGTATTACATGGCGAGTGAAACCGAATGTGGTGCAGGTTTGAATGATGGTAAAACAGGAAGAGGAAGCACTTGAAAACTCGTGCCCCCCAATCAAAAATTTTAGATCCGCCACTGCGACTACCCTATGTTTTATAGACCACTGCTTTAACTTTTGGCTTAAACTTTTATTCTGAATGTCGTTTTTGCAAATCACCCTCTCAATCTCCATTAATTCTAATACCAGTTTCTCTTCATCTTGGACTATACTTATATTTTCCTCAACATCTCCTGCTACCCTGTTCTCTATCTATTTTTTTTTTCATCTTTTAATTTTTTCTATAATTTTATCCTGCTCTTTTTTTACTAGGCGTTTTAAGTGCCTATTGTTTAATATTTTCAATCTCACCTTTTGTTAAAAAATTACTTTATTATATTATTTTTAATAATTTATTTTATTTTATCGTACGTAACGTAAAAGAAGCTTCGCAACAGCGATTTCGCTCAAATGAACTGTCAATTTCATCATTTGTTTTTGTGCTGCCGTTACAATGGATAATTTGAAAATTTAATATAATTGTTTTTTTTTATATGTTCTTAAATGTTACAATATAATTGTTAAATATAGGTTAATGAAAGCAACAACAAACCAACAGTTCAAAATGTTGGTAAAAGAAATGGAAAAGGTACCCAGTGATTGGCGGAAACCGAGCAAACGTTGAAATCGCTTGGGAACTCCATTGGACCACCTCTTAGGAAATCGGCAGAGTGGAGAAAGGTATGTTAACTTTGTTTGGAGTTGTTTGGAGAAAAATTTAATTTTTTAGTATTTTTAATTGACATTTCTTTTTATTATTATTTTACCTTTTACTTAGCACACATGTGATATGTGATATTTAATTTTATTATTTTTAATTGACCTTTTTTATTATTATTTTACCTTTAACTTTGCGCAAAATGGAGATATGCGATATTTAATTTTATTATTTTTAATTGACTTTTTTTATTATTATTTTACAAAATGAAAATATGTATGTGATATTTAATTTTATTGTTTTTAATTGACTCTTTTTTATTATTATACAACTTGAGTTACCTGATGAAATGTGATATTTAATTTATTAGAAATAAAATTTAAAAACACAATCCTGACTATTTTTATTTTTAATTAAAATGCAAAAAATGGCGTCCCAGCCAGGGTCCTCAGATTGGGGATTTTTTTTTGGAATTTTGGGGGGAAATTTTGTTTTGGGGAAAGGCCTTGGAGAAATTTCGGGGGAAAAAAATATAAGTCTAAACAGTCCGAGTATTGAGAGTAACATCTTTATCAATTGCTTTTACGGTACCATCTGAAAAATTCTGAAGTGGAGTATAAAAACGCTGCTGACGACCATGAATTTCTATATTAAGCAAATCTACCATATAAATTTATAGTCTCCGATTTTAAAATGGAGCGTTTAGAGGACTTTTTTAAGAATGAACATTGTTAAAAATAGTTTAAGGAATTGGCGTAAGCAGCGAATAAGGCACACTCTTCAAAAAACTGCCGCATTAAATTTGAGTCAATGAAAAAAATGATAAGAAAATTTAAGTCCTATGAAATTTTCAAAATTGATATTGACGACGAATTGCTAGAAGAAGCGTTATAATTATAATTATAATAAAATTCGGAAATTTAGGCTCCTACGATTTATTGGCATTTTGGTTAGCTGTTATTTCAAAAAATAATTGTTCATTTTCGACAAAATTTGTGGTCTCCAGCAATATTTGAACCAAAACTCGATTCGGGACAACAGTGCTGCGGCACAGAAGAATTAATTTATTTGGGACAGTCCGTATTTAGCTACCACTCTGAAAAAATTAGTTTTTAAAGGAAATTTGACGAGGAATTCAATGTTTTTTTTTTTTTAGTTTCATATCGAATGGTATTCGCACTATAAAATAACTTTAAACAAATGATTTGTTATAAAAGATATTAATTTTTCATTTAATGCCCAAAGCAAAAATTTGACAAAAAAGCTGATTTCTTTAGCTTTAAAACGATATAAAAAAATAATTTTTCCGTTAAAATTTACCGGAGATATAACTATTTGAATATGAGCGTGAAACACCAAAAAACGTAAAACCTGTGACCTTCGCAACTCGATATCTTTCGATATATTCGATAACAAATCTATTCCTGATTTTCGTGTCCACTAATAATGCCTAGAATATGCAAAAAATTTGGAGCGATTCCAAGATGTGTCGGTCAGAAAGTGTTCGGAATGTAAAAGAACGTCTCATATAAGAGAAAAATCAAATCATCATACATTAGGGTGTCTGTTAACAACAAATTTTTCGAATGTACATAGGTATAATTTAGTTCGATGGGTAATGACGTAATATTGATGGGACAACTTTTTTTTAAATTTTGTTCGTGCCTAATGGTGCCGTAAATTGATAAAAGTCGAAAAAACAGTTTTATATGAGTTTTATTGCATATGTATGTATGTACAAAGGAAGTGCGAATAATTTGTGTGTTAAATTTTTCAATTCAATTCATATTGTTACATGTCCTTAGTTAGCGAATCTAACGCGGCCCGCCACGGCTAGCTTGCGGTTCTTTTAGGGCGGTTCTCAACCCGCCGCGTTAGACCGAGGGATGAACATTCACTCCAGAATTTCGACGGATGTGAAATTTGAAGAATAATAAAAATCAAATCAACGTATTAACTGAATTCAATAATCTCAAAACAAAATACACTGAATGTTCAAAAATCTCAAAAACAATTCTAAACTCAAGATTTATTCAGAATCCAAAATACAAAACCATTCCCTGAACTAGATCGCAATTAAAATAGTAGGATCGCCGGTACTAGGAAATAGATGTCAATTTCCTTCGCACCCGCTAATTTCATTGTACAAAAAGTCTTAGACTCTTATAGTACATCAAAGGCGATAAACAATTAAAAATTGATTTTTGGAACATTAAAAAGAGTAAAATTAATAATTTACAAATAACAGATTTAAATCTATACTCTTATACTATGTTATTGAATCAAAGCTTTAAAAAATAAAAATACATTTAGCTTGAAGAAGTAAAAAAGTAGATATAAGTAAAAATAGTAAAGAAGTAGAGGATAAATATAGATATTACAAGGTAAGGTTCAAGAATTGTTATTGAAAGAATTAAAAAGCGCTTGTTTGAAGCTGTTATTCGATTCAATTCGTCTAACACATGATGGCATGACACCTAATGGCGCCAGTGCCGTATTAAGACTACTTGATGCACTAAGCAATTCACGCCTGTGGGGCCCCCGCATCCAAATAATCTTGCGCATTTATAGAGGCAAACATTTTTTATTAGGATTTTCATATATAGGTACAATGGGTGGCCATATTATTAGGAACAGTACTCAAATTTTTGTATTTTCGAGTTTAACCGAATTTTTTGAGCATGTAAATTAGTTTTCGTAAAGTTTTTTACTTTCCTTTTGCAGCTGGTACTATTCATTGTTGTTTTTGATAAGCGGCAATGTTAGTATGAGCGTCATATACTAAATAGGCGCGGTTAAATGAGTTTACTTCTTATTTGGTACAACTTGCTGTCGTAGTGCAGTCGTTTAAAGTATGAATATAAACCATTTTTCGCAAGTTTTTAATGTCCGCAATATTCAAAATGTAAATAATGTTTCTTATTTAATTAGTTTTACTAAGTTTCATAAATTAATTTATGTTTGGATAACGGTACTGAGATATAAGGAGACGTCCATTAATTGCGTGAGCTAAAATAGGGGGGAGGAGGTCCGGCTAAATCTCACCAAATCTCACCAAGGGGGGGAGGTGGTCAAAGAAAACCTCACGTCAACTTTTTAATGCATAGAATTTACATTAAAAATTAATATTTAAATCTCACCGGAATCTCACCCCTCCCCCGGTCCTACCAGATCTCACCAAGGGGAGGGGGGGGGGTCAGAATTTTCAAAAAAACACCTCACGTAATTAATGGACGTCCCCTAACCTCAAAATTGCTTCATTTTAGAATGGGAGACACGTTCAGACACGTTTCCAAGAAAATGTAGAGAAATACAGACGTTAATTTGTCACTCAACACATTCCCAAATAGACATAGCAACGTTTGAAAGCGTTTCAAGGTCGGCTGTTAGCCGCATTAAAAAAAATAGATCAGAACGAGCCACTGGACGCAAACTGCGTAGAAAAATGTGGTAGAAAAAGAGTCACCACACCTCGTACCGACCATAAAAATAGGGACATCTGCCTCTTAAATCGTAGGAAAAGTGTTGCTCTTCTGACTACGAAGATAAACGAAAGGCAATTCACGTCTGCAAACAGATTGTCCGGTGGTGTTTGGCAAAAGAGAACCTGACCGCTCCTCGGCCTATCACAAAACCGCGCCTGGCTGAAGCCATGAAGAAGAAGCAACTGTTATGGCGCAAACAACACTTGAATAAGGCTGTTGTGGATTGGAATCGAGTATATGCTACATTTTAAAATAGTTTAGTTCACGAATATCAATTTTTTATTTATTTTAATCATGCTTTACAGACATGCTTCTCTGTCGAGTCAACAATCCAACTTTTGGTTGACAAGAGTAAGTTTTTCCGTTGATACCTTGGTGAGCAGTTCCAACCCGACTGCTTTCTAGAGAGGGTTAAACACCCGACTAGCGTCATGGTGTGATCTGTGATCTCAGCCAAAGGCATGGGATATCTACACATCTTGGAAGGGACCATGAGGCAGGACCAGTACATGAGACTCGCCTTCTGCCACAGCTCGAGGAATGGTTCCCTGGTGACCATCGTACGTTTTTATGCACGATTCAGTATCTAACTACAAAGCCAGAAGTGCTACTGCATTTCTAGCTGACAAAAACATAAGCCTTTTTCCTTGGCGGCGAACTCACCTGAAACGGGCGATCGCGAAAGGATTGATTACCACCACCCAGAAATTGTTTATTTTTTATTGAACTAAGTCTTTGGATACAAAAATTCCTTACAGACTAAAATTAGAACTAAAAACAAAAATATATTCCTGAATAAATACAAAAAAAATAAAATAAATCTATACTAAAAATAAACTATTTAACAAATTCTTAAAACAATCTTTAGATAAAGAAAAATCAATGTTATTACCAACTAATAAATTATTACATAATGACAAAGCTCTATTAATAGGCTCATTGAGAGCGTACTGAGTTTTATGGAGTTTAATATAAAACAAATCATTATGCCGCAATGTCCTTGAAGGAATATTAAAGTCAACAAATTGCAATAAAGGTGCACAGTTAATCGAACCAGAAATAAGATCGTAAATAAATACAGCAGATTGAATCTTGCGTCTTGTTTCCAAGGATTTTAACCCCAAGAGCATGCAACGTACATTATATGAGGGCAGAGATGTATTAAAGTTCAAAGATCGCAGCGCGAACCGCTTTTTGAACTTTTTCCAGTCCAAACGAGTGAGTCGAGAAGAAAGGACTCCAAATGAAAGAGGCATATTCTAGCCTAGACCTTACAAAAGAACTATAAAGGATCTTGAGAGTAAGAGGATCTGAAAATTCACAACTATTCCTACGCACAAAGGCAAGAAGAGAATAGGCTTTAGGAATAATATAATTTATATGTTCAGAAAAATTGAACTTCGAATCAAACACCACACCAAGATCACGAATGGAATCAGTCACCTGTAACGGAGTACCACAAAGGAAATATGTCGTGTTGAGGGCATTTCTAGCTTTTGAAAAGGTCACAGAACAACATTTCATAATATTTAATGGCAGGCAATTAATTATGCTCCAATTATACACATTATTCAAATCATTTTGTAATAGAGCCACGTCACTTGAACTGGAGACTTTACGAAATAACTTTAAGTCATCAGCATAAAGTAAAAACTTAGTTGCAAAAAGACATTTACTTATATCATTTATGTACAATATAAAAAACAATGGCCCAAGTATACTACCCTGAGGAACACCAGACGATGCCACAAACTGGTAGGATTTAACATTGTTAATTTCAACGAAACAAATTCCTGCTTGCAGATAGGATTGAATCCATTTCAAAAAAGATGAGTGAAAACCCATTTTACCAAGTTTAGCAACTAGTGCAGTATGAGGGACCTTATCAAACGCTTTAGAAAAATCTGTATAAATCACATCAACTTGATGACCCTGTTCAAAGGATGAGATACAGTATCTTGAAAAGAGTGCTAAATTTGTCACTGTTGACCTACCTGCGACAAAACCATGTTGCTCAATACAAATATGATGCTTAACAATAAAGAATAATTTCTTCATTATAACGCTTTCGAAAAGTTTCGAAACATTAGACAATTTCGAAATAGGCCTATAATTAGATACATTATTTTTTATCCCACTTTTAAAAATTGGAGCTATTGATGCAATTTTCCAGCAATCCAAAAAGGTGCCTGTTAATAAAGAATTATTAAAAATATCACACAAGGGCTTGGATAATGCACATGCACATTTATTTAGCAAAATGGACGCAATACCATCAATGTCATTTTTAACAGATATCTTCATAGCGGTCATGGCACTAAAAACATCAAATTCAGATAGAGACAGAGATCCAAGGTCCAGAAAGGAATTTATATTTTCTAAAATTGATTCATTAAAGCATGACAGAACATCATCATAATTGGATCTAAAATAGTCCGCAAATAAGTTAACAGTGTCCTTAATAGTAAAAGACTGATTATCATTATAGGACATAGAATTAGGAATACATAATCCATGTCTTTTGGACTGAATAAATCGCCAAAATGATTTGGGATTATCCTTAATGTTATTCTCACAACGTAAAATTTATTAAGAAAATTAAACTCCCTCATATAATGGATATATTTTGAATGATACTGAAAATCATTAGTAGCTTTAAATAATTCAATATATTTATTACGAAGGTTTTTTAACTTTTTCAGACCTTTAGTGTACCAAGGTAACTTGTACACATTTTCTGACACACGAGGAATATGCTCATTACATATTCTTGCTATTTCAGTTTTAAAAGCTTCAAAGCAAATTGCGACAGTTTTACTAGAAAACAAAACACTCCAATCAGTCTGGTCGAAAATATCAGTTAACATATCTAAATTGCAACGTCTAAAACTAAAACAATTTTTTCTTGCTAAAAATTTATAAAAGCATAAAACTCAATATTAATCACTAAGGGAATATGGTGAATATTAGATGGAGAAATTGGACATAAACACTCCGATACACGGAAAAAACACCAACTCAAGTTTTATTAAAAATTAATAAGAGATTATAAAAATTAAAATCTGAAAACAAATATTACTTTTTTATAGTAATAAATAGAAAATCCTTATTAAAAATTCTATTCTAGTTTGTAAATATTTTCATTTAATATTTTTTAATAAGTGCATATTAAAAATTATTTTCTTCATTTTAATTATCACCTAAAAACTTTGAAATTTTACAAAGAATTTATTAAATTTTAATAAATTGCCACATTAGAATTTTTATATATTTCATATTGTAATATATGATTCCCGCTTTATAATTTTTAAAAAGTAGTTATAGAAAAATTATTTCAAGGTTATTAATTTTTATTATATTGAATTTTATTTCTCTTTTGTGTTTAATTTGTACTCTGTTTGAGTTCTCAACATGTTCATGCAAAAAAATAAATATATAAGGCTTGCCAAACTCTTACTAATTGGCTTTGAAGTAATGCGTTGAACAGAATTGGGACGGGGTCGGGAAAGCGGCAACGGAAACTCGCTGGCTGCCCTAATTTTGTTCAACACACCAAAAAATAAATTTCAGTTATTATTATTTCATCATAAAAACTTTATAATGTACTTTTTAAAAAATAGTACAGTCCTTTTAAGATATAATAAATTATTGCAGAAATTTTAAAATTTACTTTGTAAAAATTAAAAACTTGCATTCGAAAAATTAATGCCTGCTTGATGCAATTTTTATATTACGCTTAGTAATTTTTAATAGACACTCGAACCGTTTCTAAATTACTAAATTACCTACTAATTTTTCTTAAATTTTCATTAATATTTACAATAATTTCGAGTTGGTGTTTTTTCCATGTAAAGTATTTTTAAAGTTCTTAGAAACAAATACTAAATCTAAGGTTCTATTTAATTTGTTAACAAGGGCATTAATTTGCACTAAATCAAGACTTAATACACTATCAATAAAATTGATTTCGAAAGCATGATTGACATTAGACGGCATAAGCTCATTCGCGAAAAGATTCCAAACAATTTTACTTAAATTAAAATCTCCTAAAAAACAGAGGTGATTATCGGCATTACTCAAAAGTGATTGCAAACACATTACATTATTAATATGCGCTTCATATAAGTCATCCGCACTATTAGGAGGAATATATGAGGCACACTATTCACTATTCTGCATCATAAAAATGGAAGAGCAAAGCGAACGTTTGATTGCAATTAAAATACCGCCACCACGATTATGACTTACGGTACGCTTGATAAATGTTCAAA
Organism: Meiosimyza platycephala; assembly: GCA_963662105.1. NCBI lineage: Eukaryota > Metazoa > Arthropoda > Insecta > Diptera > Lauxaniidae > Meiosimyza > Meiosimyza platycephala. The sequence goes on along the minus strand of OY759209.1, from coordinate 37,704,699 downwards.
TCAAAAAACTCAGCATCGAAAATATTGGAAGTAAGCCATGTTTCAACTAAAACAATGATATCAAAGTCAGCTTGCGATGTCCAATTAAAGATAATATTAGATTTAGTTCTGATTCCAGACGTATTGTGGTAATACAGTTTAAGTTTACTAAATTGAGTAGAGTTATTAGTTATTATTTCGTTTCCGAATTCACTCCCTTCTTTTGAAAATTTACAAACGGTCGCACCTTCACGTTTTCTTGCCAAAGAGATGGACTGAGAATTTTACTGTAGCACATTTCAGAGACACCAAGTTTAAAGTTGACACTATTAAGATTTTCCAGAACAGCATCTCTCTTTATAAGTTTGTAACAAACTAAATGCTTTTTATCGATATTTGAGTGTTTATGGACATACTCAATGATGGCATCTTCTTTCACTGTCGGCTTAAAAGAGGATGGATGCACAAATTTCTTCTTCCACACAACATCAAGATCGGAACTCTCTTTAAGCCCAATAACACTCTTAGCATGTTTCTTAAATTTGTTTTTGTTGTTCACTGTTAGCCATGGATTGGCATAAGCAGCATCAGCAGAAGTAAACTGTAGTTCATCATGAGAGATAACATCAGCAGCAGTACCATTAACAGAACCAGCTCCCAAAGTACCAATATCAACATTAGTAACAGCACTCACACAAGGATAAAGATCAGCAGCTAAATTATTGTTTACACTCGTAGTTTGAGATTGTGGCTTAGCAGAATTGGATTGAGCTAAGCAGAGATTCCCGTTAGAAATTCCCTCAGAGAGATGAGAAATTATTGCACTCTCAGAGAAAGTAGAATTAGAAGCAGAAATAACAACTGAAGCAGAAGACACATTCGGAACAGCAGTAAAATTTGAAGCACCGTTTACAGCAACATCCGCTCCAAAATTATTATTTACATGTATTGAGTTTTTGAGAGCAGACAACTCAGTGGAAAAATTTACCATTTGCAAAGCAAAGTCATTCTCGTGTTTACTCAATTTCTCAACAATGCATTTTTTTAACTCCAGTAGTTGATCATTTAAAGCTTTTATTTGTACCTCGAAGACATAAGTAATTTTTTCTAAATTCACTTTATGCACCTCCAATAAAGATTCGTGGCCTTTAATTCATTTCACCGGCACACCAACACAATCCACACAAAAATAATTCAAATGACGATTCATTTTCAGCAATCTTAAGTCATATTCAGTGAGTTGACCCTCACAACAACCACGGTGAAATACTTTTTTACAGTATCCACTGCACGGAGCAATTTGGATTTCTCCTCTAGTAAAACTTCTGTTACATTTTCCACAAAAATCATCCATTACAAGTACTAAGTAACAACAAGTAGTCGTAAGGAGCAAAATGTTCAAATTTAAATGAATTTAAATAAAATCAAAACTATCACGAGCAAAATAAAACACGTCTTCACTTGACGACAGACAGAATGATATAAAATTGATTGAAACACCCATCAGAGAATGACATCACAACACCGAACTCCTACAACATCCAATGAATGTCAGATCCGATGAATGGTCGAAGGTCGAAATGTCGCTATAACCTGGCAGTTACAAGAGCACTACTTAAAAACAATTTCCCTATAATTGCATTAAATGGCGTTATAATGCAAGGATAAATATACCCTTTGTACCGCTTTGCCCCGCCTTCCCCTATGTTTCAACTGAATTTGTAAGAAGATCCACGAAAAAAATTTCATCGCATTTGGAGAAGTCAGGGTTTTTTTTCCTGAAATTCGTGTGGTTTGTAAAAGAACGACCGATATATAAACCACTTTGATTTTTATTTAACTATTTTTGATTAAATAAATTAATTTGTTACAACACGGAATTTAATAATTATCCCTAAGTGCACCGAACAGTGGCACGCACTCGATGTCCGCTCTTTGCGCGACTGCTGACTGCCTCTGCCCCACTAAACTGAAGTCTGACTGTTTTTTCTTAAATTATGTGTAATAATTAAGTAGTACTCAAATTATCAGCCATGATAAAACTCTTGTACCGAGGTAAAAAAAATATGCGGTGCCAATAAAACACACACTTAGAGTAATTGTGTATTTACTTATGTACGCATTTACTCAGCCACCGATCCTCTTCAGTGTTGCCGAAATGATACAATTGTATCAAAAGTGGTAAGTTTCGAACAAATTTTTGGGGCGTTTTTTTGTTGTTGGCAGTAGCAACACTGATCATCGTTTTCGTTTGCACACCCGAGCACGCACGAAACAATTTTTCGAAAAACACTGCACAAATCATAAGCAAAAAAATTACCCGAGTGTGAAAGCGCCCTATTCTTAACGTATTGCAACAACTAGGTGGTGGTTTTTACAGGCACAAACTTTCTGCGGTCGCTCTTCACATGAATACAAAAATGCGTAAAGAGAAAAGTGATAAGTATTTTTGCGATAGCATTGCGTAAGTATAACAGAACTATAAGTAAAAATAACACCGCATAGTTTTTGTGGCGGTGTTTTGCATACTCGGGTATGAAAAATAAGCAACATAAATGCGGTGTACTTATTGTCGCGGTAGACCGCTGCAGTTCTCTGGTGCTGACTCATGTACAACCTTATTTGTATATATATAATATATATAATATTGAAATATGGATGGATTGGCTTTTGGTTGATCAGAGTAAAGTTTCTGACTGCTTTCCACCTGGAGATTGCCAGAGCGATCTCTGAGCCAACCATTAGCAAGTTGACACACAGCCTCCCCGCTGGCTCCATCTGGGTAGCTATCTCCGCATCCACTGAGATAGTGAGCGAATGTGTGCAGCGCGTCCTCCCTGGAAGTAAAATGGGTTGTGCGCAGGGTTTGGTACCCGCCACATAAAAAAAAAGAATCCAATGAAAACTAAAAAAGCATCGGATAAAGAACCCCTCAACGTTGACGACCACTGCAAACGTAAAAAGGACTATGATTTAAGGATATGCACCTGGAATATCCGGACACTCAATAGGGAAGGTGCCTCTATCGAATTGGTGGATGCCCTCAAAAAAATTAAGGCTGATATCACCGCCATCCAGGAAATAAGACGACGACGTACTACCACCTAGCCATGATGCGGTACGAGTTGTGATTCAGCGACTTAAGAACAACAAAGCGACCGGTGCTGACGGCCTGCCTGCTGAATTGTTCAAGACCGGTGGCGATGAGCTGATAGGGTGTATGCATCAACTCATCTGCAAAATCTGGCTAGCAGAAATCATACCCGACGATTGGAATCTCAGTGTCCTTTGTCCTATACTGAAGAAAGGTGACCCTACAATTTGCGCGAACTACCGGGGAATCAGTCTTCTTGCCATCTCATACAAGGTCCTGTCGACCGTACTGTGTAAAAGACTTAAGCCGTTCGCCAACACACTAATTGGGCCTTATCAGTGCGGCTTTAGACCTGGTAAGTCCACCATAGACCAGATCTTCACACTACGTCAAATCCTGGAAAAAACCTATGAAAAACAGATCGATACCCATCATCTTTTTATCGATTTTAGGGCTGCTTTCGATAGCCCGATACGGGATTGCCTGTATGCCACCATGTCTGAGTTCGGTATACCTGCGAAGCTAGTGCGGCTTTGCAGAATGACGTTGAGCAACACATCTAACTCCGTCAGGGTAGGAACGGACCTCTCCGAACCATTTGATACCAAACGAGGTTTCAGACAAGACGATCCACTATCCTGCAACCTCTTCAACTTTTTGATAGAAGGGGTGTAGCGAAAAGCCAGTGTACATCGTAATTGCACTATTTTCTACAAAAGTGTCCAGCTCCTTGCATATGCCGATGATATTGATATCATTGGACAATGTAAGCGAGATGTTACTGCTGCGTTTTCTGCTATCGAAAAAGAATCAGCGAAGGTGGGTTTGACGGTGAACGAGGGCAAAACAAAGTATATGCTGTCCACAAGCAGGGAGACGCGGCGCATTGGATCCAACATTGCTGCGAACAGCTATACTTTCGAAGTTGTCAAGGAATTCACCTATTTTGGCACCGCCGTGAACACTCAAAACGATATCAGCTTGGAGATAAAGCGAAGACTCACTCTTGCTAATAGGTGTTACTACGGTCTCAGTAAGCAATTGAGTAGTAGAGACCTCTCTCGCCCGACAAAACTGACACTCTACAAGACGCTCATCTTACCCGTGCTACTCTACGGTGCAGAAGCATGAGTTGTGTCGCAGACCGATGCAGCCACACTTGGGGTGTTTGAGAGAAAAATTCTTCGCAAAATCTTCGGTCCTGTTCGCGTCGGCGACGACTACCGTATTCGAATGAACCATGAACTGTACGAGCTCTACGATGACATCGACATAGTCAAGTGCATCACTATCCTACGTCTGCGCTGGCTGGGACATGTTGTGCGTATGGACGAAGAAGCTCCGGCAAAAAAAGTGTTTGATGCAGAAGCCGCTGGGCGACGACGAAGAGGAAGACCATGCCTCCGATGGAAAGACCAAGCCGAGGAAACCCTATCCACGCTTGGTGTGACTGATTGGAGAAGGCGCGCGCGAGAGAGCTTTTGAGGTCGGCCGTAACCCGGTAACGGGTTGTTATGGCCACCCAAGTAAGTAAGAAGTAATATTGAAATATGAGCCATGATAAAACTCTTGCACTTTTTTGTCACCAGCTCTCCGACTATTAGAATACAAAAGAAATCACAACAGGGGTAAAAAAACGTGGCGCACAGTAGTATAATCAGGCCCGTAGACAGGGGTGGGGAGTAACGGGTGGATTCCCCCAGGGCCCGCAGTTCTTCGAAGGGGCCCGTAAATTCTTAAAATCACTATTTAAAAAAAGCTTGAAAATTAATGATGACGGTCGAAATATTCAGGGCCTTTGCGTTTTTTCGTCCACTAGAATGCAAAGATCTCTACTTTCCAGAGCATGCTTTTAACGACTATCTATATGTACAACCTGAATCTTTTAATGTTACCTGGAAACAAAATAGATATACAGATAAGCATTTCAATTGTGCAGGTGTTTGCATTTTTAACTCTGGTCGTTTGCTCGTTAATGTTACTTTTACCATCCCACATCATTTTTAATTTTATGAACTTTAATTGTCAGCCAATCAATTTTAAACTTTTTTATATTGAAGAGAAGAGTCTGACAAAAATTTTAAGGTATGAAACGTGCCAATAATATTAGTGATATTACTGTTCTGATCGAAAATATGTAAAAAAACCTTTTTTTCGTTTTTTCAAAACAAACTTCAATTTTGAAGTCCTATATCTGGAATTAATTATATGGATTGGAAAAAGTAAGCGCTCCTATCGTACAGAAAGTTTCATTATAAGAATTTAAAGAATCCAAATGCTTACAGAAAAGCTATAATTTACGAAACTTGAGCATTGAGAAACAACGGAAAAAAGAAATTTATTCGAGATATGAACACCTCTGAACGTGAAATTGCGATTGTCTTACATATCAATTCTTCGGATTTCTGCTTATCTTCCATGAAAATACAGGTGAAAAAAAATCTGAAAGTATCATTTTTATAGATTTTTACATGCTTTACAAGGTTGCAAACTTGAAATAAAAACAAAATGTTCAGTCACATTTATCGGCCATTTTTTGACAAAATTATCCATTTTTTCTGCTATTTTGGCAAAAAAAAAACTTCTAAAAAAGAAACAAATACCGTATAGAAAGAAAAAAAAAATAATTGCATCTTGTTCAGCGAGCCCAAAAGATTAAGAAACTGCTTCAGTGGAAAATTTTATATATATACGGTCGGTTGCGCAATGTCTCAAAAAATTACTTTATTTTAAACTTATTATTTTTCAAAAACGGCCAACCTGGGAGTGTAAAGGGTAAATATTTTTTTCTTCTTAATATCAGAAAATGATCACAAGACATCATAGAACCAAAAAAATCATGAGCACCGAAAGTCCGAGCTCTTCCGATTTTTTTGGGTCAGTCTAATGTACATACATATGTATAAGAAAAAAATATTTTTAAATTTCTATCAAATTGTCGGTATTTCCTTAATAAATAATGGGTTTTCATAATTTATTTTTAAAATCCTCAAAATTTGATGATTGATGATTTTATGAAAAACAAACTTTTTGTGGAAATAAAATTGTTTTGTAGAAGATAGCGTTCATAATCTCTTCATAAAACCCAAAAAAAATGCAGAATTTCAAAAAAACTTATGAAGAGTCATTATTTATTAAGGAAATACCGACAATTTGAAAAAAGTCATTTCAAAAAATGTTTTTCATATTTGTAATTTTAACATACAAAGTTCAAACGACCATAATTTTGAGAAATGTGGGTTTTCAACAAAATAAAAAAATATGGGTATTTTAAAATTGAACATGGAACGATCCCTGTAAATTTTAAGATGGCCTGGCTTCTAGTGCTCTTAATGAACCATTGTAGAGTAATTATTTACTTCGTAATATTAAATTAATAATAATAATAAATTATTTGACTTTATAAGAAAAAATGGTTTTTCCATTGATCGCTCAAGTTTCGTAAATTATAACTTTTCTGTAACTTTCTATATGATAGAGGGGCTAACTTTTCCAATCCATATAATTAATTATGTAGAGATATAGGACTTCCAAATTGAAATTTGTTTTAAAAAAAACGAAAAAAAAAGATTTTTTTACTTATTTTCAATATAACTAATACTATTGTCACGTTTCATAACTTAAAATTTTTGTCTGACTCTTCTCTGCAATACAAAATATTAAAAAAATATTGGATGACAATTAAAGTCCTTACAACCATTTATGTGAAGTATGTCCTCTCAACAGTGAATTTTTTTGAATTTTTTTATTTGTATTGAAAATTGGGTCCAATCGAAAAAAAATCATTAATATATTCGGATTCTACGAAAAATTCCACTCTAGAAAGAGTTATCGCCAGTCGTTGTGGAAAATCTTGTTGAGTAGTGTTGTTAGGGGGAGGGGGAGGGGCCCGTACATGGTTACACTCGGGCCCGAATTTTCTCTCGGCGGCCCTGAGTATAATATTGAAAATGTCGTCAGTAATAACATTCCAATTAATGTCATTTCATTTTTCGTTTTGTATTGACTTCATAAAATGGGCTCATGTAGCATAGCCGCCATTCTGGTGGAACCAGTTCTCTTCAAAAAATAGTTAATTCATTTTAGGCCAACAAATCGGCATTCATACTACAGAAGCATGATACTCTGTAGTTCTTCACTGACTCTAAACGCTGTTGACATTTTCATCTTCGATGGAAAATCTATCAATTAGGGGATGTCCATTAAATACGTGAGGTGTCTTTTTGAAAATTAGGACCCCCTCCCCCTCCTTTCCCCTTGGTGAGATCTGGCGAGACTCCTCCCCTCCCTCCCGTGAGATTTAAATTGTAATTTTTAATGTAAATTCTATGCATTAAAAAGTTGACGTGAGGTTTTCCTTGACCACCTCCCCCACCTTTGTGAGATTTTGCCGGACCCCCTCCCCCCTAATTTAACTCACGTAATTAATAGACGTCCCCTTATACCACCGCTTCAAAGACTACATCGGACAAGCACACTTTGAGAATGAGTTGGTGTCTGTACGACTGCGTATTCCCCAAAATGGCAGCTAGCTTTTGGAATTTGAAGTACGGTTTTTTTGAGTGTGGCAACGCTAATGTCATTCGTTTTAGGTCACAAAGTTAATTTTAACTCTACGCTTAAGGAAATGAGTTGAAATTTTCGTATAGGGGCGTACATGAAATCTTATTTGAAATTAAAAATTTGTTGTTTTTGTTATACGGATGGAGAAGACAGCAGAGAAATCAAAATATTTTGAAATCCATCCAACATGAGCGTCAAGTGGCTGTTTCTAGAGTTCATATGATCAAACATTGAGGTTTGTTAAGCATGATGGACAGCATGAAGGATGGTGTGTACGGCCTTTATTATGCCTCCTTCTCTTAAAATATGCCATTAATTCCGAAGAGCATATAAAGGGTGTTTTTTTTAGAGGTTTGTTTTTCGAATAGAGATAAAACTGGGATTTTGTGGTCAAATCTGGCAACTCTAATGTCATTTATATTCAGTTTGGTTTGCCATTTCATCATGAACAGGTTGACGCATGAACAACGCGTCCAAATTGTGCAAATTTATTATAGTCACTAAAATTTCAACTTTATTTTCACTCAAAATTCACATGATTTTTGCAATTATGAAGTCAAGAAGGCCGCCTAGATCTTGTGATATCACACCTTAATTTTTTTTTTTGGGGTTATGTGAAGCCAAAAGTATGCGTCGATAAGCCAGCTACGATTCAATACTTCGAAGCCAACATTACTCGCGTAATTCGCGATATACCTTGAAAATTGGACCTCCATTTTAGACTACGTCCGAGCTAGCCGTGGCGTTCATATGCCAGAAGTCATATTTAAATTATAATGCCAGAAGATTATCTTTCGAATAAAGTAATTTTCATGTCTATTTAAAAAATTCATCTTTGTTTTATTCCATTTTAAAGTTCTATACCTCTAAAAAAAACACCCTATACATGTGTGTGAGGGGTCTTATTTTATATATTTAAAAATTTATTTTATGAAAATTTTTAAAACAACATTTTCAAATTCAAGTTTTATAAAAAAAAATAAAAATCAAAATTGAAATTTTGTTGACTTAAAATTAAGGAAAATAAACTTTACAAAATTTCAAAAATAATTAAATTTAAAGTATGTAATTAAAAGTAAGTGTATAATGTATAAATGTAGTAGTGTAGATGTAAGAGTATAAATGTGGGACACTACATTATTCCCCCTCCCTGTAGAATTTAATGGTGTTGTTAAGAAGGTTGAAGTGTACTTTTTTGTTTTGAGGGGAGAGTGTTTGTGTATTTTCTGTATTTAGAAAAGCTGGTTTAAGTCTGTCTATGTTGATTGTAGTTATAGTATTGTTTTTTATTATTTTAAAGAATTTTGGTGATTTTTCGATGACCTTGAATGGTCCATCGTATGGGTATTGTAATGAGCGTCGTATTGTATCGTTTCGTACAAAAACGAATTAGCAGTCTTTTAATGTTTGTGGAACGTGGTGTTGGAATTTTGTGTTATGATGTGAAAGGTTTGATTGTATGTTGTTTATGTTTTCTTTAAGTTTGGACAAGGTCTCTAATGGTTTGAATGGTTCTATTTTCTGAACTTTTAGTTGTTGTGGTAGTCTGAGTGTTTGACCTAAAACCATCTCAGTACTACAGATTGCTTCTTCTTTTAGCAGGTTCTTCGATAGATTCATAATTTCCTTAGAAATTTACCTAAACCTAAAGATTGCTTTAACTCTTGAATCTAGCAGATAGATTATGGGAGGGTATTTCCGAAAACGAAATGTCTTCAATACACAAACATCAAAATTTACCAAACGATTTTATTTTCATAAAATAAATTTTTAAAACAATATTTTCAAATTCAAGTTTTATAAAAAAAAGTAAAAATCAAATTTGAAATTTTGTTGACTTAAAATTAAGGAAAATAAACTTTACAAAATTTCAAAAATAATTAAATTTAAAGTAATTAAAAGTAAGTGTATAATGTATAAATGTAGTAGTATAGATGTAAGAGTATAAATGTGGGACACTACATACATATGTATGTGTCGCTCAATATATTAGTGGTCTAACTCCATATTTTTGAAAAATACATTTTTTTGCATAATACTATCACATTATTCTAAAAGTGAAGTTACTCCAATAATTGCACTGAAATCCCAAAGAAGGCATTACTTGTTTACTCATGCCCATACGTTTACTCTACATATTCGTAATAAAAACGAAGTTATTTCACAATTCGATTTTAAGGAGATAGTTCACTATTATAATGAACGACACATACACTGCGGTTCATCAGGATAGAACCAACTGAATTTTATGCAAAAAATCTCTATAAATTGTGAATGCAAAAACAATAAATGCTCAAACTTTTCAGAAATATAAAAGCACTTATAATGCACTCCTTAAAGACTAAAAATCAATTCCCAATGCATTATAACGGTACTTTTCTTTAATTGCTTATAAACATGTATAAAATTCGTCTTTTTTTCTTGGTTCACAAGGATAGAACCACTTTTTAATTGCTCTATAAATGAAACAAAAATAAATTGTTTGTATTAAAAAATTGATTTTATTGTAATAGTTTTATCTGAATATTTATTTAAAAATGTACACTTTTACCGTTATTCGCAATAACTTTGTATATTCTGCATTTCATTGACTCGTATAGAGATTTTAAGTAATTATGAGAAAAATCGGTTCCTGCTGCTTTTATTCCTTCAATAAGCTCATTCTTAGTTTTGAACTGTATTCCTCCTTCGTAGACCTTACGGGTTAGCCAACCTCAAACATTTTCAATAATGTTAAGATAGGATGAGAAGGGCGGCAAATTTAAGGTTTCAAAATTTTGGCTAGAAATCCATGATTTAACTACACATGCCGTGTGTATAGGTGCATTATCATGTTGATAAATCCACTCTAGTGGTCCAAAAATATTATTAATCTTTGGAAAATCTAGTTCCAGAAGATTTTTGTAATGATCTCCCGGTCATTCGCCTACTTTTTACGATAAGATCAATAGTTGCGTAGTTTGAAACTGCAGCCCATACCATAACGCCGCCCTTCATCTGCAGGACAATCACGGTTGCATTTTTCTATTATTGTAACAAATATATAAGGGTTGCCGAGTACTTTTTTCCAACTACATTTTAGCATATGGGGAGAAATACGTCAAATGTCCTAGCGCGGTGAGCGAGCGCTAAATACTGTTGTTTTCAACTCGTGCTGGTGGTACATAAATGTACCTAAAAAAACTTTTCGACACATCATTTCGATGTATTTTTTCCTCAGCTTTCCAATGGTTTTGTCAAATTTCTCGAAATTTTCCATTTTCCTGGTGAAAAATCACAAAACCGGTATTTTTAATATTTTTTTTAATGCTTTTAATCGAAAGCTGAGGTTTTTTTACATTAAAAAAGTTATTTTCCAAACAGTGCTTTTGCTCTTTGCTATGAGAAATACAGCGCGAAAGAGTATTTGCGCATGTATTTTGTTCCTGTAATTTTTTCTTCAACGCATCGACTCGTTTAACTCTTGCCGTTACTCAAGTCACTATTTCATTATTGTTTTTATTATTTTTAACTATTTCACTATTATTTTTTCACAAAAGTTGTAAAAATATCTAGATCTTGTTGTAAGCAATGGAAAACAACACGTAAATTGCCTGATTATTTATTTTGAGTTTAACTTCAAAACACCAGCGCCCCGCTAACTGGTTCCACCAGTAGAGACGCAAACTGAGTTTTGACGCAAAGCGAACAACTTATATTACAATAAAAACTTAAATTTTATGTTCGTTTATTCGTTTATACACAACATAATGGTATTCCCCGAATTTTGCGGAGCTTATATTTAATAAAAATTTGAAAAAAAAGAAACACAACACAATCACAGGTTAAGTTGTCATGGCAACGAGGAAAAAATTTGAAAAAAGCGGGGATTTGTTTTTTTTACATGTTGGGAACCTCTTCGTGCAGTTTATGGCATATATGATCAGCAACATTTTCTAGGCCATCAACTCGCTGTTGACGTTTGGGCAACGAAGTTGAACATCCCCGCCTAAGTTCATCGAAAAGTTTTATTTAAGGCACTTTCCGATGTATTTGTCTTCACGCCTACGTCTTGAACTCATAGTTTGAGCTAATTTTCTAATAACGATATATAGAAGTATCAAAAAAGTAGTTCCAATGTGGGAAAACATGATTTTGTCCACTAATATATTATATGATCATATAACAGATATTAGTATATTTTTTGGGAACATTAGTAGTAAAAAAGTAACTTGATTATGTATTTCTTATTCCACGGCAACTCTAACCATCCTCCATATGACGCTCTAAATCAGTGTCTCCAATGACACCGTAATTACGGTAGATCCACCGTAATTTGGCCCAATCTACTGTCTACCGTAAACATCCATTACGGTGTCGTATTCCACCGTAATTTCGCTTACGAATCACCAAGCGGCTTTTTTTTGTTTTATTGCTCAGTGTGCTCTCTCTGCCCCACTCTAATGCAGAATGTGAGCGTATTTTCAGTCATGTCAACGACATTAAGACGAAAAATAGAAATAAATTGTTGACAAAGACAATAAAGGGCAATATTTTCGCCTAACAATACATAAAAAGGATTGGCAAAAATTGTGTTGATTTTAGGCCAACCAGTGCCACGATCCAAAAAATGAAACTTTCCATGTATGAAAAAGATGTCTTATTAGAAGATTCTGACTCAGAATAACTGTAAGTAGGTTTTTTCATTTAGATATATGTGCATTTCCACAGAAATTAACATTTTAGCCGGCCACGTTTTCGATTTGTTTTTGGAGCACATCCTTCAACCATGTTATATTTTGAATTAATATTCAATTTTGAACTATTAAAATTCACCAATCTATTTTTTAAAATTGAATTTAAAGTAAGAAATACGTGTAACTTTTTGTTTTTTAAAATTGAAATTTTATGTTGACAACTTGTCACAAAAACTAGTTTTTCTGATTCTGACCACTATATTGTTGTGATAGCGAATTTTATGAAAATTAATAAGATAGTTTTACATATTTAAATGGAAAAAAACGAATTTTTCTAAAAAAGGCTTATTGTAGTGACCGAAAAAGCAGCCCTGATGAAGCAGTCAAAAAAACTGCAAAACGTCGGCAAATGAAAAGAAAATTATTTTTTTTTAAACTCAAAAAAAGTTTTTTAAACGGTTTTTTATTTTATTTTTTTCGGTCACTACAATAAGCCTTTTTTAGAAAAATTCGATTTTTCACCTTATTAAAATAGTTTTACGTTAATTAAATATAATATTCAGTTTTTATCCTGTACAAATATTCTGAGCAGTGTACAATAACACCATAATTTATACCGTAATTTTTAAACTGATGCACTGTAATTTACTTCAAAACACGGTAATTCAACCCTAGAAACGGTAATCTAAAATTTTTAGTTGGAGACACTGCTCTAAATTGACATCTAAATATGGCGGAGATGCGCAATACGTAATCTTCTTTTCTATAATTCTTGGCTTACAGTAATATTAAAATTTTCGACATTCGCGCTATTTCAACGTTTGTGACGAAGCAACAGGGCGACTCGCAAACGATAATAGGGCTAATAAGTTTTAGTTTTTCTGCCTTTCTCACATTTTCCAATAGTTTTCAACTTTTTCGATTTTTTCAACCTCTTTTTAAATATTTTCCAAGTTTTTTCGATTTATTTAATCTCATTCAACTTTTTTCAAAATTTTCCATATTTTTTTGACTTTTTCAACGTCAGAATTGTCGGTCTTCTGGTACTGGATAAGTATGTACATTAGAGCGGTTCAAAATAAAAACTTTTTGATTTTTTCACGATGTGTCAGTGGATTACAATAGCCCTATATGTTTAGACACAATAACCCATAAGGATTTTCATCAATTTTGAAAACTGGATTGCCGCCGACTGTTTTAAGTTGCCTACCTATTTTCGAAAATATTGATTTAAAAAATGGTGCAAGCTAAAGAGGTTATCAAATTTTGCAACAAAGTGCGTATGCTTTTCAAACTATTATCGATTGAGGAATTCGAATCCGTGATCAGTTTTTCTTCTTCTTTTTTTCTTATAAAAAAATTGAAAATTGCCCGGGCAAAAATTAAAAAAAAATTGCAAAATCTTGATATAATATTTTACCGCCGATCTAGTGGTACATTGTTTTTAATGTACCTTTATTTGCTTAAGAGAATACCGTAAAACGTATATCAATATCTCATTTCAAAACCAAGATATCTGCATTTTTCTAAATTAATAGACCTGAAATTCTTCGATTCGGCGTTGACATATATATGTACATATTAAGCTGATTCAAAATTTTTTTTTGTTCCAAACAGCTATTATCGATCGAGGAACTTGAATCAGTGATTAGTTTTTCCTTTTCTTCATTTTTTCTTATAAAAAAATTTAAAATTGACCGGAAAAATAACAAAAAATACCGATTCTCTGCTTTCAAGTTGCAAAATCGTCCCACATTATTTTATCACCGATCGCGTTGTACAATATTTTTATTTGCTTAAAAAAATGCTGCAAACCGAATATCATTATCTTATTTCAAAACCAAGGTATCTACATTTTTCTAAATTGGCAGACCTGGCATAATTGGAAAAATTAAATGAAATAGGATTCAAAGCCACAGGGACCATAATGGGAAACTGATTGGGGAAGCAGCTACATTTGCCGCTAGACAAAAATATGGCATGGGGTGAAATAAGCCAATATGTAAAGAATGACGAAGTGGCGGTGGTGAAATGGAGCGACTCAAAATGCGTCACAATTGCATCAACAAAATGTGGGAAAGATCCTGTCGGAGAAATAGATCGCTGGTCGCGAAATGAAAAACGGCGTCTACCAATACCAATATCGGCCATAATTGAGGATTACAACCCAAATATGGGTGGTGTAGATATTGGAGAACAAATGTTGGAGTACTATCGAATAAAAATGAAAACAAAAAAATGGCCAGTGAAGGTTGTTTTCCATTTCTTGGACCTAGCCATCTTTAATTCCTGGATGGAGTATAGAGAGGATGCTGCTGCTCTTGGATACGCAAAAAAGAACATTAAATCTTTTTTAGATTTTAAATTAGAAATTGGCGAAGTGTTGGCAAAATTAAAGGATCCACCACCTGGAGAAATACCAGATTTCCAACTACCTGAGGATTATCATGGCACTAAATATAGACCTCATGATGCTCCAGAAGATATAAGGTACGACAGATACCATCATTGGCCTGAAATGGTGGATGGAACAGCCAAAAGATGTCGCAATCCGGAGTGTGTCAGCCGAACAAGGGCTAGATGTCAAAAATGCAAAGTTCATTTATGCATTGCTAAGGACAAAGATTGTTTTAAAGTGTACCATACACGACCAATTATGTAAACAAAATTTTTTTTTATTCATATTATATTTCATTAATAAAATTGAAAAAGTTCTCAAATCTACTGTGTCCTTTTTGATTACAAATACAAGTTTATTTGAGGTCTAGATGCCCAGCATACACAAACGTGCGAGGTCCTTTTTTGATAAATGGTGAATGGGAAATTATTTTAATTGACATTTTGAATTATAATTTGAAGAAAGCACAAAAAAATATTTAGTTTTAGCGAAGTTATAACGATTTATTTTCATGGGTCTGAAAGGGTTATAGGACACCTTGAAGCACTAAAAAGCTGCGTGTCTTGCAGAACTTTATTATATTGTATTATCAAATTATTTAATACGCAAATTAATTGTAAAACTTTATTTTCAATTTTATTTTATCAAATTTAATTTTTACTCACGATTTAGAAATTTGCAAAGCCATGCATGCCATGCCCCAGCGATTCATAGCCCTGAGCGCTACCTATTAGACTACCTGTCATATATGTATTATATTGTATGTCAAAGGTAGGATTGTCATACGTACTGATTCTATCAGTAAATGCAGTGATTTTTATAAATTTTCTTTAAGAATACTGATTTTTCAAGATTCTGAAATCAGTACGCGGCATAATTTTACTTTAGGGCCAATAGCCCGAAAACTAAAATTTTAATTTTGTATTATGAATTTTGGGGTGCTGATCCCAATGGTGCTAAAAAAAATTGTCGGTCTCGAATAGTTTACAAGATACAACCGTTTTAAGTTTCAAAAATTCACATTTATTTTCTCGAAAATTTCCACTTCAAAATTCGTTTATTATGTATTTAGGGCCCTAAACGCAATGGAGATAAAAAAAAATTTATCTCAGATGGT
Organism: Meiosimyza platycephala; assembly: GCA_963662105.1. NCBI lineage: Eukaryota > Metazoa > Arthropoda > Insecta > Diptera > Lauxaniidae > Meiosimyza > Meiosimyza platycephala. The sequence goes on along the minus strand of OY759209.1, from coordinate 37,688,872 downwards.
TTAGAAGTTATAGCGGTTCAAAGTTTCGAAAATTCACATTTTGCTCCAACCCACACGTACATAAGTGTGACTGAAAAATTACTGTGGCTAAAAGGTGTTGGATATTTTATAGACTGATCCGCGGTCGAAGACCGCCGCGAAGCCGGTGTTGGATTTTTGGGAGTTTAAAATCCCTAAAAGCGGCCACAGGCCGCCCACTTACCCTACTTTTGATTTATAATTACTGTGGCTACCGAATACGGTGTTGGACATACTATAGGATTTTTTAGTATCGATATTTCGAAAACCAAACGTGGTATCGATTTTTTTTTTAACATTTTCGATTTATTTTAACGTGTTTTATCGAAAAAAAAAGCGAAAAAAAATGGACAATAATGTGCCCTATCTCATGTATCTCTGAAAACATGAGAGGTCATGTTTTTCTACTGAATTAAGCCTAAACCAAAATAGACGTGACGAGACGTAACGAGTACAGTAACTGTTCAACCTACATAAATTGGAGCGCCAGCGTAGTTTAACTGTCAAAATCCACTCATGCCAACCGAAATAAGCAACGCTCTAACGCCAGCGTATTCGATTTTCCAATTTTGACAGAGCGTTGACAAATAATTTTTAATTTCATAGTGTTGATTTTTTTCCTGTCTCAAAAAGTAAACAAATAAAATCCACATGACATTTGGCGCTACGCTCTTATTTAGGTTAAGCGTTCAACTCACAAGCGCACCGTTGGCAAAGTCAACGCCCAACGCTCTAATTTAGGTTGAACAGTAAGTTCGAGTATATGGAAACCAATGATAACAACCAAAATGAACAAACGTAACTGATCGAAGGTGAACGAAACTTTTTCGTGTTGTTCCGTAAGAACCGAGCTTCAAAGCGCCACTACTCGTCATAACAGATGATTGCCGGCACACACAAATATTTTCGAAGTAATATTCAATACAATTAATTGCTCCTGTGAGGATTTATTAATTTATTTGCAAAGCGATTGCAAAACAGTTGAATTTTTCACTTCGCTGGTTAACGAAACTTTTTGTCAAAACAGACGTAACGAGTGCTAACGTTCATCCAACTGCTATCGTCTCGTCACGTCTATTTTGGTTAAGTCTTATAGGGCCCTTAATGCTGTAGCCATATAAAGACTTAATAGGGCCCATACACGTTCAGATTTTTCATCAGATTTTGACAGACCCGAGTCGTACGTTCGCGTCATATGGGAGGATTTTTCCGTACGACTTGCCCTCAGACGTTCAGATTTTTCATCGGGCCTGTCAAAATCTGATGAAAAATCTGAACGTGTATGGGCCCTATTAAGTCTTTATATGGCTACAGCATTAAGACATAAGTGACATGCGGTCTCTATATCCTGATTTTATAGCTTATTCTAGCAAGATATTATAAAACCAAAAAAGTACAAAGTATCTTATTAATTTTGATACAAAACTATTGTAAAAACATCACTGTCTTGCATGCTAGTAACTTAATATGTATGTGAAAGCATGATTGAATACTCGTGATGTGGGTTGCAGCAAAAATAAAATGCTGCTTCATCCAAAAGTAGGCTTAAAGTCAAAATGAATCAGTCGATCGACTAAAACACCCTTTTCTACAGTGATCAATTGTCAAAGTGTAGTAGTTATTTTCCAGTGTTTGGTTTTGGTTATCTATTTCGACCGTAGGCTGTTCTTGACGTTTCACACTTTCAGAGATGAGTTTAAATGAGTTTGACAGCTTGCAAGAACCTTTAAGGTTAAATCATATGTAAAAGTGGGTTGCAAATTTGTATTATTTTTTTTTATGTGTTTGTACTCGGACGGGTATCGGGAAATCGTCAACGATTGCACGGTGTCAATAATATAACACACGGCGCACGTCTGGCAACCTGACAACGGATACCCGATGATTGGCTTTAATTATATCTTCATCGTCGGCGGGGAACGATCATTATTGGATTTTGAATCAGCTTGTGTCCTTTTTTTATACATGTTTGAAATTAATCGTCGTCCGATGCAATTGTCTTATGTGTTGAACAATTGTTCAATTCATAGCATCAAGTATGTTATAATTTTTGACAGCGAATTTCAGTTACAGATTTTCCGATTCCGTCCTAATTCTGCTCAACGCATTACTCTAACAATTTACCTACAGTTTTTTTGACAGCGGATAATCGTTCCGTCCCCGTCCGTATTCTGTTTAACGCATTAAGCGTAGTACAGTTTGCATATTGTAAGCAAGGTGGCAGGACTGTCGTTTGCTTCCTGGAGTCGAGTCTCGAAAGTGCTATTCTAAATGAGACTCGATCGCGGTAAATTGAAATGTTTTGTCGTTAGTGTCAAATGTTTTTTGTTTAAAATTTGTTCTTAAGTAAATGCGATTTTAGTTTAGTTTTGCAGACAAAAAATACAGCATAATGCAAATAAGTGAAATTAATAACAAAGACGAATTGTCTGCATTAATAATAAATGAACTGAAAGATATCGGTGTGAAGTATCGCAAGGATAAGAAATCCAAGGTCGTTCAGGTAAAAAATATAACAGATGCTCTGAAGATTACCCTTCCAACGTCTGCTTAAAATTATATTGTAAATATGTTTGTTTTTTTTTTTTGCAATTTAAGGACAAAACCTGTCGCAAACGCATTTTCCGTACTCATTTGCATTTGCTGGAACTGACGGATGTCATACTTATAAATGGGGGCGTAGTGCAAATTCCAAAATTTGTAGCGGATTCATGTAATCGCATTTTAGAACAAGTTGAAACGGAGGGTATTTTTCGAAAAGCTGGTTCAGCTATCCGGCAAAAAGAAATTCGAGTAAGTAAAGACGATGTTTGATTTATGCACTTGGAATTTCAATTTTAGTACAGTAAAAATTAAGACAAAAAAGAAAGAAGTTATAAAAGCTTAAGATTTTGTTTGTTAACTTTATAGGAATGAAAATTCTTTCTATAAGTGCTCTCAAAGTTCCTCTAAAGAGCATTCAAGCGATTTTTTTTTTCGGTTTGTAAAGCTTTTTAATCCTATATTTGTAATATGTTATATCATTAGAATCAAAGGCATTGCTATCCCTGTATCTGAAGCTCTTCAAAAGCACAATATTTTTAGAAAATTTTTTATAATTATAAGACGATTCTCATTATAAAACTTAAAAATTTTTATTAAAAATCGCGCGCATCTTATAACGTATTATAAGACGATTCTTTCTTTTTAATAAAAATTTTTGTGTTTTATGTGTCGCATTGAAAAAAAAAGCGCCGCAGGCGAAAAATTTTTATTAGAAATCGCGCGCGCGAAAATCGTCTTATAATAATTGTTGTTCTTGATGTTGTTGGTTTTTTATTGTTTTTGTCCATAAATACATAGTTTTCATAAGAATTCATGGAATAATAATTAAATAATGAACTGCAGCCAATTTAGCAGCGATCAACATTCCTGTAAAATTTTACAAGTTGATTCAATGCTTTGTTTGTAAACAAACTTTGAGAAAAACAAAGGAAAAAAACAACAACTCTAGAATATAGACATATGTTTCGATTCTTAAAATCTCATCAGTATATTTTTGGTTGATGTCTACGTCAGCACTCAAATTACACCCGCTATATGAATGCAAACCTAACGAAAAGCTTACTTTTAACTCCAAGCAAATGGTGCAAATTTTTTGAGTGAAAACAAGATCACACCATTGCATTGAAATTTTAATCAGCTGTTCGCTTTGTTTACATTCCTAAGGCATGACGTCAACTTGAGTACACTTACCGCCAATTTCCTTTGTTATCGTAGTTTCTCAATTATTTGCTATGTTGTAATGCACAGCCGTTGTCTGTGAGACTCTACTTGCTTCAAATTTTGCGATTCTGGTGTAACGCAGATTTTGAGGGTACGGCGTGTTTCCCATAATTTAGAAATTTCATGGAATAAATTTTTTTGTTTTTCGGTCAAAAAGGGGGTAAATAAGCATTAATTTGGAACAAACGATACACCATTTTAAGAGGAATAAATTAAGCTTTCTTAAAAAGCTAAAAAAGTTATAGGCCATTTAGACATTTTTTGGAAAAAATAACGGTTTTTAAAAAAAAAATTGGTCAAAGTTTCAGAAAAATCGTAATATCTCCAAAATTATGGGTTAAATTTCTTAGGCTTCCTCACCATTATTATAGACCATTAAATTATCTTTCTTTGGACATCCATATTTTTGATATCCATGCAGCGGTTCCAAACTAATGACTTTTCCAAAAGCTATATCCGCAACTTCCGATGGCTATATCTCCGAAACCAGATCCGAGCGACTTTTATTGATTACATATTTCCTTTTAGAATTAAAAAGCACATAAGATAAGTTTGGTTTGCGAATGTGAGCTAAAGTAATCTTAAGCCAAAACCCCTAAATCCTTTGGATTCTCTTTCAATACATCCTCGTGTCAACAATGTCATGTCATTTCAAACAAGCGTTTCACTTATTTAAAACATCGATTTCTTGTCCTAAGTACCTTTGTCCAAGATACGTTCTCTTAAGATATCTTAAAAATCCGCCTAGTTTTTATTTATTTATTTTTTTCAAAAGCATAATTCTAACAAGTAAAGAATTTTTTTACTGAAACAGAAGTTTTTTTGCTTCCTCATACCGGAGGAAAGTGCTTTGGTTGAAACATGACCGCATCAAGAGTAAAGTGATTGATGAAAAATAGCAATTTTTTTTGTTGAGGTTGAAGAATAATATTTTGACAGTCTTAACTCCTCCAATGTGTTAATAGATACGTCTGGAGCTTCAATAAGGAATTCAAGGTCAAAAGTTAGACAAAATTGTTTTTTGTAAATACCAGGTACATACTATGTACATTAGAGTGGTTGTTATTTAGATTTTTTTGCGAAAATTACAAAGTAACACATATGATCTTTCATATAATAACTAAATAAAATAAATAATAAAAAGACACAAGTTTGTTCATTATTTATGTATATAATACCCTTAGAAAAGGAAAAATTAGTAACAAATAATATATTGAATTAAAGGCAATTAATTGGGCTTCCTTAATTTCAATTTCAAAATTATTAATACAATTTTTAGAGAAAATAACGGTTATTTGAAAAAAAATGGTAACACAGTTTTAAAAACAGCCATATCACAAAATATATGGAATTAATTTTTATGCACCATTTTATAGACTGTAAAATTACCTGTCATATGACATCAAAATATTTAAAATCCATAAAAAAATTCTTAACTTATACTGATTTTTAGAAAAGCTACATCCGCAACTTTCCATGACTATACCTCGGAAACCTAATGCGCGCGACATTTTTGTTTGATATATTCTTTTCTAAAATTAAAAACCACGTAACTTAAATTTAGTATTTCATATGAATTACAACAAAATGCTTTGTTTTTAAATTTTAAAAAACGAAAATCCAAATTTAAGGCTTTTCGCAAAAATAGCATTGTTGATTAGGTATTGTATTAAAATTTTTGATTAAATAGTACGAAAACATTAATTTTTTTTAATTATCAGTGATTAGTATTTAAGGTCGGGCTATTGTGCTGGCCACTTCACAACGGATACGTTGCTCTGCTGAAACCACGACTTTGCTAGTATGCTTGGGTATGGTCAAATGGTTAGGGTTGTGAGTTCATAGTGCATGAGTTCGATACTTGGTAAGCCAATTTTTTTATATTTTTTTTATCAGTGAAAAGTTTAAATACTTACAAGGTGACCACCAGGTTGCGACATCTCCGATTTGGATAAAATTTTTCCAAATGGTAGTTCACCTGAAATAAGAAAAGCCATTTTCGCCGTTTTTCATAATGCTCAAGGAAACCCGAGAAAATCGTGTTTAAAGTTTTCCCCTAGTTGTCTTATACAAAAAAAGTTAAAATGTTTTCAAATGGCAGCGTGGCATAGTGTGGAGTGAGTAATAGTATAAACCGGGGGGTTGCTGGTTCGCGCCCCGATTTTATTTTTACTTTTTTTTTACTTTTTTTTATTTGTTTTTACTTTTTAAAGAATAAGAAAAAAAAGAAAATTATATATACATATAAGATAATACTCTTTATTTATTGACAAAAAACTTATAAACAATTATACATTATGCATTTATGTTACAGTGTTCTGGATGATACCTATCATAAAAACAAATAAAACATAGACTTTCTGCAAAAAGAGCAGCATACAAATGCTAATTTTTTACAATCGCAAGATGTTTTAAATGAATTTGTGAAAAGCAAACTTCATTTACATTTAAAAATATCTTCTTGTTTTCGGTAATTCCAGAAGCATACCAGGCAAAGTAAAGCATATCTTGGTATATCGGTGCAGAAAGTTGGTGATGAATTAGCGAATGTGTTTTCAGGCAGTCGTCTCTCGATGTCAAATATCTATTTTCTTCCATAACTGTAGAGCAATTTTGAATTCTTTTTATAAAACTCTTTACCTGCCTGAGAAATAGACATCACAAGGTTGTACCAATGGCGTACATTTTGGTGGTACATATTGCTTTAATTGTACATGTAGGCCTTTTGGATTCGTCTTGAAATATTTCATCGTATAACATTGGATTTGTTTGTTCTTTCCAGGAGTCGATAAACAACAAAAATATATTGTCTTTAACGTAAGGCTTTAATAATTTTTTTAAAATGTTTTGTATAGTTCGGTTGATAATTTGCCGGATTTGCAAATAGAATATAATAAAATAGAATATTTGTTGAACTTGAAATAAACAACCGCTTAGCAACTAACAAGATGTAAAGAAACTAATTAAAAGCACATAGTACAGTCAAACCTGTTTAAGTGGGACCTGGATAACTGGGAAAACTCTATAAGTAGGAATTTTTTTGAGGTCCCTTCATTTTTGCGAACAAAAAGTGAGAAAAATGCTACCTCTGTAACTGGGACTCGATTTTCTAAAATTATATCATTTTTACCTCTATAACTGAAACAAAATTGTACATTACCTCGATAAGTGAGATTATTTAATCAGAAAGCTATTATAGCGAAATAATAAATGAGTCCTGGAATGAAATCGTAGCCAATAATGATGACCTACAACCTACTTTCTAACTTTTGATAACGCTGTAATGGTATCCGGAGAACAAGATGAAGATGATATCATTAAGATTGCCAAACTTAGTAGCCAGACGTCAAGCTGAATGTGCTATAGAAATTTCGATGACAATATTTTTGATAAGATTTATGATATAGAAAAAAATATTTCTCTTAATAACAATAAGAAACAAAGCAAAATGACAGACTTTTTCAAATGAAAATGTATTCTTTTAACGTAAAGTTTTTCTTCCTTACAAAAGAGAACTCATTTGCATTCTTTTTTTTTGTTTAATATAATATATGATATTGAAGATTAATTAAAAATCTGTGTAAATTAATAGTCTTTCAATTTTACCTCTTTAAGTTAGATAACGGCTTCTTCGACCCGACTAAGTGGGAAACTCTATAAATGAGAAACTTCTATAAGTGGGAAAAAATTTGTGGTCCCTTGCAATCCCACTTATCCAGGTTTGACTGTACTAATGATAAAGAGAAGCATAATAGAGTGGTATAATTATTTTAAAACATAAAATAAACATTTATTTCTTAACAATAATATAATATAATATATTATATATAATATATTGTATATAATATAATATATTATTGTTAAGAAATAAATGTTTATTTTATGTTTTAAAATAATCATACCACTCTATTATGCTTCTCTTTATCATTAGTACTACTATTCTCGCGAATAGTTATGTATGTACACACCTGCTCAAAATAATAGGTACATTTCTCAGTTTTTAGTTTAAACTCTATTACAAAAATAATTTGGAAATATAGAGGAAAAATCGTAGTGGTAACGTGAATAACACAATGTGGTAGCACGATCTTCAGTAAAACAAATCATTTAATTCCCCTAAGTTTTGAACGTTTCGACTTACTGTGTATAGTTTGAAAATTTGCCTGCTCAAAATAATTGGTTCTAATTTTGGTTTGATAATTTGTTTTTTTAAATTTTTTTGAGCTTTCCTTAGAAGAAAAATCTTAAAATGCAGTGAATTAACAGCAAAAAATTTTAGTTGAGATGGGTCAGACTGGCTTTAAACTTGAAAAAAGAAAGAAAATTTCTTTGATGCAGCTTGCAGGTTGTTGAATATATCTCACAATTTTGTGAGAAATGTATTTAAAAATAAACCGCAAAGAGAAACTCGTGGTAGACGATCAAAAACCGCTCCAACAGATGATCTTTTTATTGAAAGTATCGAAAAAATAGGCATATTTAAATCTTCAAAGACAATTTTAGCAGAAATTGGGGACGCGGTTACCGCTCAAACAATTCGACGACGTTTACTAAAGGTAACCCTACCTGGGCGCATAGCTAAAAAAGTTTCTTTGCTACGGACAAAAAAATTGAGCATGAGGCTAAATTTTGCAAGGGATGATGAAAACTGATCATGACCAGAACGGCAGAAAAAGTGGCGTTATACCTTAAGAAGAGATGAAACTAAGATTAATTTATTTGGAAATGATTAAGAAAAGAATGTGCGACGGCCTAAAAGTAAGGAGTTTCACGGCAGGTTCACAAAAAAAAAACTTACACACGGAGGCGGAAATATTATGGTGTAGTAGTGTTTTCCTTAATATGGGATAGGTCCTATATTCCGGATAACGAGTAAAATGACAGCAGCCGAATACAAAGGTATACTCGAAAACGCAATGCTGCCCTATTCTGAGGAAAACATGCCCTTGCTTTGGATCTATCAGCAAGATAACAACTCAAAACACACCTCCTGTGTTTGTGAAAAAATGTTTTGAGGACAATAAAGTCAACGCTGGCCGAGTCAGTCACAGGATTTAAAGCAGATAGAAAACCTATGGGGGGGCCTTAAGGAAGAAAAAAAGCAAAAAAAAACTTTCACAAATACGGAGCGATTTTGGGAGTGCGTCCAAGAAATGTGGTATAAGATACCCAAAGAAACCTGCCAAACTCTAATCAAAAGTATCCCAAGAAGAGTTGTGAAAGTTATCCAAAATAGAAGTGGATATACTAAATAATGAAAGTGTAAACAAAAAGTTCATATCTTTAACATTTTCTTTTGTTTTTCTGTATATCTTTCCGGTGTACCTATTATTTTGAGCAGGCAAATATTGAGCAAATAGTATTCATTGACCTCAACTTTCGTACCTTATGGTATTTCTTAAAGAATTTCTACTTTTTTTATATATATTATATAAAGGCCACGAAGATATCTGCATTTTTGTTTTCTTAAAAATTTTGAATAAAAAGTTTTTCCGTTGAGTTGAATTTTTAACTCTACGGTGTACCTATTATTTTGACCAGGTGTGTATATGTATTGTATATAATGTTTTATATAATAATATAACTAACAAAAAAAAAAAATAAAAAAAAAATTTAAAAAAAGTAAAAAAAAAATTTTAACAAAAGTAAAAAAAAAACTTGCATGAACCGGGACGCGAATCAGCAATCCCCCGGTTTATACGCTAACTCACTCCACACCAGTGTTGGCATGTGCATATTTCAAAAGGTATCAAAGCCTGGCAGAAAAAGTACCAAAATCATAAAAATAGTACTAAATATCGGAAATAGAAGGAAAACACAAGACACAGATTATTTTTCAAATTCAGTATTGTGTATAAAAATAAACTTAATACTTTTTATATACATTTAGTCTGACTCAGTGTCTGTTTTATTGTAATTTGACATGTTACTTTAATTTATTTCTTTTTGCAATTAAAGCAGTTACATTTACTTGCTTTTAATAAATTTTGTCTCCAAGATTTCCGAAACTGTTTTTAACTTCAGTCTATTTCGAAGATTAGTTTCATTTAAATCAAGTGACGAAAATATTATTTCGACACTCGCTGAAGAATGGCGTATGAATAAAAGCCCTTTAGCAATCCTCGAAACGTTTAGAAACAGATGCTCATGAAACTATTCACCAACCTTCCTTTTATACCAAAAATCGGTTATTGATAAATTTCGGACATTATCTTATATTATAGTGGCAAGATAAATTTCGAAATTGGTAATAAGTACATATTGAATTTGTCTTTCCTCCTATGTTCCACATAGATTTTAAAGCAAACAAAATAGTACCAAAAAAGATGGGTTTCCGGAAAACCTATGAAAATAGTATCAATTTTGGTACTAAAGTACCGTCTGTGCCAACACTGCTCCACACTATGCCACGTTGCCACTTGAAAAGACAACTAGGGGAAAACTTTAAACACGAATTTCACGGTTTTCCTTGAGCATTGTGAAAAACGGCGAAAATGGTTTATCTTATTTCAGGTGAACTACCATCTGGAAAAATTTTGTCCAAATCGGAGATGTCGCAATCTGGTGGTCTCCTTGTCAGTAATGACTCATGCAATACTTTTGGTATGACATCGTCGTGATAAAAATCATGTACTACAGAGGCGATAGAAATCCTATGAGATAGATGAAAGCTTAGGTTACTATCGATGACCGAAATCTGCAGAGATAATTTCGATTTCCCAGCGCACGTTAAACTCTAAAATTCATACATCTAGTCGATACTTACGAGTTCTGAATTAAAAAAAAAATTAAATAACATAATTGGTGATAAAAATTATTTTCCCTATGTTCGGACCTTAACGATAGCTTTCCTTTATGACAAAAACTTTTTTTTTTATTTTTAAATTTGATCAATTTTATAACCAAATAACATATACAAAAACTAATAAATATGTACTTTCAATACCTCCCCCATAGGTTAATCTAGAAGCTGGATTGTCTTTGGGCAAATCGCACCATGTCATTGACGTAGCAAACTTAGTGAAATCGTTTTTCCGCGAACTACCGGAGCCACTCATACCATTATCTCTGCAAGAAACTCTTCTAAGGAGTTTATTAATTGGGGAAAATCACGTAAAAGCGATTCTGTTAACTTGTCTTTTGTTACCGTCACTTACAATCAACACGCTCGCATTCTTCATGCAATTTCTACACACGGTGTCTCAAAGCTCACATTTGAATAAAATGTCAATAGAAAACTTGGCCATTATATTTACGCCAGGAATAATGCCATTTTCAGACATCACCAGCCATCGTTTTGACAATCACGTTAAAATGGTGCAGCTTCTAATTGAAAATGCGTACTCAATCGGAACAATTCCTGACTGTATTAGTGACAAACTGCAAATTCATGAAATCATATCTAACACGCCGTCTAAATCGCGCTCCTTTGAAGCTTTGGAAATAGTTACACAAAAAAAGAAGAAGAAAAGACGCAGCGGTTCGCTAACTCGTAATTGTATTTGAGTTGACACGTTTTAATTTAACTGAAAACTTTTGTTGCATATTTTTCAGAGATGTTCAACGGGCTTCGGAAAATTGTTGGCTCTGCAATAGGCAGTTCTGAAAACTTGGAAAACACGCCTGAGCACAAGACAGCAAACTCCAACACATTGGCAACAGATCAACAACAAAAAAAAAAGTCAGTCAACACCGCCGCCACACCATGTATTAAATCAACAAAGAAAAGAAAATTTACTGAACCCGTCTGTGCTTTTAGTGCCAAAAAAAAGTAAATATACAATGAGTTCATATGCATGCACATCAGACCTGTAAAAAGTCGTACCAACTTCAACAACTTGTATGTGTGATTACCCTCAAGTACCAAGTTAGCCAAATCAAAACCTTTTAAATAATTTTCTAATATCTAAATTACGTGTGCTTTAGGATTAATAGTAGATTATTTAGTGCATAAAATTAAAATTTAATAAGTTGCAACTATTCTCCAAAGAGCAATTTGTTTTTAAATGAGTAAAGTCTGTGTAATCAAATACAAACTGATGTTTGAATCTAATAAAAGTGGCTTGATTACAACACTTAAGCTTTCCATTCAATCCAAAAGTGTCAACTTTATTTTATAAAATGCTGGTTACCAAAAATCAGTTTCTATCGATCTATCTCTATCCCTCCATCTCTTACCCAAATTCAAAGTTTTTGGCCTCTATAGGATGTGCCGCGTACAATTTTATAAATCTACCCACATTCAATTCAGATGAATGTTTTATCAAAACTCGACGCATATGATTATTCATAAATCTTAAATGATGATTCCAAATAAATCTATCCGTATGAAGAGGTTTTTACACAAAACTCGAAAGGATTTATTTCTTCTCTAAAATTTTAGATCTAATATATTTTTTTACTTAAGGCATACTTTTCAATCAGGAAAGTGTAGCATAGAATCGAAATTCCTATTAGTTTCATTGCGGGTGTCCCTCTAAACGCGAAGATGCTTCGAAAACTGTGAACTGAGAACATTTTCGATCCTCGAAAATAATTCATATGTACCAAGTTACCAAGTTACGAAAGTTTTCCAGGTAAATTTGATGAGAAAGCAGCTTTGAAAAGTCGGAAAGTGAATAAGTCTAGATGTTTGTCGAAATAATTTGCTGTCAAATTTTCTCAGAACTTTTGTTTGTTTTTCTATTTGCGTTTTGTTATTTATTAACTTATTCTACCTATTTTGATACATTTTTTCTTTTTGGTGTGATACATTTTTTTTCCATGGCTGCGGCAACACTGATCAAACTGTCAAATTGCCATTTCTTATTCGTTTGCTTTGATAAGGGTGTTCCCGTAAGCAAGCTCGAAAACTTTTTAGCTTTGCATGTTTTTCGAGTTTTCGCGTTCAGAAGAATACGCGATTTGTGGTTAAAGAAGTATTAATGTTTTTTTTTTATTATTTTGCCCTGTAATTACCTACACGGTATTTAAAAAAAATTTATTGAAACTTACTTTCAGTTTATCTGTAAATTGATATTTAAAATTACATAATTTACCGTTAGGACACAAAAATATTTAAAATTATTTGGATTAAGAAAGTTGATTTTAGCGACTGATTATTTTATAATTAAACATTATTTAATCGAACTTACAGTCATTAAGCAAAGACCAATATTGTAAATTTTTACTTATTGATCAATGTTATTTTTCAACAAACATGACAAAGATAACAAATGGAACAATTTTAACATGGTAATTGGTGACATGTTTCGGCTATTACCAATAGCCTCCTCAGACCAGTTTAGTTAATTCTGTACATGGACTCGAACCCCTGACCGTTCATGCATTGCAATAGTATCGATAGTCGCGATAGTGCAAGACTATCGATTTTATCGATAGTTTGCAAACTCTAAATGTGGCTATTAATACTCTAAAAATCTGTCCTCAGAGGACGTTGTATAAGATTATAGCTTGAAATGTATGCCAAATTATTAATCATTTTGCACCTTTTCTTTAAAAAATAAAATAACGAAAGAATGAAGTAAGAAAAAAGTAAAGCAGTCGGTTGTGACTGATTTCTTTAATAACCACCAAATGTGTTGTAAGACGTATTATTTTTATTTATTATAAATGAATATCTTAACTTTCTTTTTGTTTAAATTACTGTTATAAAGTTCGTTGTTCCTTTTTATCTGTTTTAAACAAATGTTTCATGTTGAATGTTTAAATGATTTTGTATAGCAAAATAATAGCTACAGTGTCGTGAATGTCTTAGTCGTATATATTTCTCTTTTCGCAACACTTTTCATTTCCCTAACCCCCGCGCAAAGCGAGGGACAAGTGTACTCATATTTTTTAGATTAAAAGGTTAATAATGATTTTGTTTTAGCGACCTTTATAAATTTATTATTATTGTTCAGCTGGCTCGAGGTCAATTTTGAATTAAAAACAGATTATTGTATTTTTATTTTTAATATATTTCACCAATATTTGCGATCATCATCATCATCATCAGGGTGATTATAAATGCGAGCTTATTGCAACACGGAGTCACTACAACGTCACTACACGGAGTCACTACGACTCATATTTTTCAGCATAAAAGGTTAATTTCCTTCTAGTCATTTAATTTTATTCGTTTTCGATAAATCACCTTGAACTGAACTGCAATTTGAACTGAAGTTCACTTAACTGCACAATCGGGGCGTAATTCAAATTTTGCGGGAATTTTAGGACACCCAAAGGAAAAAAAGCAAGCTTAATCAACAAACGTTCTTTCTGTTCTGACTCTAAGGCATTAACCCGGGCCCTTAAATCAGAATTTTTGATGACCTCGTATATATATATTAAGAACATTATTGATCAAACACGTGGTCATTTTTGGTTTCAGCGGCCCAAAACTAGAACCTAAACCTTTAGATATTGTAACTAATTTTAATTTGTTATTTATGTGCACTCAATTACAGGTCTGGTACAAGTAAATATTTCTTAAAAAATTAATAGGTAACATGCTGAATTTATGCTCTTTCAGAAAAGACTTACTCGCTCTACTTCCAAACAGCAGTGGTGGATTTTTGCCAAATACTCCTCTAACAAAGTAAGTCAAACATTTTTATTTTCTCTTATTTGCTAAAGTAACTTAGAAGTGTGCAGTATTAGAGTAGAAAACTAAATTTATGTATTGTAAAATTTTAATGTCAAGGCATTGTATTCCTAAATCAAAAACTAGGCCGTAACCACAACAGGAGCTGAGTCTCTGGCCCATATTAAGGGACAGCAAAATGTATCATATAATATTTGAGAAGGAGGTGAATAAAGTTATTAACAAAATCCTTTTCGGTTTTGTTTTTGCTCATCAGCTTGATATAGATGGAGCGAAAGCTCTATTTCACCTTCAATTTTTTTGTTCTTTTTTGATAATTACTTATTTCAGCGTCCTTCCCTTTGAGATTCTATTAGTATATTATACTGCTCGTCGCTCTAGGCAACATTTACATGGATAAGGACATCAGCCGTTGCGGATACATTTTCTTAAAGTTATAGAAAGTTGAGAACCATTTGATAAATTTACACAATAATAGTCAACTCAAAGTTGAACTTTGAACACCAAAAATGTTCTATGGAACTTTTTATATAAACAAGGGTGACTTCCATAATGCATCCGATGCAGTTTAGATACAAAGTCATAAGTTCCAAAATTGCAATAGTAAAAATTGAATAATCTAAACAGTTTCAAAACCCATCCCTATTATAATCGATGCGCAACAGCTAAGCAAACAGCGCATCAGTCTTTTTATCGATGCATAGTTTTTTGACGTTTATTTTAACGCGATGGCGTCTCCACAGAGGTTAGAAAATGTTTGTTAAATATCTATGGATTTATTTATGTTATTAATATTTATATACGAAATTAATTTGGCTGAAATTTTTTTTATGGGTTCTGTATCAAAAAAGAATAGATATGTACGTATTCGAGGATTTCTTTAAAAAAAATTTTTAAATAGAGCGATTTCAAATTTTGAGAATTTCGTTATTTTTGGCTTGGAGGCTCACTTTCACAATTCATAACTCCGGTTCTGTTATAGCTAGAAAATTGATTTTATTTTCATTTTAAAGAAAATAAACTTTAATAAAAAAAATATTTGTTTTAAAAATTATTTACAAATTAATATTGTTATAAACAATTTAAATGTTAAATTGATTTTTAGGAATTTCCCCCACCCTGTATCAAATTTTTAATACGAACATCGTGTTCTACGTCAAATTTCCTATCGAAAACGTATTTTTTTTTAATGAACAAACTATTATTACTATAAAATTTTGAGAATTTCGCGATTTTTGGCTTGGAGACTTTCACACTTTCAAAAATTCATAACTCCGGTTCTGTTAAAGCTATAAAACTGAGATTAATTTCATTGTAAAGCCAACAAAATTAACTTAAGACCAACCAAATCCATCTCAAACCATGCAGTCGGAGTGACCTCAAATTGCGGAATTGGTTGCCGATTAAATATGTTGTTTTTCAAAGTAATAAAGGAATTATACCGTTCATCGATTTGATTGAAAATTATTTTTTGCGAAGTTATGCCCATTTAAAGTTTTAGTGTCAGCTTGAAAAATCGTTGAAAATTGTTTCAAAATAGTCGCATTTTCATCCAAATCAAAATAATTAACTTTCATCTTCTGATTCTAATAGAGCTTCTGATTCTCTGTCAGAATCTTTAAGAAATTTTGAAAATTGTTGAAAATTGGCGGAATTATAGCGCTTTTTTTGAAAAAAAGGAAGCTGATTTTCTCAAAAACCCCAATATTTTTTTCGCTTAAAATTTTATTGTGGATTTGTATTAATATGATAGAGAAATGACATGAGTTTAATGCCTGTTAACCCACATTTGAGGTCAGGAGATTTTTTCCCCCAAAATGAAAATGTAAATTTTTTTTTTCATCATTGCCAAGCCACTCTACGGCACTATTTTCAAAGCAAATAATAAACAACATTCCAAATTACTTTCTGCAAGTCCTGCTTGCATGCAATTTGAGGTCACTCCGACTGCATGGTTTGAGATGGATTTGGTCTTAAATAAAAAAATATTTTTGTTTAAAATTATTAACAAATTAATATTGTTATAAACAATTTAAATGTTTAAATGAATTTTTAACAATTGCTC
Organism: Meiosimyza platycephala; assembly: GCA_963662105.1. Classification (NCBI taxonomy): domain Eukaryota; kingdom Metazoa; phylum Arthropoda; class Insecta; order Diptera; family Lauxaniidae; genus Meiosimyza; species Meiosimyza platycephala. Next base: position 37,672,439 of record OY759209.1, on the reverse strand, counting down.
CCATTCTGTATCAAATTTTTAATGTCACCATCACCATTTTTGAAAGTGAGGCTCCAAGCCAAAAATCACGAAATTCTCAAAGTTTGAACTCGCTTTATTTTGAAAAATTTTTTTTTTTAAATAATCCTCGAATACGTATCTCTTCTTTTTCGATACAGAACCTATAAAAAAAATTTCATCCAAATCAAAAATACGTTGACAGAAAAATGTTCGGTTTGTAAAGAACGTCTCACATACATATACAGCTCCGTGCAACTAATTAGGGACACTAAATAAGCATTGAAACTTTTGGTAATATTGCTTTTTTTTATTTATAAAAAAAACACTGAAATTTGTGTAGAATTAGCTTGAATAACTCATTACCTTTCTTAAAAAAACATTATATTTCTATTATTTACCCAAATTTTTAAAATTATGTAAGAAACTTAAATACATAACCAAAGAAGTCGTGCATGTAATTAGGGGCACACAATGTTCTTATATCTATTTAAGGTTTTCTGTTATTTTTTTGGAGTTTTATCAATATTTTGTTGCAAAGCCATTGTTATCAGTTACTGTTTGACATCTGCGAGACATTGACTCCAATAAATTCTCACAAACACTGCTTGGAACTGCTTCCCAGAATTTCTTAGTTTTGGCGTACAGCTTATCAACGTTGCTTATCTTGAGCAAGCTTACTTTGCTTTTTACCACTTGCCATAAGTTCTCGATTGGATTGTGATCAGTGCTGCAAGATGGGCAGTCCAATACAGTAAGTTATTTGCCAGTAAACCATTGATTCACTTGCCGAGCAGTGTGCTTCGGATCATTGTCTTGATGAAATATCCAAGTTACGGGCATATTTTCATCCGATTATGGCAGCATTACATTCTTTAGGATTCCAATTTATTGAAAATCGCCCATTCTTTAGTGTAGATCGGGTGTACTTTGGGTCAAACTCCTTTGACTACTTAGGGCGGCGGACATATTTTTACAATCGGGTGACACTCTATTTATTTTAGTTTCGTCTAAAAACAACGCATTTCAATTCCTTTGCATTCCAATGACGATACTTTTTGGCAAACGAAGTCAAGGTTGAAATCGTAAAAAAAAATTATACAATTATGGCCGATATTTGGTCTGCCGCACAGAAAGATTAGTATGTCATATCCAAAACAAAACGCGAAAAATTGTGGAGAGTGTGGGTCGCACGTGTAAAGCTATCATCAAAAACAAAGTCTACAAGATCTCAATGATCTAAATGTTTTTGCATACCAAAAAGTCAACAAATGCAATTTGAACACGATATTTTCTCTTTTTCTCCAGATTGTGCCATTTATGTGTCCCGCTCATTTCATCAGTTTTTTTACATTTTGATAATTTTTTTTGGTTAATGGATTATAGCTGAAGTTCGTATTATTATTAAATATGAAGGATATATATTTTCAAAAAACCAAACTCTTGTTGTTTGTCAATAATATTTACGATACTGTAGCGTTAAAAAAAAAATTTAAAAAAATGTGCCATTTATATATCCATAGCTGCATGTATGTATATTTCCATATTAAAAAATGTGATATGACACATGACATAATTTTTTGCGCATAAGGCTACTTATTAAAGATTATTTTGTCAACGTTTGCGGAGAAAAACTCTTTTCATATGAAATAGAAAAAAATTGCCCATTAAAATATCGGCATAATTTTGCTTTAGGGGCGATGCTCCAAAATTTTTTTTATTTAGAAACATGGAGTTTTACTCCCTAAAACCGAGTCTGAAAAAAAAAGTCAGTCTCTTATGGCTTCCGAGATAATATTGGTCAAAGTTTAAAATATCATGAACCCCCCACCTTGTATAAATAAATTGTGTAAAATTTTTTTATTATTTGTTTATTTTGTGTATACGTGTTTTGCGTTATTCTTATGTAAAATTTCTGCGGCTAGTAGGTATTGGATATTTTATAGACTGATCCGCGGTCGAAGACCGCCGCGAAGCCGGTGTTGGATTTTTGGAGTTAAATACTAAGCTGCGGCCACAGGCCGCCTACTTACCCTAGTTTTTATATAACGTGTGGTGAATGAAATCTGGACAAACGCTAAGTGGTTCAAATAATATATTAAAATTTTTTTATTCAATTTGTTTTTTATTTATTTAAGTACATTTAAGCTCGATTATAATTTATAAAAAATAATTTACTCCATATTTACTCATATTTTAAGAGGTAGTTTTCTCATAGACTCCTGAATTCCATTTGTATCGATTCTTATCAGGTTTAATTTATTTGTATTAACTAAACAATCAAAATTTTTTTTATTCTTGTGGTTCTTGAGACTTAAATCGTAAATGTAGACTGGGATTCCATTTTTGTTGATGACCGACCAGGTACAAAGTACACATATGTATGTACGATTTAAGCGTAAAAATATCGCAAATTGTGAAAGACCACGGCTTAATAATGAAATTAAAAGTATTAGCCGTGTTTTATTCGCTTTGGTTAAACCTAAAAGTGAATGAAACGCAAAAGTTTTACCTTTTTTAATTCTGGTTCTGACTACTAGGAGGCATGACAGTGTTCTGTTTTAAAATCAGAGCCGTTCTGGTGGCCGGAAAACTCGTATGGTTGAACGAGGCTTAACACGGTAAGGGGCCTCACGCATCAGTACATAATTTTTATTTTATTCCAAAAAATTGGTATCAATTACTTTTGCACTGATCTATAGCGTCATAGACGCTTATACCAACGTTTTTTCTTTCGTTTTCCGAGAATAGAAAAACATCGACGATGGACGATGAAGAACAAATCTATTTGACATTATAATTAAAAGGAAAAATGAAAGAACCGAAGCGGCGATTAATGATTTGTTTTTGTTTTTATTATGTTACTTTATTTAAATATTTGGGCCTAGCACTTACTGCATGCATAAGGCCCCGCGTGACCTAAAACCGTAACTGCAAAATTCAAGCAATTCTGCCACAAATATTTCATTATTTTAGGTTTGTGTCTAGAACTACTTGCTATGTGCGACATCTATTCTTCTAATTCAGCATAGACAAAAAAAGTTCAATCAATTGAACTAGAAATTGAGCTGGTTCACGCAGTTGTATGAAATTTTGGTTTAACCAAAACGAATAAAACACAGCTATTATCACGCTATAAAATTCCAGAGTATTTTCAAAGTTTTACTCTTTTGAAAAAGGAAGTGGTAAAAATTGTAGGTTAGTTTAGGTTTGGGTGCCGGCCGCATAGTATCACATTGACCACAGGGGTCCATAGTGTTACCACAAACTCTCCACTTCAGTCTTATTAGTAAATTCTGGTCCTTTCATTATGGTGCTCGTCCAATATGATGATACCTGTTATTACAGCAAATCTTTTAATTTCACTTAGGTGGACTTTTGTTAGTTCCTTCAAGGATAGCAAGGTGCAAGAGGAAGTTGAACACCTTCGTCGGGCATATAACAATTTATACACCAGTCATTGAATACTATGCCTAACTTAAAAGCATGATGCCCACTAAAGAGTGGCCAGTTACAACGTTCAATAAACTTCTATCACTCCGGGTTAAGAGTAACAAATATTTTGTATTCATTTTATGGAAACGGAGCCAAAAATGTTTTGTGGTGGAAGAGCAATCCCACCTCTTTGTCGCTATTGAGAGTAGATCTCCATCATTTAATAGTACAAATGGTAAAAAAAAATAAAACTAAATTATGAAAAAAAGTTTGCTTCAACGGGTGATAGTAAAGATTCTTGGAAGGTAATTTAATGTAAGATATAGGGATAAGTAATTCTAATCCACAATCAGTGACCGTGTAACAAACCTCGATGATCAAGAAAATGATTTTAGTTTTTCACATTTCGATCTGCCAAATCGAATTCTCGATAGTGGCTTGGCACTGAATCCGAAAATATCTCAATTACAAGCAATAAACTTTAACAAAGAAGTTTTTGAAAAATATTTTACCAAATTCAGTCATTATCAAACACCGATAATCATATGTAGTTACAAAAATCTGTCAATGCTTTTAAACAAGCACGACAAATAACTGATTGACTAATTTAACCTGGTATGCAATTAGTGACATATTTTTTCGGCACATCTGGACAACGCTCTTTAAAGGGTTTTTAGATTAAAAATCGCAAATTTTGTCGAAATGATTTTTTTTTAATTAAAGGTAACTAAAATGCCAACAAATCGTCGGAGCCTGAATTTCTAAAAATAGAAATAGTTTTTTATTATTTGAAGTTAAACATTTTTTTCTTTTTTGGCGTTCAACTTAAGACGATGTTTTTTTTTTTAATTTCGGGCTCCAAGTATCTGTTAAAATTTTAGAAAGTTTTCATTAAAGAAAAAAATAATTATTTTCGACAAGAAAACAAAAAAATATTAAAATAAAATATCGTGCAGTTCACACGTGGTAGAAGTGAAACCTTTAGAAATCTAAGTTGACGGGATCTAGAATAGCTACATCAATAAATAAATAAAGTACTAAGGCGTGAAAAGATTTCCTATTTTGTTTAACTACCAAAGTCTTGCCATGATAGTAAAGATGCAAGTAGGAGCTCATACATATAACCGAACATATCGTTCAAAAACTTTTTGCGAGAATCTTCGTGGGCAACTTTATTTCGACAAAATTGTGAGTATGGAATTTCAGGCAGTGCATCCGCTTAAGATTTACCTGAAAAGCAATTCACAAAATGCGATGAGGCTTCAGGACCAATTCAAAATACAGTAAATTTTGCATATACAAAAATATTCGGGTTCTCACAATGATTATTTTCAATTGAGGTATCATATTGCACATTTAATACATCCACCTTTTTATGTTATTCGATTTTTTTCTGTCGAAAGTCACAACTTTTTTCAGCATTAGTTTTCGGCATACCAACGATTTTTTGGCATTTTTGTACGATTTAATTAAAAAAAAAAGAAGTAAATTTCGACAAGAATTGCACTCTCTAGAATTTTTGAACCAAAATACTCAATTTGTGTCTAAAGTAAAACGTCTAAAAAAGTTATATTCCAATACACAGCTATGGATATATAAATGGCACATTTTTTTATATTTTCTTTCTAATGCTACAGTATCGTAAATATTATTAACAAACAGCAAGTGTTCGGTTTTTTGCAAAGATATATCCTTCATATTTAATAATAATACGAACTTCAGCTATAATCCATTAACCAAAAAAAAAAAATTATCAAATGTAAAAAAACTGATGAAATGAGCGGGACACATAAATGGCACAATCTGGAGAAAAAGAGAAAATATCGTGTTCAAATTGCATTTGTTGACTTTTTGGTATGCAAAAACATTTAGATCATTGAGATCTTGTAGACTTTGTTTTTGATGATAGCTTTACACGTGCGACCCACACTCTCCACAATTTTTCGCGCTTTGTTTTGGATATGACACAGTGATGGCATTTGGGTCTTGTGAAAATGTACTGAATCGAGACTTCAAATGTACTTTTTGGAGCCCGAATGTACTTTTTTGTCTTGAACACCCAATTTTCCAAAAATGTACGAAATTGTTCTAAAATTTACTATCAAAAAAAAAAAAAAGGTTCTCACTTTTCCCATCTCAAAAACCCTAGCAAAACTAGATAAATTTCACATTAAATTAATTACAAAATCTTCACATTGCTCAATTATTTTCATTTACAAAAAAAAAACGTATTTATATAATAGAATAATTATATTATGTACATAAATCTTCTCATTGCGGTTATTTTCATTTACTAAATAACAAAAAAAAAGTTTAATATTATAAATTGTCCAAATGTACCGGAAATGTACTGAAAATGTGGTAAAAATTTGGCGAATGTACTGAAAATGCCTCAAATGCACCGAATGTACTGAAAACTTGTCGAATGTACTGACAACGATCATTCAGGACGCAAATGTACCGAAAAAAGTACAAATGTACCGAAAATGCCATCACTGATATGACATACTAATCTTTCGGTGCGGCAGACCAAATGTCGGCCATATTTGTATAATTTTTTTTTACGATTTCAACCTTGACTTCGTTCTACAGGTTCTCTATTGAAATTAAGTCAGGGCTCCGTGCTGGCCAATCCAAAACGTCGATCTTTTCCGCACAAAACCAATTATTCCCTACTTTGGAGGAGTATTTAGTGTCATTATATGGCAAGAATGTCCACTTAATTGGCATGGAATGAATTGCATGTGGTTCCATATGGTTTGTCAATGTGTCCAAATATTGAAACTTATCCATTTTGTTATTTTTTTTATAAGCGGACCTACACCATGCCAACATTTTGATAATTTTTTTTTTTGGTTAATGGATTATAGCTGAAGTTCATATTATTATTAAATATGAAGGATATATTTTTGCAAAAAACCAAACACTTGTTGTTTGTTAATAATATTTACGATACTGTAGCATTAGAAAGAAAATATAAAAAAATGTGCCATTTATATATCCACAGCTGTAACAATGTTATTAATTTTTTGAAACGGTAATTTAGTTTTATCCCACCCTGTATATGCCCTGCAGCTAAATTTGAAACCAGTCTCAAAAAGTAATGCACAGAACGGCAGTTAAAGGAAAAAAACAATAATTTAAAAATGACTACATTTCGCAAAATCACTTGAATTTCAATTATTGGTTGATTATGATGCATTGCAAACTAAATATAAGTTTTGTTTTTTAGACGTTTTATTTTAGACACACATTGAGTGTTTTGGTTTAAAAATTCTAGAGAGAGCAAATCTTGTCGAAATTAACTTCTTTTTTTTTTTAATTAAATCGTACAAAAATGCCAAAAAATCGTTGGTATGCCGAAAACTAATGCTGAAAAAAGTTGTGATTTCGACAGAAAAAAAACGAATAACATAAAAAGGTGGATGTATTAAATGTGCAATATGATACCTCAATTGAAAATAATCATTGTGAGTACCCGAATATTTTTCATATGCAAAATTTACTGTATTTTGAATTGGTCCTGAAGCCTCATCGCATTTTGTGAAGTGCTTTTCAGGTAAATCTTAAGCGGATGCACAGCCTGAAATTCCGTACTCACAATTTTGTCGAAATAAAGTTGCCCACGAAGATTCTCGCAAAAAGTTTTCGAACGATATGTTTTGGTCATCCATATAATTTTACTATGTATGTACCTCTTTTACATGTTATGGACTGGCGATTTTTATATTGCTATGAATGAAAATGAATTCGTGCATGTGTTAAATTTAAGAAAAATGCATACTGCACATCAAAACGAAACACGAATTTGTTACTAAAAACTTATATTTCAATGTTATTTTTTTCAGGGAACCGAAAAAATCTCGTCTAAGTTTGGCAGGTCGCAAACATATAAAAAGCATTTCCAATAATCCTATGGCTTCTACAATGGAACGTCGTTGGAGCATTGTAGGTTCAGGTTGGTCTAAAAGTAAAAAATCAACAACAGAAACAAAAAAGGATACTATTGAGAATAAAGATTTTCCTTCTGAAACGTCTTCTATCAAGCATCTTAGTTCTGTCATTTCAATGCCCTGTTTTTCCAAAATTGATGTACCGACAATTGAACATCCCGTTGTGGAAAACATAAGTTTTGTGAACAGTGCTTCCTGTACTGATTGCAGTGAAATTTGTGCCGAACTTTCCGATGCTGATTATGTTCAAATACCCAAATACGAATATGAAGCTATGAAAGAGCGTGTAGCTGCGATTGAAACACGAATTTCACAAGAATTCGGATCAATATGCAAAACACTGCAACGTTCATCTTTTTCATCGACAGATGACGTTGATAAAAGCCTTAGCGGTCCAGAACGTGTTGAAAACAAATACAATCAAGTCATCACCGACACTGAAATTTTGACATCTCCCACAACAGAACATCTTGCGCAACGCCTGAGTCGTGGATTAAATATACGTCGTAGTAGCGAAAATCGAATAATGCGGTCACCAAGCGCCAGAAAAATTGGAACAATGCGTAGACGATCTCAAGAAAAAGTTCGTCTCTCAAGAAATCAAACATGGCACATATGTTCCACAACGAACAAGTTACCATTGAACGAGTGTGAAATTCTACCTGTAGTGCCACTAAATAGTTTTTATTCAAAACGGAATCTGAAAAGAGGGCGCCCAAATACAATGGCCACAGGTTTGCATCAGCATCAACAGCAATTCACTCCGGCTAATGATTCAAAATATACATTTGAGGAAACTATTTCAAATGAAAACTGGACTGATGGCGAAAACTTTTTTAATGTACTGCCAAAAAGTGATATTGAAAATCAATACAGTGAAATTAAAACACAACAATTTAATGATAATGTAGGCACACCAATGAAACAAATATGTAACAATACCGACAACATAAAGACACCCATGTTACCACCAAAATCAGTGCCACGAAAAATGAACAGCAGTAAAACCCCAAGTTCATCTATAAAAATGTCTTCTGCTTCCAAAAATGGCATTAAGAATTTGGCTTTGGAGTCGACTACAATTAATGAAGACGCCAATGTACGTGTATCAATTGCACGCTTGCGTGCACAAAATGCTGGAATGGTGATGGCAAAGGCCAAACTATTTGATGGACTAGGCCGCAACCACCGCTCTGAGGATGAAATAGATTTTGCGATAACCCAAACAAACGATTTTATTCACCATAAGAATTCATTTGGCATGTCATGTCCAAATAATTTGAAGCAAAAAAATGGTTTAGAGATTAAAAGAAAAACATGTATGAAAGCGCATGTAACGGCATTGTTGGACTCACCACCAGCCTTAAGCCAAAAGAAGGACTTCAAATGTAAAAGTCCCTTTTTTGAACAAAGGCGTCAAAAACCCAGAGTGGCTACAAGTTTTCCAAATAAAAACTTTTTAAATACCGTTCTATCGGACAAAAGTTTGGTCCAGCCACGTAAAGGCTGTGAGGGTCTAAATATTCGTAATATTACGTATAATAAGCAAATATATATCACTCAACCTAGCGCATCCAGTACTTGTAAACAATTGAGTGTAAACTCCCCTCGCCGAGCACGTACCAATCGAGCAGTACTTAACCATTCACGCCCTCATACACATTTAAAATCCATACAGAGGAATTCCCCAAAACAAGTAAAGGTCAAGTCGAACAGTAAAAAAGCCAACTAGTTAATAAAAAAAATTGTTATAATATGATTAATTTGTAATAAATAATTAAATTCCGCCAAGTATTATGTTTAATAATAAAAAGTGCAGCAAAGCATCTGTTAAAGACTCATATAAAATATGTATTCTATTGTTGTCAGAAAATTATAAATAAAATATTACTTGTGAATTAAGCAATAAAATATTTTCAAATGAGGTTGTAAAGTAGTTAGTTGAAAGTTAGAAATTTTGAGACGTAAAGTTAGTATCCACAAATAATTTGATACTCCTAGGTAAAGACTAATCTAAAATTCGCAAGACCAAATCCATCTCAAACCATGCAGTCGGTGTGACTTCAAGTTGCGGAATTGGTTGCCGATTAAATATGTTGTTTTTCAAAGTAATTAAGGAAATATACCGTACCCCGATTTGATTGAAAATTATTTTTTATGAAGTTATGCCGAGGCTTGGCAATAATGAAAAAAAAAAATTGACATTTTCATTTTGGGGAATAAAATCTTTATCATATTAATACAAATCCACAGTAAAATTTTAAGCGTAAAAAAATTGGGGTTTTTGAGAAAATCAGCCTTGTTTTTTTTTCATAAAAAGCATTATAACTCCACCAAATTTTGAACAATTTTCAAAATTTCTTAACGATTCTGACAAAGAATCAGAAGTTCTATTAGAATCAAAAGACAAAAGTTAACTATTTTGATTTGGATGAAAATGCGACTATTTTGAAACAATTTTCAACGATTTTTCAAGCTCTGACACTAAAACTTTAAATGGGCATAACTTCGTAAAAAATAATTTTCAATCAAATCGGCGAACGGTATATTTTCTTAATTACTTTGAAAAACAACATATTTAATCGGCAACCAATTCCGCAATTTGAAGTCACTCCGACTGCATGGTTTGAGATGGATTTGGTCATAAAGAAATCACAAACTTAATCCTTAAATATATGACAATTTCTTTTTGCAGAAAAAAAAACATACATGATAGGGAAATTAGGGTGTTTTATTTAAAAAAATTCTGAAATTTACGTGATAACGTTTTAGTTTATATAATAAAATGACAAATTCGCCTCCAAGGAAATTTCTGAATTCAAATATTTAGAGGTTATCCAAGACCGATGAGGCTTTCTTTCTATTACAATATATGAAATAGTTTCGGTGTCAAAAAATTTGCGAAAAAAGTTTGAAAAACAACGAAGCAAATAACAAATATAAGAAGAAAACAAAATTACATTACACACTTTTAGTTGTTAAAGGAAGGTTGTCAAATTAAATACAACGTGAAAGTGGTTCAAGTTAAGAAACAAAACAAATAAAAATTCTGAGAAGCGCTCTTTCAATTTATTTAGATACTAGCAAAACCCGGCGCGAGTTGCTACGCCTCAACAAATAAAATATGTGTTTTTATTTTAGTTCGATTAAACAAGTAAAACTTATTTTTATTGATATTTCATATTAATGCGAGTGGATAAATAATAACAATTGATTTGGATCCATTGGAATGCGTGGAATCAGCACCATTGAATGAGTTTAATTCGGTTATAGTCCTTGTCTTCTATATATGTACCGAGTCGCATTTATCTGTGTAAAATAGATCCAAAGATATAAAAACTGTTAGCCATTTCTCATTTTGGAGGCGTGGAATCTTACTTTTGCCTCTCTTTTATATATACACACCAAGTTTCATTTATCTGCGTCACATAGTTTATGAGATGATGAATTTTAATTCTTCTCTTATATGGGAGGGCGTGGCATTGTCCAGTTTTTTCAAACCAAACTATGCTAAGAACATTTTACAAACTACATATAATAAACATATGGGTATTTCTGCAGCTACGATACGGACGTGACATTCGTACGAATGATTCAAAGAAAAAATCAAAGTCTAAAGAAAGCTGTGTTGTAAACTTGGCTTATTGTGTAGTAATAGGGGAGGACTATATTTCCGAAAAATAACAGGCTTGATCGAGCATACAGTTGCAAGATATAAAGCGATACGGACGAGACCCAAAAGGGAAGTGCTTTTGAGGCGCATACGCTAATATGCGAATTTCAGCGAAATATGATAGAAACGTTTTTTTCTCTCTAAAAATGTCAAAATAAAGCTCCTGTATAATGCACTTATTTTTCAAAGAATATCTGTTTTAGTTTCTCTATGGAAACGAAAATGTGATAACGGACGTGACAAATTTTTCCCTTACAATAACTTAAGTAGTAAAACACATAATTTTTGTGCTTTTAAGTAATTTAAATAGTTTTTATTAAATTGAAGTATTAAATTAAGCCCTACCTTCAGGAAACATAATAAAATCAGATGTTATTAGATTCGTATCTTTATTCGATCATACTTTTTATATAAGAATAACAGTAAACGAAAACCAATGAGTTTTTTGAATTCACGGGATATTCTGAATATTTTTCCATTTTTCAATAAAGTGTAGTGAAAAATGTTCAATCTCCATTGCAGATATACTATATATATATTTTTAGAAATATCTTATTATTTACATTTTATTTTGAAAAAAATTAGTAATGATTATGAAGATTATAGTGTTTTTGAAAAAAAGGAACAATTTGAATTAAAAAAAAAACAAAAAAAATATCTTATATAAAATTATTGGATCCGTCGTTGAATTTTCATCTGGTCATAAAAATAAGTACACTTTTCTAAAAAAAAATAAATAATTGCAACATATTAACAGTTCTGAGAGTGTCTCAGTTTGTTACAAATCACTACCTTGTATAACCGCCATTATTGTTCAAAAGGGCCTGTGTTTACACGCAACCAAATTTTGAACCATGATTGTTGTACTTTTTGCCACAAATCGTCCTTATTTTTGAATATTTGATTTAAAATTCTTTTCTTCAACTCCGGCCAAAGATTTTCAATCGGGTTGAGGTCAGAAAATTGACAGGGTCATGACAAGCATCCAATATTGTTGCCCCTAAACCAAGTTTTGGCCAACTTCGAAGAGTTTGGGGTCATTATCCTGCTGAAACTGCAAAATGAAGAGCATTTTTTCACTTGCGTAAGGTAGCATAGTTGGCAAAATATCAACGTATTCAAATTGGGTCATAATGTCCTGAATACGGAAAATGGGTAGTAGCTCACTTGAACAACGGTCCTAATTGACATTTTTTCCGAAATCTTGTTTATTACATATTCCTGAAGACCAACCTCAAATACACCTTCACCCAAAAAATTGGAACGGTAACACAAAAAATACCAATTTTATTAGGGGATATTAAAAAGCCCTAAATGCATTCAAAATTTTTTTTGTATGTTAAAAGGCCCTAAATGCTTTTTCTTGCAAAGTAGCTTTCAATTTGAAAAAATTTAAATTGCAATAGATAGCGTAGTAGCTATTGAATTTACAAATGATTTTAAATTCAAAGTTTTCGTGTAAATACCAATTTTAAAAGGTAAAAATTACTATGGAGCATATCTCAATCAATCAATCAATTTTTCGTAATGAGTGTTACGGAAAATATTTTGTGTGAGATCAATACCTCTGATTCAATTCCAGAACAATTAAAACGTGATCGGATTCCAAATATGAAAAAACGAATGCGAGGAGTTCCATCTATAGGCGTTTCGATTGAAAACGGTTTGTGTCAAAGGGCCGAAAGACAGCTGGGACCACCTTGTACGTCAAAACTTTGTGAGCAAAAACGTAACCGGTTCTGTTCGCTTTTTGGTGCAAATGCACGGAAAGCCATCTTTAATATATTTTGGAAAATGAAATGGGAGCTAAAAAAGTTATATGTATTTAATAGGCCTTGTTGATCCGGTAAGCAGAAAACGAATTTCGTCCGACAACTCAGCGCGTAATCAGTCTCTAGAGTATTTCTTAAAACACAATTCAAAACGTTTGCAAATACGAGGCGTGAAATGTTTATATCAACATTATGTTTGAAAGAAAGTATGGTAAGAACCTGGATAAAAGGCAGCTGCATTCATGGTACAGAAATTAATGATTCAAAGATCTTCCGAGTACAGTCAAAGCGGATTTCAACTGTAGAACAACAAAAGCTGCGTAACCGTAATGATTTGGAAAGATGAATATCAGCTCTTACCTATAACATCAAAACTAAGAAAGTTTTCCAAAGAAATGCTGAGCCCTTTATGCAGGCAAAAATTTAAAATTTCAAAGAAAAAGTTGGAATATTTGCAGGATTAGAAATTGTCATTCATCTAATGCAATCATTCGAATAAATTTTTTTATTCAAGTTTTTTTCTTAGTTTCTTTTTATTTATTAAAAAAACTACATTAAACAGTACAATATTTGCAAATTTTCTTTAAATTTGTTGTAAGCGAATTACACTTTTAGTTTTCGAAATAAGTGCAAAATGCCCTATATGCACTTTCGCATACATAAAAATGATGTCAAAAAGCCCTAATTGAAATAAAATAAAAATCAATAAAAAAAATTAATGTTTTTCATTAAAAATAATTATGTTAATGATTTTGTAACAAAACTGCATTTAACCAAATTTGAATATTCTACATTATCGGTTTTTATTCAGTTTTTTGTGTCTCCTGAACAAAACTAAAAATGTCAATTAGGGCCGATGTACAAGTGAGCGACGATATACAAACCATTATGTTTCCATCAACATGATTTACGGTTTTCTTTATGTAGCGCTGGCCGAAATCCTTTTCTTTAGGACGACGAACATTTCTTGCAGCATCACTGGGGAACAAATTAATTTTAGTTTCGGCACTCCATAGTATATTTCTCCACTTTTTGGTTCCTTTTTCTCCAAACCATGAAGCATGATTTTTGGCAAATGCTTTCCTCATTTCTTAGTTTTTCTTACGAAGAAGTGGAACCTTACTCTCTAATCTACCAGGAAGCTTTACATACATACACTAGCCTTCATCATCCATTTCGGGAATATATATATTGTCCATTTCGGCAGCTATTGTCCTCGCACAAAGTTTCAAGAGCGTCCAAGAATTTAAGCTACACAGCCATACCCATTTTCTTCACCACGAAACTTAAAAGCATGAAAGTGCAAAGCATTCTGAAGTGCAAAATACGCCGCGACCCATCTTAAATGCAAAAGCCTTCAATAGCGGTCTCAAAATTAAACTTATTTTACAAACCATTACAGAAAAATTCCAAAGCTACATTTTGAATTTATGGTTCACAAAAAAATTTGCTTTTATACGCACTAAAAAGATTATTAATCCAAAGTGTACCTATTTAATTGTCCAAGCCGGATTTGTCACTTTACAAATATTTCTTATTAACAAAACTTATCATTAATGGAATTTTGTAGATTCAAATAAGTTATGATATATTGATTGAAAACATTTTTTTAGGGCGTGTACCTATTCCTTTATATGAATGTACATTAAACCTGTTCAGAAATTTACGAAATATGAAATATGAATCTGTGAGCTCTATGCATTTAATTAAGATTTGCCTAAAAAAGAGTTAAAAATATTTGTCTTAGATATTGCGCTTTTCGCCGGAAGGTAAAAATATTTGTCTTAGATATTACGCTTTCCGCCGGAAGGTAGAATTCGAGTGTTAATCTGAATTTTAAAAAGTTCTCTCAGAAACACATTAATAACTTTTATTTTAGAAAATATTTCAAAATAATAATAATGCAGTTTTTATAAGTTTAGTGTAATTAGCCAGTTTTTAAAGCCAGAAACTTATAAAATTGTGTCTGTTCTTTTTTACATCACTTAAAACATGCGATTTAAAATTTTTTTCTGAAATTCCAAACTTAACTCTAAATATTTCCGAAAAAAAATTTTCAAATTACACCCAATTCTGTTTTTACATGGTCTTTTTTTACACGGCTTTAATTTAACACGATTTTTTTTACACGATTTTATTCCATTTAGCACGATTCAAAATCTTTTGGGCTTAAATTTTTTTTGGTTAAATATACAGCCCAGGCGCGGATTAACCTTAGAGAAACACTAGGCCAGTGCCTAGGGCGGCACGATTTTAGGGGCTGCAAACATTGGTAACTGAAATTTTTTTGTAATTTTTTAAATTTATTTACACAGGGGGGAAAAAAAGTTCAAACACTGGGATTGTGTACACCAACCTAAAAATGTTAACAGGCAAAAAAAAAGAGGTCCTCACTTTCGATATTACAAAATTTTTTTCTATATTTACTAGTGAAGAGGGGCGGCAGTTTCTGACTGGCCTAAGGGCGGCAGATTTCTTAATCCGGGCCTGATACAGCCCCTTCATGGTTGGCTACAATCTCGCCTTTTTAGTCGCCGAGATAAAATTGGCTTCACGGTTGGCGACATTGGCGAAGTATCTCCGCGGCAATGTCTTCCACACTTTTTTTCTCTACATGGTTGGCGACAGTGTCTTATAGTTGTATCCAGAAATGTCAAAATTTAGAGACAGCTATTTTGCTACCGCCAAAATGAAAAAATCCACATAAAAAAAAAATAATTACAATTTATATGAAAAAATGTATTTCAAAATGTTCTGTCAGTACAAAAATCAGCACCAAAAGGGAATATGAACGAAATTTTGGAAAAATAGCCACAATTTTAAAACGGGTGGCATGCTTGATGCACTTATTGGGTTTCTAAAAAGAGTCCTTTATTTCGTTACAAACGTATTTATGATTACCATTTTAATTTTTTTTTAAAATTTTTTTACCTTAAAAATTGAATAACCTATTCTTTTTGTTAACAACATAGCTGTTTTACATAATTGTTTTTAGTTCCTGAACTTTTCATAAATTTTTTTTTACATTGTCTACTTTTAAGCTTAGATATTACGCTTTCCGCCGGAAGGTCGAATTCGAGTGTTAATCTGAATTTTAAAAAGTTTTCTCAGAAACACATTAATAACTTTTATTTTAGAAAATATTTCAAAATAATAATAATGCAGTTTTTATAAGTTTAGTGTAATTAGCCAGTTTTTAAAGCCAGAAACTTATATCTTTTTTTTCTTTAATAACTATGCTTGTGTAAAAACACATTATATATGTGATTTAATAAAACAAACCTGAATAGTTCTTAAAAAATCCTTGTTTTCCATTAATTTCAATAGGTTTTAGAGATAATGAACCAATCACCTATTTAGCATGCGATCAATGTCTTTTTTTACACGTTTTTTTTTGCACGGATTTTCCTGGAACCAATTACCGTGTAAAAACAGAATTAGGTGTATTTTTTAATGTTATATAGGCTACTAACTTTGTGCTTAATTAAAGTAAGCCATTTTCCTTTGACCGTCTTTAAATTGCTTCATTCGAAAGAAAATGTAAAATGTATTTTACTGTCTTATATTCAATTGTGCCCTATAAATGCAGGGGCAGACGAAGGTCAATTTAAGCTGCAGGCAAAAGCTAATTTGGCGCCTCCTCCCCTATGTTGTAAGTTAATTAAAGAAATTGGCAAGTATCTAGAAAATGAGTACCCGTGTTAATAGATTTAAAAACAAATTATGTGTTTCAAACAATTTAGAAAAATTTTACTTGAATAACACTAGTTTACAAAATTATTTTTTTATGTTCCTTTGATGAAAGGTTTTTTTTCTTATATACTTTTTTCTGCTGAGTTCGAAAATGAAAATAAAATTTTTTTGAATGGTACAGTTTTTGAGATATTGTGATCTTTTCCTTTTTTCGACCTCCTTTCACTTTAAAACCCATATTTTAAGCTAGAAATGTCCAATTTCATCGTTCTTGTAGCTTAGTGGATTTATTGTAGTAGTTCCAGATGGCAGCATCGGCGATAGGACAATTAATTCTTTTTGAATTTCTTGTCCATTGATATCACATTCCTCTCCATGTGTGAATATCTTCTGTAGATTTCGGCAGTTTTTTTAAAGTTAAACTTGACCACAAAGGGATAATGCTTGGATATCATATAAAAAGGTAAAATTATCACTATGGCTTTTCATTTGCTGAAATTTGTCGTCAAGTGATACGATATCTACATCCAGGACTGAACAGAAAAAATTGACTTCAAAAGATTTCTTCCCTGAAGTGCTTGGTTCATCTGACTGTTCGTAATCAAATTGTATTTGATTCTCATTGGGTGCATATCCGTTTCTATCTCAAAATCAGAAATCGCATCAATCTGCTCAGCAAGTCCATCAGTGATAACCCTATTCTGATCTTAAATTTTTCAGGAAGCATCTCACCCTCTATTAGTTTCATAGCTGTTTCCAAACTGATATTTATTTTCTGAAGGTGCTTACTTACAAGGTTGACTTGAAACAAAATTCAATGCCAAAAGTATACAATTGAGTGTGTTCCTTTGTAGGCTATCCGAATGTGGCGTACACAACAATACAAACTATAGCTTGTGAAAATCATGAGAGAAGTATCCATTAGAGGCGCCATTCTTAACCGCGAGAACGTTTGAACAGTCTTCACTTCAGATACATGTTAAGGCTTGGAAGGCGCTCTCGCTTGGTGCGTTCGTTTGGCTCAGCTTAGATTCTTCGTTTGGCGCTCTTGGCGCCCTACGCCTTAATCCGGCCCTGTATAAATGATAGATCCAAATGCTATTAAACTTCGGCTTTGACTTTTGAGAACGGTGCAAATTTGTCCACTGTTTATTTATTTTAACTATAGCTCAAAAACTATACATTTTTAATGTCTATATAACCGGCCAAACTAGTTTGGTTAAGCCTAAAGATGTGCAATGACATTTTAATGCTAAAGCACTGTGGTTAGTGAAGACTACGACAGTAGCAAAGGAAGACAACAAAATTTGTCAGTTACATTTTATACTTGGCAAGTGCTAAGTGAGGGCAATTGAGCGGCCTTCGGCCGCAACTCAGGATTTACATCCTCTAATATGTCCAATTTTGGTTTCGCCGCTGTTCAGTCTATAATATGTACAACACTGGCTTCGCTATTCACAGAGCTTTTGCATTAAAATTAAATTGCATACTTTCAGGCCTTCAAATTAACTAGTTTGGCCTAGGATTAACTAGTTTATCCTAAAAACTAGTTTGGCCATTACACATTACATAACTTTTTGTAGAGAATCAGATTTCCTATCAAAATGGCACTTTATAAAATCAACAAACTTATTCTTTCAAAAAATAAGTTAAAAAAACTATTTAAAAAACTAAAAATTTATACTTTTTGAATTTTTTTTAAATTTTTGTGTATAACTTTTTTCTGAGTGGATTTAGGTATAGTCATTTGTTCACAGAAAAGAAAGATGACATAGTTTCCGTCAAAATGATGATGAATTTTGATAAAAATTGGCTGAGATACGGTCGTTCAAAGTTATCTACTATTGTATGATTTTTCCAATTTTTTACCTTTTGTTAGTTTTTAATTTTACACACAAAAATAATTTTTATTCAATAAAAAATTATTTTCAGTTTATCAATGATATTTTATTTAATAAATTTGAGCGACCGTATCTCAACCAATTTTCATCAAAAATTCTTTTGTGTATAGCCATTTTGACGGAAACTACTTCGCCTTTCTTTTTTGTGAACCAATGACTATACCTAAAATGTACAGTGAGACCAAATATTATTCGTACACCCTTAACCTTGAAGCTCAAACATCTGAACTTCGTCACACAATTAGTGTAAACAAAAAATGTTTGTGGAATATCAAAACCAAATTATTTATTTTATATTTTCAAAACAAAAATAATACTCATATGGGGAGAAATACGTAAAATGTCCTAGAGCGGAACGCGAGCGCTAAATTTAGTTGTTTTCAACTCGTGCTGGTGGTACGATGTACGATTTCGATGTGTTTTTTCCTCAGCTTTCCAATGGTTATTTTTCAAAGAGTGCTTTTGCAGTTTGCTATGAGAAATACAGTGCGAAAAAGTATTTGCGCGTGCATAGGCGGCGAGTATGGGGGCGAAGCATGTTTGCCCCCTCAAAAAATATTTTGAGGAGCCTCGCCCCCCCAATGTTTTAGAGAGCAAATTGTTTTCTCACGTAGATGCTAACATCACTGCCATTCAAAATAAAAAATTTCATTCTGGTAATATTAAAATACTGATCGAAAATTTAAGCGAAACTATTGCAAGCTTGAGAGATAAATTCGCAGTGATTTGGAGTGAAATTGATAAAGAAAGAGTTTTCGTAGGCATTGAACTACCACAAGAAAAACGCAACGCAAAAAGTTCCAAAAAAGTTAGATGATTCGAATAATAATGCTTAAGATTGTATCACTTGAAAAATTTTTTTTAAGTTTCGCCCCCCCAATATTTATTAGAACTCTCCGCCTCTGTGCGCGTGTATTTTGTTCTTGTGACTTGAGTAACGGCAAGAGTTAAACGAGTCGATGCGTTGAAGAAAAAATTACAGGAACAAAATACATGCGCAAATACTCTTTCGCGCTGTATTTCTCAAAGCAACCTGCAAAAGCATTCTTTGAAAAATAACTTTTTTAATGTAAAAAAAACCTTAGCTTTCGATTAAAAGCATTAAAAAAAAATATTAAAAATACCGTTTTTGAGATATAACACGTTTTGTGATTTTTCACCAGGAAAATGGAAAATTTCGGGAAATCTGACAAAAAAAATGATGTGTCGGAAAATTTTTTTAGGTGCATTTATGTACCACCAGCACGAGTTGAAAACAACAGAATTTAGCGCTCGCGCACCGCACTAGGACATTTGACGTATTTCTCCCCATATTTGCTATTGAAAAAATCCAAAAAAAATTGAAAATGACACTTTTCTAGGCAGAAAAATTATTCGTACAGTAAGCTTTTATAAAGAAAAAAAAAAAAAATAAATTTTTAATATATTGTTGGACCACCTTTGGTCTTAATGACAGCTTCCAAACGCCGACGCATACTTTTCACCAGAATATTGGTAGTTTCTAATGATTCCTTCGATGTGATATTGTGTTTCCTGATCCTTCTTTCCAGCGATTCCCATACGTGCTCAATGGGATTAAGGTCCGATGACTGGGGTGGAGTTTTTAACTGCTTACAGTGAATTTTTAGGGTCATTATCCTGCTGGAACAAGAATGTCTTGTGATCTAGTCCAAGTTTCGTGGCACTGGTACATAAATTTTCTTTTAAAATATTCAAGTATGTGTGCTTGTCCATTTTATTAGAAATGAACACCATTTTCCCAGCTCCAGCTTTAGCTATGCACACCTAAACAATCACATTTCCCCACAATGCTTTACTGTGGGGATACGATTTTTTTCTTTTTCTTCGCTTCATTTACTTTTCGCCATACCGCTTTACCCCACCCGTGGGGCAAAGCAGTATAAACGTACTTTTTTTTTTTGCATCGTAATAACAAACATCTTCTGTTGAGAAAATAATGGGCCTAGTTACGTTAATAGATTCAATATAGATCGAACTAATAACTTACATGTTTAATTGTGCGAAAAAACTTCCTTTTTTTGTGAAAACTTCGTTTCCCCGGTAGGAATACCACTTTGCCCCACCTTCCCCTACATATGTATGCATATTACGGTGATTCAAATTTTTTTTTTAATATGCTGTTGCTTAAATAGTAAATTTATGATATGAAGAAAAATCTCACTAAAATTCAGCTCTGTACCTCAATTTTATAAGGCGGCGTCAAAGCCTGTATTTGATTAAAAAAGTATGTATGTGAATGAATAGGTGATGAATGTTGTTAAACTGCTGAATCGGCCTCGAAAGTAAACAAAAAAAACATAACTTTTTAGGTACTTAACATGAAATATTTCAGAATTCTGACGTGATAAGTCAATTCACATACCTTTTTAATAAAATATAGTTTTCCATACAATTTACATGTAAAACTAACAGGCTTCGGCGCCACCTTATAAAATTGCGGTACAGAGCTGAATTTTCGTGACATTTTTCTTTATATCATAACTCACTTTTTAAACAACAGCACCTTAAAAATACAAAAAAGAAAATTTGAATCACCTTAATGTACATATAAAAAAAAATAACGTTACCACCCATCACCCTAATGTACATCATTTATTTTTTGAGTGATATTCATTTAGTGACATTGACACTTTCAAATTAAAGTGTGTAAGGATACTTCTTATGTGTAAAAAAAGTTTAAGAAAAATAATATTTTGTACATACACAATAAAAAAGGCAATTTTTTTCATTTTTTTATTCAAATTTCAAAAAAAGATTTGAAAAAGTGTTCCCGAAGGATTCAGGAACATGAAGTTATTTTGAACATGTCTAATGTACGTACGTACATTGTGTACATATTTTTTGGAAATAATTAACAGTCTGCTTTTACTGCCTCAAGACATAAAATACTACAATTTCATCAAGACACGAAATTAAAGTGCGCCGCATCAACGACAGCATGGCGAACACTGACACCAAAAAGTCATTCGGTGCTCTTCTATTCACTTCAGATTGTTATCACACCCAGCGTTTTAGTGTCGTTTTCTATGGTCACTTGAGTGGAGTGCTCTTCAGAACGGAAGGAAGATTTCGTTGGAAGATAATTTCAAATCGCATGCAGAGCATTTATACTTGTATGAATGTGCCGTTAAGCACACAACCAACGCATGCTGTAACACATTGGTGGCATATCATAACTTTGAAAATCTTCTGGTCAGGAGGTTATGAACGCATCAATCAGCGTAATCTAAATGTACAGCTTATTGATCGCAATGTCATTAAGTTCCCAATGGACAGACTGTTATCAAATGAAATATGAAATCATCAAAAGTGCGTATGTACATTTCTATTTATTTTTTGTTTTCAGCTCTGACCGGGGTCACTAAATAAGAAGCTTTTCCTTTTTGAAGCCTATGGTATATACATATCTACATACATACATATGTAGATTTCAAAGTTGACATTCGTACACAAAACATCTAGAAAAAGTTTGACAGAAATATTCGAATACTTATTTATTGAATGTGGAATAACACAAAAAGCACACAGAACATAAATTTGTGTTTTATTAGAAAATTAATGATTGGTGATACCTAAGGCCACCAAAAATAAGAAGTGTGATGTCATAACACCAATACCTATACTAAAATAAATAAAATGTAAGCTCGTTTCAGAAAAACCTAAATAGGTTTCAATTTTAAGTTCAGAGTTTGTGTAAAAAGACGTGGGGTGTTTTTTTGAAAACAGACCCTCCCGTCCCCTCTGGTAAGACCACTCCCTATCCCCTTCTCTCATGTGAGACTTGCCGTACAATTTTTAAATAATAAAATTTGTTCGATTTGTTCATGTATTTTGCTTCATACCACTTATACTGATGTTTTCTACATACTCGGCATGTTACCAAGGCCGGACTTAGAAGCGCAGGGCCCCTAGGCACTTGGTGATTGGGATCCCCTCTCCCAACTTGAAAGCATTCCATTTTGGTTTAGCAAAATAAAGGCACTAGTAGAGAACAAATAATTTTCAATCGACTTTATTTACATTAATAGGCAACAGAATTACGGAGTCTATGTTACTATAATTATGTTATTTTATTGAATATTTTATTGAATGATACGACGAGCTTTATTCTGCGCAAAAGAACGAATGACGTCATCATAGTCAATCGACTGCATTATTTCTGACTCTATGTACATTACAGATAGCGAATTTAGCCTTTTCTCGTCTACAGTAGATCTTAAATAATTCTTTACTCTCTTTAGCGCTGAAAACGACCCAGTTTGACGCTCGGTGTACACAATAGCATTCGGAGCGCAATTCCTACGTTTGGATAAATATCCAAAAAGCCTTTTTCAACTAAATATTTGTATAACTTTAGTGATGATAGCCCTCTAACTTCTTCATTGGATGACAAATAAGCTTGCATTTGCAGACACTCGTATTCGAAAGTCGTATCCAAATCCTCTGGATAAAAGCTATCAGGTTTCTGGCTCCTTCACGGAAATATTTAGACTCCAAGCGATTTAGTTTCGTAAGGAAGTCAAACTTTTTACTTAACTTTTTATAAGCAGATCCGCGTCTCTGTAGTTCTGCAATAAGTCTATCTGTAATGACATTATAAATAGTAACTCTAAATCTGTCCATGCCAGAGAGTTCGGTCTCGTTTCCCTTGACTTCATCGAACTGGACTTAACACTTACGTTTCCTTTGCATGTCATATGTATAGTTATTTTCACCTGATTTTTCAAAAGCTTTCGACTCGTAAAGATCAAAGGTACTGGGTTCTCTTAACTCATCTATATACGTTATCAAAGATTAATACAGTTGAGCGATAGTACCCAAGTCGATGTTGACAGATTGAAGAGACTTGTTCACTTTATTGAATCTTTCCAAGATGTCATTCCAGAGAAGTGTCAAAAAGCAAGTTTCCATCGAGTCGAATGAATTCAGAAGACCTGAAGCTTCAGAGCGCGCAGATGGTTTTTCATTTGAGTCATTGGCAATTATCTGAAGAGCTGCCATGATCTCTTCCCAGGAAGAACATAAAGTCCGCGACAAAACGATAGCACAACTAGTTTTTCGGTGTTTTAAAGGAATTAGAACAATTATTAAAAATTTATTTTCATGGCATGTATTCTTAAAGCTAAGGAAATAAAATAATAAAAGTAAAACATTATTTTAATAATGGGTGGACCCTCCTTTATTCTCTACCACTTCAGTCATTCGCTTTTGTAAGGATTTAAATAGCTTTTTAACGTATTTTCGAAGAAGAGCCTCCCAGTGAGCTAATATGCTCTATTTGAGCTCGTGGATGGACTCATACTGCCGGTTTTCTGCATAAACCTGTCGAGCTAAACAACCTCAGCAGTTTTCAATAATATTTAGGTCAGGAAAACGCGCTGGCCATCCTAGCCCCTTTACACGGGGCTAGTGTGGACAACCATTGATTTTACTAGGGGCTAATGTGGACACCAATAGAAACTTGATAATTGAAACAGAAACTTAAAAAAAGAGGTAAAATATATTTTTTTTTTTTGAAGAAAATAATACAGTTCAATAAAAATTAAAAATTTACTTCTATACCATGTTAAACTTGGAGAAATTCATGTCATATTTGATATTACTTGCAGATCGAGATGTTCCCAGCAATTGTTATGGTTGTGTCATCGTTGCCACTATTTAAAGCGAATGTTTCTTGGAGGTGCATTTTTTCTTTTAAGAGGTTCTTCGTTTGTCTTCTCAGGTGTTTCGGGGCTTGGTTGGACATGTCCACACAAGCCTCATTTCAACTGTCCACACTAGCCCCTTTGTGTTTTCTTACATAAAAATATTTTTATTTTAAACTTACGGTAAATTTTATTAAAAATAATTTCAATTATTTGATTAAACACTGGCTTAAGTTGTGTTATGTATTTACACTTTAGCATAATAATAAGTAATTTCTGAGTATCACTGAAATTGAGAAAAAACAAAAAAAATTTACTTTTTGCTGCGCAAAACACGTCTGATCTCGTTACCATGAAACGGTGAACTGTATACAAACGAATTTTTTTTTCGCGATGGAGAGTGCAAAGGACCACTTAAAAAAAGTTCAACGGAAAACATCGATTAAAAACGGCGCGAGATTTTGAAGTTGTCCACACTAGCCCCAGGTCCACACTACTACGTTTCAGAAACTATTCAAAATTTCTGAAACGTAACTGAAACTTTGTAAGATTTCATGTGAGAAATTTATGAAAGGCTTACGAAACGTTACATGTCGAGAGAAAAGGCAACAAAAACAAACGTACCTGCAACGCAAGATGTTCAGCTACCGAATGACCCATGTTGTACCAGTACCTATTAAATTTTATTATGCGGAGAAACAAAACATTAGCTGCTTAGCGAAAAAAAAAGATAAGCAACCATGGGAGCATAACTACCAAAACTTGGGCAGAAGCCCTTTTTAAAACAAAACGAAAACCACATATGTATGTACATACATACATAGCATAGCATACATAGCATGTATGTATGTTGGTCATATTTCTAAACAGGAATGATTGCAAACTACTACTATTCGGCGTTTTAAAAGTAAACTATAATTGCCCATCATGCCTACAGAATAGGCGTAATATCTAATAATATAAATAATTGTCCTCCGTTGTCTATTGGCAAAATGACTGCCTTCAGACAACCAAATGACAATTTCATAAATGTGATATCTAAAACAGCGCTATCTATACAAATTAAAAAATTTTGCTTTACAAACTGGAACTACGTTAAGCCTAAAGATGTGCAATGAAATTTTAATGCAAAAGTACTGTGGTTAGTGAAATCTGCGATAGTAGTAAAGTCAGACAACAAAATTTGTAGATTTCATTGTGTACTTGGTAAGTGATAAGTGAGGAAATTGGGTGGCCTACGGCCGCGGTTCAGGACTTACGTCCTCTAATATGTTCAACAGCGGCTTCGCGGTTCAGTCTATAATATGTGCAAAACTGGCTTCGCCATTCACAGATCTTTTACATTAAAATTAAATTGCATACTTTCAGGCCTTCAAATTAAATAGTTTGGCTAAGGAAAAACTATTTGGCCGGTGACATACATATATAAATAGGCAGTGGCAAAACAGCCTTTTTAACTGCCATAACACAACATAATCGTTTGATTTTTTTTTGTTGAAAAGGCTGTGACGTGGGGTAGGGCATAGTGTATTTTTTTTTTCGTAACAGACGGCTCCACTCCGGACCGATTTTGATGAAATTCGGTATGGAGATAGATTAAGCTCTAAAAATGAGTCTTAACGACTCTGCAATCTTTTAATGGGCGTGACATTGCCCCTAATGGGAAACCCTGCCACGGCTGAACTGCTACACCGATTTCGATGAAGTTTTGTACAGAGATAGATTGAACTCTAAGGGAGAGATAGGGGTAGGGATAGGACAACATGATACCATGATTTCATTTTTGGGAGCGATGACATTTAATCAGGTAAGATGGTAATGAAATGTTTTATATTGTCTCTATATTGGTTGAATTTCAACCAGTGAGCGAACTCTAGTTTTAGTAACGACACCGTTTTTTCCATATGAATTGTAAGTAGTAGGAAATAAACTGTTCGCGCCGTTTACAGGTTTAATTTATGAAGCTGAAATTTTGGGAGAATTTTTTTCAAACCAGATTCTATAATATAATAACTATCGGAAATAAAAATAGAAAATCCTCCTTCGAATGTACATGACAGTCTTTTACAAACCGAACGAATTTTGACAAAAATTGACCGACACATTTTTGATTTGGCTGAAATTTTTATTATGGGTTCTGTATCGAAAAAGAATAGATACATATTCGATGATTTTAAAAAATTTTTTTTAATTTTTTTTCAAAATTGAGCGAATTCAAATTTTGAGAATTTCGTGATTTTTGCCTTGGAAGCTCACTTTCAAAAATTCATAACTCCGGTTTTGTTAAAGCTAGAAAATTGCTAAGAAAATTATCTTTAATAAAAAAATATTTTTTTAAAAATTATTAAGAAATTAATATTGTTATAAGCAATTAAATTGTTTCTCTCACCCTGTATCAAATTTTAAATATGACCAACGTATTTTACGTCAAATTTAATTTTCTATCGAAAACGTATTTTTATTTAATGGGCAAACTATTATTTCTCTTAAATTGTAAGAATTTCGCGATTTTTGGCTTAGAGACTCACTTTCAAAAATACATAACTCCGGTTGTGTTAAAGCTATAAAATTGAAATTAATTTCATTGTAAAGCTAAAAATATGAACAAATTATTTTTTAAAATATTATTAACAAATTAATATTGTTATAAACAATTTAAATGTTTAAATCAATTTTTAACAATTGCTCCCACCCTGTATCAAATTTTTAATGTCAGAATCATGTTCTACGTCAAATTTCCTATCAAAAACGGTTTTTTTTATGGAGAAACTATGGAACCAAAAATGAGGCGTGCAATAGAATCCGCGCGCCGATAAGGTGTGCGGCACTACATAAATTAATTTTTTTCTAATAGTAACAATAGTTTCCCCATTAAAAAAAAAACGTTTTCGATAGGAAATTTGACGTAGAATGCGATGGTCACATTAATAATTTGATACAGGGGGGGGGGGGGAATTCTTAAAAATCAATTTAAACAATTTAATTGTTTATAACAATATTAATTTGTTAATAATTTTTAAAAAAAATATTTTTTATTAAAGATAATTTTTTTAGCTTTAAAATGACAATAACATCAATTTTCTAGCTTTTGATAGTGAGCTTCCAAGAAAAAAATCACGAAATTCTCAAAATTTGAGTTCGCTCTATTTTGAAAAAAAAATTTTTTTTTTAAAATCCTCGAATACGTGTCTCTTCTTTTTCGATACAGAACCCATAAAAAAAATGTCAGCTAAATCAAAAATGCGTCGTCCGAAAAGTGTTCGGTTTGTAAAAGACCGTCCCACATATGTATGTATGTATATATGTATTATATAAATTGTTCACATTTTTAGCCACACGAAAAATGTGGGCGTGGTTTGACAACAGGGAGTAGCACCTCCCATACAACTAAAATACCTAAAACGCTATATCTTAGGACCTAAGGGACGTCCATTAATTACGTGCGCTAAAATAGGGAGGAGGGAGTCCGGAAAAATCTCACCAAGTGGGGGAGGGGGTTAAGGAAAACCTCACGTCAACTTATTAATGCATAGAATTTACATTAAAAATTATAATTTAAATCTCACGGGAGGAGGGGGAGGAGGGGGAGAGGGGTCTCGCCAGATCTCACCAAATCTCGCCAAGGGGAGGGGGGGGTCCGAATTTTCGAAAAAACATCTCACCTATTTAATGGACGTTCCCTAAGGCAGATTATTTCTTCGTTTTAGTAAGTCGGTTTTTTCGTAAAATTTCAACGAAATAGGACACAAAGTTTGTCCGCGCCGTTTACAGGTTTGAGCTAGGAAGCACATTTTATTTTTAGAAGTAACGCTAAAACATAGGCAAAATAATACAGTATTTCCTACGGAATATACTACATAATATGACGATGTCTAGCAAGCAAGAAAAAGTCCGCGAATTGATTTTGTCCACATACCTGCAAAATCCAAAATTAAAATATTCAGCTATAGTGAAATAGTTGGTGCATCAGATATAACTGTCTTTACTGTTATTTCTAAACATAAGAAGGGTCTACCGGTTCTCGAAAAAAAGGTTAAATCAGAAAACCAGAATTTTCTAGCCCAAAGGTAGCGGCAAAGGTGAATGGTCTTTTCAGGCAGAGTTCCAACACCTTAGTGTGAAATATGACACTAAAACAGGTAATTCAAAATCTACTGTACAAAGTATAAAGGAAGTAAGCTAAAGACATATAGAGTTCAAAAAGTGACAGGCAGCTCTAATGGAGGGCAGTTGATGGCTCAGATGCGAGTCCGAAAATTGTATGAAACCTGACCAAATTTGATTGCTGAGGTATGGAGGACGAAACTTACGTTGAAGCGGATTTTAAGCAGCTACCTGTGCATGAATATTATACGTCCCGAAAGGGCATGTGCCTAGTTAATTCAAAGAGAAAAATATCTCGAAATTTCCGAAGCAATATATGGTTTGGCAGGTCATATGCACATATGGCCTCAGAAGCTGCTTCTTTGTTACGCAATACCCAATCAATTCTAAAGTTTATTTAGACGAGTGCCTCGAAAACGTGTTCCACCATTTATTCGTGCACATGAGGGTACAGTGACGCTCTGGCCTGATTTAGCAACCTCTCATGACTCTAAAGCTACGATGTCACGGTATCAAAGTAAAAAGATCAATTTTGTACCAAAAATAGCAAATTCGCCCAACTACCCAGAGCTTCGCTCAATTGAGAGATGTTGGACTCAAATGAAAAGAAACCTTCGAAAAAGTGGTAAGACTGCAAAAAGTTTACATGACTTCTGACTCAAGTGGAAAAGATCGTACCGTACTGACGATGAAACAACTGTGCAAAATTTAATGAAGCGCCTTACGAAAAAAGTAAGAAATTTTTATAGAAAACAAAATTGTTAGCTAGTTTGAAGTAATTTATACTCTTAAATTTCTTGTTTGTTGGTTGATTTTGTTGAGGAAATTGTCCCTTAACGATTCATTGAGGAATTTTTAAACATAAGTATGAATGCTTCCTACATGTGCGTCCGAAAGCTCCCGTTATTTGTTATACATGCAATAGAAAATTCAGTTAGAATTTAGTGAACGTTTATTTTTTCTGAAAGGTCGACTGGGAATGTACGTAGTTTGGGTAAAAATGTTTCCACTTTCCTATTCAGACGATTGTTATGTTGGTTTTTTAAATATTGTATTAAACTTAAATTATGGTATGTACATGTAATGCAAAAAAAAAATTATTTACAAAAAAATTCTGTAAAATAAAACGTTACATTTTAGCAGAACGAAAGGCACTTCATTTCCATAGAACTTCTTTTCCATGGAACAGTTGCCTGTAAGTCGCTTTCTATCGTGAGACAAAAATACGCAAAAAATAAAATTTGGCGCAATAAATCACTTCCTTAGATGTTCAATTTTGTGTAAGTATAAAGCAATCATCTAGAAACAAGGAAGATAATAGTTATTTATGTAGAGCAGCAAACAGGAAACCGGAAATAGCAGAGAAGAAATCAACAAATTTGTATAAATTCAATACAGACAAAAAAGACATGTACACAGAAATGCGTAAATATACGGAAGTAATGGCATTTTATAAAAGCACTTTGACTATGACTCTGACTCCGGAATTCCACAGTGAAACAAATATTCAAGAAATGCTCATGAGTTGAATTCCTTCCCAATAGTTCATACAAATTGTCCACTTTGCTTTTGAATGCAGATATGAAAGTATGTGGCAAGCAACCTGGCACAGCTTCCACACTGCCCTGGGTAACATAAACATTTTTATTGGCAAACTTACAAGGTTCGTCTTCCGTTTTTACTAACTCTATAAAATAACCCTTTGTTGATACACAACTATTGTTTCTACATACATAGTCTACTCCAGCGGAATGAAATACATGTGCATTTTTATTTTTATTTCTTTCCTTTATCTTTTATTATCTTTCAATTTGGATAAGGACCATCCAAAAGTGCCTTTAATTTTCTAACACTAAGTTTTCCGCAGCGCGCCTGGATTCATTATTTACTTTGACCACGAGCAAATTTGTCGTGTTTCTTTTTGTAGCCACTTGTAAGTATCCATGGACTTGTGCTTCAGCAGTATTGGCCCAATGGTGTCCATTACGCGTTTATTGTAAGTATTCACATAGTTTGCCTTAAAGAAAAATAAAGCAGTTAATATCAGTTAAGCTCCATACCAGTGGTGCTGTTACCTCCTCCTTTGTCAGCATATCGGTGACTATGAGATTGGTGAACAGTGGTGCGTAGGTGATGGACTTAAATGTAAGCGCCCCTTCGCCATCAAATGCATTTTCTATGTCGCTTTTAATTACTTGAATGACATCTTCAATTCGAATTCCGAATTGACCATCCTTGTAAAAGCCCGGCTCTGAAAACAAAATGTATTATTGTAATAATAAAGAAATATAATATAGGAATACGGATTTTAGCTACACTCAGACAAAAGTCGTTTAAAATTTGCAAAAACCTAGCACTTTTTATGGTTCGATATAATAAAAAATAAAATGTGGCTGGATTCGAACTGCTTGAATTCTATGAACTATGAACAGATAAATTTCACTGTGCGACAGCCAAAATCGGCGGGGGCTCTGACTACCGGGAAAAGTTATATCGGTCAAAAAAAAGTTATACGTGTCCCGGCGTTTGCTGGTTCACGTCTAGGAATCGAGATATATCGATTTGAAGTTAGTAAGTATCATACAGGGGAATCTGTCACGTTTGGGGTTTTTTTGTTTGACATAACTCGAGAACGACTAGTCCGATTTTACTGCAACAGGCTTAGAAAAATTAAGAATTATAATTGCTTTAATCTATTTATATAATATTTCTCTACATAATCAACAGTTTTGCAGTTATAAATAAAACAATAATTTTTGGCCTAAAAAATTAAATTTTTTTATTATTAAAAATCATCAAAAATCCAAAACGGAAAAAAATGTTATCCGATACAGACTCCGATCAAGAAGGCGAAGCACCACGCATGAAAGTAAAGGGAGCAAACAAACGAAAATATTTTGATCGATGATCTATGTCTCATTTTGTTAATAGGTTATGTGACTTTACGTGAAAGTAATAAGATAATTTTTTAGACAAAAAATTATTTTTTTTCTTCATAAATTTATTTATAACTGCAAAACTGTTGATTATGTAGAGAAACAGTATATCAATAGATCACAGCAATTGAATTTCTTAGTTTTTCTAAGTTTGTTGCAGAAAAATCGGACTAGTCGTTCTCGAGTTATGTCAAACAAAAGAGCCATAAACGTGACAAATTCCCCTATATGATACTTACTAACTTCAAATCGATATACATATCTCGATTCCTAGACGTGAACCAGCGAAACGCCGGGACACGTATGACTTTTTAATGTTATAAATTTTCCCGGTAGTCAGAGCCCACGCCGATCACTGACCCCTATCATTTGAATGAAAATTTTCATTAAAATCAAGATTTTTTGGCATAATTAACCTGAATATTGAAAACGATTGCTAAGCTACTTACTTTAAAGATATAACGCTTTGTATGCTGGATTTTTGTCTTGATAACTTCCCCATATGCTACTAGGGATATGTTTATATACGAGGGCACATTATAGTAATGTCCATATTTTGTCTTTTTAAGGCGCTTTAGCAAAATATGTAAATGTGAGAAAGATATGTCTCGCCTCTAACTTATAATATAATATATAACAGATAGCCTAGTGAATGCAGGACAAGGGATCGTTGGGACATAGGGTGGAGACCGACGTACACTTACGAAAACATGATTTTCAAGTGACTTTTATGTCTACAGTATTAAGACTGTGGTCTCAAGTATTGATAAGTCCTTTATTAAGTACAGTATAAAGACACACACGAGACATGAAGTGGCATGACTATTAATATAAAAGCAACTTGAACGAGGTGCCTTCTCATGTTTTTGTAAGTAAAGAAAAATTAACATCCAATTCCAGGCTCAAATTATGAAATAGGAAGGAAGCCTATCTAATGGTACAATTTTTTCTAAGAAGCACTATAGAACTCGATTCATTGTCAAAAACAACTGATGTGTGCAAAGTTTCAGCGAGATCGAACGACTTGCACTTAAAAATTTTTTGATCTCCCACAAAACATTCTATTTTGGGCTAACCGTCATATCTTCATAAAATCCATTAAATTATGAAAATTTAGAAAGCAAAAATTGTTAAATTGTGCTATTTATTAAAGATATATCGACAGTTTGGAAAAAAGTCCTTTCAGAAATTTTTTTTAAAATTTAACAGAAAAGTTCAAATGACGATAACTTTTTAAATTGGGGCTTTTCAGCAAAATGAAAAATATGGGTATAGAACGTAGAATAATATCTGCAAATTTCAAGCAAATCGATGAAATTTTAGAGGTCTGCCTTAAGCGATTTGAAAAATAATGTCTCACAATTAAAAAAGAACCGTTATTTATTCCTCAGCTGACATTACTACACGTCGATCAATCTCTCTCAAAACTTGCGTGCATGACTAATAGAGCACCCACAAAATGTATGAAATGTGCAAAAGTGTAATTTGTTCCACTCCACAAGCATTTTCTAATAGAATGAGGGTAAAAAATAGGATCTGCAAAAAAAATTTGTGTTTCTATTGGAATTTGGCCAGTCGCATTTGATCCAAAGCCTGAAAAATTAACTTAAAATGAGTTTTATTATTTATCGAACTACAACTATAAAATTAACGAATTTTAGTGATAATGACCTGGGACATTTTGATCTACATATATGAGTGTGTTCGTGGTCTTAAATGATGTTAAACTAGAATTTGAAGAAAAATTTTCACATATTTTTTTTTAAACGGTTCTCATTATTTATTCAAGGAAGGTAAAATTGTCCCCGTTGTACTGTTTAATAGAGACAATAATTCAGTTAAAAAAAAAAAAAATTTTTTTTTTTTTGAATATTAACTTTTGGTGCCAAAAAAAGCTCTTAAAATTAATTAAAAACGGGTTTTTTTGAGTTATCGACCTATAACTCTTAAAACGACGGTCTTAGGTGGTATGAGATAAGACCAATTTTATACAATACGAATTGATAAATATCTTCCTCATATAAATTGATCAGCTATATGCAGTGCTGGATTTATAGGTAGGCACACTAGGCACAGGCTTAGGGCATCAGCGCGGAGGGGGCACCAGATATTGAAATTCTGACATAAAATTATATTTTTTATTATAAAAAAAGAAAATAGCATGTTACTTTTCAACTAAAACAAAAATGAACCCCTCACTATTACGAATGCACTAAATGCATTCATATTTGATTTATTGTGAACCATAATTCAAAATAAAAAAAAATAAAATACATATATTAATTATTTCCCGTAAATTTGTATGTTGTCGATATTCGCAATCTAATTTTTTTTTTTTTGTTATTTTAAGCGAACTATAAGTACACATAATAAAAAAAAACAATTGCTTACAAAAATCTTATAATCAAGCTATTTTTATATAAAATAATGTGGGAAGATTAATTAACATCAGCTTTTCCAAACGTAGATATTGCTTTACGTATATTCTTGAGTTTGATGGTTACAAATTGTACGGCAGAAAGGTCATTCTCACAACTAAAGCGATTAAAAAAATCCTTGTCGTACTGTGATGAAGCAGGATAGATTGAATTCATAATCAATAATTTGCTTTGAAAGTGATCTAATTACTATGTGATGTCGATTTGACGATATTATCAAGGATTTTGCTATTAAAAAGTCAAGGAAACAGTATTTCGGCCAATAAAGTATATATTAAAAATTGTAACTACATATTTTCTTAAAATAAAAATTAATATAAAGTGAAAAACTAAGGCGCCATTTCCTTTAAAAGCCTAGGGCACCAAAAATTTAAGTCCGGCCCTGGCTATATGTAACCGTTCATGGTATAAGAAGATGTTAAGCTCAAATTCGGAACAAAAATTAAAAATTTTAACTGCACTTGTTAGTCTTGCATTGAACGTGAAATTATTTACCCCATACGGGGTAAATCTATAAATTTAAATAATTTTTTGGTTTTGTCACCTTAAATGCTTTGCAAAAGATCATTTTATTTGTTTATAAACTTTTTTCGTTAATATGATTTTATTTATCACAAATTAAATTTTATTCGCTACGTATAGAATTTAATATAATTATCATTAATTCCTTGATGTCAATTGTGCACATTAAAAAGGCAAATTAATGGTCCAAATAAAAGACTGTAGTAGGTTAAATATAACGGATTTAAGTACCTTAAACGATAATACGTATGTATGAAACTCACAACCTTTTATTTGGACCATTAATTTGCTTTTTTAATGTGCACAATTGACACTTTTTTCTTATACTGAATTATAGTCTATATTAAACAGTACAACGGAAACAATTTTACCTTCCTTGAATAAATAATGAGAACCGTTTAAAAAAAAATATGTGAAAAGTTTTCTTCAAATTCTAGTTTAACATCATTTAAGACCACGAACACACAGATATAGATACTAGTGTATGAAAGATGTATTAACCATTTAATTTTACATCAAAATGTCCCAGGTCACTATCACTAAAAATCGTTCATTTTATAGTTGTAGTTCGATAAATAATAAAACTCATTTTAAGTTAATTTTTCAGGGTTTGGATCAAATGCGACTGGCCAATTTCCAATAGAAACACAAAATTTTTTTGCAGATCGTATTTTTTACCCTCATTCTATTAGAAAATGCTTGTGGAGCGGAACAAATTACACTTTTGCACATATGGGTGCTCTAATGACTAATTTTTGATGATAAATCGATTACTGCAATATTTTTTTCAACAATATGTACCGTTAGATAGGCTCTAGAGCCAAATTATTCGTTTGATTCAAAATAATCGTTTTTCATTTCTTTGCTGACGCTCCAGCAAGTCGTTCGATCTCGCTGAAAATTTGCACACATCAGCTGTTTTTGACAATGAATCGAGTTCATAGTGTTTTTTCGAAAACACTATATGTAGTTTTGCTCCAGTGCAAAACTACACGAATTTCATATATAACAGCTACTTTGGGACCTAGGAATTCATTTTAAAGTTAAAAAAATTTTATATCCTGCCATGTCATTCTTTCCTATTTCATAATTTGGGCCTGGAATTGGGTTTTAAATTGCGTCCATACATTTCGATACAGACTAATAAACATACATAGGTCCATACGAGCCATGAGTTGGCTTTATACTGTGCAATAGACATGTTCAAAGTAAACTCATGTTCCAGAGTACTTCGTGAACGCTTAAAACCATATAATTTGCTCTTTTTCGGGTATGTCCTCAATCAAAAAAAAAAAGCTTCAAATGTTGCCATAGTCCTTTACTTATTTCACTATATTCACCTTAATATGTTACATTATTATTTGAAATTATCAATTCCTGCTCGATGAAGATCGCCTATAAAAATAAATTAAATAAAAAATTTCAGTTTTGTTCCAAAAATTAACAATATTAAATATTTTGTTTTTTAAATAATACATGCACTGTTATTTAGAGTAACTTATTATTTAAGCAAAATGTTGTAATTATTACTTGTTTACAAAATACTTTAAAAATTGTTGGACCAAATATTAAATTTTATTTTTTTCTCATTTATTTTTTCCAGCGATCTTTATATGAATCAGGAATTAAGAATTTCAAATAATAATGTATTAGTATAGGATTTGAGATATTATAAAAGAAAAATGGAAGGTCTACTTCAGTAGAGTTCATGAATTTTCTCCTTACTTATAGGCTTAAAAATAGTGGTAAAGTTTTTTTGTTGGCTTATATGGTCCTGAGTATACTGCGATATTATCCTAGAACTGCGTCAGCAGCCTAGAGCCTGAAGCTATTTCGATCCCTAGCCATTTATTTTATTATGCCACTTTCTATCGTTCGGCGCCACGATTTTCTGGGTCTTCCCATGAATCTATCTCTCTGCGGGTGCCACCAAAGCGCTGATCGACAGGTTTTACTAGTGTCTTCCCAGATCGTGTGGCGTATCCATGGCCAGCATCTTTAAGATATCGGTATGGTTGGTAGCCAAATGAAATTGGTAATTCGAGATCGGATGGGGCCACTCAATCCACAATATCCAGGAATATGCAAAGATTTTTTTATTCATCTCGTCAGTATGATTGTGAGATGCCACGACTCGCCCGATAGCAACACTGATTTAAATATGTTTTTTGGAGTTGTGCAAAACATTTCTCGCTATGTTGAATATTGCTACGTCTTACGATAAGGTACAGGGCCGTGTTTAAGCATAGGCTACATAGACTGCAGGGGCCCGCAACAGTGCCAGTATAGGTGTAAATGTTAGGAAGCTTTCTTTTCAGTTCTTGCAGTGCTGCCTGCTCGCTGAGTCGTATAAGGTTGGGTTGATCAGACGAACTTGATGACAACGGGGCGACATCATAGGCACTAGCCAGTTCTTCCAGATGAACCCGAAATTTCTATTGTATCTCGTGATTACCAGTAAGATTTCGGCATAGGGGGGACATCAAGCAACTCCGCTTGACCCCTGCATTTGGTTCGATTCCACATTAATTGTGTACATATGTAGTTTGAGGCCACCTAATTTTAAAAAAACTATAAGCAAGCCTTCAGTTCATTTGGCAGGAAATCTCTCTTCTTTTCGACTGGCTTCGAAATACGGAAGATGTAGTTGCGCCATTAAGGCGGGATTGACGCGTATTGGTTAGGATGGGATTTTGGTTGTAACCTTATTATAAGTTTAAGTTATTGGGGGCCTCTAAGAATGAACGTAAAAATTTGGCTGCACAAAAATGTATGCAGAGTCATTCTTATATAATGC
Source organism: Meiosimyza platycephala (assembly GCA_963662105.1). Lineage (NCBI taxonomy): Eukaryota > Metazoa > Arthropoda > Insecta > Diptera > Lauxaniidae > Meiosimyza > Meiosimyza platycephala. Next base: position 37,635,552 of record OY759209.1, on the reverse strand, counting down.
ATTACAACAAAACACCGTTGTTTGTAATATAAATGTCATTAATGATAATTAGGGCAACTAAAAATAAGCATTTACTTAAAAAAGCTTATTTTGCTTATTTTACATAATTTTTGATGTTCATGCACAATTATGACAATTAAACATATTTTTGCTTATTTTGAAAAAAAAAAATTTGGCAGCCTTATTTTCTTGACATATGTATGTATGTATGTACTTCTGAAAAAAAAAACACCTGGCAGACTAAATTTTTTGTCATATGCCGAGTATGTACGCTCGCAGTTCAAAATCGTAAATTCTTTAATTTCAAACACAAAGGCTTTTTTCATCAAGGTAATTCTTTAGGAAACATTGAAGTATTGTATCAGGTACCTTCTCGTAGGAAACTTTTTAAATCTTTGTTTCCAAATCTTCCATTACCACCGAGTCCAACAACAATTAGATGGGGAACGTGGCTGCAAGCTGCTGAGTATAATTGCGACAATTTTGCTGAAGTTAGAACAGTAATGGATAAATTGACAGAGGAAGACTCTGAGATCAAAGCTGCTAAAGAGCTGTTTCCCACTACAGCAATTAAAAAGGATTTGGCCTTCATAAAAGCAAATTTTAGTTCTAGAATTCCTTGGGTTTTTCGGAAAACCAATTATCAAGCCAAATTTTCACATTTTCGTAGGAATCGAAGCGCGAAAATGACTTTGTGTTGCGTTTTTTGATATTGCGACCGTTCTCTCTGCAGCGCTCAGTTCAAATCGGTCAATTGTTGTTGGTAGCGTGCCGAATTAACCGTTTCACCGGGTTTTAAAAGCTCATAATACACAACGCCTTGGTCCCACCAAACACAGAGCATCGGCTTCCTGCCGAAGCGATTCGGCCGAGCAGCCGATGTTGACGGTTCTCCAGGGTCTACCCAGGATTTCTTGCGCTTGGAATTCTCGAAAAAGATCAATTTTTCATCGCCAGTGACAATTCGATGCAAAAACGACTTTCTTTTGATGCGTGCGAGCAAAATTTCACATGTGTTTTGGCGCCTATCCATCTGCCTCTCGTTCAAGTCATGTGGCACCCATCTACCGACCTTTTGAATCTTTCCCATGTCTCGTAAACGTTTGGAAACGGCAGACTGGCTCACATTCAACTGCTCTGCGAGTTCTTTTTGCGTTTGGGAATCGTCTTCGTCCAGAGCGTTCTTTGTCCTTGACTTCGAATTCACCACTTTTGAATCTTTAAAACCATCTTTCACACATTTTAACAGTTGCCACTTGTTCACCGAAGGCTTCAACAAGCTTTCGGTGTGACTCCGAGGCTGTTTTCTTCAAATGAAAACACAGAATTAACATTGTCCGCCATTGCTCTTAATTCGGCACGAACTCGACATGTTGACTGCACTGAGATAACACGATAATAACGCTCGATTGGCTCGAAACTTTGGTGGTATGATAGTTAAGGTTGACGCTTCACGCAGTCAAAGTTTCATGACATTCGATAAATATTCAGGCTTGGGCGACATCTAAATGTTCGAAACGACATTACTTAGTTATACACCTGGTATAGCTTCTCGGCACCAAAACTAGTGTTAACCAGTGTAATTCAATGATCTAAGATCATTTTCACAATATTTTTGAATATATAGTAGATTAACTTCTGAAATTGCAATTACCGTCTGAATGAAACATATTTTCGTGTAGTATGTCTGCCCTGCTTCCAATACTGGGAGGATACTCATGCACTAGCAAATACATTCCGACTCCATGACCAGTTCCATGTCCATAGTTTAAGCCTGCTTGCCAAAGAGCTCTTCGCGCAATATAATCTAAAAAGGGTAACTGAAATCAAACAATAGAAAAGAAAAAGGTAAAGATACTTTTTAATTCAATAATATCTCTGTGCAAAAAATATTATTTTAAAATTATAGTCAGAGTCATAAAATTTCTGAAATAACAACAGCCAGGCTTGCTTATATTTAAGGTTGAACCTACTCATTGAACCCCACTTTCTTGTGGGATGTTCGATAGCCTGAATAAGAAAAAAAATTATCAGCGTAAAATTTTATCATAAACTTTAATTCGCACATAGAAAAGAATGCAGGATGAATAAATAGGCAAGTACAGGTACTACTTGCCTCAGCGGATTGATTTCAAGTGAAACTTAATAATAATTCTCAATACTGATTAGCGTTGGTGGGAATCTTAAAGGGAGAGTAAGTTTTTTAGAGTACCATGTAACGGAAATGAGGGAGAGGTTTGGAAGTTGGGACAGTAAATTGTAGGGTTGCCATCTTAAGTCTAAATAATAGAAAAAAATTATATACATAGTTGTTACATACAATACGTAACATACAGTTGAGAAAGAAAAATTGTTCTTTACTATCGTACAAAAAACATTAAAACTGATTCAGTTATTCAAAATTCAAAGATATTGCAATGAGCATTTCCTCTCATTGGAAATTAAATTATAGTAATGAACAAGGACCAGGATTGACAGTGCCTGGTACTCGCTGAGAGATCAAAAATATAAAGATTATAAGGATAAGTATAGGCCGATATAGCCGATGGCATGGCTGCTAGTGCTCTTAACGAACCATTGTGAAGTAGTTAATTACTTCGTAATATTAATTTATAGTACACGGCAAAAAGTTTGGGTATAAAGTATAAACTTATTTATACTATTTGTTTTTATAAACTTATGCATTCTATTTTTTTATGAAATTTATATTATTTTTTTATAAAACTATTTTATACCAAAATCAAATTACCTATTAACAGGAAATTTAATAACAAATTGATATGATTTTTATACAAATGCTCATATGTAATCATGGTAATTTATTCCAAAAAAGTATAACGTTTATCTAAATGAGAGTTTAAATAAATTATATGCTAAAATATTATAAATTATATACAAATTTATAATAAAACTACAAAAATTTAATATAAATTTTTTATAAACAAAAAAGTTGTGCATATGAAAAGTCAAAATTGTTGAATTTATTTTAAATAAAATTTTTTCTATTGTAAAAGTGCAACGAAAATCAACATTGTACACAGCAGCAGATACAGAAAATGGTAAGTTAAAGTTCAATACGAAAGGGTTAAAGTGTTTTATAAAATTTTGTAAGGCTCTCCAAAGTTTAAGCTTCGGTTTTTGTTACAGAATTTGACACGTGCACTGAAGCCGTTGAATTTGATAAGGCTCTTACCACCTGCACCAAATAGTAAAACGAAATTTAGCCGTCTGACTGAGGTCAGTTAAAATTGCAAAGTTGAGAAAAATCTTATTTCAATTTTTTTATTTTTAGTTTTTTTAAGGTGCTGTTGCGGAAAAATTAAGATTATGGGACAAAGAAAATTTTCACACAAACTCAGCTCTGTAGCTCAATTTTAAAAGGTGGTGCTGAGATCTGTTAGCTCTACATACATATAAATTGTTTGGAAGAACTATACTGCCCTCAGAAGCGAAAAGGGCGTATCTCAAAAAAATTCATAATAGTGATTCTCATGGCATCGTAAAGCTTAAGGGGACGTCCATTAATTACGTGAGGTATTTTTTTGAAAATTCTGACCCCCCCTCCCCTTGGTGAGATTTGGTGAGATCTGGCGGGACCCCTCCCCCCCCTCTCGTGAGATTTAAATATTAATTTTTAATTTAAATTCTGTGCATTAAAAAGTTGACGTGAAGTTTTCCTTGACCCCCTCCCCCCTTGGTGAGATTTGGTGAGATATTTCTGGACCCCCCTCCCCCTCTATTTTAGCTCACGTAATTAATGGACGTCCCCTAAGGCATTACGCATCTAATGAACTTTGCCAAATGCCGGCAACTTCGTTCAAACCTATAAAAAATTTCCGAGGAGAATTTCCTCTATCTCAATTTTACATGCATTTCAACAAATTGACATCCAAATCTGGACTCAGAATCGACCCATCACGTCAGAACTTTGAAATATTTATGGTTATGGTAAACAAATTTTTCCTTACAATTTACATGTAAACTAACAGGCTTCGGTGCCTCCTTTTAAAATTGAGCTACTTGAGCTGAGTAAAATTTTAAAATATGTAACTTTAAAATTAAAATGAACTACTCCTGCTTTTTGTGTAACAAAAAGGGTTAAAATATTTCATTTCAAAACTTAAAACTAGAACTCTTTCTGTTGCCAAATGCATATGGACCAAAACGCAGACTGTTACGTTACATTCGAACGTACATTTCAACATAAATTGTTCTGAAAATATATCGAATTGAGTACTTTAAATATATTTGATTCATGCATCTAAAAGTATGATTCTGTAGTACCATTTTCTGTTTATATAAAAATTTTTGTATTTTTGTTATTTCGGAGTTGAAGTTGCCTCACATTATTGAAAAAGTCTGCTCTTTTGGAGGACTACTTTCAATGTGAAGTTTATAATTTCTAAGCTTTAGAATGAAAGTAATAAATTAAATTTTAATTACACTGAAAATTTTGTCTTTGAGTGCTGTAGAAGCAAAAATGTGCAGACTATTACGTTACACAAAAAGACTGTTACGTAACCATTAACATTAAAATGGCTTTAATTGTTTAATTTCATAATATATAGCATTGATTCAGTGGTCTAACGATTATCCCAAAAGTTCCAAGCAATTGACGTTGAATTTGAAGGAACCAACAAGACTGTAACTGCACTGTGTGCAAAAATTATTTCTAAACTTTGGGTAATCAGTGTAATTTGGGGTCACTGTGCTCGAATCTGCCATCAGATTTTGGTCAAGACTTCTGCGTTTTCAGATATCGGTAAACTAACTGGTAAATGACACAGTTAAACGCTCTTTACGGCTTTTTTAATTCAAGTCTTAGAGATTTGGTGTCTGAGGAAAAGTTATTCCTCATGAACTTGTTTCATTTGCACTTAATCCCTCTATAGAGAATGTTATTGAAATTTTATGAAAAAAATTTACATACGAGAGATATGTACATTTAAAATTATAAAAAACATATCGCTCGTTTTCTGGAAGACTGTCACAACTCAAAAACCTAAAGTTGGAGAAAAACTCATTTAAAGTTGAAGATGAAAATAAATGAAAGTGTGTCTATATAAACTCTTGTCACAAGCCATTAGATACCTTTACGATTTTTCGACATAAAACAAATGTATAATTAACACGAAAAAATTTTTTTTTAGTTATAACGGTCTTCCAGTAAACGAGCGATATAAAGGAATTGAAAAATTTATTTTTGAATTTTACTACCATACAGATGAGCCTGAGGAAGTTTTTTTGTTAGTTTTTTATGAGGAATATTTTTTCCTAAGGCCGTATGAAGAAATTCTCACTCGTTTGACCCGTATGTTAATTTTTTCAGAAAATTTGACTAAAATGTTCCATAAGGGGACTAAAGAGTGGTGCTCGAGGAATTATAAAAATGTAAAGCCTTGCTCAGCTTTTCACAAACATCAAAAATACATACATTTAAGGTGAGAAAATCAACATAGCTCTTATAATATTTGATTATCGATTAAAAAAGACTGTTACGTTACAAATTGTTTTCGGCGCTGGACACCCACATAAGTAAATGCACCGCTAATTTTTTATTTTCTTTAGAAAATATACTAAAACTGCTCGAAGAAAATGAGGTCTTTCTCTTTTGATGACGTGCTAGATTTTTCGCCAAAAAACTTTTTGGGATTTTAGACTGTTACGTTGCATTAAAAAAATGCGGTCGAATTCTTTTTTACACAAAATGTTGATAACATTTTTTTCCTTCAAGTATTTTATTTAGTTACTTTCATTAGACTTAACACTACCTCAGAAAAGCGGATAGCAAGTAAAAAATAACATATATTGAATACAACGTACCTTTTTGTTTCGTGTTGTATTTTTGTTCATTTTTATTTATCAAGAGGCAACCAAGAAACAAGTCTTAATTCTCACAGAAAACAACAGATTTCGGGTTGACATTTGTGTTTCTCGTTACCTAGCGAAATTTGAAAAAAAAAAATTTTTCTCCGTAGTTTACTTTTTTGCGTTTTGGTCCATATAAGTAATTTACCTATGTAAAACTTTATAAAAATGTTTTCTTTATCTATTAAAATAAATAAAAACATATGTATAATTAACATAAATCAAAAATTCAAATTTTTATATATTGGAACTTATACAAAGTAAGTATAAATGGACAATTATTTATTTTAAAATAATATAAATTTGGTTTATATGCATATGTTATAAATTTTATATAAAAATGGTTTAAAATACTTTTATATGAGCTACATATGAAATTTATAACGATATTCGTTTAAAAGAATTCTATACATTATTACTATAAAATAAAAACTAAAATAGTTTAAATGTTTTTAATACATTTTTTGTATAAAATGTAAACTGATTGTATAACAAGTTATGGTATAGATTTCAAACCAAATTTGGTGTGGATTCATATTTATTCTAATTTGGTTTAATTTTTATACTTAGACTTTTTAGCGTGTAATAATAATAATAATCCGCGTAGAATCATGTTTGATGCTAAGCGATTTGTCATCTGCATGGGGAGCACAGCTGAGTGCTATCAGACGCGTCATAGTTAGCGGATAATGAAACGTCCTGCAGATATGCAGGGTAGCTGCTCATGCAGTCGCGGACAATCAGCGGTTTCATGAGGAGAGTTTCAGAGGGTTTCCGAGTTACGTCGGTCTCCAATTAAATTCTGAGTGCCAATGATCCTTGAAGCGACGTGGCGAGTAAATTGGCGCCATTAAATAACCAATGCTATTTAACCTGGCAGTAGGTATAAAATGCAACTACCCATAGGCTACCTATAGAGTTGACCGCCCTCCTGGAGTTTCTTAATGAACAAAATCGAGTTAGGATATTCACTCAAACGTCGGATGTACCCACGGTTTCCAGCGAGGGCTCAGCTCTTGAGAGAGAAGAGTCGCCAGTGGCTCACCACAATAGCCAAATAAATCGCCCCTTATATAACCAGCAGGGCAAGTACACGCTATTTGCCGTAGAAATCTTATACCAGCATTGAGACTAAGTGCGATTTTGGATGAAGTGCGGAATAGCACAGAGGATCATGGTCAAAGTAGCAATCCAGAGCTAATAGAAGATAATAATGCCCCTGTTAGGGCCGATGAACAGAATATCAACGAAAACGAATGAATGGAGAAAAACCCTTATGCGAAACCCACTCAGAATAGCAGAGAAAACGAAAACCTTGAGCTTGAACGAACCATTTGCTTTACATATGGACAGCAAATAATACTTTTCTACGAAACAGACCCGCTGAATCGACCAACTATACCAAAAATCAATACGTTAAAACGTGTCAGCAAAATTATTGACATCATTAACACCTCTGTAATAACCGACGCTTTGGAACAGATATTGGATTTACAAAGCTATCACTCCATTATATATTGTGCAGCAGCTACCGTAGCAGCATTAAGTGAAAAAAAAAATAATATCAAGAAGCAATAGGCTAAAAACAGTCATACTCATAATGCAGCACTTGAAAGGATAAAATACAATATTCGTGGTTTACGAAGTTCAATTGAAAGAGTAAAATCTTTTATGTCTGGCAATCAATAAACACGACTGCGAAATAAAGTGAGAACCATATGCTTTAAACATCGTAACCATTCAAGGCTTGAATCTAACAATGGTATTATAACTCGTGTACTTGACACACTGAAACAGAAGCTGTCCGTGCAAATCTCAAAGCAGAGAAAGTTGAGAAAGTCCTTGAAATGACGTAAAAATGATCTAGTGTTCTGCACCAAAGAAAAAGTATTTTTCAGGAGCTTAAAAACAAATAATGGCAATAATATTAACGATGTACCTGATATCACAGATGTAGAACATTACTGGTCTAGAATCTGGTCAGTCCCTAAATAACATGACCTCAATGCGGAGTGGATCAAACATGAAAAAGAAAAATATAGTGAAACACCATGAATGACGAATGATACATATCATCGCAGTTCACACCCTAAAAGAGGTCATTACGCGACTACAGAATTGGAATCACCTGGAAATGATAAAATCCAAAATTTTTGGTATAACGCTTTGATGTCACAAATGCAAAACTTTTGCAACTACTAAATCAATCAATAGAAATCCTTCTGAATTCCATGAGTTCTTATTAAAAGGGAAAACGTATCTTCTGCCCAAAAGCAACGGCTTTAACAGAGACCCTGGGAATGGCAGACCGATCACATGTCCTCCGACTTTGTACAAAATATTGACACCATTCATCAATTCTATGATATATGAACACCTAGCTAGCCACTAGATCCTATGTGAAGACAGAAAGAATGCATAATATTAATCCTTTGAGCAATATGCTAAACTCAAGCATGTATGGTTTTAAAATTACATCAAATAATATTAAATTCAAAATCAATCACCTTTTATACATGGATAACCTAAAATTATATGCATCACAAAAGCGCATCTCAATTACCTTCTACAGATTGTCGATGGGTTCAGCAAGAGTATAAAAATGGAATTTGGACTCGGCAAATGCAACACACTTAGTATTGTATAAGGGAAAGTCACACCAATACAACAGGAATATTTTAGAATTAAAAAGATGCTGCAAAATGAGATCTATACTTACCTCGGAATGGCTCAAAACAATAGAATGGATTCTATGAATATAAAACATGTACTGACATCTAAATTTAAGAGCAGCATGCATAAAATTTGTAAAGCACAGTTGAAAGGCAAAAACTTAATCAAAGCTATAAACACTTATGCAATACCTGTGTTGACCTACAGTTTCGGTGTCATTTAAGTGGACTCAAACAGAGCTTATAGATCTCCAACGCAAAATACGCACCATGATGACAAAGTACAATCTTCACCATCCAAAGGCATGTAAAGAAAGGATGACTTTACCTCGAAGAGAAGGAGGTAGAGGAATTATTGATCTCCAAGAAATGAATACAAAGCAAATACTTTCACTTAGAAGGTATTTCACTGAAAAGAGCTCCACTTCAATCCTTATAGCAGCAACTCTAGAAGCAGATGATAATCTCGCACCACTAAACCTTAAAAATCAACCTGATTTGATGCTATACGACCTAAATGAACGAAGAAGACAATGGGCAGCGAAATCATTACACGGAAAGTATTATCAAGCTCTCAAGAGTGAGCATGTTGACAAAGATATGTCAAACTTATGGCTCCAGGCTGGAGAACTGTTTTCCGAAACCGAAGGTTTTATAATAGCCATTCAAGATGGCGTTATTGCAACCCAAAACTACTCTAAATTCATACTTAGGAATAATAATACTGAAGACATTTGTCGTAAGTGCGGGAAACCTAATGAGACAATTGAACATATCATATCAGGATGTACGAGCATGGTGAGCACCGATTATCTACGTAGACATAATAATGCAAAAAATTTTCATATCGAACTGTGCAGAATCCTCAGTCTTACTATCGTTATGATCCAGAACCAGTGTTAGAAAATGAGACTGTGAAAATACTGTATGATCGAACAAACCAGTGTTGACCACAATCGGCCAGATACAACAATAATCAATAAGGTACAAAATACTGTAACTCTGATAGATTTTGCGGGTCCTATCAGTAACAACCTCAAAAAACATATGACGAGAAGAGAAGGAAATACGAAGACCTAGCAACAGAGATGAAAACGTTGTGGAATATTCGAAACGTCAAGATTATTCCTGTTATTATTAGAGCGACAGGACTTGTTGAAAAACATGTTAAAGGACATCTGAACGATCTCAACATTAGCCAAAATTTCATCACCAAAAAACAAAAATCCATTATTTTAGATACTTGTCATATTGTTCGCAAATTTTTAAATTAGTTTAAAATAGAATATAATGTACATTTTGCCTTAGACATATTGTCGTTAAAATGTATTGTTAATCACCCGTAAAAACGAGAAATAAAGGAAAGATAATAATAATAGCAGTAATAAAATTGTAATGCTAGTCTTAAGTCTGTTCCTGATCAGTCTCATGGAGCAAATTCGGTGAGCAATTCGTTACAGACTGAAGGCTCAATTTGGTGATGCGACGTTTGTATAGCTTTCCATTAGATTTTGCTGTAATTACTCTGGTCTGGTACTATTTCACATTGCTTTAAGAGTGTCTCTTTTGTTTATCATGTCTATATTTAAATTTGTGTCACAGTCACTGTAAAGATTGCTGCAGCTACCTCTATATCCTGGAAAGCGACAAAATGCTGTAATAGAACCTTCTGATGTCATATCAGAAACAAGTTCAGCCGGCCACGGCTCGTCGGAAGTAACTTCAGCTCAAAAGTCGGAACACTGCAAATGTTTTTCTTGATTTTGAATCTAGCAAAAGCAAAATCCTCACCGCGGCCGTTTTTTAAAAAAATCGTTTTTAATTTAAAAAAACTGAAACTTCAAGCTTATCTCTAAAACTATGAGAGATATGAAAAAAAGTTTTAAGAATAAAATCATTTCTCGAGAAAATTCCAATAAAATGGCTCACTTACTATTATTCATTCCAATGTTTTTGAGGTTGAAAAACTCATTTTATCAATTTCTAGAGGAAAACTTTTTTTACGGTTATATTCCTTAATGGAACAGATACAGTTTAGCTCACAATCGAAATTGTTTATAAACCAAATACATACTTTCTAATTTGCTTTTGAATTCTAGGAAATAAAAAAGTGTTGCGGACATAGCTTTTCTAAAAACCAATATAAATCAGAAACGCCTGCATTGATCTTCAAACTATGGATGTCATATGAAAGGTAAGGTAAGCTATGCTTCTTGATATAAAAGACACGTAGTGTAAATTTAATGTGAATCGATTATGTGGTGTTTGTGAAAATGTTATTTTAAAAATATTTTTGTATGAGGACCACCCCAAATATGCACCTTAAGAAAAAGTTTTATAGCAAAAGTTATGTTTCTTGATATAAAAGACACGCGGTGTAAATTTCATGTGGATCGATAACGTGGCCTTTGTGAAAACGTTATTTTAAAAATATTTTGTGTATGAGAACCACCGCAAATAAAAGTTTTATAGCCTAAGCTATGCTACTTGATATAAGAGCTACGTGGTGTAAATTCGGTGTGAATCGATCACGTGGTCTTTGTGAAAATGTTGTTTTAAAAATATTTTTGTATAAGGGCCACCCTAAATATGCACCCCAAACAAAATTTTTATAGCCTATGTTATTTTTGGGGCGAAGACAAATCCAACAAATCAAAGATAATTAATTTTAAAAAAGTTTTGGGGTCTTTTACCCTAAATAAATTTTTTATAGCCAATGTCATTCTCGGGGCGGAGGCAAATCCAAAAAAAATTGAGATCATTAAAATCGGTACAGCCGTTCTTGAGTTATACAGAGTGTAACTATCCCGCCTTTGTTTCATATATATATATATACAGTAGGTAACGGATATAAGCACAATTCATATAAGAAAGGAACGCTTATAAGAAACATTTTCGAAAGCACCGCGTTTTTTCCCAATGTTTTGAGGTAAAAAGCAATCTATATAAGAAACTTCTTATAAGAAAAAAACGCATAAAAGAAAGCTTTTTCCAAGCACCAATATGAAAAATCTTAAGAAAAAAATAACGCTTATAAGAAATTTTTTCAAATCGTAATTTTCGTTCTTTGGTCAAAATTGAAAATACGCGCCTTCTTTATGTCATCATTCTTCGATCAAAATTGAACGAGCAAGTGTAACGATAGGAGTTGCTGAACGCACTTATTACTCACTGCTGATCTTTGTGCGACTCGGATATAAGAAATAAAGTTTCTTATATAGGAAATTTTTTTTCTTATATACGTGGTACTTCTATAAGAAAAAACTTATATAAGAAAGAAATTTCCGGGATTTTTTGACTTTCTTATATCCGTTACCTACTGTAGTATATAAATAAACACATCAATATCTCAAAAACTAAAGCCAATTCAGTACTTTCATGAATATATTCGTAAACTGGGTATCTGAAATTATAGAAATCAAATTTTTAAATAGGTAACTTGTTCAAAATTTGGCTATCCTAAGAATTTAAAGTAACTCTGAAATAGTAAGTTGATTGAGTAGAGCGTGTGTGGAGCCCAATGTGCAGCCATCTTCATGTGGTAGGCTCTGAGATCACTTGTTTTGGTACTAGCAAGTGAGATAAAACCTGGACAAACATTGCTATGTTTTGTTCGAAAACGAAACGAAAACCACTTTCCACTCCACCTGGTATTTGAGCTAGCTCTCTTTATGAGTCTCGATTTTGAGTTTGTGATCGCTTATGATAAGTTCTCATCGCCGAGCGATCCTCAGTTACGCAGCCGTGCCCATTTTATAGAAGACAAACTTTAAGTGATTTTACAAAAAATTTAAAAAACTGACCCTCAAAGCACGAACAAATGGTATTGACAGATTCGAAAAAGAATTTGCAGATGTGTTACTGGTATGGGTGGGACACTTTTCCGGGTGGAAACACCTTAAAATTGAGGTCGCAAATTTAAAAAAAAAAACCCTTAATATTTATTTTTTTATTTTTCTAAGTAAATGCATTTCGACTAGCTTGCTAGTCATCTTCAGCAACACGATTGTGTTCGATCGAAATGCATTTACTTAGAAAAATAAAAAATTAAATAAAAGTTTTTTTTTTGTTTTTTAAATTTGCGACCTCAATTTTAAGGTGTTTCTTCTTAATTTAATTTAATCTACATCAAGAGTTATTTGTGGCAATGCAACTAAAATTGTGCATATAATATGTCGGGTTTATCAGTAACAGTGATGTATGTATTTAATAATTTTTTTTTTAAATAAATCGAAATGACATGGACCAACATCATTTGATTTCAAAATACAATCGAACTTTAGACGCGATATCATATTGAGAACAAATATTTTGAATACAAATCACTTAACTTTTCCAACCATTTAAGTGATGGCTTACATAATTTGCTGCGTGCATAGTGTGTATTGAGCGGTTGTGCCACTATGGTATATATGACACGTTAATAGCAAAAACCAAAAAGATATTTTGTGCGCGCAATAACCCAAAAGAAAAAGTGTCAACGCAAAAACCTCTCTTGCTATTTGTTGCGGCGCGTTGACCAGAGTTGCAAGCGACCGATAGTTGTAAGCGAACGTTAAAGGAGTAGATGAAGTCATTGAAAGGGGTTGCATGTACAGCATGAATACTTGAAAGTTGTTTGATCGTGATGATGCTTTGTCATGCACGAACTATGAGCAATGATGGTGGGCTCATTACTTTTATAAATGAGTTTTAATTATACATTTATTTATAAAAACAATACCAACCAAAAATATTATATAGTGTTAATTAGGATTCATTGCATTAAAAACAAAATAAAAAAAAAATCTCAGTAATTTTTTCTGAATTCTCAGTAATTTTTCATTGGATGTGCATGAAATTATACTGTAATCCACATGAAATTTTACTTTCAGTATTTCAGTTAATTTTAATGTGTGTCACAATATAAATTACTGAAAGTTGTGTAAAAATTACTGTAAATTCAATAAAAATTACAGAGTGTTCAGTACAATTTACTGTATGTATAATTTAATTTTTGGTCTGCAATTATAATCTCATTTTATGAGTTTGAACTAATTCAATCCACTTCTTAAGTCCGAAAATATTGTTAATTTTCACCGTGACTATCGTCGCTGGCAATATCAAAATCAAGATCTATTGACCTTCATAGTTCAACTTATCATAAAAATCGTGCTTTTAGTTGCGATATACATACGTTGTAAGCTACATAATATCCATGTATTTAGATTTAGTTATTGTTTTCCAATAGGATACAAATAGTTTAATTTCGTTAGCTGAAAATTGTCTGTACTAACAATCCTTTTTCCGAAATTTACCACCGGTGCCGTTCCTTGATTAGGGAAAATAAACTTAAAAAGCTTCTTTTTCAAAGTTAATTAGGATATGTACACTAGTCCTGTCCAGAAATTTATGAAATATGAATTTTTTAATAGGCTGAAAACTTATCTGTAAGCTCTATGCATTTAAATAAGATTTTCAAAAAAAAAGTTGAAAAATATTTGTCTTAGATATTGCGCTTTTCGCCGGAAGGTCGAATTCGAGTGTTAATCTGAATTTTAGAAGGTTCTTTCAGAAACACATAAATAACTTTTATTTTAGAAAATATTGCAAAATAATAAAAATGCAGTTTTCCTAAGGTTAGTTTAATTAACCAGTTCTTAAAGTCAAAAACTTATAACATTCTTTATATTCTTTTTTACATCACTTAAAACATGCAATATCAAATTTTATCCTAAAATTCCAACCTTAACTTTAGATATTTCCGAGAAAAAATTTTCAAATTATTTTTTTACAGTTATATAGCCTACTAACTTTGTGCTTAACTAAAGAAAGCCATTTATCTTTGACCGTCTTTAAATTGCTTCATTCAAAAGAAAATGTACAAATTGTTGATGTTCTATATTTTTGATTTTATTTTTACTAGTCCCGCTAATAGGCTATTGATTATTTGAATAAGGAACTAATTCTTTAGTTGTCTTATATGTTAAATTGTACCCTATAAATGATAGATCCAAAAGTGCGATTAAACTTCTTCGGCTTGGACTTTTGAGAACGGTGTAAGTTTGTTCAATTTTTATTTTTTTTAACTATAACTCAAAAACTATACATTTTTGATGTCTATACATGATATAACTTTTTGTAGGGAATCAGATTTCCTATCAAAATGGCACTTTATAAAGTCAAAAAACTTATTTTTTCAACACAATAAGCTAAAAAAAACTATTTAAAAAACTAAAAAATTTATATACATATGAGCTTTTTTTAAATTTTTGTGTATAACTTTTTCTGAGTGGATTCGGGTAAAGTTATTGGTTCACAAAAAAGAAAGGTGGCGTACTTTCCGTCAAAATGTTGATTCACAAAAGTATTTTTGATGAAAATTAGCGGAGATACGGTCGTTCAAAGTTACTTTTCCAGTTTTTTCCAGTAAATGTCCGCTTAGTGGATGACACTCAGTAAATTGTACTGAATCCTCTGCAATTTTTACTGAATTTACAGAAGTTTTTACACAGCTCTCAGTAGTTTATATTGTGACATACATAAAATTAACTGAAATACTAAAAAAAAAATTCTTGTAGATTACAGTATAATTTCATGCACATCCGATGAAAAATTACTGATAATTCAATAAAAATTACTGAGATTTTTTTTTATCTTGTTTTTAGTGCAATGAATCCTAATTAACACTAATAATATTTTTGGTTGGTATTACTTTTATAAATAAATGTATAACTAAAACTCATTTATAAAAGTAATGAGAAAATTCGTATTATTTGCTGGTAATTAATAACCCACCATCATTGCTCATAATTCCTGCATGACAAAGCATCACCACGACCAAACAGCATTCATGCAGTACATGCAACCCCTTTCAATAACTTCATCTACTTTTTTAACGTTCGCTTGCAACCATCGTTCGCTTTTAACTCTATGAGAGGTTTTTGCGTTGACAATTTTTCTTTTGGGTTTTTGCGCGCACAAAATATCTTTTTGGTTTTTGCTATGAACGTGTCATATGTGTGTGACAATTTCCTTTTGACTTTTTCGAAAATTTGATTGAGTTTTTGTAAGCTTTTTCAATCTTACAATTTTTTTTTTTTTTTATAACAGCATTTCGACTTTCTCCTGCTTTAATTTGTGTAACTTACCGTTGTATTAATTGGAAAAACTGATATTGCGAGCGCGATATATCCTTTTAAGACTCTGGTGTAGCACTGTTTTTCCTCTTCTTTTGGAATGCCAAAATGTACTGTTCTGGTGATGTCTGTTGTACCGTCCCTACAAAAAACTTAATTATTTAGCTCTGTAAATAAATCTTTTTTACAATAACGCATAATTTACGTACAAGTACTGTCCTCCAGAGTCAACTAAGTAAATTTCATTACGAGTAATTTGTACACTTGTCTCTTCAGTGGGACTATAATGCGGCATCGCTGCATGCTTTCCCACTGAACTGATCGCTTCAAAACTTAAACCACGAAAGTTATCTTGCTGTCTAAAAAAGAGTACAATGAAATATTTTTGTAGAATTAGTTCTGGTAAAAATTTGAGTTTTATTTTGCTTGTGTCTTTGGACTTTGTCAAAGCTACGAAAGAAACATTCTTACGCACGATGGTCTTTAAAAAAATTTAATTTTTTGAAATACCACCCGCGATTTTTTTCACGGATAATATTGGGGGACCCTTCCAGTGTCAAAATCCGCGAACCGCGAAACCGAACGTTCAGCCGTTTTTTTTTCGACATTTTCATTTTACATTTATAATTTAATATAGATATATTATATATATATATACATACATACATAATTAGGGTTCAACCGAAGGTGACTTTTTTGGCCGAAGCCGAACTTCGGCCATTTTCGAAACCTTCGGCCGAAGCTGAAGGTTTAGCATTTTATAAATAAAAACTTACATAAACAAAAATTCAATAGGTATATGGGGAGAAATACGTCAAATGTCCTAGCGCGAGCGCTAAATTCTGTTGTTTTCAACTCGTGCTGGTGGTACATAAATATACCTAAAAAAATTTTCCGACACATCATTTCGATGTATTTTTTCCTCAGCTTTCCAATGGTTTTGTCAGATTTCCGAAATTTTCCATTTTCCTGGTAAAAAATCACAAAACGTGTTATATCTCAAAAACGGTATTTTTAATATTTTTTTTTAATGCTTTTAATCGAAAGCTGAGGTTTTTTTACACTAAAAAAGTTATTTTCCAAAGAGTGCTTTTGCAGTTTGCTATGAGAAATACAGCGCGAAAGAGTATTTGCGCATGATTCTTAACTGGTCAATGCTTACTGTTGAAATGACGTAGTGGTGATGGAAACTAGTATAAGCAGCTCGTTGCCCATTTTTTTTTCTTTAATGCATTTTGAGATTGTAATTTTTTGCACTAAGACTACTACTATTAGTTTATAATGATAATAAAAGTTGAAGGTACTTTAATAATCAAAGTCAAATAATTTTTTATTGTAATCTAAAAATAAAAGTTTATCAACGTTTTCGACACGCAAATTTGAACGTGAGTCGGTATAAAGCTGACCTGCAGCGCTAAACAACTGTTCACTTGCAACGTTAGTCGGAGGGGCAGATAGAAATTTTTTGTGATTTTTTTTTCAGTTTCAAAAATGAACTTGAATGCCCATTGTTTAAAATACATCCATTCTTCATAATAATAGATTCTTTAATGTGCATCTCAAACTCTGTCTTAAAACTTGAAACTCAGCATAAGTTATTTGGCTGCATGGCCGTTGTGTCATGAGATTCCCAAAGATTATTTTCAATATTTGTAGTGCTTATTGCTTTAACTTCACAACTAATGTCGTTTACATTAACTTTTCAATATCACATTCTGAGCTATTTTTGTTTGAAAAACTTTCTATTCCAAACTATTTCACTTTTGCATATTTCGTGAATTTCAAATTGGGGAATTTTACTTCGAAATTGCATTCATTGCAAACCTTCGGCTTCGGCCAAACCTTCGGCCATCTTAAGGCCGAAAGTAGACCGAATGTGCGATTTGTAGGCCGAAGGTGGCCGAAGCCGAAGCGTTCGGTCGGACCCTAATATATATCTGTGGACATTTGACAAAACAACCTCTTTCGATCTACGGTAATAATTCAAAACAGCATAAACTCTTTGCTTCAACGCAAGACTTACGCTATATTGAATTATTACCGTAGATCGAAAGAGGTTGTTTTGTCAAATGTCCACAAATATATATAAATGGTATCGTTTCCGCACAATCCTTTAGATAGATACCACGGCACATTTTTTTTACGTGGCAGCCCCAGTAGGGGATTCATCGTACATTATAATTTAATGTGTCATACATGAAAACCATTTTACTCTCTTACAGCACTTAATAAGCGCGTGGAATAATCAGGGTGCGTTCTTTTAACTTTGTATTTTATCCATGTAGGTTTAAAGTCTGCATGGACGGACTCCATGGCCTGTTCACTTCAGAAGCCCAAACCTTTATTGTGTTTCAAACAAAAAAAAGGAACATGTTCTAAAAAGGCATAAACCTTTGGTGTCTGACCAATGTCTAACTAGTACGAAAATCGTCCAAATAACGAGTGAAATTGGGGTCAAGCTCACTTGAAAAACACGAATCCACCACGAAAATCTTGAAAACATTTGACATATTTTAAACAACCTCCGTCGTACTTATCGAAATGCAGCGTAAGATATCAACATTTTTTAATAATCTTCTCGCTGAATTTCCATTGAAAGTTGACTTGCCAAAGTAAACTTCTCTTGCTATGTAGCAGTTTTTTCCCCACTCCTCCTGTAATTATAAATAATTTTTATGTGGTCATCAAAATTAAAAAGTGGTTCATGAACGCAGTTTTCAAAAAACTGCGCCATTTCTTTCTTACTGCCACTTTTTTCCCATTCTTTGTACTTTTCTATACATCTGCCGAGGGTTACTTAGACTCGTGGCTCATAAGACCAAATAAAATTTTCTTCATGTTTTCCTCATGGGAAGCGGCATGATCTTTAACATGAAATGACATTTTTATAAAATAAAATATATTTCTAACGACTTGCTATCAGCATTGAATATATATCAAAACTATTAAATAATTTGTAAAAAAGTTCACATTAAATTATAATCTACGATAAATCGTGGATTATACCTATTGGACCCATGGGGATACCACGTAAAAAAATGCGCCGTGGTATCGCGGAAACGATGCCATTTATACATATATATGTATGTACGTATATACACATATATATATATACGTATATATATATATATATATTACACATATATGCATATATAAGTATATATATACACGTATATATACGTATATGTTATGTGTACATAATATGTATATTAGGGTGGTCCTGAAATTCCTTTTTTTAGTTTTTAACCGCCTTCTCGAAGCCATGGGTTCCTTATGGTTTGAACTGAGGATCCTATTTTTTTCAGAGGAAAAAAAAAATTTTTAGAGGTCTCATATCATTTTAATATTTAAAACATACTAGCTGTTATTTTCTTAAAGCTTTTATTTGCTGAAAATGAAATGTTATTCAATATTATGCACGCAATTTCAAATTTTTTTAGATACAAAAAAAACAAAATGGCGACTGCACAGGTGTTAAACATAGCAAAAACATAGGAACCATATCATATAAGTACCAATATGTACCCTTAAACATTTTTTTTCAGGTTCGCCAAAATTCAAGGATACTCTCCACACCACAGGGAAGGAATGTGATATAACAAATTGTTTTAAAATTTCAATTTAAAACTGTGAAAAATAAAAGAAACAAATTTTATTTATTTTTGTAAGAAAAGTACTTATAACACAGGCTGACAAATTTTTAAACCAGAGACCAGACCTATCGTACCCGAAGGACTTTGATGCGCTGAACCCAAATCCGAGCACAGAATTTCTCCTATACGTCAGGTTTTTGAGATATTCTTACCTAAAAGTGCAAAAAACACAGTTTTTGGCTATATTTGAGCTTATTTTACATTGCGAATAAATTTTTTTTTTCAAAATTGGTTACGGCATCTGAAAGTATTACTCTTTAAAATTTGAAATTAGATAATATTTTCAGCAAATAAAAATTTTAATAAAATAACAGCTAGTATGATTTAAAAATTAAAATGTTATGAGACCTTCATTTTTAATACAAAAACGAGTAGCGCGATCTCTAGAAATTTTTTGTTTCCTCTGAAAAAAATAGGATCCTCATTTCAAACCATATGGAACCTACGGTTTCGAGAAGGCGGCTGAAAACTAAAAAAAGGATTTTCTGGACCACCCTAATGTATATAAGCACCGAGATTTACGCAAAAAATCGTTCGATTTCGCGGTTCGCGGATTTTGACACTGGAAGGGTCCCCCAACATTATTATCCTGGGTGGTATTTCGAAAAATTAAAATTTTTAAAGACCACCGTGCACGACACCACAACATTTCAATTCCATACTTGAATCAAAGTTTGAGTCATCACAATTACGGCGTTCCACAATATGTTAAGCCCGTAGCGACTATATTTTTTTGATGCTCTCCTGAGCATCGTAGAATAAAAAGTTCAAATCATTTTTGAAAAAAAAAAATACAAAATTTATATTATATTACGGCATATATTATAGAATCGGGTTTGAAGAAAATTATCCCAAAATTACAGCTTCCTAAATCAAACCATGTCATCCTAGTTTCGTCCGTTGCTAGACTCACTCATCAGTATCTTTTAAGCCGATTAGTAAGAATTTATAAGCCTAAATCAAAATAGATGTGACGAGACGCAAATTCGAGTACAAGTAAACCAATATTGATAGCCAAACGAAACATTTTGACGAGACGTGTTGTTTCGGAAGAACTGAGCTTAAAACCGTCACTACTCGTCATAACAGCAGTTTGGCCGGCACTCTAACGTAAGATTTTGGGTTAAATGTCAAATCAAATATAACGAGCGCAAACGTTATGGCTTAGGCTTAATATGTTTCTCTTTTTGCATAGATTTGTTGCGAACTCTAACAAAAAGTCTTCTTCTTTGTTCTTTGTAACTTCTTTGATATTACACTTTTTCTTGCAGTCAGATATGCAAGATAAACTGAATGCCGTCAGATCTTTTTCGGAAGAAGTAGGTCTGAAAATCAACACGAATAAAATAAAAAGCGTGTCTGTCCGTCCAACTAGTGCCATCAATAACTTCATGATAGGCGAATCCAGCATAGAAAATGTGGATAGCTTTGCTAACTTGATGATGATAAGCATACTGTTAGAAACTTGCTCGACAGATAGCGGTAGCGATTAAAAATGAATAAGATTTTGAATATCAACGCTTGATCTTAGTATAATGAAAATTCTCTTCAAGTATAATTCTGCTCGCAAATATTTAAGCAAATTTACGCTCTATGTACAATAGACATGTTAAAAATGACCTCATGTTTTAGAATTCCTCAGGAACGTTTAAAATTCGAAAATTTAATCCTTTTCGAGTATATCCTCATTAAAAAAAATTACACTTTTTTCTTCATTAAAATTTTTTTTTAAATTTCCTGTTATACACATTTGGAAGTACCGAAAAACTTAAGCGAGACCATGGAAAAATAGCCTTGACGTGAGAGTGAGGAGAAGCTCAGATCACCACTTCGTTGTAGCTTCTCTTCGGCTTAAAATAGTATATGTACATCCAACGAAGCCGCGCAACGACCAAAAAATTCACCCTATATAAACTTAAGGATTCCTGCCTTCGGAAAAACTTCATCGATGAATTAAAAGGGCTCAGCGACACTATCCGCTGGAACTCAATTTAATCTTAATTGCAAAACCTCAAGTCGTCATTTATTACAGCGAGTGAGACCATACTTGGTTTTACGCGAGATGTCGTAGAAAAAAGGATAGCTGCTAAACTCGCAAGAGATGAAACGCGAACAAGAGACCAGTGGCAAGGTGCCGCACAAATATATAACGCCCTTAATAAGGAAGTAAATGTCTCCATGAAAAAGGATAAATGAGAACTATTCAACGACCTCACAGCCAAAGCTATACTACAGATGACCATCTAATCCGATGGAAAGAACTTTTCTCGGGGACCATCAACCTTTCATCACCACCCGTTAGCAATCGCTATATGCTCCTCTCTGGAATACAGTGACTAGCCTCTTCATTAGCGGAGATAACAAAGGCCATCAAGTCTCTCAAAATCTACAAATCTGAGGGAGCAGATCGTATGTTTGCCAAAACGTTGAAAACTTCCCCGGAGCTTACCGCTGAAGTCATGTAACCGGTTCCTATTCAAATTTGGGAGTAGAGCGAATATCTGAAGACTGGCTCATAGGGACTTAAGTGAAAACCCCAAGAAAGGAGACTTATCATTATGCCAGAGCTATAGGAGCGTCATGATACTGTCAGTTTCATCCAAGGTAGTACGAAAATCCTAGGCAGGGGATTTAGTGGAAAAATAGAACCACTTATCCACAGTGTTCAGGAAGACAGAACAGGTTTGCCAAAAATGACGACAAGAGATACCGCCTGGAAACTGTCCTTTAGCATCACGAGTGACCGAAATCACTTTACTTGAAATCGGATCAGCTCCCCTTTTGAAAAAATTCTTAAATTTCTCAAGTGGGCCACTTTTACGCCCAAAATGCTAATTTTTTAATGAAACTTTGTTATTTAGATGTGCTAGAAATTAAAATATGAAATGGACAGTTTCCAGGCGGTATCTGTTGTCGTCATTTTTGGCAAACCTGTTCGGTCTTCCTGAACACTGTGTATCACGATGCATCGCTAAGATGAATAAAAAAATCAGTATTTAACCATTTTATAATAATGTTCATTATTAAAAGAAAAAACCTTTTCCAAACCAAAAAAAATCGTAATAAAGATAAAAAAAATCTTATTTGTGCAACTAGTTTTTTAAGTAGCTTCAAACTTTCACGTGAAACCGTTTTTGACGACGTATCGATGGGGACTTTTGGGATGTTGTTAAGAACCACAAAAAGGAAGTTCATACGAAAATCCAGATTTCCCCTAATTTTTCCAAAGTACGGCTTATACTAAAATCGATAAAAATACTTCCTGGTATTAAGTAAATTTGTGACTTAAAACAGCAGATTCAGAAAAACTCAATATTTGAAGAAATTGGCTTTCTTCAGGACTGTAAATTTTTTTTCAAATGAAATGAATTTTCCTTGTCAGCTGTGATGGCTTGTCGTTACGTATAGATTGATGAAACTTATTCTAATTTCAAAACTTACTAATAACTTTTTTTATTTTAAAGAACGAATGCTTTTAGTAAATATTGAAGCACACTTTTTTCTTAAACCCCGAAATTTTTCCTTATAACGCGATGCAAGATATTCAAAGTCGAAATCAGTTTTATGGTATCATTTTGTTTGCTTAGGGAAAAGCAATGAACTAGTCAATATCTCACATGCATTCAACTATTTTCTGGATATTCATGGTTAAGGGACGAGAAAGGTTTGCTCTAAACTTGTTGTTATTGTTGCGCTTTCAATTGGTTGGATACTAAATTATATTTAGATAATATTGTATTTTAGTGAAACTGCATATTTTGTTAAAAATATACCGAAAAATTAAATATACATAGACCAAAACCATTTCAAACCATGCATTCGGAGTGACTTCAAATTGCGGAATTGATTGCCGATTAAATATGTTGTTTTTCAAAGTAATTAAGGGAATATATCATCCCCCGATTTGATTGAAAATAATTTTTCACGAAGTTATGTCCATTTAAAGTTTTAGTGTCAGAGCTTGAAAATCCGCTGAAAATTGGTTCAAAATAGTCGCATTTTCATCCAAATCAAAATAATTAATTTTTGTCTTATGATTCTAATAGAACTTCTTATTCTTTGTCAGAATTTTTAAAAATTAAAATTGTTGAAAATTGGCAGAATTATATCGCTTCTTATAAAAAAAAACAAGGCTGATTCTCCCTTAACCCCAATTTTTTTTTACGCTTAAAATTTTACTGTGGATTTGTATTAATATGAGAGAGAAATGACATGAGTTTAATGCTTGTTAAAACACATTTGAGGTCAAAAGATTTTTTCCCCAAAATCAAAATGTCAATTTTTTTTCAAATTTGCCAAGTCACTTCTACGGTACTATTTTCAAAGCAAATAACAACAGCAACATTCCAAATTACTTTCTGCAAATCCTGATTGCATTCTGCATACTTTTTTTACCGTTATTTTCGTAATAACATTTTATCATAGGAAACATATAAAAATATTGTACGCACATCCCTTAATTACATTGAAAAACAACATATTTAATCGGCAACCAATTCCGCAATTTGAAGTCACTCCGAATGCATGGTTTGAAATGGATTTGGTCCATAATATGTATTGTATATGTAATATATTTTAAATTATTATACTTACGCTCTGAATTGAGCAAGCCTTAAGGCTCCTGATAGCTCAGTAACGTTTTCGTTATCGATGGTGGAGTTTAACCAATGAAGGTACTGAATCAATGCCAAACCATCGCGAATGTGTGCATTTTCCATATTCTTGGCCTCGATAGGATTTTTCACAGCTTTCATTGTGGCAACCACATTTTTCTGTACACGCCGAGCCGCAGGAATCAACTCTACTATGGCGCGATTTGCATTTGTGGACATAACAATTTTCGTCTGTGTGACGTTAACCTAAGCAAAAATATAAAACAAAAATTTAGAAAGCCATGCGGTCTCTTCGTCAAAATAGAAAGTCAGTTCATGTCTACTTACGATGTCCCTAATGCCGTCTAATATTTCATCGTAGTTCCGCACTATTAAATTAACGTTCTCGACGTTCAGATGTTTCGCTGTCTCCTCTGTTACTTTGCTCTTATCGACAAAGAAATACGAGTTGCTCGGAGACAATATAACGTAACTGAAAAATACAGGATTGTATATGATGTCGGATCCTCTTAAGTTTAAAAGCCCTGCAAAGATATTCATAAATAATTTCCTGTTTATTTTTGTAATTTTTTTTTGTTTATTTTATGTTTTGTTGTGACATTCAATTTGCAATTTTCTTGTTGATTCTTTTTTTTTCTACTGGATTTTATATTGAATTTCTATTTTATGCGAACTGCTTTTGTTCTTCTTTCCATATTGTGTTGTAATGCAAATTTACACTGTTCGCAGTTTCCGACCGTCATCCTTCTTGCAGCTTTCCGCTTTAGATACGAACCAGAAAACCCCGTTCGAACTCAAAAGAGAGCTAACGGTGATGAAGGTTCGACAGTGGATGAAACGAGAGATGAAGTTTGAGATTGGCATACAATGAATGTGGGGACGATGGGTCGTGGTTACTGTAAGTCGACCTTCAGGATGAATGGATGTCTGGAAGGTTGGTTGGTAGGTATTAGTTTCATGCAGCAACAAAAACAGCGTTAATATCATCACAAAAACAACAGATGCCAGATAGAGATGCCAACTGGTTCGGGAACCAGTTAGGGTTGTCATACTACACCGAAAAAAAAACTTACTCCGTTTAAGGAAAAATGCCTAAATGTAAGGAAAAAATGTCCTTCAATACGAGCTAAAGCCATGGGTTCCTCAAAATAAGTAAGTTGGATTCCTTAGTACAAGTAAATGTTGCTGCTTTGAAATAAGGAAAAGTTTACTCAATGTGAGGACAAGGTTATAAAACTGAGGAAAATTTTACTTTTTCTAAGGATGAAGGTATCCTTAAATGAAAGAAATTTACTTAAAATAAATTCGTTGATTTCAAAAAAAATTTGTTAATTTTCTATTTTCTTATTTGTTGGTTACTTATTGTCAGTCATTCTTATTTTAATTGTAATACGTTTTTAAAACTTCAAAGAAGAACTTAAAATTTTTTTTACCTGTCGTCACCCCCTCAGAGAATTGAACCTGTGTTCTCAGCGCCATGCCACTGTTCAAAGATGCTCATCTTACCCAACTCAGCCACCGACAGCATTTTTAAGATATACTAAAGTGATGTTGTTAAACTGCGCATGTAACAACCATTGTCTGATCAGGGAAGCTTCGGTTCAAATATCGGCGACGACATAATTTTTTTTTTTTTATTTTTTTATTTTTTTATTTAAAAAACAAAAAAAACAAGTAGAGAACTATAGATATTTAGACAAAAACAGAATACTTACGAGAAGAATAGATATTAATTTCAGCGAGTAAAGCAGCGAGTGTTGCCACTCATTTATTAAGGAAAATTTTCCTACGTTATAGTAAATTTTTTGACGAAACTAACTAAAACTGAGTACGATTTTCCTTAAACAAAACATTCCATTAGATTGAGGAAGTTTTTACTCAAATGAGGAACAAATTGTCCTCAAAAATTCTTCCCAAAGAAAAATTTACTATTTCAAAGCAAAGTTTTACTAAAACCACAAACTCTATATTTGAGGAAGAGCTTTGACTTGCTTTAATGAAACATGAACTCATTTCAAAGGACTCAATTACTAAATGAGACGATATTTTCATCAATATGAGGAAAAATAACTTAGATTAAGGAACAATTTTACACTAAATCGGAGGAAGGCAGTTCTTCAAATTTAGTACGGTCTTTTTTTTCGGTGTATACGTACTGATTCTATCAGTGCATTTACTGATTTTTACTAATTTCCTTTAAAAATACTGATTTTCAAGATTTTGAAATCAGTACTCCAATATACCGATTTTAAGCAATTGGTACTGATTTTAAAATTTTATTTGAATTACTAAATGGTTTTTACAAATAATACTAAATTATTACCAGTAGCGTACCTAGGAGTCTGTAAAATTGTCTTTGTTTTGTATCATATTTAATTCATTTTGTGTATGTACTTTTGTTTTTAGTAAATGGAAACAGCGAATGTGCTGTGTAGAGGGCTCATGAGGTATTCGTAATGTGAAAAATATGATGTTTTGCTAGGGCATTGTGCAATCCGAAAAGTTCTGACTTTTTTTTAAGTAAATAAAAATATTGTAATGTGATTTAAGATGTGATTTCTATATTAAAAATAATTAATGAGGTAAAAAATGTTGTACTAATTTGTACTGATTACACTAGTTTACAAATTTGGGACTCATCTCGAGATCTGGTTTCTCCTGGTTTCTCTCAAAACTGCCAACCATTTTTTTTTTCGATGCTATTTTCGATAACAAGTACGTAGGCGTTTTGTGAATCATTGTGATTGTTTTTGTAAATTGACTAACAAAATATGTTAGCATTACGTTTATTTAATAACACAATTAAAGTATGCTTTGTGAAAATAAAAGAGTTATAATAAAAAAAAAAAAAATAGAAAAAAGCCTCTTGAACGTATGGGGCACATTTGACTTCTGCTAAAAGGGTACATCTGTCAAGTGTGCCCCAACTTTATGTTATGTTTTGTAAATGGATTAATATGTATTTGCGTTATTTCTTTTGTAATAAATCGTTTTAAGAAAAGTTAACTAAATAGTTTCCAATTTCACAAATACTCAAATTTTATAGTCCCATACTTTTTTGAATAAAAGCACTTTGCCTCATAATGTTAAATGTGGCCCCTTCCAAAAATGATTTTTTTTTTGAAAAAAGTTTTAAGAAAATACGGTGATGTACTTTTTGTTTTAAAACTTTTTCGAGGTTTGATGCCGAATAGTCCATGTTTACAAAACAATAACAATTTTTAAAATAGTTTAAAGAAATATAGGCCTTTAAAAATTAAGTGTCAAATGAACCCCACTTTCCCCTACATATCGGTTATTTTTATAACTGCACATTTGGTATTTCGATTTCCTTTAGAGCGTTTTTTGAAACGAAATATCTTAAAAACTATAGGAGATAGGGTAAAAATTGTTGGATTATTTTTGTTAAGAAATACCCTAATTTTATAAAAAAAACTAAAAAGACTCATATAAATTTGTTGAAAAACAAATTTTTTTAATTAAAAAATTTTTCTCAAAATATTTTCAATATAACATCTTTTGTTTTTTTTTTTTTGTTTTTTTGATTTCGATATGAAAGCACATGCATTCTTAGGATTGATTAATGAATAACATATAAAATATAAAAAAATTATCAGATGTTATATCAAAGATATTTTGGCAACTATTTTTGTGAATAAAAAAATTATTGTTTAAACAAATTTATTTGTGATTTGCCCAAATCCATCTGGCGTCGGAGTGACTTCAAATTGCGGAATTTTTTGCCGATTAAATATGTTGTTTTTCAAAGTAATTAAACAAATATACCGTTCCCCGATTTGATTGAAAATTATTTTTTACGAAGTTATGCCCATTTAAAGTTTTAGTGTCAGAGCTTGAAAAATCGTTGAAAATTGTTTCAAAATAGTCGCATTCTCATCCAAATCAAAGTAATTTACTTTTGATTCTAATAGAACTTCTGTCAGAATCTTTAAGAAATTTTGAAAATTGTTGAAAATTGGCTGAGTTATAGCGCTTTTTATGAAAAAAAAACAAGGCTGATTTTCTCAAAAACACCAATTTTTTTACGCTTAAAATTTTACTCTAATTTGTATTAATATGATAAAGATTTTATTCCCCAAAATGAAAATGTCAATTTTTTTTTTTGCATTATTGCCAAGCCTCTCTACGGTATTATTTTCAAAGCAAATAACACAGCAACATTCCAAATTACTTTCTGCAAATCCTGCTTGCATTCTGCATACTTTTTTTTCACCATTATTTTCGTAATAACAATTTATCATTGGAAATATATAAAAACATTGTACGCAAATATAGCTATTTCACTGACTGTACTTCTGTGGGTTTTGAATGTTTTGTTTGCTTGACTTTGTCAGCGAAAAAGCTATATGTGCTTAGAATGTTTTTATATATTTCCTATGATAAAATGTTTTTACGAAAATAACGGTGAAGAATGTAAAGTAAAAAATTCGTAGTTTCCAAAGTTATGGCGGGAATTTCGATATGAAACACATGCATTCTTAGGATTGATTATTTTGACAAAAAATTTTTTAATTAAAAAAATTAATATTTTAACAAATTTATTTAAATTTTTTTAATTTTTTTATAAAGTTATATCATTTCTAAACAAAAATGATTAAATGGTTTTTTATCCTATCTCCTATAGTTTGTGAGATATTTGGTTTCAAAAAATGTTCAAAAACGTCAAAAAATACAAAGTGTACGTTTATTAAAAGAATGACCGATATACTATCTGTGGCAACAAGCAATAAAAGCTTAAGTTGAGTTAAGGTTGAGTTAAGGCCATTATTCCGTTACTTTTGCACAAAATTTCATTTAAGTTTTTATGCAATTTTTTATACATATACAGTGGACCCCGCTTAATAGATCTCCGGTTAGCTGAATACCCGGATTACTGGTCTAAAAAAAGTCCATTGAAATTTTCCTCATTTGAACTATGTACATAAATCCCCTGTTAAATGATTCCCGCTTATTTGATTTCCCCTTTTAAGTAACCAGAAAAAATATTTCCCAAGTTAAAAATACATGAAAAAGTCCCCTTTTAAGAGATCAACGATGTTAAAAGCAACATTGATCACAAAGTAGTTAGCGGCAATACTGGCTGAAGTGTCAAAATAAATTTTTTATTGTAAGTAGTAAATTGCAAATGGTTGCATTTCAGGGTGAATACACTTGTCCCTCGCTTTGCGCAGGGGTTAGGGGAATGAAAAGTGTCGCGCAAAGCGAAACCGCGTAAAGTGAAGTGAGAACTTCATGTGATTTAGGGGGTTACGTTCCTGAAAAGAGAAATATATACGACTAAAAGACTTTCACGACACTGTAGCTATTATTTATTTTTTTATTACCATAAAAACATTTGTTTAAAACAGATAAAAAGGAACAACGAACTTTAAAACAGTAATTCAAACAAAAAGAAAGTTACAAAATTCATTTATAATAAATAAAAATAATACGTCTTTGGTGGTCGCAAACTAAAGTCGCGCAAAGCGGGGGACAAGTGTATATTGTATTGATTTATTTTTAATTGTGGTATAGATTAAGGGAAAATGCTTGTTTTCTTGTAAAAACATTGTGCTGAAATTCTTACGCTAACGTCAACGTAAGTTCTTAATGCATCGAGTGTAACAGAACTTCGTATGTGAACAATAGCCTCTGAAGTCTTCAATTTTTATTTTAAGACTACCGATTTTTTTTTACAAAAAATAAAACCTTTTATTTATGACAGCGATATTTATTTAATTTTTTCTGATTATTATTTTGTTCTCTTGAGGTAAGGTCAGTAAAATATATATCTACCTTTTTCTTCGCTTAATTGACTAAGTCGGTCAATTATCCGGGATTTTTTTAAATGATCCGTTGGATCAAATAAGCGGGCCCCTCTTTATTGATTCCCCGGTTAATAAATCCAAATTTTTAGCGCCGTTAAAAGATCAATTAAGCGGGGTCCACTGTATATTTAGACCTAACTAATACTCATAGCTGGGCATTAACTCGTTAATCCGTTAATAGTTAATTAACGAATTTAACATTTCTACTAACGGATTAACTTTTAAGTTAACTTTAAAAAGCGTTAACGGACTCGTTAACTTCCGTTAAATTTCCCCAAGTGCGTTAATCGTTAATCCAGTTAAGAAAATAGAAACATTCTCATAATAATATTAAGCAAAATGATGAAAAAACTGACCATTCTTGTTATATTTCTACCAATCTCACTAAAGTAAAGGAGTTGATAAGAAGATGTTTTCATGGCATTGGCGATTTTGAAATTGATTTGGATGGCATCTCTATTCTGTATGAATCAAAAACATGAAATGTAATTAAAGGCAAGATCAAGGCTATGCTGATATGACTAGATGATTGTTGAGAAATTCTGTATTCAATCCAAAGAAAAAAAAGTTTTTGGTTCTGTGTGAAACAAAGTGACTTAGACTATGGTCTGTAAAATTTTGACGTTTTCGATGTTCCTGCCGTTTTTCAATTTTACAACGGGGTTCAAGGATTTCACCCCAATTTCTGCATAAGATACTCTGGAATCAAAAAATGCGAGAGATAATGTTTCCTCTACCAAATACCACAAATGATTTTGAAATTTTTTCTGTATTGTCATGGAAACGGTTGGAACAATATTTTCATATGCAATCGAGTCTCTTACGAAGGATTTTTCAATGTTTCAATAAAACTTAAAATTAATACAAATATTGTCATTTATTAATTAGCAGTATTCGGATGTAACGACTGTCGGTTATAACGACCAACTTTGAACGGTCCCTTTTTGTTAGTAAATTTTAGAACAATTTCGTACATTTTAGGAAAATTGGGTGATAAAAAAGTACATTCGGGCTCTACAAAGTACATGGCTGGTGTAGTTCGTGCACACATTGATAGCATGCATAGCATTGGTAAAATTCATTTGTGTAGGGTTGGCTTACACTGGTCTAAAGGAATAGTAAATTGCACAGCTTTAGCCAATGCCTTCTTAAACGGCATGGAGAAAAGGTTCGGCGGCCAACTTGCCGCAGCTTTTCACCCGAAGTTCCAGTTGATATGGCTGGAACTGACAGCAGTCGAGTGGACGCAGTAAAAAATGCATGGAAAAAAGGTAGAAGAGGCGTTACGACAAGAAGCTGCCGAAAGTTGGAAGGATAGAGATAGTTTAAGTGACGGAGGCAGCAACGCGAGTAACAACGACGATGATGAGAAGGACTTTCTAAATTCTGTCACTGAATCCTTAGAAAATCTTTAAAGAGTAAAACTCAAAATCTCGTCAAAATGTAGCTAGACATGAAATCAAAAGACTTGTTTAACAATGCGGCATTCCTCGGGGAACCTATATTCATAAATCTGTTTATTAAATATAGTACCACTATACCCTCAAGCCCTGCAGTTAAACGTTTTTTTTTTCACGGACAAAGATATTTTAACGCTGAAACGAGCTTCGCTTTCAGACGAGAACTTCAACATATTAATGCTCATGCAGGGGAATATCCACATTATGCCAGATGACTAAATTAAACACTCCAACTATACACTTTTTTTTTTGTTCCTAAGCTGTTAATTTCCAGAGCCCGAACCAACAGTTTTTTAAAGAAGATCACTAACCCAACGATATAAAAAATTCAATTTCTATCACGTGTTAACGATAAACGTTTTAACGTTAGCTTGCGTTAAGTCTTCTGAAATGTAACGCTTTAACGTTTAACGAAATTAACTTTTTTAGTAACGGATTAGCGATTAACGAAGTTAACTATTTGATTAACGGTGCCCAGCTATGCTAATACCTAAATATGAAGATGAAATTGGCTCGTTTAATAATAGTAGACAATTTAGTAGCAGTTTCTACATCACACATTTCTTTTCGGGCCTCTTTTATACCGCCATGTTCAGTGCGATGAGGAAACATTTTTTTAAGACTTTAACGGCATAAAAAGTGCCACATCGACAATTCCAACCCCATACACTTTCTTCTAATTCTCTTCGAAGCCTCTTTGAACTACTTACGATTAAAAATTACCTACTTTAAGTCCTCAGAACTAGCTGAATGTGTCATTCATTTCATAAGGTTATTCCACTGTAAAGGAACTTTTCTTGGGTTTTTCAGTAATTTGAAAAACAGTTTTTGAAAAAATTTTAAAACTTCTGGTAAAAGCACCCTTACGAATCGTTAGCCCCGATACATATAAGTTCTTACTCCACGGCTGGCGTGGTCGGCACTATGAACTAAATAAAAATGTATTTTTCGAACTTCTCTACTCTATGAGTTTCATAAATATTCAAAGATTTAAAGTTCATATGTAATGTATAGCGAGTGAGTCTGCTACATATCTGTAAGTCTAACCTTTTTGGCAGTGTACATAAAACGCATTTTCAAAGTCCTACTACATACATATGCTTATATATTTTCTTTTGTAGTTGGCAACCCTCGTTTTGGCGCATCGTCGAATTCGTTTCGACAAAATTTGTTATTGCCGTGCCTGCAGCCTGGTGCCGTTGAAAATGCTCCTGTTCGCTTGTTGATGCAATGGATGGCGTAATACCAAGTAGATAAGGACACAGATTATACTGATGGTAAATGTGTTGGTATTGGTACTGGTGATGGTATTAACGCTGCCCATGAAAGTGTTTTGAACATTTTTGGTTGCACTTTTTCTCTGATATATAGTATATTCGCACTATTTGCCATTTTCAATTTCAATCAATTGTTACTTGTTGTCATGAATGAGCCGTTGAGCGATAAAAAAAATTAAGTGGAGGGGATATCAAAGCTTGTTTTGTCTTATATTTTATTAAATGAAATGCCGCTTCGGCCGTCATTGCTGAAAATTTAATTCAATAGTAACGATTAGCTGCTTACATGCAATGTCATCCAAATTTGTTATAACAATAGTTTCAGCATCCTCGTCCTTGATTTTACTCAGAACTTCAGTTATTTTTAAGCTGGCCTCTTTGCCTGTGCGTCATAGTAAGTATAATACAGCAGTAATCGGGCATCATTAAATCGGTAGTTGGAGTATTGAAAATGTAATAAAAAATATAAATTAAATTGAGTATTTTTAATTTGTACTTTATTTGGATCATTCCAGAGAACTTCATCCTTTGAATTTCAAAGGAGAAAATTCACCGTATATACGTAATTCTGTCTGTAGCCACCAAACAAACCACTTTAAGAACTTAATATTAATACTCTTATCATCGGATCTCAAATTTTTTCTATTAAAGATATATGTACATATCGGTAATTCTTTTAATAAACGCACACTTTTTTTTACGTTTTTGAACATTTTTTGAAACGAAATATCTCAAAAACTATAGGAGATAGGACAAAAAACCTTATAATAATTTTTGTTAAGAATTACCATAACTTTATAAAGAAAATTAAATAAATTTAAATAAATTTGTTAAAACATTCATTTTTTAATTTAAAAAATTTTTCTCAAATTATTTTCAATATATGTAACACCTTTGTTTTTTTTTTGATTTTTTGATTTTTTGAAAAACAGTAAAAAATTTTATGTCGAATTTTATGTTGAAAAAACATGGTGCGCGTCATCAGTAAAAAATTTGTAGTTTCCAAAGTTAAGGCGGGAATTTCGATATGAAAGCACATGCTTCCTTAGAATTGATTGACGAATTACATAAAAAAATCAAAAAAAAACAAAAGATGTTATATTGAAAATATTTTGAAAAAAATTTTTTAAATTGAAAAAATTAACGTTTTAACAAATTTATTTAAATTTTTTTTATAAATCTATAGTATTTCTTAACAAAAATGATTAAATGGTTTTTCATCCTATCTCCTATAGTTTTTGAGATATTTCGTTTCAAAAAACGTTCAAAAACGTCAATAAAAACAAAGTGTGCGTTTATAAAAGAATGACCGATATGTATGTAGGAAATCTATTATTACGTACTATTAAATACTATTTTTTTTTACTACAACTCTGATAGCAATGTAAAAGATATTGTACTTCTTTTATCTAAATTTTGTAAAGGCAATAAGTTAGTCGGCAAGTATACGTTAATCGTTTAAGATGTAAAACTGGGAAAACAAAAAAGACAAAAAGATCAGTAAAGCGTGTAAAGTAGTTTAAGTTAAAATTGTTCATCGAGTTTTTGTTTGTATTATTTCCTTTTTTTTCTTAATAACATTTAATAATTGCACCCACTAATTAAATTAAAATTTGAATACATAAAAAAGGTGACCTTTTTTATTAAATTTTTCTACATGTTTATATGTACATATTAGTGTGTTTATTTTCAAAGTTTTGGAGATGGATTTTATTTTTTTTTGCCTATATTTTAGCTTGAATAAAAATAGTTAGTTGTCTCAATATTTGAGCTTCCTATCACAAACCTGTAAATGGCGCGGACAGAGTTTATGTCCGATTTCGTTGAAATTTTACGAAAAAAGCGACTTACTAAAACGTAGAAAAAGTCTGCCTTAGGTGCGAAGATATAGAGTTTTAGGTATTTTATTTGTATGGGAGATGCTACCCACTGTTGTCAAACTACATCCACATTTTTCATGTAGCTGAAAATGCGAACAAAATACACCCAAAAGGGAGTTTTTTTTTAAAAAATCGTGGTCATTTTAGCCTATGTTTTAGCATTGGATCAGAAGGGAATACTCCCAAAATTTTATCTTTCTAGATCATACCTGTGAACGGCGCAATCAGTTTGTTTTCAATTACAATTCATATGGAAACGCAAAAAAAAAACTGTATTTGGTTTTTCTGTTTTTTTTCCTTTTTCCATATGAATTGTAATTGGAAACAAACTGATTGCGCCGTTCACAGGTATGATCTAGAAAGCTGAAATTTTGGGAGTGTTCCCTTCGGAACGTCCTACATTTTAGCAAGTCGCTTGTTTCGTAAAATTTCAACAAAATCGGACATAAACTCTGTCCGCGCCGTTTACAGGTTTGTGATAGGAAGATCAAATATTGAGACAACTATTTTTATTCCTCAAGCTAAAATATAGGCAAAAAAAAAAATAATCCATCTCCAAAACTTTGAAAATAAATACCCTAGTGCACATATTACCTGAATACTTTACGGCAAGTGGAATTATTGGATCATTTTTAGCTGCTGGGCGATTTTTCCAAACACTATCAATAATATTAGTGGATATGCTCACTAATTCCAAATTGTTTTTCTTTAACTCTTCTTCCTGTTGCCGAAAATTTACATCAGTTATAAGAAACGGGTCCACGCCAATTACCGAGTCCTTTGGCAAATTATTTATCATCCATTGCGTCATGTTAG
Source organism: Meiosimyza platycephala (assembly GCA_963662105.1). Taxonomy (NCBI): domain Eukaryota; kingdom Metazoa; phylum Arthropoda; class Insecta; order Diptera; family Lauxaniidae; genus Meiosimyza; species Meiosimyza platycephala. Next base: position 37,600,367 of record OY759209.1, on the reverse strand, counting down.
TAACGTTAGTCAGACCTGTAAGTAATGAAAACATTCTTATTAACAATAATATTGAGGTGTAAGCCGATATGAAGCTGAACTATCTATTGAGGTAAATTTCCGTTCCCGTATAAATAATCAACAAAAAAATTTTTTTTTTTTTAATTTATTTAAAAAAAACAGTCAATTCTTATTAAATAGGCGCGACAAAAATATGCGACATTTTTAAAATCCAAATTATTAATAGACCAAATCCATCTCAAACCATGCATTCGAAGTGACTTAAAATTGCGGAATTGGTTGCCTATTAAATATGTTGTTTTTCAAAGTAATTAAACAAATATACCGTTCCCCGATTTGATTGAAAATTATTTTTTACGAAGTTATTAGAATTAAAAGACAAAAGTTAATTATTTTGATTTGGATGAAAATGCGACTATTTTGAAACAATTTTCAACGATTTTTCAAGCTCTGACACTAAAACTTTAAATGGGCATCACTTCGTAAAAATAATTTTCAATCAAATCGGGTAACGATATATTTCCTTAATTACTTTGAAAAACAACATATTTAATCGGCAAACAGTTCCGCAATTTGAAGTCACTCCGACTGCATGCTTTCAGATGGATTTGGTCAATAAAAACTTAAAATTTTTAGTATATGAATAATATATGACCAATATGTTTGTTTTTTTAAATTGTGAATAGTTTTTCTTTACTGGAAAATGCGCTGTTAGGTAAATTTTTCTTTTATGAACAAACAATGTTTAATGCATTTGTTCACCCGACGTTTCGCTTATGGGTTTTAAGCATCCCCAGTGGTATGTCATAGAAAAACTATTTACTAAGTATTTATACTTTTAAGTTTTAGTAATGCACGGAAAAACACCAGCTCAAATTTTATTAAAAATTAATAGGAGATTATAAAAATTAAAATCTGAAAACAAATATTGCTCTTTTATAGTAATAAATAAAAAATCATTATGAAAAATTCTATTCTAGTTTGTAATTATTTTCATTTTACATTTTTTAATAAGTGCATATTAAAAATTATTTTCTTCATTTTATTTATTACCTAAGAACTTTGAAATTTTACAAAGAATTTATTAAATTTCAATAAATTGCGACATTAGAATTTTTACATATTTTATATTGTAATATATGATTCCCTCTTTATAATTTATAATAAGTAGTTATAGAAAAATTATTTCAAGATTTATTTAATGTTTATTATATTGAATTTTATTTCTCTTTTATTTTTAATTTGTACTCTGTTTGAGTTCTTAACATGTTCATGCAAAAAAATAAATATATAAGGCTTTCCAAACTCATGGCTTAGAAGTAATGTGTTGAACAGAATTGGGACGGGGTAGGGAAAGCGGCAACGTAAACTCGCTGGCCGTCCCAATTCTGTTCAACACATTACTGATGAGTCTTCCTAGCAGAAGACTAGTATAACTAGCTTTAGCTGTACAGAGCCCAAACTCTATTTTAGAGTTTAATAACCAAACAAAATTAAAAGATTACATAGCTAATGTAAAAAATTTTAAAACTCAATTCCAGTTATTATTATTTCATCATAAAAACTTTATAATGTACTTTTTAAAAAATAATACAGTCCATTTAAAATATAATAAACTATTGCAGAAATTTTAAAATCTACTTTGTAAAAATTAAAAACTTGCATTCGAAAAATTAATGCCTGCTTAGATGCAATTTTTATATTACGCTTAGTAATTTTTAATAGACACTCGAACCGTTTCTAAATTACTAAATTACCTATTAATTTTTCTTAAATTTTGATTAATATTTACAATAATTTCGAGTTTCGTTTTTTCCGTGTGGGTACTACATATTTCCTAATTTTTGGAGAACCTCTGCCATTCTATTTGGAGGAGATTTATACAGATTTATTATCAGCGACATTGTCTTGTTGGGAAATATAGTCATTTCCAGGAATTCTTTCAAAATTTGTTAAAATTTCGTCTTCTAGTAAAGCAAAATATCTTCTGATATTTAAATTTCGGGCTATGAAGCGCACTTCCGTTCTACCTTTGTAACCTATTGCCGTCCAAATCATAACTAACATAACACGGTTGTCTGGAAATGGTTTTAACCCTCGAGTTGCATCCTATCGAAAATTCATGGTTCTACGTATTCGAGGTTTCTCACTGGCGATTTTTCTGCAAAAAAAATAAAAATCCCTCGGGCGCTTTTTTTCTAAGAGGTACCGTTTTTATATTCGGGAGTATATTTCACCGCGAATTAAATTTTTCATGAAAATTTGTAACGGCGTACGAAAGTACTGCTCTTGCCCTTCAAAACTAATTTTAAATTATGACGATATCTTTTTTTTCTCTGAGATATCGTAACTTTAAAATTATTACACAGGCCTACATTAATTTTAGTATGGCAAGGTAAATAGAAAACTTTAATTTATCATATTTCGAAGAGTAAAAGAGATATCGACGTAATTTAAAATGGATTTTGAAGGGGAAGAGCGTTACTATCGTACGACGCAGGCCCGTGCGCAGTAATAATCCATGGGGGGGGGGGTTTAACTCGTATATTTCATGCAGGGCCTGATGATGAGGACCTCTGACCGCCCTAGGCTAACTATGAATATGGGCCCCCAAGTACGAAAAGAAAAATTATGACGAGCAAAAAAAAAAAAGGTTCTCACTTCAAAAAAAATTCTTTCAAAATAGATCTTCGAAAATGTGTCAGTTAATAACATCTGACTGATCTAAAATAAAAATTACAGTGGGAGATTTAATGAATTACAATTTAAAATCTAATAAGTACAATACTTGCGACAATTGTTCTAAGTAAAAAAGCGAAAAAAGCAAAAATTAGGCAAGTTTTTGTCCATTTCTTCCAATTTTCACACTTAGAAGATAGGTAAAAACCTTTTTTTCGATACCTTACCCAAAGATATTATTATTCTTTAATATTTAGACAAGAAAAATTTTAGTTTAGAAGTCATGAATTAAAATTATAAAGGAAAAAATGTATTAAACGAGTTTTTTTATTAAAATGGCGATTGGCGAGTGGTAAATGACCTCAAAAAAATCTGAAAAAACTCATGAATTACTTTTTTTTTATAATAAATCGAATTTCGGTTTAAGGTTTGAATTTGGAGAACCTTTCAAAAATAGTGAAACACCCTAAAATACATATCGGTCATTCTTTTAATAATTGCACATTTTTTTTTGTTACCTTTTTGAGCATCATAAAATCTTTTTTGTTAAGAAATACTATAACTTTATAAAAAATTTAAAAAGATTTAACTAAATTTGCTGAAACATTAATTTTTTTATTTAAAAAAATTTTTCTCGGAACAACTTTAATATAACATCTTTTTTTTATGATATTTTTGTATGTTATTCCTCAATCAAAACTAAGAATGCATGTACTTTCATAACGAAATTCTCGACATAACTTCCGAAATTATCATACAATTGGAACTCATTTTAAAAAGTTATGGTGGGAATTTCGATATGAAAGTACATGCATTCTTAGGTTTGATTGAGGAATAACATATAACAAAACAAAAAAAAGAAGATGTTATATTAAATATATTTTGAGAAACATTTTTGTGAATTAAAAAATTAATAGCAAATAAAGTTCCAGAAAGAATTAGTTGGGAAAAATTTTGAAGGACGATAACCTTGAATTTCTTATTCTTCTCCCAAAATAAGGTTTTTTTTTTAATGAAAAAACAGGATATTTAAACGACAACTTTCGCTTGGATCTGGTTTGTGAAATATCGGAAGTTGTGGATAAATTTTATAAAAATTACTACGAGTATAAGCTACAAACCTTTTAACTGATTTCAACAAAATGGGTATCATTTGAAAAGTATACATATACAGAAGTAAATTTATAAGTGTATCATTTATTATACCTTTTTCTATACATATGTACATATGTATGTATGTTTGTGAGTTTTTTTTATTTTCATAAAATTTTTAATTTTTGGGAAGATGCAAGTCTTTTTGCTTTTTCATTTAAGTAAGAACATATTGTCAATAAAAGTCTATGTAAAAAAATTTCCAATGGGGGGGGATTGAACCCCCAAAACCCCGTCCCCCCCTTGCGCACAGGCCTGGTACGACGTAACAAATTTTCATGAGAAGTTTAATTCGCGATCATGTTTTTTCTCAAATCTCTGTTTCATCAAACCAAACTACTGTTTCAAATTGAAAGAATGTACGTCAAAGCTTTTTCGAACAGTATTCGCAAATGAAAATTTGCGAATTCGCCGTTCGCTGTTGACACTTTGAAAGAAGGAATGCGAAGGTCCACTACATAACAATTGCAACCGATGCATCGAACCATCGAACGTAACGTTAACGTTTTACGTGTTTTGGCTGCCAACTTTGGGCGTTCGTGTCAAAATGTTGGATCTGTCATCTCAGCCTGGAGAATCAGCTACGATTATTTCTAGATCTAGAATTCTTCAGGAACACTTGAAATTCGAAATTTATTCATATTCGAGTATATCCTCATTGACAATTTCACTTTCACGTTTTACTTCCTTATACGTTAAACAGAATTCCGGCGGTTGACGTAAATACCGCTGTCAAAATTACAACACATTTGACTGAATGAAATTGAACAGAATTCCGGCGTACGACGTAAATGCCGCTACCGCTGACGGTAGAATTACATTTGATTTTAATGCCGTGGCAGACTTATCAGTGTTGCATTTCTAATATATTAAAATTTGTCACTCTTTTCCCATACGATTCTCTCACAAAAAATCTGCCAATGTCTCGATGCCTACAAAAAGTTGCTTGTGTCAATTTATTAACATAAGTTTGTAGTTTCAATTTGAAGTGAGTGAAAAGCAATCGTACGTCGCAAATCTGTTTATTCGAACTGATTTTACGACGGTTTTACCGTTCAACGTATTTTACGCTGGCGGTATTTACATCAACTGCCGGAATTCTGTTTAACGCATTGTGTGTACATAAGAAAAATCTAAAAAAATTTTAAATAAGGAAAAATTAAAAATTTCCAGCTCTGATATCAACTCTAGAAGTATATTTTTTATTTTTTTTTAATGAGGATATACACGAATATGAATAAATTTTTGAATTTCGAGTGTTCCGAAAGATTTCTCGAACATGAGATTTTTTTGAACATGTCTAATGCACATGTAACAAAAATCCTCCAATAAAAGGTTTTTTTCGAAATTTTTCAACTCCTACAAGACGCACGGCTTTGAGATGCAATTAAAAGCCTGGCCGAGTCAAAAAAGGCCAATTGGCAAGCCGGGATATCATGGAGAAAGGACTACTGCAAATAAAGTATGGAGCGCTAAAATAAATTTATTTACAGCATTTTAATCCAAAACTTCCAAAAAAATTTTTCAAAATTTTATTTATGGGGGCTGACAGTGTTAAAATGTAAAAAATCAAAGTAAAGCAAACTCTTATAAACAATCCTTTGCAGAACATTAAAGGTTAAAGTTTTTAAGCAACGATTTTTACAGCTCTAACATAATTAACAATCAAAAGTTAAAAATAAATTCCAGATAACGCTATTGTTCTGTGCTATTAATTATAAATGCAAATAGTATGGCATATCATGAATGCGAACTACTATTTTGGAACAAAATTTATTTGGCCATTGATAATATGATTTGATATCATTATAATAAGGTCAAGATTTTAATTGTTTGGCAATAATAAAAACTTATAGACTTGCGGCTACACGGAAATAAACGAAACTCGATATTATTGTAAATATTAATCAAAATTTAAGAAAAATTAGTAGGTAATTTAGTAATTTAGAAACGGTTCGAGTGTCTATTAAAAATTACTAAGCGTAATATAAAAATTGCATCTAAGCAGGCATTAATTTTTCGAATGCAAGTTTTTAAATTTTACAAAGTAGATTTTAAAATTTCTGCAATAATTTATTATATTTTAAAAAGTACATTATTAAGTTTTTATGATGAAATAATAATTACTGAAATTGATTTTTAAAATTTTTTACATCAGTTATGCAATCTTTTAATTTTGTATTGAATTGAATTGAATCATAAATGGGGTTATTAAACTCTACAATAGAGTTTTGGCTCTGTAGAGCTAAAGCTAGTTATACTAGTCTTCTGCTAGGAAGACTCATCAGTAATGTGTTGAATAAAATTGGGACGGCCAGCGAGTTTCCGATGCCGATTTCCCGACCCCGTCCCAATTCTGTTCAACACATTACTTCAAAGCCAATTAGTAAGAGTTTGGCAGTCCTTATATATTTATTTTTTTGCATGAACATGTTGAGAACTCAAACAGAGTACAAATTAAACACAAAAGAGAAATAAAATTCAATATAATAAAAATTAATAATCTTGAAATAATTTTTCTATAACTACTTTTTAAAAATTATAAAGCGGGAATCATATATTACAATATGAAATATATAAAAATTCTAATGTGGCAATTTATTAAAATTTAATAAATTTTTTGTAAAATTTCAAAGTTTTTAGGTGATAATTAAAATGAAGAAAATAATTTTTAATATGCACTTATTAAAAAATGTAAAATGAAAATATTTACAAACTAGAATAGAATTTTTAATAAGGATTTTCTATTTATTACTAAAAAAGTAATATTTGTTTTCAGATTTTAATTTTTATAATCTCCTATTAATTTTTAATAAAATTTGAGTTGGTGTTTTTTCCGTGTGTAGGGTGGCAATGCTATAAAAAAGATAGGTATCAAAGTAAGAACAAAACAGAATTTTATTTGGGCAAAAAAACCTTTTTCAAATTAAAATAGTAAATATTTGAAAAAATTTTCGTAAAAATCGCGTTGTAAGAAAATGTCCGCATTTTGGGAACCGCGTTGTAGCGAAACCGCGTTATAGGAAACCGCGTTGTGGGAGGTTTAACTGTATATGATTCCCGCTTTATAATTTTTAAAAGGTAGTTATAGAAAAATTATTTCAAGATTAGTAATTTTTATTATATTGAATTTTATTTCTCTTTTGTTTTTAATTTGTACTGTGTTTGAGTTCTCAACATGTTCATTCAAAAAAATAAATATATAAGGCTTGCCAAACTCTTACTAATTGGCTTAGAAGAAATGTGTTGAACAGAATTGGGACGGGGTTGGGAAAGCGGCGACGGAAACTCGCTGGTCGTCCCAATTTTGTTCAACAAACTGATGTACAAAATTTTAAAAATCAATTTCAGTTATTATTATTTCATCATAAAAACTTTATAATGCACTTTTTAAAAAATAGTACAGTCCTTTTAAAATATAATAAATTATTTCAGAAATTTTAATATCTACTTTGTAAAAATTAAAAATTTGCATTCGAAAAATTAATGCCTGCTTGATGGAATTTTTATATTACGCTTTGTAATTTTTAATAGACACTCGAACCGTTTCTAAATTACTAAATTACTTACTAATTTTTCCTAAATTTTGATTAATATTTACAATATTTTCGAGTTTCGTTTTTTCCGTGTACCTAATTCCAGCGCTGACCAGCACCATCAAAAAGAAAAACGGATTTGGAATATCAAAAATACATCTGCATCTTTTACTATCCATTTTAATGAAGTTGATGAGTTGATGATTGTCAATTAACAAATATTCAAATATTTATAGAGGGTGATTCATTTACAGGTAGCGTAGAAGGAGGAGGCTTCGACACCCTAACAAAAAACAAATTTTGTTCTTCCAAATGAAATTTAGCAGGTTGTTTTAAATACACATAAGTTGAGCAGAAATATGTGTGCTACGCTTATAAATTTCAAAAAATTAATTCCACGGTGCTACAAAAATAAAAAAATTGATTATACTTTTCAAATGACCTAGTGCAAGTTGTAGGTCTGGTCGAGTACAATACGAAACCGAGTTTGAAAATTTTGTAACACCCCCAAATTTTCAATTTACGGTCAAAAAACCGTTTTCAGGTGACTTTTCGCACTCAACAATTTCTAACTCAGCAATTTTTCAACCGATTTCAAATTTCAAAACGGATTTGAAAAGTCAAATGTCAATACTTTCAAAATTTATGCACTGGTTCTTCAGTATAACAAAAGTATTAAGTAATTTTTTTTTGAACATCTAAAAATTTTTTCTTTTTTTTTAATAATGCCAACTTCAACGCTATTTTTTGGCCACAATTTGCAAAAACAGAAACATTGAAATTTTTATTTTCTTAAAGTGCCATTGATTTCGGATGAAAAAAGTGTTTTTTTATTAAAATCGATTACAAATTGTCGAAGCTATAGAGCTTTCTCTAGAGAAGGAAATTCGATCTCCAGTACGAAATAAAATTCTTGTTCTAAGTACTTGATGCTGATATTTACCTTATGTGATCGATTTCAGTATCATTTCATATTGCCTTTCTCAAGAAAAAACTTAGTAACTTCGACAATTTGTAATAGATTTTAAAAAAAAAAATTATTTTATCCAAAATTAATAGCAATTTAAGAATACTTATATCTGAAAATTTCTTTTTATGCAAATTGTGGCAAAAAATTGCGTTGAAATTGCAAATATTAGAAAAAAAACAAATTTTAGATTTTCACAAAAAAATCACGTAACACTTTTGTTATACTGAAGAACCAGCGCATATATTTTGAAAGTATTCACATTTGACTTTTCAAAGCCGTTTTAAAATTTGAAAACGGTTGAAAAACTGCTGAGTTAGAAATTGTTTAGTGCGAAAACTCACCAAAATCGGTTTTTTGACCATAAATTGAAAATTTGGGGGTGTTACAAAGTTTTTAAACACGGTTTCGTGTTGTACTTGACCAGACCTACAACCTGCACTAGGTCATTTGAAAAGTATATTTTCACTGTAGCACCGTGTTATTTTTGTTATTTTTTGGAATTTTAAGGGAGGCTTCGTCAGTTCAAAAAGAGGTTTCGACACATGGCCGAAGGCCGCCCAATCACCCTCACTTGGCACTTGGGAAGTATAAAATGAAATTGACAAATTTTGTTGTCTTTCTTTGCTACTGTCGTAGTCTTCACTAACCACAGTGCTTTTGCATTAAAATGTCATTGCACATCTTTAGGCTTAACCAAACTAGTTTGCCCTAAAAACAGTTTGGACGGTAACATATATATGAATTTGTTAGAGATAAATTTATTTCTTAAGAAGGGTTGAAGTAAGAAAATAATACTGAAATCTCATTGAGATAATAGTATTTATGCTACTTAAATGGTTGAAATTCAACATTATACTTAGTGAAATTAAAAAAAAACAAAAATATGTTTTGATATGAAAAAACTGATATAGGAGAAGATGGGGCAAAGTGACATGTCTAGCGGGAAAACGAAGTTTTTACAAAAAAAATAAATTTTTTCGCGCAATTAAACATGTAAGTTATTAGTTCGATATACCAGGTATATAACTAAGTAATGTCGGTTCGAACATTTAGATGTCGCCCAAGACAAAAAAAAGTCATCGTATCAACTTTTAGATTTTTTTAATTATTTCGTATTCAAGTTCTTTTAACATATTTATCACTGGATCTACAGTAAGAGTACTCTAAAGGTAGTTTACTGCAAAACACACTAACTCAGAGCTTCGGAGACGACAAACATTTTATTGATTACGGAGGCGACTTTTCACTGAAATATGCGTCTTGGATCTGAGAGAAGAGACGAAACACGTTTTCCGGCCAAATCGTCACATTACAAATGAAAACGAAATGTCAAAAGTGAAAGTGAAATGTCAAGCCTTTGAAAATGTTCATAGCATGATAAGCATCTATAAATATTTATAAAGTTTTACCATAACAAGCGTTCGAGCCGGAAAAAATGTGGTGGCTGAGAGAGAAAAAATGAGAGTTAGGAAACAGCTGATCACTTCCCCTCCTTAAAAGAGTTTCATTTTTCACCCAGACAAATTTCTTGTGGCTAAAAATTGAAGACTGTCAAAATCGTAGGCAACGAGACTAGAAACTCAATTTTAAAAAGCGAGGGAAAGAAAATTTCATGTCTCAATTGTATCTGTCCAATACTTGCCCAATAAAATATTTTCCAGTACTTTCTTTTTTTTTCACTTGTTGAAAGGTTGTGTTAAGAAAGAGCAACATAACAAAAAGCTTGAAATCACAACATTTTTTGGTAAATGCTCATTTATTCAATTAAATAGATGAGCGATTTTGATTGAAAAGGAATCGTAAAGTTGAATGATTGTATGATAGTCAATCAGGTAATTATTTCTAAAATATTGTTTTTCGATGCGCACAGTTTTAAAATAAGAAATTGAAAATGTAGCTAGATCAAAATTATCCCATTTTCATTATTTTGTACAATTCCATCGAAAATAAAGTTTTGTTTGAACAAAAAAGTTTTTCTTCACTAATTAACTGTTAAATTTAACGTAAATTCCTTAAAAAACCCATGCGAAATGAAAAATGTTTGCGGTGCACAAGATTTTAACCCTTTTTAAGCAGCGGTAATATTTTTCCAACTGTCTTTTTTTTTAATTTTTCTTCATTGAATTTTAAGAAAAGTTTTTTTTATTTGAATTAACAAAAATATAAAATAAAAATTAAAAATAAAAACTTTAAAGCATATACAAATCTGTTTAACTCAAAATGTAAAATAGTTTCGGTAGATTTAAATCTTACGCCGAATCTCTTAATTTATACTAAGCAATAGTTTTAAAATGCACTTTATATACTTTAAAAAAATCTTCAAGCAAAAATTGTGGCTCTCATCTACCTTCGGATATATAATCATCGGAAATTACTCATATAACTTTTTAAAAATCACTGCTTGTTGAAGGTCCTGCACACATTTTAGTTTTTTAAGGAAAACATTTGAACAAGAACTAGAAATTTTAATAAAATATTGGTAATTATTCGAAAAATGCTATACGTTAAATAATTTTGAAAGTCGACCGACTTTTTGAGTTATATCCTATTTATTATTAATATTCTCAAAAAGATTTCACTTGGCTAGCATTCAGAAAGTATTAACCAAACGGTTATGCAACTACGACGCAGGTTTTACTTCCTGAACCCTGCCATTGTTTGTTTACAAAAATACGCGCAAATTTTTGACAGTCTTCATTTTTTACCCACTTTTGCGTTCGAGCCAAAAATTGTGGTGGTGAGACCAGTCAGAGAAATTTCAGCTTTTACTCTCTCAAATATCGCGATTTAACAGTTTTCATTTTTTAGCACAAAATCCGGCTCAAACGCAACTAATATCTGCGATGACCACCTGATTTTGTAGTATTATGTTCTGACACTTGCTCCTTGCAATTATTTGCCCACAAAAATCGTAGACGTCTGTTTATTCAGGATATATCACATACATACATATGTATACATAGAAAAATCTATGGACAAGTTTCAAACCAGTAGCGCGGGAGTGGGAGGATTTTTGTAAACTTATACTCCGCGGCAATAAGGTGAGCGAGCATACTACTACTATTTTAGAAATTTCGCGCGCGAACTTTCGAACGAGAGGTCCCGCGAGCAAACCGTTAGTGTATTGAAATGGGAAATGGACAGGTTACGAAGGCGACGTATCTGTAGATTCTCGCCCTATATCTTTTTATTAGAGCAATTGAATATCGATACGTATGATGCAAATTACCTCATCTTGAGAAAAATTTGTGAAAAAAAAATTGTTGTGCCTTTGCATCTGACCACACAGAAAAAACAAGATTGGTAAAATCAAAGAATAGCAATTCTATGATTAAAATTTGTGGAACTCAACTATTCATTTCTTTGAATCAAAGAAAATATTTGCAAAATCAAAACCCTTTGTTCTTTGGATTTGCAAATTCAAATTATCTGATTTTACAACAAAATATTTTCGCGTAATCAGCAAAATGTTTCACTGATATTGCATATAAAAAACTTCCATTGTCTAATCAGGGAAGCTCCTGGTTCAAACCCCGGCGACGACATAATTTTTTTTTTATTTTTTTATTATTTAATTTAAAGGTATTTAAAAAACAAAAAGAAGTAGAGAACTGTATGTGTATAAATTGTCCCCTTGCCTTATCTCTATCCCGTCGCTAGGATTCAATCAATATCCATACCAAATTTCATCACAATCGGTCAATTAGTGGACTAGGAGGATATAAAAATTAGTCTGAACTATCTTCAAAATTTTCTAGAAATGTAAGTATGTATGTAAACATTTTTTTACAAATCCGTTGTTTTTTGTTTTGCAACAAGCGTTGCAAAGTTAACATGAAAAAACCGTTTACGATTCGCTGCAAATTTCGTGAAAATCGGTCCATTAGCTTAGCCATGAAAACGTATTTTCCTGCACCGAAAAAAAAACTTACTCCGTTTAAGGAAAACTGCCTAAATGTAAGGAAAAAATGTCCTTCAATACGAGCTAAAGCCATTAGTTCCTCAAAATAAGTAAGTTGGATTCCTTAGTACAAGTAAATGTTGCTGCTTTGAAATAAGGAAAAGTTTACTCAATGTGAGGACAAGGTTATAAAACTGAGGAAAATTTTACTTTTTCTAAGGATGAAGGTATCCTTAAATAAAAGAAATTTCCTTAAAATAAATTCGTTGATTTCAAAAAAAAATTGTTAATTTTCTATTTCCTCTATTTTCTTATTTGTTGTTATTTCCTTAAAATAAATTCGTTGATTTCAAAAAAAAATTGTTAATTTTCTATTTCCTCTATTTTCTTATTTGTTGGTTACTTATTGTCAGTCATTCTTATTTTAATTGTAATACGTTTTTAAAACTTCGAAGGAGAACTTAAATTTTTTTTACCTGTCACCCGATCAGAGAATTGAACCTGTGTTCTGCGCGCCATGCCACTGTTCAAAGATGCTCATCTTACCCAACTCAGCCACCGACAGCATTTTTAAGACATACTAAAATGATGTTGTTAAACTGCGCATGTAACAACCATTGTCTGATCAGGGAAGCTTCGGTTCAAATCCCGGCGACGACATATTTTTTTTTTTAAATTTTTTTATTTAAAAAACAAGTAGAGAAATATAAATATATAGACAAAAACAGAATACTTACGAGAAGAATAGATATTAATTTCAGCGAGTGTTGCCACTCATTTATTAAGGAAAATTTTCCTACGTTATAGTAAATTTTTTGAAGAAACTAACTAAAACTGAGTACAATTTCCTTAAACAAAACATTCCATTAGATTGAGGAAGTTTTTACTCAAATGAGGAACAAGTTGTCCTCAAAAATTTTCCCAAAGAAAAATTTACTATTTCAAAGGAAAGTTTTACTAAAACCACAAACTCTATATTTGAGGAAGAGCTTTGACTTGCTTTAATGAAACATGAACTCATTTCAAAGGACTCAATTACTAAATGAAACGATATTTTCATCAATATGAGGAAAAATAACTTAGATTAAAGAAAATTTTTGCAGTAAATCGGAGGAAGGCAGTCCTTCAAATTTAGTACGGTCTTTTTTTTCGGTGTGTAAGAAGTGTGACACCGTCCTATAAAAAACAAATATCTATACTCATGAATCAATCTATCTTCATAACAAATTTTATCAAAATCCGAGTAGCAGCTCAGCCGTGGAAGCGCTTTTTCCCATTAGGGGCGGTATTAATAACACGAAAAGATTGGATATCAGAGTTTTGAATACCCTTTTTAAGAGCTCAATCTATTTCAGTACCAAATTTGATCAAAATCGGTCCATTAACTTAGTCGTGGAAACATATTTTCCTGTTAGAGGCATGGCACCGCGTACTGTTAGAAAATTACATTCGGCACTGCCCCACTTCACAGCCTTTCTAAACAACTAAAATCAAGTGATTATTTTGTGAGATGGCAATTAAAAAGGTATGGAACTGTTTTGCCACTGCCTGTGGGCGAACAGTACCACTGGTTGAAATTCAACCATTATAGTGCCAATACAAAACAGTTCATTACCATTGTACCTGATTAAATACCATCACTCCCAAAAATATAAATCATGATATCAAGTTGTCCAATCTATATACATTCCTTAGGGTTCAATCTATCCTATACACGATTTCATCAAGATGGGTCTATTAGTTTAGCAGTGTAAATGTATTTTCCTGATGGAGGTGTGGCAGTGCCCACCAAAAAACAAATATTAAAATATTTCAGTTACAAGCGTGCTTAATACATAAACTGCTCAGATATTAATTTGATGTTAAACGCTATCATGCCTACACAGTGTAGGAATGTGGTGGGAGAATTGAAAAGTTTTAGCGACATTCAGACGCTACTAACATTGCCAAGCAACATTGACTGCCAAATAAATTGAATGTACAATGCAAACGATAGACCAACAAAAAAAAAAAAAATGTTCCTAAGCGATGAAATTATTAGAGGTTTTAAATATAAAACTCACAAATGATTTCTATTTACTCTGTTGTCTGTAAATTAAAAATGATTTTTATTTCCACCCAATATCTAAGCAAAATAAAAATTGCACATTAAGTAAAGGGCATTCCAGATTGAGAATGAAATGAAACAATACACATTAAGGTAAAATTACATTCATACACGGAAAAAACACCAACTCAAATTTTATTAAAAATTAATAGGAGATTATAAAAATTAAAATCTGAAAACAAATATTACTTTTTTATAGTAATAAATAGAATAAAAATTCTATTCTAGTTTGTAAATATTTTCATTTTACATTTTTTAATAAGTGCATATTAAAAATTATTTTCTTCATTTTAATTATCACCTAAAAACTTTGAAATTTTACAAAAAATTTATTAAATTTTAATAAATTGCCACATTAGAATTTTTATATATTTCATATTGTAATATATGATTCCCGCTTTATAATTTTTAAAAAGTAGTTATAGAAAAATTATTTCAAGATTATTAATTTTTATTATATTGAATTTTATTTCTCTTTTGTGTTTAATTTGTACTCTGTTTGAGTTCTCAACATGTTCATGCAAAAAAATAAATATATAAGGACTGCCAAACTCTTACTAATTGGCTTTGAAGTAATGTGTTGAACAGAATTGGGACGGGGTCGGGAAAGCGGCATTGGAAACTCGCTGGCCGTCCCAATTTTGTTCAACACACAAAAAAATTTAAAAATAAATTTCAGTTATTATTATTTCATCATAAAAACTTTATAATGTACTTTTTAAAAAATAGTACAGTCCCTTTAAAATATAATAAATCATAGCAGAAATTTTAAAATCTACTTTGTAAAAATTAAAAGCTTGCATTCGAAAAATTAATGCCTGCTTGATGCAATTTTTATATTACGCTTAGTAATTTTTAATAAACACTCGAACCGTTTCTAAATTACTAAATTACCTACTAATTTTTCTTAAATTTTGATTAATATTTACAATAATTTCGAGTTTCGGATTTTCCGTGTAGGTATCTGGAATCAACTTACCCTGCTTCATTAATGTCCAACATTCGGCATCCAATTGTGTGTCAGCTTGAAGATGATATCTTGAATCTGTCCAAAGGACTGCGTTTTCTGCGGTAACAAGAGCATTGCCAGCCGACCCAGTGAATTTGCTAATGTATTGTAAACGTTTGTCGTGGTCGGCAATATATTCACTCTGCAAATGAGGATAACGAAAGGATTATAAGGATTTGTTTTGCTTTGTTTTCTGTTGTGTTGTTTCACTGGAATTTTGCAAGGTTCGGTTGACTCAGTTCATTGATGACTATTGGTAGATGTGTGTGCATTCATACCAACATACAATGACCTAAATTCAGGACACCACATATAAGTACATATCTTTATTTGTATAGGTATGAGTAGAATGTATCCTTGCCTATGCTTTTCATTGAATATCTTTGATATTACGTGTAGTTTCACTTACTTTGAAACATAAGAATCCGATATCAATGTCGGCGCAAACTGGGAATATTTATTTGTATGAAAATTTATTCATCACTGCTATTCAACTAATTATCTTTGAGCCCTGTGTCAGAGACTGCCAAGCAAATGTATGGATAAAATTACGTATGTACCTATGAGTACGAAACTTAATTGTGGGGTATTTCAGGTTAAATTTTCAATTTGAAACCATAGCACTTTCTGTTGAATCTTAAACTTTTATATTCCTATGTACTAAAATATGAACTTTGCATTCTGTTATTTATCACTGAAAAATATATTCTTAAGTTTTTTTAATTTTTTTTTTTAATTCATTACATTACAACAATACACTTTTTATCAAATTCTACGTCAAATTACGAAAACTTTGAGCCCAAGCCTGAGCTGTTATGATTACATATGTATGCACGGAGAGAATGATATTTTCTAAATCAATCCATTTCGTTTCTCAAACTAAGAAAATCCAAAAACAAACAATTTGGTTTCATTTTAATCTTGTTCTAATCGTATTGAGTAATTTTTACTTAGATTCAGAAACGCTTTCTTGACACACATAAATTACACTTTGCAGCTACACAAACTATAATTTCTATATCCGTACACTCTTAAAGCTCTGTTTAGTAGTCTTGTTAGATCTAAGTTAGAGTATGCAGCTATTATTTGGAACCCTTATTATGATCTGCATAAAACAAGAATTGAAATGGTGCAAAAATCTTTCACAAGGTTTGCTATGCGTTCTCTTAATTTTGGATCAAATCTGCCTACTTATAATTCGCGATGTCTCTTAATTGGTCTTAAAACATTGGAAGTTAGAAGGGATATTTTCTCACTTTTAATGGTTTATGATATTGTCTCTGGTCATATTGATTGTTCCATGTTATTGGCTATAATTCCATTCAATGTCCCATATAGAATTTTAAGACATTGTGATATTTTTCGTCTTGATATTTATAGTACTATCTATGCAACTAATGCTCCTATACCTAGAGTTTTGAAATTATTTAATGAACTAAATTATGTTGCTAATATTGACTTTTCTAATTCAAAAAGTGTTTTAAAGTCGTTACTTAATATTATTTTGTAATTTTTTGTTTTTATGATTATAAATATTGTTTAGTATGTAAGCAATAGTTATTTATTTAATGTTTTAAATTTCGATGTGTCTTACAGTTGCTTAATATTTAATATTTTGTATTTTTTTTATAAACCTTGTTGCTTAGACTTAGTCTGTAAGAAATTTAATTTTCATAGGCTAAATAAATAAATAAATAAATTTCTTATATTAAGAAGTATATTGTTAGTTACTTTTTATGCTCGAAATATTCGAATTTGCTAATATTAAGAACTCTTTATTTATTTCAAGTATTATCTGCTTGAGTTTGAACCAGTAGTGAGGTTCTTGAAGCAAGTAGAAATTTCTTGCGTTTTCGACAATTTTTACAAAATTTAATCAAGACAACGAGATTCGATTCAACTATATTTTAGTTGAACTAAGTTTTGATCAAAACAAACTTAAAACTTTCTTAATTCAAATATTTTTTTTTTGATTTTTATGTATTTTTTTATTTCATATATTGCATATATTGCAATATGGTTAGAAGCCTTGTGCTTCATGTTATGTTAAGGAATGTTTGTGTATAAATGTCAAATTATAAATTATAAGAAAACGTCACATAAAAAATAAACATTAAAAATATCAACGCAGGTGTGTGAGGGTATACAAAAAAAAAACAATTAACAGAGTCTGAAATTCAAATTTCATTGGAATTGGTTTCTCGATTGAACAGGAAAGAAAGTTCAAAAAGTTTGAAAATTCTAGTAACTATTTCTAGACGCCAGAAAAAATTACCTACTTTTTTTTCAAGGTCTAGTATTTTTTATTAATTCTAGGAAAAACTTCTGCTTGAATCCTAGAAGTTCTAACAATTATGGTTTGATTTAAGAAGTTAGTTTATTTGGTTTAAGTGATTCTTGAATCAAGAAAAGCAAATGCATGAATCAAATAAAAATCTGTTTGGACGAGAACCGTTCTACGATTTCTTGATTCAAGTAAACTCTACTTCCATTTTAGAAATTAATTCCCTCCGAGTGTCATACAGATTTTAAAATTTAAATACAAATTAATTCAATAGCGCAGGGGTTCTTAAACTTATGTAGTCCGAG
Source organism: Meiosimyza platycephala (assembly GCA_963662105.1). Lineage (NCBI taxonomy): Eukaryota > Metazoa > Arthropoda > Insecta > Diptera > Lauxaniidae > Meiosimyza > Meiosimyza platycephala. The sequence continues at coordinate 37,582,424 of OY759209.1, read as the reverse complement.
GACCCCTTATCGAGCTAATTTTTTTTTGCGGACCCCATCCCAACCCTAGACATTTCACGTCGTTCTCCGCTTAGTTTCTGGCTCAATAATGACAAAGACACTCAGGCTTGCTAACCGTTGTCAAACTCAACCAGACATAAAATGTCCGGTTATCTGACGAGATTAAGAACGAAGTATTTTTATTTTGCATTAATTTTTTCGGTTTTTAAAGGTCTTTTCAACACTATTTATGACCGGTTTTTGAAGGTCCAAAAGTTGACAAGCCTGCAGACACTACTTACTAATAAATATTGATACTTATACCATATATCTCTCTGTACTTAGCATTTATAGAGGCAAACATTTTTTATTAGGATTTTCATGTAATTAAAATACAAAATGAATAAAAATTGTGGAAAAGTAAGAGAATTAAAAAAGTTTCAAGTTAAAAAATGTACATTAAACTCAGACAAATATCACTTGGTCAAAATATAGCTTAGAAAATAAATTGTTTTTTTAATATCCTTTTTAATAAAGAATATAATAATAATAATAATAAAGCTTATAATGAAAATTATTTTTTTGGTGACTCTTGGTTATTTTATAAGCAAAATTTGTTATATTTTCTAGTGTAGAAGTTTTTACTTAATGAGATGGATGATGTTGTTTTCTTGAAACCAAATCTACAGTTTCGAGCTCTATATTCGAAAGTTTTATTCTCAGGTCTGGTTCTACATTAAGCTGGTTTCTATACTTTGATTTTATATATATTAGTACCAAAAAAGTCTGTTCACACAAATACATGGAATCAACTTTTGGAGGGCCTTATTTGCAAATGCAAGGTAATCGGATTTTAGGAGTAGCTAAAAGTTAGTTGCTCTAATGTCGGTAATTGCTTAGCATTACTATGACATCTGTGTTGAATGGATCCCTGATCCAGTCGTTGTCAGAATCAGGACAGGGTAAATACTTCCGGAAGTTGCTTTTTAGAGGCATTACCCCTTCCTAGCCACTGTACCTGCTTGGGTACAGCACATTCAAATAGCTGTAAATTCAACAAAAAAAAAAAAAATTTGCAAAATTTATCCACATAAACAATGAAGGGAAAACGACTAAACTTTTTTTAATATTTTGCTTTGTTTTGATACTTCATCGTCGATTTAGCGTATTTTGAAAAAATTAGTATTCATTAGTCTTCGTTGGAAGCGTTTTGTGTAAAAATTTAAAAAGTTTGCGCTTGATTTGCGAAGCAAAACACTTGAGTTATCATAGTTTTAACGAGTTGAATGAAAAAAATTACAAAAAATTTAAAGAATGCTCATATATTCTGCCGTTGTCCAGTTTGGGAACAGGCTCAAAAACCTACTGATTGAAATCTTTTTTTTTTTTTTTCATATTTTAAAAGCATTTTATGTCATTTTCATAAAAACGAAATTCACATAGTCGATGATTTTTGATTTTAAAAGGTCTTGGCTCTTAATGGGTTAAGTATTCGACAAAATGCAGCCGCCTGTCATTATCGAGATCTTTATTAGAAAATTCTATAAAATCGCTGAGTTTTGGAAAAGACTCATACACATACTTTGAATACGTTTTGATTATGTTGTCAAACAGTGCAAAGAGTGGAAACTGTTTGGTGCTGGGTATTCAGGGTTTGAACAAAAGTAAATGCACACTTTGTTTTTTAAAAATATGTGAAATCATTCAAAAAGTCATGGCCATGTAGAATTTTTAATAAATGAGTTATTTGAATAAAGCGAAAAGTTTGATGATGTAAAATTATTGAATTATGGAATAGTTTCGCGGACCCCCAGGGGACCGCGGACCACAGTTTAAGAATCGCTGCAATAGCGTATTCGGATCGCAATAAGATTCCAGGTATAAAAAAATTTATTTTCTTTTAAACTTTCAAAAAATATCATACTGTAAAGTTAAAATGAGAAAAATAGATTTTATTTTTAGCACAGAATTAAATTGAAAAATTTGCAATAACTTGGATGCGATAAGAGTTTCAAAATTAAAATTTCACTTGAAATATCCTAGTCGTACTTAACAGTGAGAAGAGGACATTAAAGGTAATTATAAATAGCACAAACCATGTGGGCATCGCTCATAGGAACAATGTACGCGTGTATGGGATTTCTGTCCAGTATGCTGGTATCGTTCATTAGTGCTCGAACTTGTTGCAAAATTTCGCCAACTTCACCTTTGCATTCCGAATTTCCTTTCAGTGTGCCTGCTATCTTGCCATCAACAATCCTGTAAGAAAGTGTTGTAATCAGTAGTTAGTCCAGCTGCTTCGAATACATTTGTTTGTTTGCTTATCTCTTTTGGAATTAAAAAAAAGCCATTTCACCACAAATTAAATTGAGACAAATTTTCACTTTTGACTTCTAATTCACAAATAAAGCACTTAATCGCATTTGTCTGTCTGTTTGCATTCAAAATTGATTTACCTTCCAACAATCGCATTAAGAACACAAAGAAAAATAACGAACACAAAGAATATATGCGGCACGTACGGCATGATGACCCAGTTCCTATGGTTCTTTCTACAAAAAAAAATTAAATATTTAAAATATTAAGTTAACGAGGTGCGAGTGTGTAACAAACGATCTATACTAAACTGGCTTTTCGATTAACTTGCTTTAATATACGTAGTATGAAAGTATACGCTTTATCGTATTCTACAAATACCCCAACGTACACTGGGTCGTTTTTATACGAAGAGTTGTGAAAAAATTAAAACCCCAATTCATATCATTTCTGTAATCTATATTCATTTACAAGTTGCAATAAAAATCGATAGTTAAAAAGAGTTTTTGCTAACGATGTACATGATATGAAGTATTGCTCTAAGATACTTCAGTTTATATTGTGGCCCCATATAGTAATTATCGAATTCAAATTCTTTTTTTATGTTTTTCGATCGTTAAAACCTTTTACATAACAACTCTTTTTTCGGAATGTATTAATTATTTTTACAATTAAAGTTCGTTAGAAATATCCTGTAAACGGAATTGAAAAAAATTACGTTTTGAATGCAATTTTGATCATCATTGAAAAAACTAGTTTCGTATCTGATACTTCATTAAACTCCTACCTACATGCTACCGAAACTCTTTATAGACTTACATTTCAAATATGTTCATACATGTTAAATAACTCCCTCAGTATGGCCCCTTTTGAAAGTTAATATTTGTGCCGAGCCCCTTATCTATAGCAGGATAACTTGATAGTTTTATCACAATTCCAACGGACGACAGAAAAACCGCCGCGGCTACCCACTATCATAATTAGAGCACACTTGATCACTTGAAATGGAACAGATTTGCGGCAGAAGACGGAAAATTCGCTGACCGTCGACTTAGATTTAATTATATTTAATCCGTCCACGGATCAGTGTTTCATTTCGAATCAGCTTGTGTCAATTGCAATGTAATGATAAGTAACTCTAATGTAAATTAGATTTTAAATGAATTCAATTACAGCGAATTACTATTGGAAGAAGTACATACATACATACATACATCAATAATCTTAAACGTGAGACCAGGGTCGAATGAACTTTTTTTTTCTTGTAGAAAACCGTAAGCAAACAGTTCAAATGAGAACATCCACATTTTCTGCCTTTTTTATATTTTTTTATTTGAATTTTAAAATATAGCCAAATATATAGAGACAATAGACCAGTGGTTTTCAAAGTGTGGGGTACGCCCCACTAGGGAGGCGCGGTGATGCGGATGGTATTCCGTCCTCCGTACCGCATTTCAGTATTGCTGCACCCGCGCCTCGCTGTTACGTGACACTAAAATAAACAAACCGCTTTTTATAGTACGCTTACACATACGAGATTATCTTCATTTGCCTGGTTATTTCGTACAAAAATGCCCGATTACCCAAACAAACTTTGCCTAGCAATATGCTCTTTGTTTATGAAAACTTCTCTGTTTTCAATTACTTTCGCCATCACTGTAATAGAAACTTAAATTTGGGAGCACTGACGTAGAATTTGAATCGAAATGAGTTCGGCGGAGGCCGTGAAATATTCACAATTTTATTCAATACTGTTAGACGAGAGTACGGATGTAGCACAATGTTGTCAACTACCCAATGTGCACAAAAACGGATGCGGGTCCGTTACGAACCCAGAACATACTTCATAAATGGATAAATGGATTTTTAGCTAAAACGGATCCGTTACGGACTCGTTTTTTTAAATAAAACGGATGCGAGCCGGACTCGTTTTTCCTAACTAAAACGGATCCTTTATGGATCTGGAACGGACTTCATAAGCAGACCCCTTACGAAATCGTTTTTTTAACTAAAACGGATCCGTTACGCACTCGTTTTTTAAAATAAACCGGATGCGAGCCGAACTCATTTTTTTTAACTAAATCGGATCCGTTACGGACTCGGAACAGACTTCTTATACGGATCGGTTCCGGACTCCTTTTTGGTGAACAAAATGGATTCGTTCCGAAGTCGGTTTTTGTAAATAAAACGGATCCGTTCCAGATTCCGATTCTGATACGATTCGGATGCGAAATCGTGGGTGATTCGCCTCCAAACAGCGGGAAGGATCGTCCACGTTGTCGGATCCGTTTCGAACTCGGAACGGACTTCATATTCGGATCCGTTTCGGATTGGTTTTTTTGTTAATAAAACGGATCCTTTTCAAATTCGTTTTCGTATGAAACTCCTCTCGAAAAAGCGGAATCCGTTTTGTGGGATCCGTTCCGAAGTCGGTTTTTGTAAATAAAACGGATCCGTTACGGACTCGTTTTAAGACATACTAAAATGATGTCGTTAAACTGCGCAAACAACAACCATTGTCTAATCAGGGAAACTCCTAGTTAAAATCCCGGCGACGACATAATTTTTTTTTTTATTTTTTTAATTTTTTTATTTTTTAATTTAACAGTATTTAAAAAATAAAAAAAGAGGTAGAGATCTATAGTATATATATTGAAAATATCTTGAAAACTGCCTTTTATGTTAGTAAAGTTGTAAATAACGAGTCCGTTATGGATCCGTTTTTTTTAATAAAACGGATTCGATCCGGACTCGTTTCTAATTATTAATATAAAAGGCAGTTTTCAAGATATTTTCAATATATATAGTTCTCTACTTCTTTTTTTGTTTTCTAAATTCTTTTAAATTAAAAATTAAAAAAATCCGTTTTATTAACAAAAAACGAATCCGAAACGGATCCTTATATGAAGTCCGTTCCGAGTTCGAAACGGATCCAACAACGCGGACGATCCTTCCCGCTGTTTGGAGGAGAATCACCCACGATTTCGCATCCGAATCGTATCAGAATTGGAATCCGTTTCGAATAAATAATACGAAGAAGCGGATCCTTGACGAATCCGGGTATTAGTTTGTTCTCAAGTTTGTTTGCACTCAAAGATGAGTTGCTGTTTTCTACAGAGTTAACGACTACTTCGGAGACTACTGATATAATGATATAATGTCCAGATTTGGGAATATTGTGAAAAATATTCAAGCTCATCCATCACATTGGTTGTGCCAATTTCGTTACTCTTTTTCTGACTTACAGTAATAATATATTTTTAGAAATAAACAATTGAAGGAAAGTGGATTCTTTAACTGATTAATTATCCTTGTTTTATTTTAAAAATTTATGGCGGAGCTACTTAGAGAAGATAGATGAATTAAAGTACTCATGTAAGGGCCAGGTACCACAATAAGTGCGGCACGTATGTGCTTCATTTCAATTATCTACTTAACTGGTGTACGTCCTATTTATATTTATTTATATTAATTTTTAGTATATCTCTACGCTATATTTTTAAATTAAAATACAAAATATTAAAAAAGCAGAAATTGTTGTTGTTTTCTACGACAAAAACAAAAAACAAATTTCTGATCTGATTTCATAATTGAAAAAAACAGTTTATTTCCACTATGCTTAATATTTCATTATAAATTTGTTTAATTCGAAAAAATGCTTCCGGGAAATACTTCAATTCTCGGAAGTCCATAACTTGGCAACTAACCCTCATACAAAAAAAAATTATTTGCTTACACTGTCTAGAAGTACAATTGGGCCAAATATAAACAAATTCCAGAATCTCATTAGTTTTCGTTGTCCGCTTCACACAGTATTGTCAAGTTGGAAAAGAAGGAATTCCCGACCATCCCGAAATAAAATAATTTTTCCTTAAAATCGTTAAAAAAGTAACAGTAAGTTTTTTGGAAAAAGTTTATGACTTTTATTTTTTTTTTTGTAAGCAATATCATAATTAATAATATCATCGTAAATAAAAAAATATTTGGGAAAAGCTTGGTGACCATTTTTTTTAGTCACAAATGTTAAAAAATTAAATTTTTGTGTGTGACCTTGATGTCTTGAACAAAATTTAAGTACATGTAACAAAAATTATCCGATTCCCCACCTTTCAAACATTTTTCAATTCCTACCGGGCCCCCGGTTTTGACCGAATTTGACCGGAAATTGTATACCATAATCTTACACCATTTTATTTTGAAATAACAATATCCCCAGTGAATTCAAAAACCAGTTTGATTTATATTCTCGTCTTTAAAATATTTGCATACAAAAAGTTCAATTGAGAATTAATTCATGCAGTTAATAAATCATAAAATGGTTTGATCACGCAGTATATGACTTTTGATCGGCTGGACGTATTAACTTAATTTTTTAAATTAATATTGATATTAAAATAAAAAATTTAGATTTTTATCTAAGGTGTTGAGTAAAACGACAATTGTTTTGCATTCAGTTTTTTAAACTTGCTGCATTGTAAATTTTTTAATTTATAACAATTTTTATTTATAATTTCGAATAATAAGTAATAGTAAGAATCGTAAGAAGATTTAAGAAAATGAAGTCATAAATAACGGAGGTGGAGTGCAAATTTTTGCAAATAAAATTTGCTAAAAATCTTAAGAGCTATTGTGGGAAAAGTGCTGAACTGCCGTCTGTTGTAGGGGACACTCCCTTGAATAACTTTTTATACAAATATTATAGATGGTACTTTCCCCAGAAATTTCATAGACATATGTTTTATGTTTGGCGCGGAGAACTCAATTAATAGATATAGGTATAGCCATCGAAAGTTGGGGATACATACAAGAGGTTTGCATTAGGGCGCTCGAAGTGACTATCAAGCCACGTTGCGAGTCCATCGAGCCCTTGTACCCAAAAACCACAAAACAAATCGATACTCCAAGTACGAAAGTGAGTGAGTGCTGCACTTGCAAATAAATCGCACATAAAATGTTCTACAAGTTCGTTTCGAGTGCACTCTTGCAGACCTCTAATATGTATTGTATGTTTTTTTAAAAACTGGTTTAAGTTGAAAATCTCTGAATTTATTTGAAGAAATTGGTATTATCTAAAAGGTAAAAACTTAAATTTACATCTTATTAATTAACAACATTTAACCACAGTGTACAGCCAAATACATCGAAAACATTCCGTATGTATAATGTACATACACAAAAAACCGCACTGATACCGATCGTACGTGTAGCCATAATTTTAAAAAGAGATAAATTCGCAAGAGAAATCTAGGATTTCAAAGAGAAAGAAAATAATGGTGTCTTTGGCATAAGTGCACGAACATGGTCAATATCGGTATTTCTGACACGCCAGCCTCTAAAAATACATGGGCCAAAATTCTTTTTAATGCCTAAAAGAACTTGTTTTTTAAGAAAAAAATAAATTATTTAAGGATAACATATTCTTAGTTTTTAGTACTTATGGAGGATCGTTATAATGTATTCTATGGTGTACTCATAGCTGCAGCGAAGTTTTATAGATAATTATATTATTGATGTCAATTTATAATAGAAGTGGTAGAAAAATAAAACAACTGCGTTACTCAAGTAAAACCTTATATTTAATTTTTAGGAATGTTTAATTAAACTCACTTATTTGACACTTTTAAACTATAGAACTGATATTATTCTCCCATTAAGTTGAATTCTAAATATAATCAGAGCAGTAGTGTGTTTTCAATAGATTAGAGCACTGCGTTACCAAAGCCAAATTCAAAAACTTCCACTTTTTCAAAAAAAGCAACTTAATACATTTATTGATACATAAATTTGCGTGAGAAGTTAGAGGTTAAGGTGAACAACAAGACACATATGAACACTTAATATTACTCAAATTGCTAATAAAAACTGGGGGACAAAGTAACGCAGGGGTAGTGTTAGTAACACGGTGGTTGTTGATTCACAGCACTTATTACTTTTTTAAAGAAGATTTGGCAGATAATTATGGAATACAAAATAACAAAAATATCTTCAAATTAATATATCAGAATAACACTAAAATACTTTTTTTAAATATAGGTCGATAGAAAATCAACATCTTAAATACTAATTAAGAGTTCTGACACATACAAATTTTTCTGTTAAAAGAACCAAGTCATGTAATGCTATTTTTGTGACAATAATATTAATCACTAAAAAAAGTACAGTCAAAGCAACGGCATTACCAATAAAACAACTGCGTTACCCTGTATAGTAACGCAGTGTAGCAGTAACTCAGTTGTAAAAATATAACTACATATTTCATCAATGCTTACTAAATGCGAAAGAATTTAGCGAATTTTTATCACTATTCAAATTATACACCTAAATAACTGTATTTGTGAATAAAAATAATCCAAATATCGTCATTAGCTACATTTCTACGACGGTAACTCAGCGGTCATACAATTAACACACTCACCTCTCTCGATGTTTTTTGGGCAAATGATTCAGCTAGCTTAATTCCCCCCGCGAGGTGGTCACATTTCAATCGTGATGGCAATTGTTTTATTTTAAAGATCAGTTTCGTATAGTAACACAGTGTAGCTAAGATTGTATTCATTGTTGGGGACACAATGTTAAATATATTGTATTTCATTACACGCTTTAGAAAAATTGTATTAATTGGGTTTGTAGTAAAATTCTAATGTTTTAACATTCATTAGGATAAACATTATTTAATCGAACTCACAGTCATTAAGCAAAGACCAATTTTTGTAAATTTTTACTTATTGATCAATGCTGTTTTTCAACAAACATGACAAAGATAACAAATGGAACAATTTTAACCAGGTTAATAAGTAAAAATTTACAAAAATTGGTCTTTGCTTAATGACTGTGAGTTCGATTTAATAATGTTTAATTATAAAATAATCAGTCGCTAAAATCAACTTTCTTAATTCATTAGGATATTTAGAAAATGTGTCATCTAGTAAAAATTTTTGAGAAAGCTCTTTATAACATGAGACTAATACTCTAGGACAGCAATCTTTTATATGAAAAGCAGCTGCGTTACTGAAAAAGACAACTGAGTTACCGAAATTTACGAAAAAATACACTATTTATTATCTCTGGCGTGCCGTCACCACGCTTATGAGACATTGAAACGTTGCGTTTTCGAATCTGAATTTGGAAAATCAAAATCTTCCGAGGTAGGCATTTTCAACAGATTTCGCAGCGATCGACGTTAAGTAAAATTGATGTCACGCGATACGAGTCAGCGCTCAAACATAAACTTGTTCGAAGAGCAATCAGTGATGATGTTGCCAATCGAATAATCGAATTTCGCCATAAGAAACTGATGTATCAACAACGTCGAGCTGATTATAAGAAGTACTTAGAGATAACCATTATTTTCCTCGGCGGTGAAGTGCAGAATTTCAATTTCTCTGACTCAGGTGCCACCAACCAGCTCGATGAATGGTGAAAGGAACTTACGTATTGGAAATTCCGGAAACAATTCGATTTTTTCCCTGGAGAATTTGAGGTAAAGCGAAATGTGTCATGGTTCAACTGCATGAAAGGATTATCTGCACCGAATCAAGACCTCAAGTTTATTAAAGATGCGATTGCGTACTCCAGCGTGAATGAAAAGATTTCTGGGGTCGTAGCAAAAAGATTTAATAAAAAACCTGTGGTATCTGATGAATGCAATTGTTGCTTTTGCCTTTTTCGATCCACCCGTCCAAAATGAAGAAAAGAAGAAAATGGTCGAAAATTTAAGCCGACAATCAGTCGGCAGCACTCGGATCGAAATCACTGAATATGCTTTGCAAGATTTTCAATCAAAATCGCTGTCCGATTTTGTTACTAGAAAACATTACGATTTTTTGATAGTTTTTGCCTTTCACTGGACTTATCCATCTCAATGGCCTTCGATTGAAACTTATTTACAAGGTTCGAATATCTGTGGAAGTTTACAGGTAGTACCGAACAATACATAAAAGATTATCCTTCTTATCGAAAATCTGATTTATTTTATTTAGTTTAGATTTCTTAATTTAGTATTGTTCTTTTTACTTCTAACTTTATTTAATTTTTTATCTACATATACAAATTTCTTTATAAATTATATTTCGTTATTACCCATTTAATTGCATTATTATCACTATTAACAAAAGAAAGAATATTACTGTGTTGTTATCTATGAACCGATTTGGATGAAAGGTATTTCAATGAAAAATAACATAAAGATATAATTCAGTAATCTAGTTATTCTTTGAAGGTTAAATTTTTGATTTTAACACAAAAAAAAATATTTTTTAACCAAAAACCACCTTTTTCAACTTTGGGTGTATTGAGGGCCGGGTTGCTGATTTCGGATCGGATTCACATTCCATATTTTTGGCTTCTATATCAATTGGCATAAATAAAACCATTTTGGAGACCAATCGAACAGATTTTATTTTTTCTCGAACAACGGTGAGTACCTCTAGTGTGCATAGTTCAATTTTTCATTTTTGGAAAGACTAAAAATAAACGCCAATATTCTTGCATTTAAAAATATGATTTGATAAAATTTTGTGATGTAGCTTTATCAAATTCAAATATTTCAATAGCGTGAAATTCGATTTTAAATTTATGTTTACTGCGCATCACAATAATTCCCCTTCATACAAACGATAAACAAAACTAGGAGTCGTCGGAATCAGAGTAGCCAACATTGAAAAAATGTTCCCCTAAACGCGGTTAAAAACCCCCCTAAAATTACACTCGGCCAAGGAAAATCCCCTTAAAAAATTTTATTCAATTAAAAAATATAAAACAATACAACTCAAAAGGATAAGTTTTTTTCTATTCTTCAAAATTTTGAATTAAAATCTTGATATTACACACAATTATGAGAAAGTGTTCACATGCGTTTTATTTTTGTACAACATTGACTTATGAGACCTTATGAATTGCCTAAATATATATATGTATTTAAATAATAACTGAAATGCTCTAAACTCACCCGAAATATTCTAATACTTATCTTAACAAATTCAATGTTGTGATTTCATTTATTTTATTTGAAATAGTTATGTAGATTTAATCATTTATATTATAAAGGTGTAGTAAAAAGAAATCCATTATTTTTGTATGAAATTGAAGGGTTTATTTAGTATATATAGAATGATCCGATCTAAGTCAAATATGCGCCATTTTGTTCGATAACTTTCTGCCATTTTGAAGGTAATTTCATTATACATGTCTTATAAAAACCCTAGTCCTTATGATCAAAAAACTGTATCAACCGATTTTCGCAAACCTCTCTTGAAGCAAATTTTTCACCAGTAAAATCGTTCGCCATGGACAGGAAAAGGTACACGGAAAAAACACCAACTCAAATTTTATTAAAAATTAATAGGAGATTATAAAAATTAAAATCTGAAAACAAATATTACTTTTTTATAGTAATAAATAGAAAATCCTTATTAAAAATTCTATTCTAGTTTGTAAATATTTTCATTTTACATTTTTTAATAAGTGCATATTAAAAATTATTTTCTTCATTTTAATTATCACCTAAAAACTTTGAAATTTTACAAAAAATTTATTAAATTTTAATAAATTGCCACATTAGAATTTTTATATATTTCATATTGTAATATATGATTCCCGCTTTATAATTTTTAAAAAGTAGTTATAGAAAAATTATTTTAAGATTATTAATTTTTATTATATTGAATTTTATTTCTCTTTTGTGTTTAATTTGTACTCTGTTTGAGTTCTCAACATGTTCATGCAAAAAAATAAATATATAAGGCCTGCCAAACTCTTACTGATTGGCTTTGAAGTAATGTGTTGAACAGAATTGGGACGGGGTCGGGAAAGCGGCAACGGAAACTCGCTGGCCGTCCCAATTTTGTTCAACACACAAAAAAATTTAAAAATAAATTTCAGTTATTATTATTTCATCATAAAAACTTTATAATGTACTTTTTAAAAAATAGTACAGTCCATTTAAAAAAATATAATAAATTATAGCAGAAATTTTAAAATCTACTTTGTAAAAATTAAAAACTTGCATTCGAAAAATTAATGCCTGCTTGATGCAATTTTTATATCACGCTTAGTAATTTTTAATAAACACTCGAACCGTTTCTAAATTACTAAATTACCTACTAATTTTTTTTAAATTTTGATTAATATTTACAATAATTTCGAGTTTCGGTTTTTCCGTGTAGTAATCACTTGGTGCTAAGTCCGGACTATATGATGGATGCATAAGAACCTCCCAACCGAACTTCCGGAGCTTCTGACGAGTAACTAACGACGTGTGTGGCCTGGAGTTATCCTGATGAAAGATAAATCATCTTCTACTGGCCAAAGCCGGCCGCTTCCGATTGCTTCCTTCAGACGGTTTAATTGTTGACAGTACACGATCGAATTAAGAGTTTGGTCGTAGTGGAGTAGCTCGTAGTAGAGGATTCCCCGCCAATCCCACCAAACACAGAGCAAAACCTTCCTGGCAGTCAATCCTGGCTTGGACACCGTTTGCGACGGCTGATTGCCATCCGACTACGACTGTTTTCGCTTGATGTTGTCATAAGTGATCCATTTTTCATCACCAGTTATCATCCGCTTTAAAAATGGATCGATTTTGTTGCGATTTAGTGGCGATTCATAGGTAGAAATTCGTTTCATTAGATTTTTCTATGCTAACTCGTATGACACCCATACATCGAGTTTTTTTTTGCATCCGACCTTATTCAAATGGTTCCAAACGGTTTTTTGTGGAATGTTCAGCTCCTGTGCAATCGAAACAGTGCATACATGACGGTCGACTTCAACGATTTCCATAATTTTATCGACATTTTTGACAATTGGCCTTCCGGAGCGTTGTTCATCTTTAACCTCAAAATTACAGGAACGGAATCGACAGAACCAAAATTCCGCATGGTTGGCTGTTACAGTATCAGGACCCTAAACACTGTTCACATTTTCAGCCGCCTGACTTGCATTTTCGCATTTATCAAAGAAAAACTGTAAAATGTAGCATATTTTCTCTTTGCAAGGGTACATTTTGACACGCGCGCAAACGAAACTAAATCAATCAAATGCAAAACTGTAAAAGAAGCTTTTTTAGTACTAACTGTAATCTTTACAACGACATCTATTGTAAATTAATGGAACAAAAACTAAGCCAGATACAGAGTACTAAAGCTATGCATTGAAAAAATAATGGATTACTTTTTACTACATCTTTATTATTTAAAATATCTTCCAACAAGAGGCAATCGTTTTCAAATTCATTATTTTTGAAGTCATATATTTTGTAGTTAAATTTTGTTATCGTCGCTGGTGTTGGTTGGAAATTTATGCAGGAACCTTGTCGTTATAAAGTGTAATCATTAAATCATTAAACACTGCAACATTTCTGGCGATAATTTATTTTTTAGTTTACTTTTAAATATTGAAAAAATAGAAAATGCACGCTCCACGCTTGTTACGAAAGTAAAGCTATTTTAAGGGAAAAAAGCCCCTAAAAAACTCCTAAACATTTTACCCCCTAAAAAACCCCCTGTGAGAATTTCCCCCCCTAAATTATGAGGGTAAAACCCCTAAGTTGGCTACACTGGTCGGAATTCAATGAAATTTAGTTTGTTAGTGAATAATAACATACTGAATTCGAAAACGTTAAAAAATTTGTAATATTTTTAATGGTTTTTGAGTAAAAATTATACATTTTGACAGTTATCGGTAGAAAAAATCTCTGATAAAATGTTTAACATCTCAATACATAGGTACATAAAAATCTTATGTCACGGTGTTTGTCCCAGGTGAACTACTTCTGGAGCTCTGGAACCATTCAACCAATTTTTATGAAATTTGGCTTAAGTCTGTAATTTGGTTTAACTTAGGATAGGTAGGATAGTTTTCATTTCGATTAAGTGCATATTTAGGGTGGCCCTCACACAAAAATATTTTTTAAATAGCATTTCACACAGACCAGTCGATTCACATGGAATTTACACCACGTGTCTTTTATATTAGGAGGCATAACTTAAGCTATTGTATAAAACTAGAACTAGCTCAAGTTTTAAAACTTTTATTTAGGGTAGTCCTCACACAAACATATTTTGAAATATGAAGCATTTTCACAAAGACCACTTTCATTCACATGGAATTCGCCCCACGTTTCTGTTATATTAGGGGAATAGCTAAGGCTATAAAATTTTTATTTGGGGTGGCCCTCATGCCAACATATTTTTAAAATTTCCTTTTCACGAAGACCATACAATTTTTTTTATTATTACACCTCCGGAAAATAAGAAACAAAGAATTGAAGTGAGTAATGCGAGAGATGTGTACACCTCGAAATTTTTCTGCAAATAATGTTTGACAAGCATGTTTGATAATGTGAACGCAAAACGAAATTTACAGTTAGTCGGTTTGTCAAACCATGTTGGACAGCATGAAGGAAGATGTGAACTCCCCTATTATCAGTAGATATCCACAAATATGCGCGCCATGCATTTGAACATTAAATACGCAAATGCGTATTGCGTTTGCAAAATTGCAAGTACACAAAACATTCCCAATTCTTTTGTATTTTATTTTTGAAATTTTTTTTTCAAATAATTTTTTTGCGTATATTTATGCAATTCACAGTTCATTGTAAAATGGGCTGGTGAATTTAAAATGTTGTAATTTTACAATATTTTACGAGTTTCTAACTTGTGTTGTTATTGTTTCCCATATAAATGCTAATTGCAACTAGTCGATAAATTTGAACATGCCTTTAAGCATGTTTTTTGAAATTTGTATTCGTTTTCAATTTTAGTGAGAGAATCGTATGGGAAAAGACAGTGACAAAAAGCAAAATTTGTAAACAATAAATTTATGGTCGCACAGTTGTATGATTAGACACATGTGAATTGTCTAATTCAGCGATTCTTAAACTGTGGTCCGCGGACCCCTGGGGGTCCGCGAAGCCATTCCAAGGGTCCGCGAAACAATTTTGACATCAATAATTTTATATCATCAAACTGTTCGCTTTATTCAAATAATTCATTTACAAAAAAATTCTACATGGCCATGAGTTTTTAAATGATTGCATATACTATATTTTTAAAAAACAAAGTGTGCATTTACTTTTGTTCAAACTCAAGATGCCCAGCATCTTACTCTAAAAAAACAAAGTACGCGTTGATTTTCAAATTTTGAGTTTTTGAATAGTACAATTTTTCCGCGTTTCAATTTAAGAAATATATTTTTATTTCATTTCTGTGTGCTGTGTGTTACATACACGTATGTACGTGTGGTGTCTTCAGTTGTGATTAATTTCCGATTACTTCTCCCAGCTACGAGTTCAATTTTCCTGGCTGCAGCTGTTACATACATCATATTAAATCCTTTTAAAAAGTATTTGACCCAACTCTATTTTGTATTATATATTTTAAAAACGCTATTCGTCATTATATTTTTGTAGTTATACTTTAATTCAGAATTTGAGTCTTAAAATGGATCGTTAGCTAAAAACAGGATCTATATTCAAACAAGATGTAGGTGAAAGCGATTCAGATGAGAGACCATCAACCTCCATCAAGAAACTTAAAACTAGAAAGTACTGTGATGAGTATTTATCATTTGGATTTACTTCTGTAAGCAAAGAAGATGTAGAAAGGCCTTTATGTTTGTTATGTCGCGAAAGTTTATCAAATGAATGCATGAAACCCGCCAAATTCCGACGTCATTTGGAAACAAAGCATAGCGAGCACATTAGTAAGTCTGTCGATTTCTTTAATATCAAAAAACAAGAACTTGTTTCCAGTCAAAGTCTTATTCAAAATACCGCAACTGGAAGTATCAATAAAAAAGCAGTAAAAGCATCATATGAAGTATCCCTACTAGTAGCAAAAGCTGGAAAACCCCACAATATAGCAGAACAACTGCTGCAAAAGCATTATCAAATACAATGTTGGGGGCTAAAGCTGCGAAAGATTTAAATTTGATTTCCTTATCAAAAGATACGGTCAAGAATAGAACTGAAGATATGTCCTGAAATATAAAAGAGCAATTAATTTCAAGAGTGCTTAAAAGTCAATATTACTCACTACAATTAGATGAGAGTACCGATGTCTCTAATAATGCTAATTTGTTAGCATTTATTAGATATAAATTTGAATTTAAAATACAAGAGGATTTGTTATTTTGTGATTCCCTACCATCGTGTACTACAGCTAAGGCCATATTTAATACTTTGAATCATTTTATAACCGAAAATGGAATCCAGTGGTCAAAATGTGTTGGGATTTGCACTGACGGTGCTCGTGCAATGTCAGGAAGAAGAACTGGGTTGATTGCTCTTATTAAAGGTATAGCACCTCAAGTCGTTTGGAACCATTGCTGCGTAAACAGGGAATAGTTAGCATCTAAAAATATGTCAACAGATTTGAAAAAAATATTGGATGAAGTCGCTAAAGTTGTCAATTTCATTAAGGTTCGCCCACTTAATTCCCGTGTTTTCAAAGTTTTGTGCGAGGAGATGGGGAGTCAACATAAACAACTATTATTACACACAGAAGTACGTTGGTTGTTACGTGGGAAAGTACTCAGTCGCCTTTTTGAACTTCGTGACGAAATAAGATTATTTTTAATGGACACGCAATTCGAACTGAAAGAATGTTTTAATGATTTTCTCTGGTTAGCTAAGGTTGCTTACTTGACTGATATTTTTTGTTATTTGAATGAGCTGAATTTGAGCCTACAAGGTGCAGCTGTAAATAAATTTAAAGTTGAAGATAAAATAGAAACGATTATAAAAAAAATCGAATTATGGTCAAAACGCATTCAAAAGTGTGTATATGAGTCTTTTCCAACACTCAGCGATTTTATAGAATTTTCTAATAAAGAGCTTGGCAATGAAACGCGGCTCCTGTTTGTCGAACATTTAATGACTTTAAAAAGCAGCTTCCGAAAATATTTTCTCTGTCCTGATTCTGGCAACGACTGGATCAGGGATCCATTCAACACAGATGCTAGTTTTGCACAACTTATTTGTGTGTACAGACTTTTTCGGTACTATTATATATAAAATCAAAGTATAGAAACAAGCTTAGTGTAGAAGCAGACCTGAGTATAAAAACTTCGAATATAGAGCCCGACATCGTGGATTTGGTTTCGAGAAAACAACATCATTCATCTCATTAAGTAAAAACTTCTACAGAAGAAAATATAACAAATTTCGCATATAAAATAACAAATAGTCAACAAAAAAATAATTTTCATTTTAATTTTATGTTCAATTAATTTTCATTTTAAGCTTTATTATTATTTATTAAAAAAGCTATGAAAAAAAACATAACTTATTTTCTTAGCTTTATTTTGACCACAAAATATTTGTCTTAATATTTGAGTTTAATGTACATATTTTGACTTGTAAATTTTTTAATTCTTTTACTTTTCACAATTTTTATTCATTTTGTTTTTTAATTTCATGAAAATCCTAATAAAAAATGTTTGCCTCTATAAATGCGTAAGATTTGTTAAAATACAGAGATATATGGTATCAGTATCAATATTTATTTTGGACCTTCAAAAAACGGAAATAGTGTTGGAAAGACCTTTAAAAACCGGAAAACTTAAAGCAAAGTAAAACTACTTCGTTCCTTAACCTCGTCAGATGATCGGACATTTTATGCCTATCTGGGTGGGTTTGATAATCGGACAAAGCTTTCAAAAACCAGACTGTCCGGGTGAAAACCGAACGGCCTGAGTGTCTTTGTCATTATTGAGCCAGAAATTAAGCTTATGAACGATGTCAAATGTCTAGGGTTGGGAAGGGGTCCGCAAAAAAAATTTAGCTCGATAAGGGGTCCGCGGACTACATAAGTTTAAGAACCCCTGGTCTAATTGATTCCTAAATATCTAATGCTTTAACTAAAAATAAAAAATTTAATTTTTCGTTTTGAGAATGCAAAAAAAAAAAACATTAATTGGTTATTTAAAAGTTAAAAAATGTGAAAATATTATTATTAAATTTGTTTTTTTAGAAAAATGCAATTATTTGTTAACATATGCACCAAATTTTGTAAACTAATGGACCGATTTTAATGAAATTTGGTTTGCAGATAGATGGAACCCAAATAAATGTTATTACAACTTTAAGAGGGCGTGGCACCGCCCTTAATTGATTTTGATGAAATTTTGTTTTTGATTCCTAAAAACACAAAATTTTTTAAGTGGGCGTGGCAGAACCTCTAATAGGAGAAAACGTTTACACTTCTAAACTAATGGACCGATTTTGAAGGAGTTTGGTGCAGTAATAGATTGGACGCTAGAGAAAGGTATTTCTTTCAAATTATACGTTGCCACGCCTCCAATAGGAAAATATATTTTCTGTGCTGAACTAATCGACAGACTTTGATGATATTTGGTATAGAGATATGTAGATTGAACTCTAAGGAAGCGATAGGGTTAGGGCAACATGATACCATGACTTTTATTTTTGGAAGCTTTTCTTATATCAGTTTTTTAATATTCAATACCAAAAAGTTGGTAGATTTTTAACTACTGGGCGAACTCTATTGATAAAAATTGCACAAGTTTTTACCGCCTAATTTTTTAAATGTCTTCCCAAAATGGCAAAACCTTAATTTTGAAGTTACACAAAGTTTTTAGATTTTATTTTATTTTAATTATAAATAAAATCAAAACTCAATGAGTTTATTACCTTTACAAAAAATTAACTTCTACGTTTTCGTTCAAAAATTGGAGTTTTGGTAAGTTTTTTTTTCTAACCCCCTTGCCGAGATCCGATTAAGCATTCAATTTATACAATAAAGTCAAAATTTGAAACCTGTTCCAAACATAATTTTTTTTATCAATTTTAGTGGAAGTTTCACCTTTAAAATGGTACCAATATTTCCTTATTTTCTCTTAAAAATGTTTTTTTGATTTTTGTCTATGGGACGAATCATTGTGCGTAGGTTTGGTAAAGTACATAAAAACACACAAGGAAGCAGGGCCGGCAAAACAAACTAATAACGCTTTCGAGTGAAACGCTCTGGAGCACTCTCAGAACGTTTCTGTTACCTTTTATTGCATAAAAATGTAGACATAGAGAGACTACAAAAGTGCTCCACAGTGTGTCACACGAAATCGCTATAAAATGTAATTTCTTTTACAAAATTTACAACGATGGATGGCTCGTACAATTGAATTCGCGTGGCTGACTAAACGAATAGCGCAAAAAGCGCGAGTTGCTCTGATCGTAGATCAACGTAACCTGGCTGCATGGGCTGGAAAGTCAAAAAATTAGGGAGCACCTGGCTGGCCCCCCGGCTGGGATATTTTAGAAATCGAAATATAGCACTAATTTACACAAAAAGAGATCAGTTGGCGTAGATTCCAAAAATGCCAACCATTTTTTTTTTTTCTTAAGAATTGTACACTTTTCTCATTTATTTGGCCATATTTCTATCAATGTTTTTTCGACATTAATCAGTTGCACACTGTTCAAAAGGTAATTGTACTTCTTTCTAACGATTTGCTGTTAATGAGAATCAGAAGGAGTTACAAGCAATCAATGTCCAGAAAAGTGATTTTTTTGGTCTTTTTTGAAAGTCGCAAAATTTCAATAGCTCTGTTAAAATCCAAATATATTTCTTCTCTATTTTTTTTAAGATTCAGGATGAAAACCCATCCCTTTAAAAATATTTTAAGTAGGTACATATGTATATATTTGCTCAAATCAAACAAGAAATGTTAAAGTTATTCAAAAACCATAGGCCATACACCAGTATTAGTAAATGTGACCACAAAATATGACTATATCGGCTCATGTACCATAAGTACTCAAATTTAGTTGATATCGTTATTTGTGTAGGTATGTTATATACACCTTTTTGATCACATTTGTGTACATGTCGCAATATCTAAAGTAGAGCGGTTCAAAAAAAAATCTTTTGTTTTTTACTATTTGTCAGCTGATATCTATAGCGTTACACTTTTAGATAATGCTCCTCAAAAGATTTTCATCAACATTGAATACTGGATTAGTGGATTTTTGTGGCCATAAATAGGCAGAATTTGAAAGTGCTGTTTAAGACAATCGTCAGACAATACTTAGAGAATGAAAAAAAAACTAGAAAAGTTTTAAATTTGTTTTGAGTTTAGTGACACAGTGGGCTCAAAGTTGTACTTTGTACACCAAAAATGTTGTATGAAACTTTATATAAAAGCGATTGTTAGATATGGCGCTCTAGTCTAGTGGCGTAGCATAGGGGGGGGAGAGGAGGGGCCCGCCCCGGGCGGCATTTTTCCTGGACAGTACTTTTTTACAACATATTTATTTATCTTATTAATTTATTAGCTTATTTATTTCAGTCTATGAACAATTAATCTTAAAGACTACATCTTTGAAAAATAAGAATATAGAATGTATATAAATTACATAACTTTCTTAAAAAATACTGTTTAATAAAGCCCTCATGGCTTTTTTGAAATTAAGAAATTTAAATTAGAATTTATCTCATTAACAATTTTAAAGCTCTAAGGACATGAGCATTAGATGCATAATTAGTTCGACCCGTTTTGAGATTCACAAATAACACTAGTTTACAAAATGATTTTTTATGTATATGTATGTATGTATTTATGTCCACAAGTTGTTCAGAAGATATCGATGAAAACAGGCCTGATGTTTATAAAAATCAAATTTTGCAGTGCACTTGTTGGCCACAAAAAAATAGAAATCGGTGAAGAACTTCAAGTTTTATTTCGTTTACGTAAAGCTGATACTATTAAATAAAAAATAAGACTAAACAAAAGAAAATTGATTGTAAAATGAGAAGTTGGAACCTAATGATAATTCCAAGTCCATATTTTCTTAATAAATTAACTTTTTCGACAATTCGTTGAGTTTAATCTCTATTATTCTTGCTGTTTTAGTATTATCAGAATAAGTTCGTTTAAGACTTCTGATAGCTCAGAATGCACCTGCTATTGTAGAAAGGAACTAGGTCGAAAAACTTACTAGTTTTTCGTGGCCAGAATCAACTGTAAAACTTTTTTTTTTTAAATCTGGTAATGTTTTATTTTTGTTTATTTTATTTCTATTTTTCCGTGGCCATAGAATAAAATGTAAAATTTGATTTTTTTTGAAAATCTGGCCTGTTTTTATCAATATCTTTTGAACCGCTTACTCAATAGAATCTATAATTATACATGTTTATTTTTAATTTTAATGCCTATAATTTGGTGCTAAGCACGATGAAATTGGACATTTATAGCTCAAGATATGAATTTTAAAGTGAAAGAAGGTCGAAAAAATGAAAAAACCACAATATCTCAAAAACTGTGCCATTCAAAAAATTTTTATTTTCATTTCCGAACTCAGCAGGAAAAACTACATAAGAAAAGTAACTTCTTATCAATGGAACATTTTGAGTGTAAACTAGTGTAATTTGAACAAAAATTTTCAGAGTGAATTTCTCAAATTTTACAAACTGCTGCCTGCCTTCAGAAGCAATTTCGTAATAGTAATGCCCAATTTTGTTAAAAAAAAATTTTTTGAACACAGCGCCAGATTTATTTCTGAAGGAAATTTTTTTTTTTACCTATGTATGTTT
This sequence comes from Meiosimyza platycephala, assembly GCA_963662105.1. Taxonomy (NCBI): domain Eukaryota; kingdom Metazoa; phylum Arthropoda; class Insecta; order Diptera; family Lauxaniidae; genus Meiosimyza; species Meiosimyza platycephala. Next base: position 37,560,576 of record OY759209.1, on the reverse strand, counting down.
GTTACGACCTTTCGGATTTGTTTTTTTCTGGAACAAAATGGCTTAAAAACAATGAAACGTTTGTTCATTATATACATATGTAAAATAAAGGTTATGCATAATCTGAAATATTTTTGAATTACTAAGATTTTTGGTAAGGATCAAAATATTATTAGCCCTCTAGCCGGCTAGTCCGCCTGTAGACTGGGTATCATTTAGTGAACCTAAAATTTAAAACTAAACGTTTTTTGCTTAGTACAGGGGTTCTTATGTAGTCCGCGGACCCCTTATCGAGTTAAATTTCTTTGTGCGGACCCCATCCCAACTCTAGACATTTGACGTCGTTCTAACCTTAATTTCTGACTCAATAATGACAAAGACACTCAGGCTTGCCAACCGATGTGAAACTCAACCAGACATAAAATGTCCGGTTATCTGACGAGGTTAAGGAACAAAGAATTTTTATTTTGCTTTAATTTTTCTGGTCTCATTTTAAAGGTCTTTTCAACACTATGTATGTTATGTATGTCCAGTTTTTGAAGATCCAGAAGTTCAAAAGCATGCAGACACTACTTTAGAATAAATATTGATACTTATACCATATATCTCTCTGCATTTTAACCAATCGTGCGCATTTATAGAGGCAAACATTTTTTATTAGGATTTTCATGTAATAAAAATACAAAATGAATAAAAATTGGGGCAATGTAACAGAATTATAAAAGTTCCAATCAAAATATGTGCATTAAACTCAGACAAATATTTCTTGGTCAAAATAAAGCCTAGAAAATAATTAATTTATTTTTATATCTATTTTAATAAATAATATAATAATAATAAAGCTCAAAATGAAAATTATTTTTTTTGGTGATTATTGGTCATTTTATAAGCGAAATTTGTTATATTTTCTTCTGTAAAAGTTTTTACTTAATGAGATGGATGATGTTGTTTTCTTGAAACCAAATCCACAATGTCGGGCTCTATATTCGGAAGTTTTATTCTCAGGTCTGCTTCTACATTAAGCTGGTTTCTAAAATTTGATGTTATATATGTATAATAGTACCAAAAAGCCTGTTCACACAAATAAGGAGTGCGTCATAAGAAATATGTATGTGCAAACTTTTTTGCTTATAAATTCTTTCATAAAAAAAAATTAAAATATTTTGATCAGGTTAGCTTAGAAAATCATGTCAAATACTATTTCATATCACTTTGCATTCTCCTCTATTACTTTGCGAAGACATGAGTAGCAAAATAGAAATGCGTGAAAAAAAATTAAAAATTTTTTTAAATAACCTGCAATATACTTTCAAGAGGATTGCAAGGGATGCTAAAGTTAACATAAATTCGGTATCTTGGGTAATGAAAATTTTTAAAACAAAAAAGTTGTGGTGACCGTAATAACGCAAAGAAGGTCGTAACCATGCTGAAGAAAACTCCAAACCTTTCAGGAAAAAAAATCGCTCAGCTAGCAGATTTCTCTGTATCATTTGTGCGAAAAATGAAAGGGGAGGCTAGGCTGAAGACCTACAAAGTTCAGAAAGTGCCAGATCGGAATGCTGAAAACAATTTCGAAGCAATAATACGAGCTCAAAAACTGAGAAAAGATTTTGTGTCCATATTCGAATTATGGATGTCGAAACGTTCGTCCTTTCCGACATTTTTCAGTTTCCTGACCAAGAATTTTATTTTGCCAACGCTAGTGGACATGTCCCGAAAAATTTAAAACACAAAATAAATAAAAAAGTGCCCAGAAAATTTCTTGTTTGGTGAGCAATTTACAGTTGTGGTAAAATAAGCCAAAATTTCGTAACCAGAGGCACAATGAACATCGAAATCTTCATCAGGGAATGCTACAGTAAAGCGGCTCTTGAGTGGTACCAGTAAAATAACATTACTTTTGTTCCTAGAGAAGCGAACCCACCCAATCCACCAACTCCTGCCAATCGAGAGATATTAGGTTCTAGTGAAGAGGCAATTAAAGGCAACAAAAGGGACATGTAAAGACACAACTTGGTGCGCGTCAGGCCAAATAATCCAAAAAAATACCATCAAAGCACTAACAAGAGGTGTCCCAGAAAAAGTAAAAAATTTTACGCTTCAAAATTAATATTTTTTTTAATATTATTTTCTGCATTTGAATTAAATTTGCATTAAAAAAATATAATCTTTTTGAAAATTGAATCTGTGGTTATTGATATATTTATTTTTCTATGCACTCCTTACGGCATCAAGTTTTGGATGCCCTTATTTGCAAGTGCAGAGTAATCGGATTTTAGGAGTAACTAAAAGTTAGTTAGTTCAATTTTATTGAACTTTAGTTTCAATAGCAAGGGATAGCCACGAGTATATCTTGCTCTAATATCGATAATAGCTTAGCAATACTAAAGTCGAAGGGATCCCAGATCCAGTCGTTGCCAGAATCAGAACAGGGAAAAGAAGAAGATTTTGTTATATTTTCTAGTGTCAATTTTGTACGCACTATTAACGTATAAGAAAAATATGAGCGATATCGCACGTCCCAACTGTGTTTAGCTCTTAACTTGAACTTTAAATTTATTTGAAGCTGCACCTTGTAGGCTCAAATTAAAATTTACAAAAATTTATGATGTTGTCAAACAGTGGGAAGAGTGGAGTGGGCATCTAACTGTTTGAACAAAAGTAAATGCACAGTTTTTTTTTTTTAAAAATATGTGCAATCATTCAAAAAGCCATGTCCTTGTAGAGTTTTTAATAAATGAGTTATTTAAATAAAGCAAACAGTTTGATGATGTAAAATTATTGATATCAAAATTGATTCGCGGACCCCTGGAATGGCTTCGCGGACCCCAGGGGTCCGCGGACCACAGTTTATCGATGGCTTAGTAGACTTTGGAAAAATGTTCAATGCGTTTCCAGAATTACGATAGTGAACATATTTTCATCACAGCGATTATTTAAAACTGAAAGTGTGTGTTGAATGGACATTAAAATTGTGAAAAGTGGTGATTTTTAGGAGTAATTTCGACCGAGTTCTGTAAAAATTTTTGAAGGTATATTGTAAAGATTAAGTATAAATTAAAAGAAGAAGAATACATACATGTTTTAGATATTTTTGAATGAAATGTCTAAAACGATCAGCACCATCAAAATTAAAAATTTTGGGAATTCTTAGGGGTGACACCCAATTTTTCTATCCAACTCATATTGTGATGCAAGTGACTTTACTAGCAAGTAAGTTTCAAATTAATAATGCAGAGTTACCCATTCTTTCTACTAAGGAACTGTAAGAGCTCTGTAGGTACACACAAACTCATACATATTTCTCATTCTCTTACTAAACGCACTGATTTCAGAAAAAAAAATGCATCTACTATAAATGCCATAAAAATTTAGTTGACATGAACGAGTATGTATGTATGTATATCAGATTGTTCCCCCAACTAGAAATTATTTGAAAAAATAACATATTGGTCTTTATTCTTTTTCTGGAACTGGAGTCTCTATAAAAGTATGATATCGTACATTTTAAAAAATTTTATATAAAGGGTATTCAAATTTGAGAAATCTTTTTAAATTTTAAATACTTAACTCACATAAATTTTACGAAATCTTAATTTTTTTTATTGGAAATTAAAGTATCTACATTAAATCCGGTTAATAATGTAATGGAATGTCTTTCAAGTGACCTCCTCTGCTAGCTCGGCAGGCTGTCAATATTTTTTCCAAAACTTTGAATAACTTTTTCGCATAATGATTTGCTGGATGATGATGTCTTTGATGTGGACTATCCGCATAAACCTTACTGTTTAAGAAACCTCATAAGAATAATACCAATTGTGTTAAGTCATATGATCTTGGTGGCCAATTCACATCTGTTCTTTGAGAAATTATTCGATTATTAAACATCTCTTTTGAAAGATTAATTGATTCCGTTTCTGTTTGGCATGTTGCATCGTCCTATATTTTGCACATCAATATCTTCCAATTGACTCCACATAAAACTTCTACTCAATCTCATAGCCATTTTGTTTTTCGAAAACATTTGAACCAATTATGCCACCACTATAATATTCATACTATACATTAAATTTTTTTTTATCTAGAATTTTTTTCAGCCCAAATGCGACAATTTGTTTGTTGGCATAATTTCGAAATGAGCTTCATCGGTAAAGATAATTTCCTTGAAGAAATTTTCATTTTCTTCTTGTTTTTCTATGACCTAATTAACGAATTGAAGACGTACTACGTGGTGGCTTTAATTCTTGTGAAAATGAGAATCTTTATGTAAAGTATTGAACAAAGTTTTTGGTTTGAGGTTTAATTGCTGTGGACGACGACGCATTGATCCTTGGCTTTTCAGCAACACTTGTGCTAACAGCTGCAATATTTTCTCTTGAATGACCACTACGATAATAGATTCTGCTTTACTGATCTTGAACTGAACCAGTTTCATCCAATTTAATGGTGATAAGCTTAATAGCACGGTTTATCCGAGCATTTCCTCAACAGTATTTTGAACGATTTTTTTTCCAACTCTAAATAAATTTTACCATATTTAAAATAAGTTTCAATAATAAAACCACGTTATTCACTCACATTTTAACTAACCGGAAATCATTGACTTTATATTTAAAAAAACATCGGTGTAGTTTAGTATTTGTAGAAAAAATGGCGGCAAATTCAAAAAGAAACCTAAAATTTGAACACTCTTTATATGGGCTAATATCACGAAATGGGTGTAATGGATGTCTGTGTATATGTCACTGGCCAAACTAGTTCTTAGGATAAACTAGTTTTTGTTAGGATAAACTAGTTTTTCCTAGGCCAAACTAGTTTATTTGAAGGCCTAAAAGTATTCAATTTAATTTTAATGTAAAAGTACTGTGAATAGCGAAGCCAGTGTTGCACATATTAAAGACTGAACCGCGGCGAAGCCACTGTTGGACATATTAGAGGATGTAAATCTTGAACCGCGGCCGTAGGCCGCCCAATTACTCTCACTTACGACTTGCCAAGTATACAATGAAATTGCCAAATTTTGTTGTCTGACTTTGCTGCTGTCGTAGACTTCACTAACCACAGTGCTCTTGCATTAAAATTTCATTGCACATCTTTAGGCTTAACGGAACTAGTTTGGCCTAAAAACTAGTTTGGCCGGTAACATATACATTAGACCTGTTCAGAAATTTACGAAATATGAATTTTTTAATGGGCTGAAAACTTATCTGAAAGCTCTATGAATTTAAATAAGATTTGCATTAAAAAAAAATTTAAAAATATTTCTGTTAGATATTGCGGTTTTAGCCGGAGGGTCGAATTCGGGTGTGTATCTGAATTTTAAAAGGTTCTCTCAGAAACACATAAATAACTTTTATTTTAGAAAATATTTCAAAATAAAAATAATGCAGTTTTCCTATGTTTAGTCTAATTAACCAGTTTTTAAGGCTAGAAACTTTTAAAATTGTTTCAATTCTATTTTACAACACTTAAAACATGTAATTTTAGATTTTTTTTCTGAAATTCCAACTTTAACCTTAAATATTTCCAAAAAAAAAAATTTTCAAAAATTTTATATTATTTTTTTACTGTTATTTAGCCTACTACCTTGTGCTTAACTGAAAGAAGCCAGTTATTTTTAGCCGTCTTTAAATTGCTTCATTCAAAAGAAAATGTACAAATTGATGATGTTACATATTTTTGATTTTATTTTTACTTGCCCTACTACTAGTATCTACTCATTGAATTACCGACGATTTTGGATTTTGCAAATTTTCTATTAAGCATCGAATAAAATTGAAACCACGGAATTTTTAAAAAAAATTTTTATTGAAACAAGTATTGGGGGTATTAACCGGTATTATAAAACCTAAATTTGGTATCTACACAACGTCTATGTGAATGTGGCAGATGCCAAAGTAGTATGTATCAAAATAATGTTGTGTTTGAAATTTGATATAATTGATTATTTGTGCACTTTTCTCTTTTGGGTTTTGTTTTTTGTGTGTGTTATGGTTCTTAACATATTCAGAATACAAGGGGAAGAAAAGTCACTTGATAATTTGTTCAAAATTACACCATTATGCTACCAAAGCAGCCATTTAATAAGCGAGAACCGTTATTTTTGAAAAACCGACACTATGGTTAAAATAAAGGATATTTATGGTGTTCAAAGGTCACGGGTGGCTGTTGAAAAAAGTCAAGCTACACTGTAATATCTAAAATTATTGAAACATCGAAGTCCTCTGTGATGAACATCGCTTAAAGTGTGAATATGTCTACTGTTTTTTAAATGTTCCCCCAAATAATCGTCAAAAATGTCCAAGAAAACAAAAAAAAAACTTCAAAAAATGACCAAAGAATTATGCAGAAAACCATAATGGAACGAAGTGCATCAACATATTCAGTACTGTACGACCTCAACGAAGCTGGAGTCGACATTTCGCTCAATATTTTGTAACGCCGATTTAAAGAAAATGGCTTGATATGCGAACGTCCAGCAAAAAAGCTAAAACTTATAAATGCTATGTGCAAACGGAGGCTATATTGGGCTCAGATTCCACGTAACACTCCCATCGACTACTGGAATATAGTGACTTACTTTAATTCAGTCAAATTCAGTGACGTCAACGTAAAATTCTCAGAAATTTTCTTTTGAATAATTTCTTATGTTTTATTTTTTTAAAGGTCATTTTTAGTGATGAGGGCCAGCTGGAAGCAGTATCTCAAAGGGTCAGATTTGCTGGCAGAAGGCCTCAAGTGAGATACTCAGCCAGCTGTCTAGTTCCAACTACGAAAAACCCACCGTCTGTTATGATTTGGAGCCACATAACCTCCGAAGGAGTACATTAACATTTTGAAAAATGTTTTGCTGCCTCACATCGAGACATTAGGTCATTTCAAGGATAAATACACATTCATACAAGATGAAGCTCCTCGCCATACATCCAAAGCCAGTATGAATGTCCTGAACTCTTTAAATTTAGAAGTTTTGCCATAGTCGGGCAATTTGCCGGACTAAAATGTAATTGAGAACTGCTGGTCTTATTTAAAATCACTGGTGTACATGCGACGAAATAACACCGTGGCTCAATTAAAAGAAAATATATGTGATGTGTGGAATAATGACCCATCTTTAAAAGAAATGAGAATTAATTGTATATAAAGTATGCCGAGCAGAATAAATGAAGTGCTGAAGTCCAGAGGTGGAAACACTAAATATTAAATTTTTTTTAATAACACTATACAAATATCCAGAATATATGCTTCAAAAAAAAAAACAAAAAAAAAATGCATGGTATTTATTTTATTTGAGGAACACTGAGAATTTTTTAATATTTTTTTTCGTCTCTAATTCAATGAGTAGATACTGTAATATGCTATTGATTATGTATTTGAATAAGGATCTAACCTTTTAAAGGTATTTCGTTGTCTTATATGTTCAATTGTACCCTAAAAATGATAAATCCAAAAGTGCAATTAAGCTTCCGCTTGGACTTTTGAGGACGATGGAAATTTGTCCATTTTTTATTTTTTATTTAACCATAACTCAAAAACTATATATTTTTAATGCCTACACATTATATAACTTTTTGTAGAGAATCAGATTTCCTATCAAAATGGCACTTTATAAAGTCAAAAAACTTATTTTTTAAATAAGTTAAGTCAAAAAGACTATTTAAAAAACCCGAATATTTTCAATTTGTTGTCCTTATTCAAATTTTTGTGTATAACTTTTTTCTGTGTGGATTTAGGTATAGTCATTGGTTCACAGAAAAGAAAGATGACGTAGTTTCCGTCAAAATGGTGATCCACAAAAGAATTTTTGATGAAAATTGGCTGAGATACGGTCGTTAAAAATTATCTACTATTTCACTACTTGTTATTTTTAATTTTTACACACAAAAATAATGGTTTTTCGATAAAAAAGTTATTTTCAGTCTATTAGTGATATTTTATTGAATAAATAAATGGATCACCATTTTCAGTTTTATTTATATTGCAGTAGAAAAATAATCATAAAAAAAAAGTTCTGAAAAAAAGCAGCTGAAACCTTGGATTTTGGTTTACCATACTTTCTTACATTACATAATAATAAAAAAATTTCCGAAATTCGGAGATATACTTTTTTTTCTGTCAAAGTTTGCCAATTTTCTCAATTATTACTTTTTCAGCCCTAATTTTAAAAAAATCAGCATAATTCACACATAGAATACAAAAGCTCAAGCAAACATTTTTTGAAAAGTATGGTCTATGCATTTTATGCCAATATGCAACATTAATATATTTCAATAAAAATAAATTAATAAGAGCATTTCATAAAAGTTAGTATTTTTTGTTCCTTCTAAAAGTACATTAGGAAAAACTTGATAAAAGAAAAATTGTGAAAAGAAGCAGCTGAAAATTGGTCTTTTAGCTAACCATACTTTTTTACATTACAAATAAAAAAATTTTCGAAATCCGGAGATATACTTTTTTTTTTGTCTGTCAAAGTTTGCAAATTTTCCACTTTTATCATTTTTCAATATAATTTTTGAAAAATCCATACAATTCATATAGAGACGGTAAAGGAAAATTAAATTAATTTTTTTTAAATGGAAACAATGTACTTTCTGCCAATATGCTACATTATAGCATTTTGTTTCAAACAAGTTAACTAGAGCGCTTTATCCAACAATCGCTTTTATAAAAAGTTTCATAGAACATTTTTGGTGTACAAAATTCAACTTTTAGCCCACTGTGTCACTAAACTCAAAACAAATTTAAAACTTTTATAGTTTTTTTTCATTCCCTAAGTATTCTCTGACGATTGTCTTAAAAATTTTTTCAATCCCTAGCACTTTCAAAATCTTCCTATTTATGGCCACAAAAATCCACTGTGTAACGGTCTGCTCGCGAGACCCCTCTTGATAATACCCCATACATGTAAGTTGTAAAAAAAACTTCGGACGATTCTAAAATGTCTAGCCTAAATTGATGTACAATTTGCAAATGGCCGATACACGATTAAATTAAATCGAAATATTAAATTTAAAGTTTCTGTGGTTGGAACTGTATTTAAGTATTGTAAAATGTAATGTCATATTCCGAGAGTTTTTGTGATGAAAAAAGTGATGACCTTTTTTTTGCTAACTTTTTTCCCTACCAAGGAGGGGGCGGCATATATGTATGCACGCTACGCCACTGGTTCTAGTTAACTTGTTTGAAACAAAATGCAATAATGTAGCATATTGGCAGAAGGTACATTGTTTTCACTTTGTAAAAATCAATTTAATTTTCTTTTATCGCCTTTATATGAATTGTACGCATTTTTCAAAAATTATAAAAGTGGAAAATTGGCAAACTTTGACAGAAAAAAAAAAGTATATCCCCTGATTTCGGAAATTTTTTTAAATGTAATGTGAGAAAGTATGGTTTGCTAAAAGACAAAGTTTCAGCTGCTTTTTCTTACAATTTTTTCTATCAAGTTTTTCCTTTTATGAAATGCTCTTATTAATTTATTTGTATTGAAATATACTAATATTGCATATTGGCAAAAAGTTCATAGATCATACTTTCAGCAGCTTTTTTTCAGAACTTTTTTTTTATGATTATTTTTCTACTGCAACATTTGAAGGAAAAAATATTTTTATTTCTTCACATTTTGCATCGCTTAACAATAATTTTATCAATTGTAAAAGCTAACAGTGTGAAGGAAGTTGCTTGAATTTGGAAAGAAGTTCCTTTAAGTAAAGGGGAACAGGTAAGAGCTGTTTTTTCTCTTTTTATCCCCCTTGGGTTAAAATATATAAACTCCAATGCTTTTCAAAAAACTAACAGATTAACTTTTGAAACTGTTTTTCTCCAATTACATTGTTGAAATCAGCTTTATGGAAATTGGAAATTTATGGAAATTGATACCAATTGTGAAATAAAGTCTCAACCACATCCCGCCTTTGTATGGGAGGTAGGCGTGTCCGTTGACCGATTTTTTTCATATTCACAAGTTTTTGTTGTTTTAACCAATTATAGGGGTAATCGAATTTTTGAACAAAATACGGGTGGTTTTTGTTTATTTTCAGAAGAAGAATTCGAATACGGGAAGATGGTTTCCTCATCTTCTTTTTTTTCTTACAAAAAAATTAAGAATTGGCCGGAAAGCAATTGAAAAATACGGATTTTCCATTTAAAAATTGCAAAATTATCCCATTCACCGCCGTAAACCGCATACCATCATCTTATTTCACTACCAAGATTTTTAGTCCGGGATGTAGCATTGAATTTTTCGAAACAATTCCCTCCCACTTCATTTTTTTTTGCAAATGATAGTTTAAGTATAGCTGATACTCGAAATAAGCGTCAGTCACCAGAATCGTGGTGGGACATTGGAACATTGGTCCTAACATATTTTCCTAGTTGTAGCTTACTTTCCGAGTTAGTACGCAAAATTTTTTTGTCGGCCTCTCACAACCAGGTCCACCAAGGCATTCTACTAAGCGGACAAAAATACATGAAAGCTGATGTTACACGGGAGCGTGAAAAAATGGGATAACTTGCGCAATTTTTATAATCAATCTTTTCCATCGAAGTCGACAACTTCTAACAGGCGGCGTATTCAATATTGATGAAAATTCTTTGAGCAGCGTTGTCAAGATGTGTAATAAAAAAAACCATTTTTTTTTTAAACCGCTCTAATAGAATTGGAATTGTTTAGATTAAACAGCTTCACCCTTAAAGTTACACATAAACTACTTTGTGTAGTTATTGATACATATTTGAACACAATTGCGTAATTTAAGTCATGCACACCACACTGTGCAAGGGGACGTCCATTAATTACGTGAGGTGATTTTTTGAAAATTCGGACCCCCCTCCCCTTGGTGAGATTTGGTGAGATCTGGCGGGACCCCTCCCCCCCCCCTTCCGTGAGATTTAAATTATAATTTTTAATGTAAATTCTATGCATTAAAAAGTTGACGTGAGGTTTTCCTTGACCCCCTCCCCCCTTGGTGAGATTTGGTGTGATTTTTCCGGACCCCCTCCCCCCTATTTTAGCTCACGTAATTAATGGACGTCCCCTTAGTACCAGAACACAAGTTTTATACGGAAAGTGTAGACACAATCGGTCACAACTTATGATAAGGTCACAAATAAGCTTGACGCCATTTTTCATATGAAAATTATGACATCATACATTTAAAACACCTACACTGAGAAAAGAGTATGCTTTCTTTAAATAAATGTATTTGGTTGATAGATTTTTTAAATAGTTGTTAACTATCAACAAATTTTGGTAGATATTAACATGTCCTTAATTGAAATTTAAATTGTTGCTTATTAGGCCAAACGTTACATTAGTTTGAGTCGATTGAAAAAATTTGTTTGGGTTGAATAAACATACATTTGTTGATCCTATTTTTATTTGATTTCACAACATAATCAAGTAAAACACTACTGAAGTATATTCTGCTTGGTACGCAATTTAGGTATTTATGATTGTATTAATACTAACGACATCCTATATAAGGATGTAACGATATTGGAAAAATAGTTTTTGGTCATCGGTTTTTAGCAGAAATCGTTATTAATGAGTGTACATCCCTCGATTTACGCGGTAGATAGGTAATTCAAAACCGCGTAAATTGAGCTGAGAAGTCCATATAAATTGAGTGGATTGGTTTAGAACTCAAAGAAAATAGCATAATTGGTAAAAATTCCACGTAACTGAACCCATAATGTACATATATACATACCTACCTAATGAAAAATTGGAGGTTATATAAAAATAATAATTAAATTACTTGTTTATTATTTCACAATTCTGAAAAACCTAACAGAAATACCACTCAGTAAAAAGTTGCTTAAAGCGCTTCAAAAATATATGATTTGCTGAAAGGGACCAATAATGAAAAATAACGATATGTATAAACGAAACACAATAACGTCGAATTGGCAATAAATGTCAATGTCCATGTAGTCATGTCAAATACCCATGACGATATTATAAACGAGCTTTAATTACTCCACCTTTATACACGGTTAGAAATTTTGGAATAAATTTTAATAATTTTGGGCTTACATATATGACGACACCAGAAGTGTATTAAAATTTAATACATCATGGTTTAAAAATCAAATATAATGCTTATGTATTAAAATTTAATATAAAATTCATTACAAAATTTTGTAATCTATTCAAAGGTATTAAATATAGTTAATCAAACTTGTATTAAAAATCTTTGTAATTCTTCGCTTGTATTAAAATATATTCCAAGATTTCTAACCGTGATGTTTACTACATACATATGTATATACGAAACTTCGTCATATTATGTTCATACATATAGGACGTTCTTTTACAAACCGCATAGGATTTTGGACTTGGTATTTTAGAATCGCTGAAATTTTTTTTGCAGCTTATATACATAAAATTACTAGACCCATGTTTTTTTTTTTCTGAAAAAAATTTTTTTTCGAAAATATCCACATATGAATTTTTGATAATTGGCTGGATTTTGTCAAATGTACTCATACTTGAAGTCTATTATCTCCAGTTCTACTGATCAGATCAATATCGGATTTTTTTTATTTAATAGTCTATAACGTTAGCTTCTGCAATAAATTTAAAAACAAATTTTATACTGTCAACAAATAAAAAATAATAACAATTTAATTGTTTAAATAGTTTTAATATATAGATATATATAAATATTTCCCCAACTAGAATACATTGAAAAAAATAACATTTTGTTCCTTATTCTTTTATCTACAAAACCCATTTTACAAAAAAATGGAGTCTCTGTTAGATCGGAATTTATTAAATATTTTCCGGCGCAAGTCATGAATTCCAGAACAAATTTAAGTGTGCAGCGTGCGACGAATAAAAATTTAATAACGAGTGTTAAATACTCGTTTCTTTGCTTTGACTCGTCGCACGCTGCACACTTAAAAAAATTTGAATACCACCATCGTGTTCAGCATCATCGAAAATGGGGGGTGACCAATATTATACCAATAAACGGTGCGAAATATGTGAATTGCCCATTTAGGGGGTGTGGCATACTGGAAAAAATTTTAAACCCCACCATTGTGTTCAGTATCCTCGAAAATGGGGGGTGACAAATATACCGATAGACGGTGCGGAATATGCAATTTCCGCATATTTGGGGCGGTTTTTTGCATTTTTTGGGGGTGTGGCCAACTCCAAAAAAATTTTAGACATCACTATCGTGCTCAGTATTCTCGAAAACGGGGGGTGACAAATATTATACCGATAGACGGTGGGGAATATGCGATTCCCCAATTTTGGGGGCGGTTTTTGGTCTTTTTGGGGAGTGTAGCACACTCCAAAAAAATTTTGAATACCGCCATAGTGTTCCGCATCCTCGAAAATGCGGGGCGGCAAATATTTTACAGATGAAAGATGCGAAATATGCTTTTTCCCATTTTGGGGGCGGTTTTTTGTCATTTTTGGGGGTGTGGCTAACTCCCGAAAAATTTTAAACACCGCTATCGTGCTCAGCTTCCTCAAAAACGGGGAGTGACAAATATTATACCGATGAAAGGCGCGCAATATGCGATTTTCCTCTTTTGGGGGCCGTTTTTGGCCATTTTGGGGGGTGTGGCATGCTCGAAAAGAATTTTAAATACCACCATCGTGTTCAGGGTCCCGAAAACAGGGGGAGAAAGTGGTCTGGTTGCTGCTTAAAATATTTGTATATTTTTCCGACTCACACAATGGACTAACAATATTTGTTCGACATAACGTGACGTTTGATATGATGTACAACACTTGAAGATAGCACTTCTAACGACTAAGATATCTAGCAAGCAAGAAAAAGGCCGCGAATTGATTTTGTCCACATACCTGCAAAATCCAGAATTAAAATATTCAGCTATGGCAAAAATAGTTGGTGCATCAGATAAAACTCTCATTACGGTTATTTCTAAATATAAGAAGGGTCTACCTGTTCCCAAAAAAAAGGTTTAGGCAAAAAACCAGAATTTTCTATACCAAAGGTAGCGGCGAATATGAATCGTCTTTATAGGCAGAATCCCAACACCTCAGTGCGAGATATGGCGGCTAGAGCAGGTACATCAAAATCTACTGTACGAAGTATAACGGAGAAAAGTAAGCTGAAGATATATAGAGTTCAAAAAGTACCAGACCTTTCTGATGAAAAGCAGTTGATGGATTAGATGCGAGCCCGAAAATTGTATGTAAGGTACCTGTCTAAATTTGATTGCTGCGTTACGGACGACGAAACTTACGTTAAAGCAGATTTTAAGCAGCTACTTGGGCACGAATATTATATGTCACCGAAGATGGGGCATGCGCCTAGTAAATTCGAAGAAAAAAATTTTTCGAATTTTCCGAAGCAATATATGGTTTGGCAGGCCATATGCTTCTGTGATTTCAGAAGCAGCTTCTTTATTACGTAAGGCACAATCAATTCCAAAGTGTATATAGACGAGTACCTTGAAAAACGTTTTCATCCATTTATTCGTACTGATTAGAGTACAGTGATGTTCTGGCCTGATTTAGCAACCTTTCATTACTCTAAAGCTACGATGGCACGGTATCAAAGTACAAAGATCAATTTTGTACCAAAAATAGTAAATTCTTCCAACTGCTCAGAGCTTCGCCCAATTGAGAGATATTGGGCTCAAATGAAAAGAGATCTTCGATAGAGTGGTAAGACTGTAAAAAAATACAAGACTAAAGATTTAAGTGGAATAGATCATACCGTACTCTCGATGAAACAACTGTGCAAAATTTAGAAGGGCCTTAAGAAAAAAGTAAAATTTTTTTATAGAAACGAAGAAAATGTTTATTACTTTTAAGTTTTTTATATTCTGAGCACTAGTCATTATCAATAAAAAAAGAAAAAAGATTAAAAAATTTATTGGATATTTTTTTATAACTGAAAAACAAAACGTAAGTTTTTTCTGGGACAGTCCTTATTATAGAAAAATCAATGGACAAGTTTTAAACCTGTAGCGCGGGAGTGGAAGGATTTTTGTAAACTTATCCTCCGCGGCAATTAGGTGCGCGAGCATACTACTACTATTTGAGAATTTGCGCGCGCGAAATTTCGAACGAGGGGTCGCGCGAGCAGACCGTTAGTGTATTGAAAGCGGGAAATGGAAAGGTTACGGAGGCGACATGTCTGTAGATTCTCGCCCTAAAACTTTTCATTAGAGCAACTTAATATCGATGCGTATGATGGAAAATAAATTACCTCATCTTAAGAATAATTTTGTGAAAAAAAAAAATTTTTTTTTGAGCCTTTGCATCTGACCAAACTATTCACAGACATCCACTACACCCATTTCGTGATAATAGCCCATATAATTAAATTGTTTTCTCAGTGTAGTAAACATTATAAGATCATTTCAGCAGAAAAAGCATTTTTAGTTTTTCAATTTTTTTTAATTTATTGCTAAATACAGTAATCCCCGCTTATATGCACGCCGCTTATAAGCATTTTTCGCTTATATGCATCAAAACTTGTGCAATTTCATTTCTCCATTCAGATTTGTTAACATTTTTCTCCTTTATATGCACACGCTTATATGCATTTCTCGGATATAAGCCTCAAAAAATCTCCAATTTTTTCCTCCATTCACGCTTATATGCACGACAGGAAAAAAATTTTAGTTTTTTTTTCATGTCAAAAAAATATTGATAACAAACAATCGTGTCATTCCTATGGTAATGTCAAATGTGCTTGACAGTAGCTTGCCATGCTGGGAAGAGTTAAATGAAAATGAAATTGTTGCCCATATTTTGCAATCCGTTGACAAAATAGAGGATGATGAAGAAATAGACATTGCAGCTGAAATAGATCCAATTCCTTCATTGAGTGCACCTTTGGTCTCATTAGACACGCTTCGAAAGTTACTTTTGCCAATAAAAAAGTTTATTGACGAACTTAATGACATTGAAGAACATATTTTTAAGGGCTGCAGTCATATTCAATCCAAGATTACTCGTTTTTTTAAGAAAGAATAGTTTTGCAATATATGTAGATTCTACATGATCACATGAACTCTGTATACACATATGTACTATATATATTTTTTTTTGATTTGCTTTTTATATTTTTATTGGAATACATATTCGTAAAATATAAAATGTTTATTTTCACAGCTTTTTGCCTTTAAAAATATTTTTGTAAGGTTCTAGTTAGTTGGCGTTAAGTAACAGCATATGAAACTACGATTCTATATAAGCATATTTGGTAGATATAGCCGAATTTTTATATATGCACTTTTCATGCATATAAACGAGTTTTTCTAAATGCATTTCACGCTTATATGCACCAAAAATCAATCATTTTCAGAAATGCTTATAAGCGGGGATTACTGTATAGGATATTTTTTAAGTGCATACGTTTTTTGTTCAACAGAATATTAATATATAAAAATCTTGTGTCACGGTGTTTGTTCACGGTAAACTCTGGAACTATTCAAGCAATTTGTATGAAATTTGCCTTATGTCTGTAATTTGGTCTAACTTAAGACATATGATAGTTTTTACTACGATTAAGTGCATATTAAGGGTGATCCTCATACAAAAATACTTTAAAATTCAACACTCTATAATTTTGAACCTAATCGGAATATACAAAAAATTTTGATATAGTTTGAAAGAACACAAATTCTAGTTTTAAAAAAATGTTTATTTTTTGTTAAAAAATATTACCTGGAATTTTTATAATAGAAAATCGAAATATACTACTAAATTTCATGTCACAGCTTATTTTATGCAGATGTGTTTAAACTGTAAAAACACTGTCAAAAGTAATAATTTTGTCTCTTTGGTCAACTAAGAGACGGTTTGGCATCGAAGCTGCAAACTTTTTATTGGTTTCTGGCGAATTATAGCGCCACTCAATTTTAAGGGCCTTTTTTAGGTTGTTTTTGTTTGAAATGTTGTTTTCGGATATTTTTTTCCAAAATCGCCCATAAATTTACAACCACATCAAGGCCTGACGACTATGCTGGCGATGCCATCAAATCCGGGCACTTGTATATTTACCAGGATTGAACTACGCCCGCTTTGTGTTTTTGGTCTTTATCTTGGTATAACCGGAATTATGTCTGTATGAACAGATTATCGGCACTCTGCAACGAACATTCTGTTTAATTTAGCTATTTCATTTTTTACTACGGGATATTTAAACCTTTATGTATTTGCTCGTTCGTTACAATCGATGACGCTTCATCTATATAACTTAGTGTCTTTGATTGATATCGTTACATTAACTGGATAGCTGAATTACTTGCCGTACCCCATAATTGAATTCCATAGGTCCAGATAGGTTTTAATATGGCCTTATACAATCTTACCTTGTTCTCTAAACTTGGCTCAGATTTAGAATACGTTTTATCTTTAGTTTTTGCTGCTTCGCCTCGATGTGATTTTTCCACGTAATCCTCCGATCAAAATGAACTCCAACGTATTTGACATGGGTACTTTGTGGCATTTGCGAGCCATTTAAAGAGACAGGTGGGCAATAAGCCCTCCTCAACGCAAAACTAACTTGCACTGACTTCTCCGAGTTTACTTTAATTTTCCACTTTTTTAGCCACTTCTCAATTTAATTAAGTTCACCTTGAACATGCTCTGATGCATCTGCTGGCGAATAACTGCATGATATTATGGCAATATCATCCGCATAAGTTGCAATATGAACATCATCATTTGTAGGTATGTAAGTCAGCTGTGTAAATAGTGTATAGCACTGGTCGAAGCACACTACCTTGTGGAACACCTGCATTATTAGCGAATATCTTCGATGTTTCACCTAGCATCTTAACATAAAAGTGGTGGTCACTCAAGTAAGATTTTAGAAAGAGAAAGAAAGGGGCAGGGAGTAATTGCGTTATTTTAAATAAGATTCCTTGATGCCACACTCTATCAAAGGCTTGTTGGACATCTAAGAAAACGCCATTGCAAAATTGTTTACTTTCCAAGGCGTCAGTAACTAGGTTTAATATGCGATGACATTGTTCGGGAGTTCCGTGTATATGCCTCAACCCAAACTGATGTTCCGGTATAATCAGGGCCGTATTACCGCATACGCCACCGACGCCATGGCGTAAGGGCGGCAAGGCCACGGGGGCGGCAAAATTTTGAAAAAAGTTTTTTTTTTAAATCCACAAATTAACACTAAGTACGAAGTGGTAGAAAGAAATGAAAGTCTATATGAATATTTTCTTTAGAATTTTTTTTAACGTATAGTAAACAGAAGTATATTTACAGAGCTACTTTTCTCATTTTCAGTAAGCTAAATTCATCTATAAGCTGGTTATAATCAAAATTTTTATTCAGCTCAGCCTCATCGCACAGCAAAGCGAGTGCGTTTAGACACTTGTTGTGTTGATTGGAACGATAGAAATTTTTATCCTCTTCAAAACTGAAAAAGATCGCTCTCCACTACAATCTGATACCGTCATGCATAAATACGTGCATAACGCAGTATGGAGATTTGGATAGATATTTTGAAATTTATTCTCACAGATTATTTTTGATAAATCTAAAGCCTGCCTGCTGAATTGTTCAAGACCGGTGGCGATGAGCTGATAGGGTGTATGCATCAACTCATCTGCAAAATATGGCTAGCAGAAAGCATACCCGACGATTGGAATCTCACTGTCCATTGTCCTATACTGAAGAAAGGTGACCCTACAATTTGCGCGAACTACCGGGGAATCAGTCTTCTTGCCATCTCATACAAGATCCTGTCGACCGTACTGTGTGAAAGACTTAAGCCGTTCGCCAACACACTGATTGGGCCTTATCAGTGCGGCTTTAGACCTGGTAATTCCACCATATACCAGATCTTCACACTACGTCCTGGAAAAACCCACGAAAAACAGATCGATACCCATCATCTCTTTATCGATTTAAAGGCTGCTTTCGATAGCCCGATACGGGATTGCCTGTATGCCACCATGTCTGAGTTCGGTATACCTGCGAAGCTAGTGCGGCTTTGCAGAATGACGTTGAGCAACACATCCAGCTCCGTCAGGGTAGGAAAGGACCTATCCGAACCATTTGATACCGAACGAGGTTTCAGACAAGGCGATCCACTATCCTGCAACCTCTTCAACTTTGTGATAGAAAGGGTGTTGCGAAAAGGCAGTGTACATCGTAATGGCACTATTTTCTACAAAAGTGTCCAGCTCCTTGCATATGCCGATGATATTGATATCATTGGACGTTGTAAGCGAGATGTTACTGCTGCGTTTTCTGCTATCGAAAAAGAGTCAGCGAAAGTGGGTTTGACGGTGAACGAGGGCAAAACAAAGTATATGCTGTCCACAAGCAGGGAGACGCGGTGCATTGGATCGTACATTACTGCCAATAGCTATACTTTCGAAGTTGTCAAGGAATTCACTTATCTTGGCACCGCCGTGAACACCCAAAATGATATCAGCTTGGAGATAAAGCGAAGACTCACTCTTGCTAATAGGTGTTACTACGGTCTCAGTAAGCAATTGAGTAGTAGAGACCTCTCTCGCCCGACAAAACTGACACTCTACAAGACGCTCATCTTACGCGTGCTACTCTACGGTGCAAACGCATGGGTTGTGTCGCACACCGATGCAGCCACACTTGGGGTGTTTGAGAGAAAAATTCTTCGCAAAAACTTCGGTCCTGTTCGCGTCGGCGACGACTACCGTATTCAAATGAACCATGAACTGTACGAGCTTGACATAGTCAAGCGCATCACTATCCAACGTCTGCGCTGGCTGGGACATGTTGTGCGCATGGACGAAGAAGCTCCAGCGAAAAAGGTGTCTGATGCGGAAGCCGCTGGGTGACGACGGAGAGGAAGACCATGCTTCCGATGGAAAGACCAAGCCGAGGAAACCCTATCCACGCTTGGTGTGACTGATTGGAGAAGGCGCGCGCGAAGCAGAGGCGCCTGATGAGAGCTTTCGAGGTCGGCCGTAACCCGGGTTGTTATGGCCACCCAAGTAAGTAAGTAAGTAAAGCTGTGGGTTTTTCAATTTTTATTGAATTTAAGTAAGATGCGAAGTGCATGCATTCAATTGTGAGGGTAAATCTTGAGGATACATTTTTATAAGCTCATCGACTTCTTTGGCAATCACATCAAGACTCATCTGTTGTATTTTGACGAGAAACCCGTAATTTTTATTAATCTGCACATAAGCAACTTTGCGTTTTTTCAAATTCTGAATCAATACATCTAAAATTGAAAAATAAACGTTCACTCGGAAATGTTCTGATGCAGAAAACTGAAAATCTTCCGTGGAGTTTCCCTCGTCAAAATGTGCTTTACGCTTTCGAGAGCGTTTATTTTCCATTGTACAACATTTTATTTGGCTCTTATCTTTACTTCTAGTCTCATAATAATTAAATGAATTTTCGTTCATTAGTTCAATACTGCAGTATTTAGCTCAGCCAGAGATAATTACAGTGATGCAGATGCAATGGATAAAAACAGATGCAACAGATAAAACCTCAGGTCACGATAAAAAAAGTTTCAGTCCTCAGGTTGATAAAACTTTCGATCGCTTGTGAAGCGTATATGTAACTCCTGTCACACAGTTAGCAGAAAATTGTATATCGCGAATCTGTAGAACGGTAAACCGCGACAATTTTGTGTTTTGGTTTGATAATTGGCGGCAGTGCACATCAGCCATCGGTTGGCACGAAAAGTTTGGACATTCAAATTTGAATTTGCAAAACGTAAACTGAATATAAAAAAATGAATATTCTCTCCTTTTTTTAATAAATTGTGTATGATTTCGTGAGGGTTTGATCAGGATATACGTTTTATTTATGATAAGGCGTAAAAATACAGCGTTGCTAGTCGCTGCGGTTTATAGCCAAATTGTCGATTTTTTACCTTTAACCAAATCGACCTAGCTGGTGCAGTTTTCATTGATTTTTCAACATCCAATAATGCTTATTCAAAGTTGAAAGAGACGGTTCGCACCGAAAAATTGTACCAGTTAGGTCGATTCGTTTACTTTCGTTTGCAGTTGCAAAGTTCAAAAAAATAGCTTCAGCTGGGTCGCTTTGGTTACTTGCGATTGCATTCTCAAAGATCAAAAAAATACACGAGCTGGGTCGATTCGATTACTTAGGATTGCATATTCAGAAACCAAAAAATTGCACGATCTGGGTCGTTTCGGTTACTTTCGTTTGCAGTTTCAAAGTTCGAAAAAATAGCTTAAGGTTACTGAGGTTACTTGAGGTTACTTAGGGTTCATTTGAATGGCATATAACTAATAAATTCCTAAAGTTGCTTTTGTTGTCAGGCGTTTGTACTACTAAAAATTTACTAATATTTTTTTTTTTAATTTTGGGCGCGGCAAAATTTTACTGGTGTACGGGCGGCATATAGCCTTAATTCGGCCCTGGGTATAATGTTATATTTCTCCAAAACAAGTAACATTCGTCTTAAGAATATTCTTTCGAATACCTTGGAGAATGTCACGAGTAAGCTAATTGGACGGTATGACGTAAGATTTTTCTCAGGTTTGTTTGGTTTCTGAATCATGATGACCTCAGCACATTTCCATTGAGTGGGAAAGTAATCAAGCCTTAACATAGAGTTGAAAATAAATGTCAAAAAGAGAACTCCTTTCCGTGGAAGGTATTTTAATGTTTGAGCATCAATGCAGTCATATCCAGGAGCCTTTTGACGATTCAGAAGATGGATTTCATTTTATTAACGTAAAAGCAAATGCCTGAATTTAATATAGCAAATAGTACACACAATATTTGAATAACTAAGTAAGCTTTGACTCTTTTCAATCTTTTACACAAGAAATAAATAACAATATATTTTTCCAGCATACGTTTTTTGCTGCTCCTGTATAAAACTAAATCGTGTGGTTAAGGCTTTTTGGATGTTAGGTGACCAGGCCCGGATCTATGGGGGGGCTTAGGGGGGCTGCAACCCTGGGCCTCGACTTCCAGGGGGCCTCGGACCGATAAGATCAATAAGATAAATAAATTTAATTCAAATAAAAATAATAAAAAATAAAATAAAAAAAACACTTCATTTTAATTGGGACAGGGAATACTGAGAATAATTAAAAAAAAACACTGAAAAACTTGATTTTATAATTAGTCAATAAACATATATTTGTAATATATATATATATTTTGAATATTGTTAATATAGATATGTATATTCTATCTCTATCTATATAGTAACCTCCATATTATTGTATACATTTTTTCCTTGATTTTTCAACTGAAAATTGTGTGATAGTCTCTTCGAAGTCAATTGATTTTAATAATTCTGATTCGATACTCAATAACCCTAAGGCAAAGAGTCTGTTGTTTGACATCGTAGATCGGAACATATTTTTTCTACGTTTAAGAACTGAAAATGATCTCTCAGTTTCACAATAGGCAATAGGTATGGTTACGAACAATCTATATACAATGTAAATGTTCGGAAATATGTCAATAAAATCGTTATCAGCAATCCAGTTTAAGACTTTTAATGGAATTAATATTTTTCCATTTTTTTGACTTAAAAAAAGTTCTTCACTTGACACGTTTAACAGAGGTATGAAATGCTCTAATTCGCCAATAATATTAGATTGTAAATCTTCGTTATACATTTCAACAAGTTTTTTAGCCTTAAGTTTAATTTCATCATCAGAAATATTGAGTAACTCGCACAAAAAGCCAAATAATTGCAATACATTTGCATAAGCCTCACTACGCTTTTCTAGCTCAGGAACAAGTTTATCAATGATAACGTAAAATGTGTGTATTCGGAAACTATCAGAACCTTCCTCAGATTGGGTTTCAGTTTCACCATCACTAAATTTTTTTGTAACTGTTCTTTTATTGTTCATACTGTAGCCTTGAATTACCCATTCACTACGATTTTTAGCTTATTTTTCTAATTCACTATATTTCGATCTTAAACTCGATACGAAATCAATTAATGATAACAACATTCTATGAGCTGAAAATAAATCTAATTCTACTTTTTGCAAATGTTGACTAGTTACGTTGAATCTAGAAGGAATCTTGTTCCATAATACTGCCATGAACGCATTTTCTAATTTTATAATATTATCTGCTGCATCAAGAATAGTTACAGCAGTAAATGATATTTCAAATTAAAGTACTCAAGTGGACTAAAACTATCAGCTTTGAGATCGGCCATCCAAAAAATGAGATATAAGCCTGGAAAGAATTGATATTTTTTTAAATTCACTGATTAACCAAAGCCTGGCTGATCCCGTCAACTGTTATCATTTTAATAAAAGATTTTCGTCTCAATCTTTCGCAGTTTAGTTTTCTGAAGGTTCCACTTCTACCACGTGTGAACTGCACACATGTTTTTTTTACAAGTTCACAAAATGCTACACCGGTTACTTACTTTGGTTTATCTGTAGTCAATAAATTGAGAAGAGTTTGGTCGATTCGGTTACTTACGGTTGCATATTTATTTATGAAAAAAGTGCTCAAGCTGGGTCGATTCGGTGACTTAGGTATGCGTATTTAATTATTAAAAAAATTCACGAGCTGGGTCGATTCGGTTACTTTGGTATGCATATTTATTTTTAAAAAAATTCACGAGCTGGGTCGATTCGGTTAGTTTGGTTTGCATATTATATATTAAAAAAATTGCGCCAGCTGGGTGGTTCGGTTACTTACTAAAGTAACCTGTAGCATTAGAATTCACCTCTAGAGGGCTGAGGGTTCCTTGGGTTACTTAGGGTTACTTGGTTTTATTTGAGTTACTCGTGGTTACTCGGGTGATTTTTCGACTCAATGATATGAGGCCCTCATTAATGGTATGATCCCGGGCCTCAGAATCTCTTAATTGGTCCTGTAGGTGACGATATGTATTAGAGGTATGCGTGAATGCACTCGCTGTGACGTCAGACTATCGGAGTTACTACGAGTATAAGTTGAGTATTGATTGACATTCTCCGAGTCATTAGTAGCAGTAGCAGAAAACAAAACGATACAACGAAATTCGAGCAAAACATTTACAACAAACACGTCGTTTTTCTTAAGGAAAAAAGAATTATTTTTTACCTTTATTTCGAAACGCTGACGTATAGGCCAGAATCTAATGGCAGATTCAAGTTTAGCGATCCCAAACTACCTTAAAAATGACATAATATTTTAGACTCCAAAAGTGAAAAAAGGGCAGCACTGCATTAAGGTTATTATGCGTTGTTAAATGCGAACAGATTCTTTAACTCAGGCCATGACTCTACATGAATTGATGAGCTTTAGTGACTTTCAAGTTTGTTGAAACCATAAAAACCAGAACCAGAAACAATAAAAATTCTTTAATTTATATATATTTATTCAGAAAATTGTTTTATAGTTTTGAAACTTAAGCCTACGAAAGTTAAGCGCAAACCTTTCTGAACTGAAAATTCTATTCATGGACTACCGATGGTTCGGTATATGTACTGAACTTCTTCTGACCAAGATTTACTCGTAATCGTTTCATTTTAATTTCTGAGATGATCAGTCTTTTGATGAAAGTCAGAAATGAACAAGGGGCACGCGGCAGCTTAAAAATTGGAAGCAAGAGACTTTAAATGTTTATTAACAGCTTAGCTTAGGATGATTTTAGTATGTTAGATTAAATGGGTAGCCTTCGGCCGTGGCTCAGTGTTTATATCCTTCAATATGTCCAATAACGGCAGCCTTCGGCCATGGTTCACTATAGTAGTATGTCCAACACTGGTGTGTTAGCGAAGCTCGTGTTGGACATAGTACAGTCAACCGCCCCCAAGGTCGTTACGAAGCTGGTATTGGACATATTGAAGGATTCAGGCGCTGAGTCGCGGTCGAAGTCCATTTACTTACCCTAACATACTAATTTCAAGAAATTCAGGAGCGATGCCGTTAAAGAAAATAATTACCTAAACTTAGGCTAAACTGATTAATACTATCACTCTTCGGATGAACTAGATTGGCCTAGGAAAAACTACAGTAGGCTGGTTCAAAATCGTATGGAAAAATTAAATGCCGTCAAATTTCTGGTGCTCAGGCCTGAAAACATTCATTGAGCCTATGAAACCCTTGTGCCAAAATTTCACCCGAATCGGACCATGGGAAGGCGTGTCAGTGAGCCGATTTGTATGATTTTTGTGCATTTTCGAGATGATTTTTTAGTATTATTTCTTTTAATTAAAAAAAATATCAACTTCGAGGTATATTCGTGGCTATCATTTTTTACGGGCTCAGTATGATGTGAAATATGTGTAAAAATTGTAAATCAGAAAATCGCCACAAATTTGAGTGTTGATTCATTGACACGAATGTTAAAAATGCTAAAAATTCTGACATACTTCCAATTTGCCCGTTCGAAACCATAACTGTTTTATATTTTTCGGCCACGGTATTATGCGCAATCGATTGGGAATCTTTTTTTACACAGAAAATGATATGTCAAACATTTTTTGTACCAACGATGCGATCTGGAAAAATATTTGATTAATAAAAGCAAGCATTTTCGTCATAAGAAAATAAAGATTTTTAGTTTATTTTTGTTCAAGAAACGCTAATATTTCACATTTGTCCATTTTTTAGATTTTTTTCAGTTTTCGGCGGCCATTTAAAGTAATTTTTAAAACTGATCTTCGTCCTTCATTATCTGTTTGTTGAAATTTTGCAAAGACCAATTGCCAGGGCCTGATTTACCCACAGGCTAAGAAGGCTTAAGCCTAGGGCGCAAGCTCCGAGGGGGCGCTGAGAATTAACGTTGATTAAGATTTTTTGTTATGTTGCACCACAATCTTTCAACAAGTGAAAAAAAAAAAATTATGTGCTGAAAAATATTTTATAAGTAAAGGATTGCACAAATACAATTGCGGCATGAAATTTTCCTTCCCTCGTTTGTCAAAAGTGAGTCTCTAGCCTCGTTGCCTATGATTTTGACAGTCTTCAAGTTTTAACCACAAGACCTATAGAATGCATTAAATTTTGTCACTTTCTTTTCCCATACGAACGAACTTTGCCGAACTTATTAATAAATATTAAGAATTTTCCAAATTGTGCATTTCAATAGACTTTAATTAGAAATTCTGATCACCATTTTTCAGGGATGCACTCTGAAATTTGTCCCTTCTTTGCTCTTTGACTGCGGACTGTGTCAAACGTATTTTTTTTAACAATTTGAAGAAATTTTATTATATTTAACAATAAAAACTTGAACAAAATTTTGATGGAGCCTTCTTGTTCAAGTATTTAAGTAATACAAATTGATTTTGGTTTTGTGAAAAAATGTTTAGAAATATTTGAATTCGTTTGTTGTTCGTAAGACCAAAAATAAGTGCATTTTGACTATATACATAGGCATAAAGTTGTGAGGTAGGTGAGGTGGGATAAAAATGTATCAATTTTAATAAAGCTTGGATATATAAGTAACTCTCTGTAAAAAAAAATTTGTGGCTTAACTGCGTCCTTTTGAGATATTTCATTTTTTTATTACGATCTGGCATGTCAAGTATATACGAAAGTGAAATAAAGTACATGAAGAGCTTTTAAAAATAAATTTTTAAGGGTCCAACCTTATCTGATGTTTAAATTTTTTTACGGATTTCGAATTCAAATATTGCTATCAAAACTTGATAAAAACTCGGCAGTTGTAAAAAAGTTCTCGAAACCTCGATGGAGTGCCCGAGTAGACGCCAGCAAAGCTTTGTACAATTCTTACAAGCATGTTCTTGCAGCATTAGACTACATTTGTGAAAATATAGATCAAACTAGAGAGGCCAAAATAGAGGCAAGAAGAATAGCAGACCAATTGAAAACCCTAGAAATGATGATAATGTTGTGTTTTTGGAACTCTTTGCTTTGCACACTGAATATTTTAAATTGCGAATTAACCACACAAATACACCTGATACGCTTGCATTTAAAATTTGGGAATCCCTCCTATGTGCCAAGTAAACGTGCTGCCAACATGATTATGTTCTTATTTTTTCGAACAGCTTATTTTAGACCTAATGCAACAACATTGCAAGAACAAATGCAGATGCATTTGGTCATCATTTTTTCCATTTTTTAAAACCTTAATATGTTATTATTATTATTTCGAGCATGACTGTAACATTCTCTATAAATAATAGAGCAATTGTCGCAAGTATTTTACTTATTAAATTTTAAATTGTAATTCAGGAATTACAATTTCATTTGTAATTCAGGAATTACAATTTCACACTGTAATTTTTATTTTAGATTATTCAGTTGTTATTAACTTACACATTATAGACCGGAAAGTTACAACTTTTATTCGTTTAAAATCGAAGCTACAAAATAGATGGAAATTTTCGAAGATCTATTTTGAAAGAATTTTTTTTGAAAGTTAGGATCTTTTCTTTTTTTTTGCTCGGCAAAATTTTCTTTTCGTACTTAAGGGGGCGCATATTCATAGTTAGCCTAGGGCGGTCAGAGGTCTAAATCAGGCCCTGCCAATTGCTCTTTCCGCGGCGTCATTCACAACAAGGATTTTCTGGAAAATGGCCCCATTCGCTGGCCAAATGACGAATCGTACAAGTGTTCGAAGATTGTAGCCCAAAAATTACATATTGTGAACGACACCGCAAAAAGAACGATTGATCTTGTGCAAAATTTCAACAAACAGATAAGGGAGCACGAAAATCAGATTCACAAAATACTTTTTTAGACTACAATTTTTGCTCTTTCAAATGATATGAACATTTTTTTCATATTCCATTTAGTTTCAAAGTTATAGAGCATTGAAATTAAATGTATGCACTGCATAAAATAAGCTGTGAGCCACTGTGTAAATAAACATTAGAGCGGTTCAAAAAAAAAACTTTTTGATTTTTTTACGATGTGTCAGTGGATTTAATAGCGCAAACAAAACAAAACAACCTATAAGGATTTTCATCAATTTTGAAAACAGGATTGCCGCCGCCTGTTTTAAGTTTCCGAAAATATTGATTTAAAAAAGGTGCAAGCTAGAGAGGTTATCAAATTTTGCAACAAAGTGGGTATGCAGTTTTCCTTCTTCTTCTTTTTTCTTATAAAAAAATTGGAAATTGCCCAGACAAAAATTAAAAAATGACGATTTTCTACTTTCAAGTTGCAAAACCTTGATATAATATTTTACCGCCGATCTAGTGGTACATTATTTTTAATGTACCTTTATTTGCTTAAGAGAAAACCGTAAACCGCATATCAATATCTTCTTTCAAAATCAAGATATCTGCATTTTTCTAAATTAATAGACCTGAAATTTTTCGATTCGGCGTTGACATATATACATTCACCTGTCCCCCGTTTTATACGCTACTCGTTTAACACGTTTTCGATCTTACACGGTTTTTAAAATCAAAAATTCGACTACCAAAATTTTTTTGATCTCTTTTTTATTAATTCATATACATATATAATAAAATATTGCTCAAAATGAACATTTTGGCTTCGCACGCACTTATTTCAAGTCAGTTTAAATCAATTCTTTTGTGAATAATTATGATATACATTTGTTAAAAAATAAAACACTTCTACCAGATCTAAAATAAAGACGATTTCTCTGATTTTCTGTATGCGCAAATAAATTATTAGGAACATACACATATCATTATATTTTGCTGTAAATTAATTTTTCATAGTACATATTTGATATAGCAAATTGAAAATTATTTTGAACATAACTTTCGAGGTTAAATGTATGTTTTTTTATGAATTAAATAGTTATTTTATGTTTTTTTACGCTGAATAAATGACTGAATAAGTACATTTGAGGTTTTTTTCGTTTTACACGGTTTTTCAGACAAATATTTTCAATTTCGAGTTACACGGGTTTCTGAGGAATCTATCTCCCGTGTAAAACGGGGGACAGGTGTATTAAGCTGATTTAAAATTTTTTTTGTTCTAAACAGCTATTACACTGGTCAGCAGTGGTTTTGTTGCCCTGGATGTCTCTGCGGATTTCTATAGTTTCAGGTACCCAGTTTAAGAATATATTCATGAAAGTACTGAATTGGCTCTAGTTTTTAAGATATTGATGGATTTATCTATATATAAATGAAGCAAAATCGGGTTAGTTACACTCTGTATAACTCAAGAAGCGCAGGACCGATTTCAATGATCTCTAATTTTTTGGATTTCTCTCCGCCCCGAGAATGACATAGGTTATACAAATTTTATCTAAAGTGCATATTTAGGGTGGCCCTTATACAAAAATATTTTTAAAATAGCATTTTCACAAAGATCACGTAATCGGTTCACACCGAATTTACACCACGTAGCTATTATATCAAGTGGCATAGCTTAGGCTATAAAACTTTTATTTGAGGTGCATATTTAGGGTGGCTCTCATAAAAAATATTTTTAAAATAACATTTTCACAAATACCACGCAATCGATTCACATGAAACTTACACTGCGTGCCTTTTATATCATAAAGCATAGAGACATCCAGGGCAACAAAAAAAAAGTTAATTTTGTTGAGCTGTGTTATCGATCGAGGAACTTGAATCCAAGGTTAGATTTCTTCTTCTTCTTTTTTTCTTATAAAAAAATTTAAAATTGACCGAAAAAAAAAACAAAAAATTCCGATTTTCTGCTTTCAAGTTGCAAAATCGGCCCATATTATTTTACCACCGATCCCATTGTACAATATTTTTAATGTATTTTTATTTGCTTAAGAGAATGCCGCAAACCGAATATCATTATCTTATTCCAAAACTAAGATATCTACATTTTTCTAAATTGGCAGACTATTGATTTTTCTAGGATTTTCAAAAATTTCAAATCATGCCAGATTCAAAACGAGCGGTTATAGATTTAATCGACTCCTGATGTGTATTGTGTTTCATATTCATCTTTAAATGAATACTTACCTAATAGCTGACATACTATAAATTAGTGTTGGCCATTTAGCCTCCCGCGGTCACATTGCCCGATTCGGGCCATCATTCGGCCCGCCGTGCAGTTGCTGATTTCTATGCGCTGATTCGCATGAAAATTGAATATGCGAGAAACCCAGTCGGAATAAAACGTGCAAAAACAAAACAAATGCAAACAAAAACATTATTTATGCGAAAGGCAATTTTTTAAGCATGTATTATTGAAATATTATTTCATTGTTGTAAAAAAATTCAATTTCATGGAAAAATAGTCACCGATATTGCGTCTGGCGTCATCACAAAATATTGAACCAGATATTGAAAGTCTTATTTTAAGTAAACTCTGTTAATATGTTTGTATAACATATGTACGTATGTGTACATAGAAATTTAGTAGACGTTATCCGCAAGGCCTTAATACCGATTTAGAAACCGAAATTCAGCAGTTTCATTCATATGTTATAAATAAAATAAGTTCCAGTGATTTTCCTCGCACTAGTTCATATCAAATACACTAGGGTTGGCCACTTACCCTCCCGCGGTCACAATCAATGAAACGGGCCATCATTCGTTCCGCCATGCAGCTGATTTCTATGCGCTGATCCGCTTGAAAACTGAATAGGCTAGAAACCCAGTCGGAAACAAACACATTATTTATGCGAATGGCAATTTTTAAGCATGTATTATTGAAATATTATTTAATTGTTGTAAAAAACTTCAATTTCATGGAAAAATAGTTTTATGGTAGTTCTCGGAAAATTAATTTTTATTTATGTTGATGAATTTTGAGTTTAAAAATTTTTTGTGTAGCCATGCGATGTTTTCGCAGTTTTAGTAATAATACAGTAGCAGCAGTACTCAGTTGAAAATTTCCATAAGATTGATAAAAAAAAGAATTGTCCTCGACTAGTGGAACTACAAAAAGATCATATTCATCACACTTCCATTTAGAATAAGAAATAATGTATTTGTGTCAACAACAAGGTGGAGATTCAGAGTACAGTAGGTAACGGATATAAGCACAATTCATATAAGAAAGGAACGGTTATAAGAAACATTTTCGAAAGCACCGCGTTTTTTCCCAATGTTTTGAGGTAAAAAACAATCTTGATCAATAAGTAAAAATTTACAATATTGGTCTTTGCTTAATGACTGTAAGTTCGATTAAATAATGTTTAAGTAAAAAACAATCTATATAAGAAACTTCTTATAAGAAAAAAACCCATAAAAGAAAGCTTTTTCCAAGCACCAATATGAAAAATCTTAAGAAAAAAATAACGCTTATAAGAAATTTTTTCAAATCGTAATTTTCGTTCTTTGGTCAAAATTGAAAATACGCGCCTTCTTTATGTCATCATTCTTCGATCAAAATTGAACGAACAAGTGTAACGATTGCAATTGCTGAACGCACTTATTACTCACTGCTGATTTTTGTGCGACTCGGATATAAGAAATAAAGTTTCTTATATCAGTAGTACGTATATAGGAAATTTTTTTCTTATATACATACGTAGTACTTCTATAAGAAAAAACTGATATAAGAAAGAAATTTCCGGGATTTTTTGACTTTCTTATATCCGTTACCTACGTATATTGAAATGTGATTTGCGATTTTTACGGCCATTAAATTCTCGGAAAATAGTTTTAAAGTTCAACATTTTTAGCATGTCTGCCTCTATATTTCTCAATTTTTATTATCTTCAATTTCGAAAAAGATCGTTCCGCTGTGCAGTTCGATATCATCAGGCATAAAAATATACGCAAGACTGTGTCCACATTAGGGAACGCTGATTCAATTTTATCATATTTATTAGAAAGTAGTGTCTGCATGCTTTTAAACTTTTGGATCTTCAAAAACTGGACATACATAACATATATAGTGTTGAAAAGACCTTTAAAAATCGGAAAAATTAAAGCAAAATAAAAATTTTTCGTTCCTTAACCTTGTCAGATAACCGGACATTTTATGTCTGGTTGAGTTTGACATCGATTAGCAAGCCTGAGTGTCTTTGTCATTATTGAGTCAGAAATTATGCTTAGAACGACGTCAAATGTCTAGAGTTGGGATGGGGTCCGCAAAAAAAATTTATCTCGATAAGGGGTCCTCGGACTACATAAGTTTAAGAATCCCTGTATTATTTAATAAAAAAATGAAATGCACTAATCAATACCAGTTTGGCAAGTTGGTCGAGTTGATGCAGGCAAATATTGGCCTAGCAAATGGTTTTAAAAAAGGCAATACCGTCGACTTTAAAAAAGAATGGGCATTCGTGATGGTGATGTTGGCGATAGGTAAAATTTTAAAGTTTAATCATTGAAAACCCAAAATAAAACTGTTTTCTTTTTTTTTCAAAAAGGTTTGAAAAGATTTCAAATTCAAACCAAAAAAAAGTTATTCATAACAGCAAAGAAAACAGAGCCACTGGTGGTGGCGTTTTCAATAAATACTGAGCTCTATATGAGTATTTGGCCTTTCGTCATCACTGCTTGACGAAAACCAAACTTCAATTGAATCAATAATTTTTTTTTATTTCAATTATTTTATTTGAATTGAATTGAATTCTTTATTGAGACTAACAAGAATACATCAATTAACCGCTACACACGCCTAACAGAGCTGCCTTATCCTTGTTCGATATTCTCAATTGAGAGCTAAGTAAAATTATTTTTAATGAATAAATTGCTTTCGCCATCCTGGAGGCCGAATCTTAAAATTCTGCTCTGTATCTCCGCCAAGAAATATTATTGAAAGCTCTATTAATTCCCGATAGTCATCTCTAGCAATTTTTTTAGTCAATTCAGTTCGGTAAAATCTAGCTGTTTGTCAATATCTGAAACATTTAGGCACGATAGCTTTTCTGTATATTTCTCCAGTTTTCTCGGAACTTTTTGAACAATGGAATATCAGGGCTTGTAGTTATTTGAATAATTTTTACCTCAAACACGCTTTTTAATACCAATTGATAGAAATGATGGCGGAAGGAAAAATAAGCATTTCTGCATTCAATTTCTGTTCGACAAGTACCATTAATACGACCAGTATATGGAGCTTTAGTATCAAAACAAAGAATTTGAACTTTATCTTCAAGGTTCTAGTCGATAATAGCATTCCATACTGCCTCTGCCTGTTCACTTCCTGAAGAGCTGTCCAATTTTGGCAACTATCGGTAGACGTTATTCTTTAAATTGGCGTGCATCTAAAGCCGACAACACTTTGCCATACCAGTGGACAGCTACAGTATCCGGTACTTGTAGTGGTTCATAAGATGAATTAAAGTTAATATTTCAAACAAAATGATGTGCAATTACAAGTAGATCGATATGTTACCTCCCGCACGCCTTGGTATGCAAGTAGTGACATGTTTCGATGCAAGTCGGCATGGGTTGCCGTGATTCGAAGTACATGAAACTTTATTTACAATTGTTTAAACATCATTCAAACAAATTTAGAGGGTATTCGTTAAAAAAAATAGTTTTTATTTATTTGGGACACCCTTATGTACAGTGGCGAAATGTGAAATCCGAACAAATAAAAAAATTTAAAAAAAAGGTTTTTACGATCCCGTCAACCCTTTTTGTTTTGTAGGTATGATTTTTTTTTTCAGGTATAGCGTAGGTAGGGATTTGTTTTAGAGGTAGGACAATATCGTAGTATAAATAGAAGTTATACTTTTAGTTTTAGACGGAACTGCCTACGGATGAGGAGGAAACTCACTAGAGCCAGACGATTAGGCGCCGCTACAAATGAAGCCGAAAACTACAAACAAGCCAAAGAGAAAAATGGGAGGAACTCCGCAACGATCTGAACAACAACCCATGAGGTCTCGGCTATAAGATCGTTATGAAGAAACTGGGCTCTGAAATTCCTGGCCCAAATATGGACGGCGATACCATGAGCAACATCGTTGATGCCTTATTCCCTACGCATAACCTGCAGCAGGAAGAACAAGACGCGCTGCCTGTTGGATTAACCCCATTATTTTCTGAAGAAGAATTAAAAGGAGCAGCAAAATCTCTCAAGAGTAGCAAGGCTCCAGGACCTGATGGAATCCCTGCAGAAATACTGAAAATAGTAGCGGAAAATCGCCCAAGTGTTCTACTGTCGATGTATAATACGTGCCTTAAGGAAGGCTTATTCCCCGAAGTGTGGAAAAAGCAAAAACTAGTACTGATCAGCAAAGGCAAAGGAGATCCTACCCAACCATCAGCGTATAGAACACTGTGTATGCTTGATAGCGCTGGGAAGCTGCTAGAGAAGATGATAAAAACTCGCTTATCCGCAGTTATTGAAGACGCTGGTGGATTATCGGAACGACAACATGGATTCAGAGCAGGAAGGTCAACTCTTGGCGCTATAGAAGATGTAGTGTCTAGCGTAGAACACGCACAGCGAGGGAACCAACACTCCAGGAGGATTGTCTTGTTGGCAACACTAGACATACGCAACGCTTTTAACAGCCTCAGGTGGTCAGATATCATTGAAGCTCTTAAGCTAAGGTTTGCTACTCCGCAATATCTGCTGAGGATCCTGCAGAGCTATCTAAGGGACCGGGAGCTCATTTATGACACCTGCGAAGGAAGAAAGGCAAAAAGAATAACATCCGGAGCAGCGCAAGGGTCTATACTAGGCCCAGACCTCTGGAACTTGAGCTACGACGGAATCATCCGAATCGAAACCAAAATTGACATTTTGGGCTCAATTACAACACGCAGCAACAAAAGCAGCCAAGATAACAGGCATGCTTAGCAAGCTCATGGCAAACATCGGTGGACCATCGGCAAAGGACGCTACTGTCAGTGCAACGAACTGCTGCGCTCAGAGTTGCATGTGCGTACCGCACAGTCTCCGAAGCGGCTGTGCTAGTAATAAGTGGGGTTATCCCCATTGACCTACTAGCCAGCGAACGTAAAATGGTCTGGGAGGCAAAAAGGGAGGGAAACCTGATAATAAGTTTTGCAGACGCAAGGCAGGAAACCCTCTCTAAGTGGCAGGACAGGTATCGTTCAGAAGTCAGCGGCAGGTGGACAAAAAGACTGATCCCTTGCATAAGAAGATGGTTTGAGAGAGACTTTGGCGAAGTAAATTATTACCTCACTCAGTTTTTATCGGGCCATGGATACTTCCAGAAGTATCTACACCGTATGGGCAAAACAGAGCACCCTTTCTGTATATATGGAGACGCTGATGAAGATGACGCAGAGCACACCTTCTTCAACTGCAATCGATGGGACAACGAACGCGCATCCTTACAGGAATCAGACGGCCAGTGCTCCGCTGACAACGTGATCGAAAGGATGCTGCAGAGCGAAGAAAACTGGAATGCAGTTGCAAGTTTTACTGAGGACGTTCTCAGAAAAAAGAAGTGGGACCTGGACGCAGGTATATGATTTGAGGACAAATCAAGGGACCTACCCCGAAGCAATGCTAACGCAGTCCCAGGGTAGGAGGCCTTAGTGAAGTGACACACTCTGAAGCTATGACGGTAGCTTTAGGATAGTGAATTGCATAGATATTGCAGTACATTTACCACAACCTTCCCCACGAAAAAAAAAAATACTTTTAGTTTTTAATCACCCTAATGCAAGACAATTTACTCCAAGCGTTGAAACTAACGGGCATTTGATAGCTTATAAGGACAGCATCAAGCACTTAGGAGTAATTTTGCATAGCAAATATCTTTTCAATGAGCATATTGACTATGTTCTGGCCAAAGCAAAGAAAATGTTTTTCTGCTACTCCAAACCTTTTCCGTAGGGCCAAGTATCTGAAAAATTAAATCAGACTAAATTGTTATAGGCAAATTATTAGGCCCATTTTAGGCTACGCATTTCCCATTTGGTTTGACATCTCGTCATGCCAAATGGAAAGACTAAGAACCTTTGAAAGATATATTCTGAGAATGTGTACTAATCTCAAAGCTAGGCGAAACTAACGAAACGGTTTACAGAAAATGTAAAATTAAAAGGATTGACTCCTTTTTAGTTGAACTAGCCACTAAGTACTTAAGAAATATGTCATTAATAAATAACGATTTGTTAGTAAATTATCTAAATAAGGAAAATGTAATCTCATACCCGATAATAGAAAGATATATGTCTCCTATTTATTTATATGCATTGGATAAGAATAATAAGTTGTACATAGGTAAAATACTTTTATTCTATCATAGAAGATATAACACACTTGACATAAGAAATACAGTCTATAGCACTGAACCATTTCTGCAAAATTAAAGATATAAAATAAAATGAAGATTTTTTACATATTGTTATTTAGTTATAGTGTAGTTTTAAGTTGTTAACTTTAGTTTTAAGACAAAAATTATAATGTGATTACGTTTTTTTAACTTTTTGGGGAAAAAAATTAACTTTTAAATGTAGAAATATATATTATACTAATGGAATGCTAATGTAAGAATTGTAATGTTACTCTTACATAGCAATATGAAATTTTTTTAATTATTTAACTCTTAGATAAATACATATGTATATTAAGAAAAAATAAATGTAATGAAATGTAACTAGCTAAGATAACTTGTAATGTAAGATTTTTAAATAAAGGCAATTAAATGGTAGTTTTTAATCATTCTTATGTTGATGTG
Source organism: Meiosimyza platycephala (assembly GCA_963662105.1). Taxonomy (NCBI): domain Eukaryota; kingdom Metazoa; phylum Arthropoda; class Insecta; order Diptera; family Lauxaniidae; genus Meiosimyza; species Meiosimyza platycephala. The sequence goes on along the minus strand of OY759209.1, from coordinate 37,524,169 downwards.
TTGGAAAAGTTGACAAATCATACAATAAAAAAACGAACGAAGCGGATAAGCGCGAGATTTTGACGCTTCTGCTAGAGTAGGCTTCAGTGCGTCCTCAGTTGCCGACTTTTTGAAAAGGTATTCTAAAACTGGGTCGACAAGTCGAAAGGAAGGGTCAGGGGCGTGAAAAAAGACTGCAGAAGCTGATGATCGACTTTTAAAAAAGATTAGTCTTAAAAATCGCTTCAAAATGGCTGTGGAAATTAGAAGAGTTTGTTGAATGTGGAGTAATAAAAATTTCTCCAATGACTGTGTGACGAAGGCTCCATGATGCTGCTTTATCTGCGCATCGTCTAGCTAAAAAGCCTTTTTTGACCAATCAAATGCGTCGGAAACGCTTGGGTTGGGCCAACCAGCACAAAATGTGGACTGTATCCGATTGGCATAATGTGATCTTCTCAGATGATTCAAAGTTCAACATATCCGGCTCCGATGGAATCCTGGACGCGCGCCGAAGTACTGGAGAGCGCAATAACGACGAGTGCACCCAAAGAACATTTAGGCAACAGATTAGTAGAACGGTCTAGAGGTGCTTTTCTTATTTCCAAGTTGGCCAACTGGCCTTGATTGAAGGAACTGTTAAAGCACCGGCTATAAAAACATCCTGATAGAAAACTTGGAACCTTCTATTGAAGAGCAATTTTCGAGTGTGGACAATGTGATTTTTCGAGATGATTCTGCGCCTTGTCGTCGAGCGCAATCGGCATTAATGTTTTGTAAATACTTATTTTGTACTCAATAATAACCCACAACTTTTATCCTTTTTTTCTTCTTCTTCTTTTACAGGTATAGAATTACTTGAATGCACTTGGCATTTCAACTTTATTATGGCCAAGTAATAGTCCCGATCTGAACCCCATTGCGAATCTTTGGCACATAATGAAGGTGCAGGTAGCAAGCCACAAGCCCACTAATTTACGCGAGTTAGACAGAATAATTCAAAATGTTTGGTACGAAGGCATTTCCCAATATTTTTTGAAAAATTTGATCTCTTCCATGCCGCACCAAGTTATGGCGGTCATAATCGAAGAGAACAACAACAAAATGTTGATACCTGTTTTTTTAATCCTAAATATTAAATATTATTCTTAAAACAACTGCTGTAAATATTTTAGAATTAGTTCCTTAAAAATAAAATTTTACATTTTGCCAAAAATTTTTTTTATCAATAAAGGACATATTTCAGTTTTTTTGCTAAAAATAGGTGTTTATGGTGTCGTTTTTCGACCTACAGCAAAATATTTTCAATAAAAATTATTCGCTTCTCTGATCCTTGCATCAGTTTTTTGGATCGATCAAAAATTTAGATCCTAAAGGATTTTATTCAATTTTTTTTGTTTGTCCGGATTTCATTCTTCGCCACTGTATGTCAACGCCGAATCGAAAAATTTCAGGTCTATTAATTTAGAAAAATGCAGATATCTTGGTTTTGAAAGAAGATATTGATATGCGGTTTACGGTTTTCTCTTAAGCAAATAAAGGTACATTAAAAATAATGTACCACTAGATCGGCGGTAAAATATTATATCAAGATTTTGCAACTTGAAAGTAGAAAATCGTCATGTTTTAATTTTTGTCTGGGCAATTTCCAATTTTTTTATAAGAAAAAAAGAAGAAGAAAAACTGATCATGGATTCGAATTCCTCGATCGATAGTAGTTCGAAAAGCATACCCACTTTGTTGCAAAATTTGATAACCTCTTTAGCTTGCACCATTTTTTAAATCAATATTTTCGAAAACTTAAAACAGGCGGCGGCAATCCAGTTTTCAAAATTGATGGAAATCCTAATGGGTTGTTTTGTCTAGACATATAGGGCTATTGTAATCCACTGACACATCAAAAAGTTTTTTTTTTTGAACCGCTCAAATATACATACACACATATGTATGTATATTAACCCTGACACGGGTACCTGGGTACCCGAACGGACTTTGAAGTCAAATATATTTCAAACCAAAAAAATTTCATTTTTGAGGTTCAATGACGAATTTTTTAACTTTCTAGAATCTTGTTGTCGGCGGTAGAGGCGATCCTAAGTCGAATACTCTACATACCCTCTTAATAAGGGTGCCCGTAAATTTTTTCATACAATTTGTATGAAAAATGTGAAATAATGAGCAATTTTGTTTGTTTTTATGTTTTATTGATTACACTAGTTTACACTCAAAATGTTCCATAGATAAGAAGTTACTTTTCTTATGTACTTTTTCCTGCTGAATTCGGAAATGAAAATAAAAATTTTTTGAATGGCACAGCTTTCGAGATATTATTTTTTTTTTCATTTTTTCGACCTTCTTTCACTTTAAAATTCATCTCTTGAGCTCTAAATGTCCAATTTCATCGTGCTTAGCATCATATTAAAGGTATTAAAATGATAGAGAAACGTAATTAAATATATATTTCATTGAGTAAGGGGCCGTTCAAGTATTACGTAACGCATTTATGGGGGGCGGTTCGAACAAAGCGTTACGCTGCGAGTTAAAAATCTTTTGTTTTATTTAATATTATCGCAAACGCGATTAAAACATAACAAAAGTCGCTAAAATGACTTTCCGGTACATTGCGCAACATAATTGTGGCTTTTAGGTAAACATGGTCACTTGGGTGATATCGTAACGCTTAAGGAGGTGGGGGGGGGGGCGTCAAAAATCTTCAAAAATTGCGTTACGTAATACTTGAACGATCCCTAATCGGTTCAAAAGATATCGATGAAAACAGGCCAGATTTAAAAAAAAAATCAAATTTTACATTTGATTCTGTGGCCATGGAAAAATAGAAATAAAATAAACAAAAATAAATATGCTTCATGCTCGTTTACGCAAAAATTACGATATACCAAAAGAAAATCGACCATAAAATGACAACTTTAGAAGCGATTGAATGAGGGAATCCAATGCCTCATTTTCTGAATATATTAATTTTTTCGACCTCTTTTCACTTTAAAATTCATATCTCGAGGTAGAAATGCTCAATTTAATCGTTTTTGATACCAAATGAAAGGTAATAAAATGGCAAATAAACTTATATACTTAAATCTTTATGTCCATAAATAATTCAGAAGATATCGACGAAAACAGGCCAGATGTTTGTAAAAATCCAATTTTTGCAGTGTACTTGTGGCCACGAAAAAATAGAAATCGGTGAAAAACTTCAAATTTTATTAAGTTTACGTAAAGCTGATACTATTACATAAAAAAAAACTAAACAAAAAAAATTGATTGTAAAATGACAAAGTTGGAACCGAATGAATGAATAATTCCAAGTTCATATTTTTTTAATAAATTAATTTTTTCGATAATTTGTTGAGTTTAATCTCTATGATTTTTGCTGTTTTATTATTATCAGAATAAGTTCGTTTAAAACTTCTGATAGCTTAGAATGCACCGGTTATTGTGGAAAGGAACCAGGTCGAAAAACTTACATTTATAGTTTTTCGTCGCCACAGAATCAACTATAAAACTTTTTTTTTAAAAATCTGGTAATTTTTCATCAATATCTTTTCAATTGGTCATCCAATAAAAAATTCTCTTATATACGTTTGTTTGTCATTTTAATGTCTTTAACGATTTAACGATTAAATTGAACATTTCTAGCTCGAGATATGAATTTTAAAGTGAAAAGAGGTCGAACAAATAAAAAACCACAATATCTCAAAAACGGTACCATAGTGCTGGTGCGTCGCTCTTTGAGTATGGCTTTGCCGTCTTCTGTTGCTGCTGTTGTTACTGCTACTGGTGTCTCTTCAGATGCTGTTAATTTACAGTCCAATGTTAATAATAACAATTCTGCTGCTATATCTTCGTATTGTGGTGCTGCGGCTATTTCGCCTATGCTTGGCAATGATACCTCTGTTGCTGTTACAGTAGATGCTAGTTCTCTGCATGAGTGTGATAATGATAGCTGGACAGAAGCTAAAAATAAAAAACGTAAAAAACGTTTTTCTGTTGTTGGGAAAAATGCAAGTACTGAGCTTGCTGTTATTGATCGTAAGAGATGGGTGCATCTTAGCTCTTTCAAATCATCTGTTACTGAATCTGATATCATTGAGTATATTGTCAAACACACAAAAATTTTGAAACAAATCCTCTCTTGCTACAAACTTGTGAAAAAAGATACCCCGTTGGAAACAATGAAACGGGTGAATTTTAAATTAGGTGTTTCATCATCCCTTTATAAATATATTGTGGATCCATCTTTATGGCCTGTTGATGTACGGGTGAAGGACTTTCAGTTTTTTCAGAAAACCGCAAAGCAATTAGAGAAAAAGTAGTGAATACTGCACTTGATTTGAATATTTCTCCGAATAATGATACTCTTAAAGTTTACTATCAGAATGTGTCTGGTATAAGGACTAAAGCTGGAAATATTTTTGCTGCAACGTCTCATGGCGAACTTGATGTTATCATATTAACGGAAACTTGGTTAAATTGTAACTTTAATAATGCGGAATTTTTTGATCCACATATATATAATGTGTATCGGAAGGATCGTGATGTGACTGCAACTGGTCGTCATCGTGGTGGTGGTGTGTTAGTTGCTGTTAAACGCGAGTTTTTGTCTTCTAACGTGTCACTTGCAAATAATTACGTGTTACTGGATCAACTATGTGTAGTAGTTAGAGGTTCATCGGTGTCTCTCTACATAGTAGTGTGTTATCTGCCGCCAAATAGTTCTGTTGAACTATACAAAATGCATCTTAGCAACATCTCTACAATAGTTGCTGATTTTTCTATTGACGCAAATCAATTGATGGTTGCTGGTGACTTCAATCTTTGTGGTGTTACTTGGTCGGATGTCCGTGCTGATCGTTATCTCACACCATCTAAAGTATCTAGTGCTACTGAAATGTATGTTGTAGATAAATTTTTAGATCTAGGTCTTATGCAAATCAATAGCTGTTTTAATTGTCTCAATAGGCTACTAGATTTAGTGTTTATTAGTAGTAATATCAATTGGAATGTTTACGAATCCCCTTTTCCGTAATCAGCCATTAGTATGCATCATGTTCCATTATGCATCTCTATATCATTTTATAAGTTTAATACAGTTGAATCTAATTTTGATGTTTCCCACTTTAACTTTAAAAGATGTAATTTTCATTTGTTAAATAATGCTCTTAATCAAATTGATTGGGAAAAAGAATTTTACCTTTTAAAAACTGAGCCTTGCTATAACATTTTTATAACCTTAATTCATAACGAGTTTATTAATTATGTTCCGAAAGTTAAAGCATATTTTTATAAATGTCCTTGGCACACTCGAGGATTGAAGAAATTAAATAATCTTCGTTCTAAGTTCTTCAAAAAATTTATTGTTACCAATCAAAATTGTTACTTTTTAAAATATAGGCACTATATGAGAGAATTCAATTTTTTGGATAAATACTTATACAAGCAATATATTATAAAATTTGAATCCAACATTAAGTCTGACCCTAAATCCTTTTGGCGTTATGTGAAATCTAAAAGGGGCTGCTCAAATATACCTGCTTCAATGTTTTTGGGGGCCGAATCTGCTAATGATCCTTTGTCCATTGCTAATTTATTTGTTGATTTTTTTAAGTTCAATTTTGAACCACCTATTAACTCTATCCCTCTAGTTAATGATAATGTGCAACCTGTGATAGATTTTGGTAACTTGTCCCTATCACAGGATGATAATTGGAAGGGTATTCAAAATCTTAAGCCATCCACACGTCCTGATGCTGATGGTTTTTGTGGCTTTTTCTTTAAAAATTGTGCATTAAATTTACTTTACCCTTTGATGGTAATTTTTAATAAATCGTTGTCGTCAGGTGTATTTTTGGATTGTTGGAAAGTAGCGTTTATTACACCTACGTATAAATCTGGTTGTAAAAATAACATTGCCAATTACAGACCTATATCCAAGCTCTCTACAATTTCCAAACTTTTTGAATCGATTGTTAAGGATAAACTATTCTTTGCTGTTAAAAGTATAGTTTCTCCTTATCAACATGGTTTTATGAGTGGCCGCTCAACTATATCTAATTTAGTTTTATTTAGTGAATACTGCATATCGGCGTTTTTGCAAGGATGTCAGGTGGATGTGATATATACTGATTTCTCAAAAGCTTTTGATAAGTTATCACATGCTCTTTTAATTAAAAAATTTGAAGCCATATTTACAAAATCGCTTTTGTGTTGTAGTTTTTGATAACACTAAATCTAATGCTTATCTTGCTGTTTCTGGTGTTCCTCAAGGAAGCATTCTAGGGCCATTGTTATTCATTATTTTTATCAATGATATTGCGTCTCTATTTGTGAATTGTAAATGCCTTTTGTACGCTGATGACCTGAAGCTTTTCTTGCAAATTAGAAACGCGACTGATTCTGCTCTCCTACAGTGTGATTTAAATAAACTTCATCTTTGGTCTATTAATAATTTACTTCCTCTTAATTTAAACAAATGTGTTTATATGTCTTTTTGTAAGTCTAATATCTTTCTTTCAACCTCTTATAATATTGCAAGTTTTCCACTTATGTCTGTTGTTGAGTTTAAGGATCTCGGAGTAGTATTTGATTCAAATTTTTCTTTTCGAGCCCATTTGGACTTTGTAATTCCAAAAGCATATGCTATGCTGGCTTTTATAAGGCGTAATAGTGCCTCTTTTAGTGATCCTTACACTCTAAAAGTTTTGTTCACTAGCCTTGTTAGATCAAGGTTAGAATATGCGTCAAATGTTTGGTTTCCTTTTTATGAAATATATAAATTTAGGATTGAAAAGGTGCAAAAATCCTTTACGAAGTTTGCGTTGCGATCGTTAAACTTTGAAAATGGTTCTCCCTCATATAATGCCCGATGCCTTTTGATTGGTTTAAAAACCTTAGAAAGTAGAAGAAATATTTTGTCTTTACTATTTTTACATGATATTGTTTCTAACTCAATGGATTGCCCTGATTTACTGGGCCTAATTAATTTTAATGTTCCAGCAAGAGCACTAAGAAATCAAATTCCTTTTCATCTTGCAACTCCTCGCACAAATTATGCCGAAAATGCGCCTATTTTTAGAGCAATGAAATTGTTTAACGAAGTTAATGCTGTTAATGATATAGACTTCTCGGCTACCAAAAATGTAGTTAAGCATATTTTAAATAATTTTTTTTCAATTAATGTAGATTATGTTATTCTAGTCTGTAAGAATCTTTATGTTCATAGACTTAATTAAATAAATAAATAAATAATCGGCAACCAATTCCGAGATTTCAAGTTAGTCCGACTGCATGGTTTGAAATGGATTTGGTCTATGTTTATTTAAATTTTTTTTAGCTTACTGTCAGAATTCAGATGGAGACGTAAGTAACTATACAAATTTCAGTTCATATGAAAATGTGACTTATATTTTATAATAAACTACATAATTAAATTAAAAAAATAAAATAAATTTAAATGAGGAAAGAGGTGGCTGGATCACATGAAATTATTACCAGTCCAAATGTAGCAAACAGTTTGTGAAACACGCTGTTCTTTTAATATACCGATATTCCGAAGAATGGTAATACGGTTTTGCAATTTTTTGTCTATCATTTTTTCAATTTTGCTTGAAATATCGCCGGCTGTTATAAAATATTTTCCTTTCATATAGGATTCCTGCTGATTATAAAGATTCCACAATTCCACCTCCTTGCATTTTCGCAAAGTGCTCCGCTTACGGTAAAGTAGTTCATATTTTTCATTAAAGCAGGCAATAATGACCGTCTCTAAGAAATTATTTAGTTCTTTCAAGCTTTCACGTCCAAGCATGTATTTTGGAACTTTACGAAACATTTCCTCTGTCACCACAGTTTCAAATTCTACAAAGTTTAAACGAATTGGATTTGGGCGTGAGCGATGCACCATAGGCGATTCCTTATAAAGTGAAATCGATATTGTTGGTGTGACACTTTCCGTTAATGCATTGCCAGCAGAACCGAATTTCAGTAGGGCAGATTGTTTTTCAGTACTTTGTTGCGTATTTTGCACTTCACTATACTCTCCAGACTGGTGCACTTTTTTCTGCTTTAACTTCAACAGATAGTCCAATATCAAAGTTTGTTGCTCACGCATACGTCGCATAAGGTTATCATGTTCTGTTTCTAGAGCTCCAAGCTCATTTTCTAGCAACTGGGTGGCTGTCACCATTAAATTTTTTACAGTTTCCACATCTTTAATTATAGAGAGGGCCTGAGGTAAAATGATATCGCGACGAAAACTAAGTGTAATGAACTTTTCCATTGTTTCAATTTGTTTTAAAAATTCTATAAAATCGGCATTCACGTTATCCATAACTTCTATAAATTAAAGTTCAATAGTTCTTAATTACAGGCAAAACAAAAACCAAACTCCACTTTCCCAATTAATTATGAAAATCAAATTAAAATTCCCGCCCACTATGACAACTATTTGACATTCTAACTTTTAAAAATTTTTCTAAATTTGTTGTCATCATCGCCAGAGACAGCTACTACGCGATTCAGAAGGTCTGTTACGCCACTTACACACACCGAATTTGAGCGCCGGCGTATGACTTCGAAGCAGTTTTTTTCTGTGTAAATACGAGATACGTCGGAGTGGTAGTTCGGTATTTCTACGTCGGCGTGGTGAGTCGATGCACAAGTTTGCTGTAATGTAAGTACGGAATTGAGCGTCTATATTCAACTGTCAAAAATGCTTAGTAAAATAAAGTTTAAAATAGGTCTTTCGTTTTTGTCAATAGTGTAAAGCCAACGAGATACATTGAAGAAAGTTTTATTGGAACCAGTATATGGAGATAGCTGATGAATATTAAAGACAAGAAATAATAGTGAAAAATCAACAAAAAATATTTTTTTTGTGTATTTAAAAAAAAAAAAAAAAAACAATTTTGGTTTCATATCATGAACTAACATTTGCTACAGCATGAAATAGAGTTGAGAACTCAAAATCACACCATAAAGGTTTAAAAAAAAGACTTTTGTACATATACATATTTATGTAAAGACAATAAATAATAGTGAAAAAAAAGACGTTGTATTGCAACTGGTTGCAAGTGAAAAATATTTGTTTGTGTTTATAAAAGAAAAGAAATAGGAAAAAAAACAAATTTGGTTTCATATCATGAACAAACTTTAACTCAAAAACTATACATCTTTAATGCCTACACATCGTATAACTTTTTGTAGAGAGTCAGATTCCCTATCGAAATGGAACTTTGTAAAGTCAAAAAGCTTATTTTTTAAATAAGTTAAGTCAAAAAGACTTTAAAAAAACCGAATATTTTCAATTTGTTGTCCTTATTTAAGTTTTTGTATATAACTTTTTTCTGTGTGGATGTATTTATAGTTATTGGTTCACAGAAAAGAAAGATGACGTAGTTTCCGTCAAAATAGTGATCTACAAACGAATTTTTGATTAAAATTGGCTGAGATACGGTCGTTCAAGCTATCTACTATTGTATGACTACCAATTTTTCACCTTTTGTTATTTTTAATTTTTTATGAAGCAATTTAAAGACGGTCAATAATAACTGGCTTCTTTCAGTTAAGCACAAAGGTAGTAGGCTATATAGCAGCTAAAAAATAATTTAAAAATTTTTGAAAATTTTTTTCTCGGAAATATTTAAGGTTAAATTTGGAATTTCAGAAAAAAAATCTAAAATTACATGTTTAAGTGTTGTCAAATAGAATTGAAACAATTTTAAAAGTTTCTGACCTTAAGAACTGGTTAATCAGACTAAACATAGGAAAACTGCATTATTTTTATTTGGAAATATTTTCTAAAATAAATGTTATTTATGTGTTTCTGAGAGAACCTTTTAAAATTCAGACTAACACCCAAATTTGACCTTCCGGCCAAAAGCGCAATATCTAACAGAAATATTTTTCAATTTTTTTTATGCAAATTTTATTTAAATTCATAGAGCTTTCAGATAAGCTTCCAGCCCATTAAAAAATTCATATGTATTTCCTAAATATCTGAACAGGTCTAATATATGTACATATATGCATAAAAGAGAAACCGTTTTAAACATCGGACCATATTTTTAAGCAAGATGGTGGTTTTGTGAACAGTAATAAATATGTTTTCGTACATATATATAAATGATAAACAGTTAAATTTAGAAAAAAAAAAACAAAAAGAATCATTTAATATTTTTAAAAAAGTAATAACAGTAAAACTGTCGTCGACAACTGATTAATTTGACTTTAGAACAGCCTTAATAAAAGCCCTCACATTTACATACAGTTGCTCACAAAATTGAGCTTCATTAAAACACATTATTGTTTGTTTAGGCAAAAAAAAAAAAAAAAAAAATTTTATGTTAGTTTGTTCGAGCTTCAGTTTTATTTAAGCTGCTTCGGGGCATTATATATAAATCATTCGCGCACTAAATGAGATGTGTGCTTCGGATCGTTATCCTGTTGATAGTAAAAACTCCCAGGTAACTTTAATTTTTTGGCGGAGCTCCTCATATTTCTCTGCAGAACATTAAGGAACATCAATTCCAAAGAACTTAAAATTTTCACAACCATTTGAAGCTATCAGCCCCACAACATCACACAACCTCATCCATTATAATATTATTAATTTTTCTTGTTAACTTAAGACTGCGTCGTAGCAAACTATTTTCTTTTTCTTTGTGTTTTCAACAACAACAACATCATTTCAGCGCCGGCGTATCTGTGAGTAAGTGCCGGAAAAGACCAAACTTGTGAGTCGGTGTTACAAGTCGACGCTGCGTGTAAACAAGATAATAGGGTGAAGTGCTCGGCGTTGCTGTACTGCGGTCGTACTACCGTCGATTTTTGTTGCAGGTCGTTTAGTGTATGTGTTTGTCATGTTTGCGTTTTGTAATTTTCATCTTTAGCCACAGTGGTATCAAAGGTTAGATAAACAGTAAATTATCAGGTGATTTTTGGTGCCCGGTGGCAGTTGAGTTTTCATTTTCACTTCCCAGTGTATAAGATTTAATCCCAGAAATGCGTTTTGTTCAGTTTTTGCGAAGGAACGATACGCTCAAGCGCTTGGGCGTTCTGTCGGAGGATGGAAACTCGCTTACTGAACTGTCATTTTGTAATACTGACATGGTAGATTTGATTTCCAAAAACCTATCTGTTCAGGAAATCACAAATAAGCTAAAGGGTGTTGAAAGTGAACCCGTAACAGAGGAGGTGGAGTTTCTTCCGCCCATTACCAATCCAAGCAAAATAGTCTGCATTGGTCTCAACTACAGGGACCACTGTGAGGAACAGCATAAAACAGTTCCAAAGGAACCGATGTTCTTCAGTAAATTTGCGTCTGCTTTAGTCGGGCCCTATGGTAACGTTATTGCGCATAAAATTACAAATGTATGTAAAACAGGCTTCATTTAATTTTTCATCCTTATTCTTAATTGTATCTTTTTTCGCAGAAACTTGATTGGGAAGTGGAACTAGCAGTTATTATTGGCAAAAGAGCAAAATCGGTAGTTCGTGAAGAAGCAATGGACTACGTTTTTGGTTATACAGTTGCGCAAGACATTTCAGCGCGCGACTGGCAAAAGGAGCGGAACGGTGGACAATTTCTAATTGGCAAATCAATGGATACATTTTGCCCCTTAGGGCCAGCAATTGTTCACAAAAGTCTTATTGCCAATCCGTACAATTTGCAAATGATCACTACTATAAATGGCGTGGAGAAACAGAATGGCAACACAAAGAACATGATTTTTAGAATAGACGATGTTATCAGCAGGCTGACAGAGTAGATAAATTTTTTCCTATTAAATATTTTAATATTTGTATGTTATTTTAATTTTAGGTCCATGACACTTTTACCTGGTGACATTATTTTAACTGGCACTCCTAAGGGTGTTGGCATGCACAGAAATCCCCCACAGTTTCTTCAACCGGGTGATGTAATTGATACTGAAATTCAATTTATAGGAAAAATAAGAAACATTGTAGTTGCTCCTTAAAAGAAAACTTTTGGGAATATAATAATGGGAAAAATTGCATTGATGATTTTTCAAACGCATTTATAGATGTGAAATTTTTATGTATTTTGATAACTAAAATTTACAAAAAAAATGATTTATGATATAAGGTTATGCATTAAAAATATCTTTCAAATGAGATACAAATCGTTTGTAGAAACTTTTCATAGGGAACAAATAGATTTTAACTTAATTAAAAAACAAATACAAAATCTTACATTAAACAAAAAATGTTTGGTATTAAATAATCCCAGACCTAATTCCAGGTTACTTTTGTTACCATTGATATCTTACATTATTCGTAGATGGAGAAAACTGGAAAACGTCCCAGCCCAAAACAAAATTCTAATAGCCCTGAAAATTGGGCTAATTGAGTTCCTATTGGACGATACTTCTCACATCAAAATTTATCTATCTAGACAAATATAAAATGAGGTGGGAGGGGTGCAATTTTTGAACTTTCCTTGCAAAGCCTTATATTGAAATGTTTGTAACTTTTTTTCGGATGCATAAAAACATTTCTTCTCGAACGTTTTTAATAGGATTTTCTACTAAGTTTTAGTGAGTTATAATTATTGAAAAAATTCAGGTCTAATTTTGAAAGTCAAAAATCAATATAATTTATTCATGATTTATTAAATAATTTGAAAAGAAAGGTGAACTTTTTTCTACAAGATAACCAATTTTTAGAGTAGCCAATTCATTAGAGTTTGGACTATTGACCGACGAGTAAAACCATTCGGCATGACTTGATTACGTTCGTTGCACACATTGACATGATCCTGTGTAGGTTTGCTTTAAAATGTCCTAAACATTAAATTTCCAGTAAAAATAGCACTGAGTAAAAAGTTCTTAGAATTAGTCAAAATATTCAGAAAAATCTTTTTTTATTATGCTAAGAGTAATTTTCATAAAAAATTTCTGGAATAAAAAGTTGTAAAATTGGTCTAAAAACACTAACAAGGAGACCACCAGGTTGCGACATCTCCGATTTGGCTAAAATATTTCCAGATGGTAAAAAACAGTTTAAAAAAATGGTTAAGAAAGTGGATTTTATCGACTGATTTTTATTATAATTAAACATTATTTAATCGAACTTACAGTCATTCAGCAAAGACCAGTATTGTGAATTTTTACTTAATGATCAATGCTATTTTTTATTCAACAAACATGACAAAGGTAACAAATGGAACAATTTTAACCTGGTAATTAGTGACATGTTTCGGCTATTACCAATATCCTCATCAGACCAGTCTGGTTAATGCTGTACATGGACTCGAACCCCTGACCGTTCGTGCACTGCAATTGCATATTTTTGCGACGGCCGCTCTAACACTTGAGCTACTGAGTAGTGGTGGCAAACTATCGATAGTCCTGACCATCGATAGTGGACGATAGTTTCTAGAAACTATCGATAGACTATCGATAGTTAGATTACTTGAAAAAACAAAAAAAAAATTAATATTGTCCCTACAATGACACTGCAATAGAAAAAGTCTGGAGTCGTGTTCGGTAAGGTGATAGTTGATTATCAACTATCGCACTTTTGTCTCGCTTGCTTTTATGAGATAGCTATTTAGGTATTGCTTTCAAAAACGACAATAAAAATAGCGACAGTCAACTATCACCTTACAGAATACCACTCCGGGATATTTTTTCCACTAGAACCAATTATTTTTATTTAAGAAACATATAGCATCAACATTTTTTGTTTTAGCCGTGACCGTTTTTCGGTTATTATTAATGCTGCTTTCGTCCAAAAATGAAAAAAGGGTATTTTCACCTTCCTGTTCTTCCAGCTGGTAAGATGGTGGTATGTGTGGTTGTCCCATCAAACTTATCATCTCACTTTCAAGCAAATTTGAAGTTTCATTGGCATTGTTGTCAGATATGAACGCTTCCTTTTTCAATCGTGGATCTAGAATTGTTACCATTCGTGTTGGTGTTCTATTTTCATAAGAAATCAGTCTTTTCTTTATTCCATCCATTAATTTTAGGCAAATTTCAAGGCCAATTAGACTTTTCAGATTTCTCTCTTCTCCATTATATTTCGGTATAGTCCATTTGCAAGCGGAATAATAAGAGATGCTGTAACATAATTTCCGCTACATTTTTCTGTTATGGTCAAGAACGGAAGAAGTAATTTTTCCATTTCTGTTAATGTTTGTATTTCGTCAGCTGTAAGAGTTGGAGGTGCTTTTGGAGTAGATAGTAGTACGCTTGATATAGCTGTATTTGTTTGAATGATACGTCGAATCATAATGTATGTGCTGTTCCATCTCGTTGCGATATCTTGCTTCAGTTTTAGTGGTTTTTCAGATTTTTGCTCCATTTAAAATTTTTCCATAGATATGGTACTGTTTTTGAAAAATGTTACAATTGTTTTGCACTTCGAAATTAGAGATTGTAAATCCTTAGCCTGCACCACTAGATTCAAGTTGTGAGCAAATGTCGTAGTTTTAGCAATTCGCATGACTTTATCATCGAGGATGCGTTGTCTGTGATAATACAGTACACTTTATCCAAAATTGACCATTCCAATAACACTTCATGTATGGAATCCGCAATATTTTTTACACTATGATTTGATACATCGATGAGTTTTTTTGTGGACAACACAACGTGGCGCAAAATATATTCTTCATCAATAAATTGGCATGTAATTGTAAGGTAGGCTTCATGATTCATTGATGACCAGCAATCCGTAGTTAATGCAACGTTTTTGACGTTGTTTAAAATGCTAAACAGCTTTGCCTTTCGGCTTGCATATAAACTTGCAATATGTACATTTTTCAACGAATTTTTACTTGGAAGAACATATCTTGGATCCAACACCTTGACAAATTTTCGAAATGCATTGTCGTTAACAATGTTGAATGGCTGAAAACTTTCGGTGACCAATTGCGCCTAAGCAGTATCGACGTCGTTTTTTCGTTTAGAAGATGAATCGTATTCCACAGCTCTTTTAAAATATGAATCGACTGAATTGAAGCTGGACTGATTCGATGAGCTCGTACTTGGCATCTTAGTCTTATCCAACGTCGGGTGCATTCGCGTTAAGTGGTCGCGCAAATTGGAAGTGTTTCCACTTGTTTTATATTCTTTGCTGCATTTTAGACACAGTTTAGACAGTTTTTTGTCATCTGACCTTTTAAAATGTTTCCAAACGTTAGCAAAAAAATGAAATTTAAGATTCATGTCACCAAAATTTTTAACATTTATCTTACCGTTGAAAGAGATTTGTACCTTTTTGAAGTGCCCTCAAGTAGGCACTCATTGCTTTCTTCAGAAGAACAGGAACAGTTGAGAGTTTTATCCTTGCCTAAATTAAGAATTTAATTTTCAAATATGCACCAATATAAACAAAATGTGTTACCTTTTCGCAAAATAAAAATTTATCCATTGCTGCCTGTAATGGAGTAGCTAAAACAAAGAAAACGCAATTGCAGTAGTGGTGGCAAATGTTCGATAGTGAAAACATTCGATAGTCTTAGAAAACAATCGATAGTGAGAACAAATTTAAAACTATCGATAATATCGATAGTGCCATCGATAGTTTGCCAACACTACTACTGAGGTGTACAGAGTGCGTATATTACATTGGTTATCTTTTGTCACTTTTTCGCTTGTTGCGGATTGATAAGTATTGATCAATAAGTAAAAATTTACAATACTGGTCTTTGCTGAATGACTGTAAGTTCGATTAAATAATGTTTAATTATAATAAAAATCAGTCGATAAAATCAACTTTCTTAACCATATGGAGAATGCGCCAATTTCAAAAATATGTGGCTGGCAACACCACAATTTCGAAAAATAAATCATAGCATGACTTTAGGCCGACGGTCTAACGGCTATGGCAACAAGCGAGAAAGTGAAAATTTACAATACTGGTCTGCTGAATGACTAAGTTCGATTAAATAATGTTTACGTTTAAAAAAATAGTAAAAAAAAAAGCTGCATGAACCGGGGCTCGAACCAGCAACCCCCCGGTTTATACGCTAACCCACTCCACCCACATTGTGAAAAACGGCGAAAATGGTTTTTCTTATTTCAGGTGAACTACCATCTAGCCAACCTGGTGGTCTCCTTGTAAATAAAAATAAAAAATAATAATTACCAGATGTATAACTAAGTAATGTCGTTTTTTTCTTAAAAACAAACTCGTTTATTTCAAGAGTTAAAGGAAGAATCGTTTATTCAAAGTATGCTCCCTCGCTTTTCACATATTTTTCCCATCTTTCAGGCGATTTGTGAACTCCACGCCAATAAAATTCCTTGAGTTTTTCGGAAAACCAATTATCAAGCCAAATTTTCACATTTTCGTAGGAATCGAAGCGCTGCTCAGCGAGTGTGTGTCCCATCGATGCGAACAAGTGGTAATCGGACGGGGCCAGGTCTGGTGAGTAGGCCGCATGCGCGAGCACTTCCCAATTGAGTGCTTCCAACGTATCGCGAACCGGTCTTGCCGTATGTGATGGACCGTTGTCATGGAGGAAAATTAGTCCATTCTGTGAGTCGGAAAAATATACAAATATTTTAAGCAGCAACCAGACCACTTTCTCCCCCTGTTTTTGGGTACGCTGAACACGATGGTGGAATTTAAAATTCTTTTTGAGCCAAAAGTTGCCCCTAAAAGGGGAAAATCGCATATTGCGCGCCTTCCATCGGTATATTTGTCACCCCCCGTTTTTGAGGAAGCTGAGCACGATAGCGGTGTTTAAAATTTTTTTGGAGTTGCCCACTAGGGTGGGTCGATTTTGGACTTTTTTCGATTCGAGATTTCTAATAGTGCGGAAAAGTTGTCTTAGTACTTCCTGATTCCAATGCAATTTTCCGTTTGAGATCGGACTGCATCTTCAACCCCAAATTCGGCCTTGAAATTTCGGAAATTTGCCTAAAATCGTGAAATTTCCTACCTAGCGCCTGAAATACGCCTCTCATGGCAAAATGTTTGAAACAAAAGTTGTTTGTCGCGTCATTAGCTACCGAAATGGTAGACTTGATCATGGCCGTAGGACGAACCGTTCCCGAGATACGAGCGAAAAGGCGGCGCGCCGCAACGCAAGGTGAATATCGGCTTGCGGCCACACTTCTCCCTGAATGCGCCAATAATGACGTCTATAGTGACTTACACAAAAACAACTTAAAAATTGTTGTTTTATATGTTAAAAAATTCAAAATAAATCTAAAAAAGTATATAATCAAAAATTTAAATAATATCAAAAAAAAAAGTTAAATAAAAAATAAAATATAATGAAATAGACAAGGCTCTATAGGTCTCCACACAAATATTCTTTCATCGAGTTCCTTCACTCTTGTAGTTGATTTCGCCGAGTGCTATCACTTACATTCTCTCAACAGAATACAAAACTCAACATGTCTGTATCTAAATTTAAATTTAGACAGATATGTCCTGTGTTTGGCATATATCCGTACGATCTCACTGAGTCCCAGCTACCCAGTAACCAGGATGTTCATTTGTGTTATCAGTTTGAAAGATTTCGTATAGGGCGACAATTATGGATCTAGTAAAAATTCAGAAATAGTTGCAAAAAAGGTTGAAAATATTTTCAAAAAGTCATCTATTCCTATAGTCTCACACACCAGAGTTCTACAAATGCTCACCACATATCATAAGAAATTTCTGACACTTAAACAAATCTATTTAAGGAACCAAATAGGTTTGCGCTCTAAAAGAGACGACTTTGTCTCTTCTACCGCAGAATTATTTGACATCGCTGCTTGTAAATGCATTTCTTTTTCTTCATGCAATTGTCCAAAGGAAAAGAAAGTTCCTATCATTGAACAACCATTTCTCTTGGACCAGAGAACCAGAAGAATTGGCCGCATTGGAAGTGTTGATCTACCTGAAACAAAAAATATTACAAAGAGAAATGAACGTAAAGAAAAGCTTTCAAACCGTCATTCAACATCAACACTTACCAGAAAAGTATCAGCTACAACACGTGACCATTCAGATCCACCAGACACTCACAGAGATGACAACAATGTCGGTGCGTCGCACATAGCTTCTTCAAAAAACGATGCTGATGCTGAATTTTCTCTTCCATCTTCTAAAATCAAACAAAACTCAGTATTATTAGAACACACTGCTTTAGCTGTCCAAAGATTCGGATTAAGTGACAGAGCAGCGGCCTTTATTGTTTCATCTGCCTTTCCTGATGCCAAAAAAGCAGGTTTGATAACAGAGGATCAGGCTAACTTTGTCACTGACAAATGCAAGATTAGTCGAGCAAAAAAAAAGTGTTGGAATTAAGCTCGAAAACACCGAAAGTATTGAGTCTGTATACGGGCTGTATTTTGACGGCCGCAAAGAGAATGCACTCACACAAGTCCGCGAAGGTGAAAAGTACTAACGCGACACTGTCAAAGAGGAACATATTTCTCTTGTAGCGGAACCTGGTTCTCATTACTTTGGCCACGTCACCTCTCCTTCCGGGTCAGCTGAGGATGAGATGCAAGCTATATGGCAACATTTACAAGACAATTCAGTAAATGTGGAACATCGAGAAGTTGTCGGTGCTGATGGCACCAACACGAACACAGGTTGGAAAGGTGGAATCATTCGGAAACTAGAAGAATAAATAGGTAGGCCATTACAGTGGGTTGTTTGTCTTCTATATTTCAACGAACTTCCATTTCGTGCTCTTTTCGAACACATAGATGGTGTCTCAAAGAGTTCAAATACATTCTCTGGCGACATAGGTAAACTGCGCCTTGATTCTGAGAAGTTGCCTGTCGTCAAATTTGAAAGTTTTCCATCATGTCAATTACCTTCTGAGGTTATTAATCCGACCCAACTTAGCACAGACCAAGCTTACCTCTACAAAATTCTGAGATTATACATTTCTACAGACAAACCAACAAAGGAAAAGATTTTGGTCAAGTACATACTTACAGCTTACTCACCTTTGTGGTTCTCAATAAGATTCCACAGTTCAATCAAAGATGGCACGCGTCATCTCTTTGCTGCAATCCAAAGGTTGAGATACTTACCTGCTAAACTGCGCAAGGTTGTCGATTCATCCATTCAACAGAATCCTTTCTTTGCTCTTCCAGAAAACATTCTCCTTAGTATGATGGCCCTTGTTCGTCTTCTGGCAGCCAGAGAAGCAGAGACTGACATTGTAAATAGATGGGTCAGATGTAATAAAGTGCCAAAGCTTAATTTCAAAGCTAATAATTATTACGATATGATTAACTGGAAGACTATTACCTTGACTGTTCCACCAGTTCTTCGTTCAGTTTCTAACGAAGAGCTCATAAAAGGGTTGTCGGGAGACACTGCAGAGATATGGAAATTTAGTGAATTCCCTTCTCACACCGTGGCAGTCGAGAGAACCGTCAAACTGGTGACAGAGGCATCTTCTAAAGTTATTGGCCCCCTGTCTCGTGATCGTTTTATACGCTCCACACTGAAATGTAGGCAATAACTGCCAAAGTTTAGTACAAAATCTGATTTTATCAGATTCAGACTAAAACAAGCCTGACATATGGTTGGTTGGTTGGGTTGGGCGTGGGAGGAACCCGAAGTGCAGCCACCTCCACGTGGTGGGTTCTGGGTAATCAACACAGGTTAGCTGAGAGCTGCAACAATTTTCACCTTGCGTTGCGGCGCGCCGCCTTTTCGCTCGTATCTCGGGAATGGTTCGTCCTACGGCCATGATCACGTATACCATTTCGGTAGCTAATGACGCGACAAACAACTTTTGTTGCAAACATTTTGCCATGAGAGGCGTATTTCAGGCGCTAGGTAGGAAATTTCACGATTTTAGGCAAATTTCCGAAACTTCAAGGCCGAAGTTGGGGTTTGAAGATGCAGTCCGATCTCAAAACGGAAAATTTCATTGGAATCAGGAAGTACTAAGACAACTTTTCCGCACTATTAGAAATCTCGAATCGAAAAAAGTCCGGAATCGACCCACCCTATTGGCCACACCCCCAAAATGACCAAAAACCGCCACCATCATCTGTAAAATATTTGTCGTACCCCATTTTCGAGGATGCGGAACACTATGGCGGTATTATAATTTTTTTGGAGTGTGCCACACCCCCAAAAAGACCAAAAACCTCCCCCAAAATTGGGGAATCGCATATTCCCCACCGTCTATCGGTAAAAAATTTGTAACCCCCCGTTTTCGAGGATGCTGAGCACGATGGTGATGTTTAAAATTTTTTTGGAGTTGGCTACACCCCCAAAAATTGCAAAAAACCGCCCCAAATATGGGGAAATTGCATATTCCGCACCGTCTATCGGTATATTTGTCACCCCCCATTTTCGACGATGCTGAACACGATGGTGGTGTTCAAATTTTTTTTCAAGTATGCCACACCCCCTAAATGGGCAATTCACATATTTCGCACCGTTTATCGGTATAATATTGGTCTCCCCCCATTTTCGACAATGCTGAACACGATGGTGGTGTTCAAATTTTTTTAGAGTATGCCACACACCCTAACTGGCCAAAAATTACCCTATACAGAGTGAACAATTTTTTTTTGGGTTAAACGAGAAAACCCACCCACTGCACCTATTATGCGTTTTTTTTAATGAACTCAATGTGACAGTATAATTATCTTATCATTGTTATATTTTGTATGATCATTGAGAAGGAGGGTCTGAGGTGTGTTTACGTTTAAATAAAACGCATAATAGGTGCAGATTTTGGGTGCTGGAAGTGTTCGCGGCAAGATGACTTAGTAATAGTTTTTTTTTTTGTCGAGCAACCTCGAATACAGGAGGTGACGTGGGTTTTCTCGTTTACACCAAAAAAAATTGTTCACCCTGTATAGGGTGATTTTAGGCCATTTAGGGGGTGTGACATACTCAAAAAAAAATTTGAACACCACCATCGTGTTCAGCATCGTCGAAAATGGGGGTGACCAATATTATACCGATAAACGGTGTGAAATATTTGAATTGCCCATTTAGGGGGTGTGGCATACTCGAGAAAAAATTTTAGCACCACCATCGTGTTCAGCATCGTCGAAAATGGGGGCTGACAAATATACCGATAGACGGTGCGGAATATGCAATGTCCCCATATTTAGGCGGTTTTTTGCATTTTTTGAGGGTGTGGCCAACTCCAAAAAAATTTTAAACATCACCATCGTGCTCAAAAACGGAGGGTGACAAATATTTTACCGATAGACGGTGGGGAATATGCGATTCCGCGGCTGTTTTCTTCAAATGAAAACACAGAATTAACATTGTCCGCGATTGCTCTTTATTCGGCACGAAACTCGACATTTTGACTGCGCTGAGATAACTTTGGTGGTATGATAGTTAAGGTTGACGCTTGACACTGTCAAAGTTTCATGACATTCGATAAATATTCAGGCTTTGGCGACATCTAAATGTTCGAAACGACATTACTTAGTTATACACCTAGTAAATGATAATTAAACTTCACCCAATTTAGCAGCGATTCAAGTAAAATTTTACAAGTCAAACTTTTGAGAACAAAGGAAAAAAGGAAGCTTTTCATTCAGTGCGATTTTTACTGAAAATTGATCGTGTAGGAGAAAAAAGGGATAAAAGGTAAAATTTGCGCATTTGGATACTTGTCGTGGTTATTTATTTTTCTTAAATAGGGCCAAGCAAACGGCAGGGTGCAACTTCCTCCAAAATCTAGTTTTGACATCTTCGCATCAATTGGTGCATTAACTTTTCGTTAAAAAGGCCTAAGTAGATGGAAGGAGATATCCTTCTTACTTTAAAAATTTATTTTCGGCTTTTTTGCATCGATTGGCGCCAGATATATTTCATCTTTAAATGAGGCCAAATCGCCCCGTTGGATACCTTTTCCTCTCTCCTAAAGTCCATTTTTACTTCTGACCTGAGAGTGATTGTTTATTGTTCAATGTGATTTCATAGGCAAAAATGCAGTTGGGACACTTACACTCTGAAATTTTATTTTGAATATTTGAGGTCTAGAATTCCCTCATAACAGGCTGTGTTCAGGCCCGGCGAAAGACGTGTCCTCGGTTTAGAGGACAGATAACTTTGCGGGTGCCAAATTCCCCACACAAACTTTACAAACGAACTTATCAATATTTCTGTATGCCATTTAGTTTGTTTAAAAATATAAAAATATTTCTTTTACATTTATTTTAATTTGTAAAAGATCGTAGCGATCGTCGTCAAAGTCGTCGGACGTGCTCTAATGAGCTTCAATCGTGTTTTCTTTTTCGAAACTATTTTCTTAAGTTAAAAGTTTTTTCTAATAATGCCGTGCGTTTGCGGATTAAAAGTTGATCGCGGTCAAGAAAAAATTCAGTGCGCTAAATGCAAAGAACTTTACCATTGCGTTTGTGTAAAGCTCAATCAAATTGATGTAGACTTTATTGAAAAAAGTAACAAAGATTATATTTGTGATGCGTGCAGTACAATTCGACGTGTCTCTCTAAGACACTCTCCTCCTCGTGTCGCCGTAAATGATGCTGTTGATATTGCAATAACGGAGCATGCACCGGAGAGAATGTCTGAGGTCATTGACACCACATTGCATACACAGGAGATCAACAATAATATAAGTGAAGCAGTTGGTGATGCCAGTTTGGCTGGTCAAACTCAGCAAAATAATTTAATCTCTGAGAGTTTGCGTTGTTCTTGTTCTTCGAGATGTGGCTCATGTGTGAACTATTCTAAAATGATGTTTGACATGATCTTTGGCTTAGTTGCTGAAGTTCGTGAGCTTAAATCTGCCCTATTTTCCGAAATCTGCAACAACAATAACATACTCTCTGCTAAAGATGTAAACATGAACTTTGCTTCTGTTCTCTCTTCTTCATCTCCTCCAGCTCCATTTTCTTCTAAACACATTGCGAATACTAATGTTTCTCCGTATGCTGCTACATGTAATGCCACTATTGCTTCATCATCGTCTGCTGTTGTGTCGTTGCCTGCTCGTGAATTTGAGAACGAATTAATTTCTACAGATTTAATTGCTTCTCCCACGCAAATTGCTGTAAGTGGCTCTCAGTCTCTTGGTGCTACTACTTCATCAGTTGAGTGGCAGTTTGTGCATAACAAAAAACGCAAAAATCAACAGAAGAAGATTATTTCTAATACTAATAATGTTGTTCTCTCTTCGCTCTCGTCTACTGCCATATTGCCGTCTGCTGTTTCGTTGTCGCCTGCTGCTTTGTTGCCGCCTGCCGCTACGAAGCCTAATAATCAACAAATAAATCATAATTTTGTTGTTGGAAAAAGCACAAATAATGAGCTTAGTGTTATTGTGCAAAAGAAAGTTCTGCATCTATCTTCCTTTTCACCATCTGTTTCAGCTGATAATTTAATCGAATATATATCATCTCACGCTGATATTGAAAAACATTTTATTGGTTGTGTTCGTCTTGTTAAAAAAGATTTTGATGAAACAAATTTAAAGAGAGTAAACTTTAAGCTCATTATTCCAGCCTGCTATTACGATAAGATGGTTAACGCAGAGCTTTGGCCTGTCGGAGTACGAGTTCGTCCGTTCACTTTTTTAGAAAAAAAAAATTTTATTTCCAAAACTTATCTGGTATGAGAACTAAATTGATTTCAATGCGCTCTTTTTGTTCTGAATGTGACTTTGACGTAATTATTTTTGTTGAGACCTGGCTTAATGAGAATTTTTTTGATGAGGAAGTTGTTGATCCCAATATTTTCCAACTGTATCGGAAAGATCGTAATGTAGTTCGCACTGGTTGTACTAGAGGTGGTGGCGCACTTATTGCAGTAAAAAGGCACCTTTGCTCCTCGCTTTTAAATATAAATAATTTAGATGGTTTATTGGATCAAATCTGTGTTTCCATAAATCTTCCAAAAGGCAAAATAATAGTCTGTGTCTCATATATTCCGCCAAATAGTCCATCAGATATTTATAATGCTCATGTAAATAATATTTTATCTCTCTCAAACAGTAGTAATCTTGAAAATTTTTGTGTAGTTGGAGAATTTAACTTGAGCAAATTAAATTGGTGTACTGTATCTGGCGATAATGTTTTACTACCAATGAATGTTAATCAAGCACATGAAATCCACCTTGTTGACAGCTTTTTTAGTATTGATTTAGTCCAGATAAATTCTGTTTATAATCAGCTTTTAAAAATGCTTGACTTAATTTTTGTTACTAAATCTCTTAAATATGATTTATATGAATGCCCATTTCCTGCGTCAGATTCAAATATGCACCACTCTGCTCTTACTTTCAATATTGAATTTTATGATTTTTTTAATTCGGAAAGTTCTGAACTTAAATTTTTCGATTTTAAGAATTGTAATTTTGAAATTATTAATCGGCTCATCGTTAATATTAATTGGAATGATCTTTTTGAGGGGTTTGATGTGTCAAGATGTTTTGATATATTTCTTCAAAATCTATCAAATATCATCTTAAATAATGTACCATTACGGAAAAAAGTCACAAGCTTCCTTGGTATACTAAGGGCCTAAAAACGTTAAAGAATCTTAGGAATAAATTTTTTGATGATTTCAAAATTACAGGAAACTCTGAAAGCAAAGCAAAATACTTGCATTATATGCGTGAGTTCAATTTTTAAATAAATTCCTGTACAAGCAATATGTCCTTACTATTGAAAACTGCATTAAACATGACTCGAAATCTTTTTGGTGCTATATTCAATCCAAAAAAGGCTCCTCTAACATTCCAACTTCCACTTTCTATAACGATGAAACTTCGTTTTCAATAGAAGAAACAGTAACTCTATTCGCAAATTATTTTAGTTCAAATTTTGAAAGAAACTTTGGACCCGTTAATGATTCTGTGTCTGCTAATGTTGACTCCGTTTTAAACTTTAGTGAACTGTCACTACTACCGTGTAATATTGTATCCGCTATTACTTGTCTTAAGAAATCCAATAAATGTGACTTGGATGGTCTATGTCCTTTTTTCATTAAGAAATGTGTTCACTCAATTTCGGTGCCTCTATGTTTTATTTTCAATAAGTCACTTAGTTCTGGTAACTTTATTGATAAATGGAAAATATCCCTTATAACACCTGTTTTTAAAGCTGGCAATAAACATGATGTTCTCAATTATAGGCCGATATCCAAGTTAACAAACATCTCTAAAATTTTTGAAAAAACCGTTAAGGACAAAATTTATTTTGCTATAAAAAACATAATCTCCCCTTACCAGCATGGTTTTGTTTCAGGTAGGTCTACCACAACAAACCTTACTGTGTTCCTTAATTACTGTACATCAGTGCTTGAACAGCGTCATCAGGTTGATGTTGTTTACTCTGATATATCTAAGGCGTTTGATAAACTTCCCCATCACATACTGCTAATAAAGCTTGCTAAAATTGGTTTTCACTCAACTTTTCTCTCTTGGTTAAATTCTTATCTCTCCAAAAGAGTATCATATGTTGTCATTGAGAATATTAAATCTCATCCTTTTGTAGCGACTTCGGGTGTACCTCAAGGTAGTATCCTTGGCCCCTTACTTTTTATTATATTCATAAATGATATCTCAAAATGTTTTAAATCTGCTAACTTTTTACTTTATGCGGATGACTTAAAGGTTTTCTATAAAATAAAGAATCATGCTGACTCTCTATTACTGCAGCCAGATTTAAACAATGTCTACTCATGGTTCAAAAATAACAACCTATTCTTAAATCTTAATAAATGTTTCCTAGTTACTTACTCTAAACTTAATGCGCCAATTGCTACAAATTATCGTTTTGAAAACTTTAATATAAAAAGGGTTGTTGAGATTCGTGATCTGGGTATTGTTTTTGACTCTAGACTGAAATTTAAAGGGCATTTGAATCGCATTATCCCCAAAGCTTACTCCCTCTCAGCTTTCGTTAAACGAAACAGTACTAATTTTTCGGATCCTTATAAGTTGATACGGTTATATACTTCATTTGTTAGATCAAATTTAGAATATGCATCTTTCATCTGGAATCCTTTTTATGCCATTTACATAACTCGCTTAGAATCGGTACAAAAAAGATTCCTCAAATTTGCTTTGCGTTCATTAAACTTTGTGGAACCTTTGCCGTCTTATAAATCGCGTTGTATGCTTGTTAATATCTCCACTCTCGAAAATAGGAGATTACTACATAGTATTATGTTCATATATGTATGATCTAATTAATGGAAATATTATTTGCGATCAGCTTCTTGAATTGCTAACCTTCAATATTCCATCTAGATCGCTCCGTAACTCGGATTACTTTTATACAAATTTTCATAGAACAAATTATGCTATTAATGAGCCGTTGAATAGAGTTCTCATAGCCCTAAATAAGATTTATATTAGCAGTAAAATTGATTTTTCCATGCCAAAAGATTATTTTAAGAATACTGTAATTTTGTTATTGAATAGTAATTAAGTTTTTTGCATTTAGTTGAGCCATTTTATGTTATTATTTATTTTATTTAAATACTATATGCTAAGTCTGAAAGGTAATTTGTACCATAGCACTATAGGTAATTTGATTCATTTTTGTGGCAAAAAGTAATTTTTCGTACTTCCAAGAATGCATTTTTTGTTGATGGTATTTGATAAACAAAACATCAGATCATATAACGGTATGTTTTGGTTTTCTAAAAAAGAAACGGCGACTGCTTAGCAGGTGATCAAAGTCATAGTTTGTGAAAAACGTGTTGAACGAAGTATACGCAGTGAGTGTTGTTGAATTTTTAAGTTGTTTTAAATAATTAAAAAAAAGCATTAATTTCAATAAAATAAGGAAAAGAAAAGTGATAGTAAGTGCTTAATAGTCTAAGAGAAAAAATTTGTTAAAAAAGTTTTTTGTTTGTGAAAAGAACTAATACTTCTGACCTAACCTATAATTAAAGTTTTTTTCTTAAAAATTGATTTTGGACAAGCTTTTAAAACCTTGGCTGAATTTGTCCGTGTTTAGACAATCAGAAATGTGTAAAGTGAAGAATTTTGAGTTTAATTTGTCAATTTCAAGTTGCGATTTTTTGCGTTTTTCTTTTAATGAATATTTTTCTCAGGTAACTTATTCTCCCGTAATTCCGATTTATTCGAAGTCTGGTTTCAAAAAGAAGAGGCCATTTTAAATTATTTATTGAAAATACTCAGGATACTACTAGTCTAAGATATTTGCGGCAGATTGCGCATAATTTTTGCATTAGACTTAACGGTAAATACGAAAAATGGGTAAAAAGCCAACAGTAAAATATTAATAGGCTTAAAAGCGAAATATTGGTAAAAAATTTAAAACCTGACGCGAAATTCTCATTCATTCAAAGGATATTATAGAGGGTTTAGTTCCTCCTGTTTACTTCTTCTCTTGTTTTAATAATTATGAGATTTGAAAAAAAAGTAGTGCGTGCCATTTTTGACCCGGTAGTACAAGGGTTAAGATTTTTTTTTGAGAATTCTTCCTTTAGTCTAGAGTTAACATAAAAAATACATCTCCAGTTGATCGCAATGATAATATAGCCGTTATTAGTTTTTGCCAGCAAAAAGTGCTATTTTACCTATAGTGCATAGACGTAAATAAATAAATAAAAAAAAAAAAATTTAAAAATGAATATAAATTGTATTTGAATATTAGTGCAGTGCCCGAATGCCAGATGTTGTAGCATCGATATGCCATAGCATAAATGCATGTGCTAATGATATTGCCTCCACTTTTACTAGCAACTCTCCGTTAAACTTACAATTAGTTGCGGACATAAATTACGATTTGGAAATTTTACGTCACTGGTTTAAGTTCACAGGCTGGTTATTAAATATATAATTCTAATATAAAAGACACGTGGTGTAAATTCCATGTGTTTCGATTAAGTAGTCTTTGTGAAAATGCTATTTTTTAAATATTTTTGTATGAGGGCCACCCTAAATTGCCCATATAGGAGTATGATTTGTGAATCCAAACCATCCAGGGTGCCACCCAAACGCATGCAAAAAAATTTATTCAAATCGGTTCAACCGTTTAGGAGGAGTTCAGTGACATACACACGTACAGTAGAAATACATAATTCTAATTTTTATTACTAATAACCAAATTAAAATTAAATTGCATACTTTAAGGCCTTCAATTAAACTAGTTTGGCCTAGGAAAAACTAGTTTATCCTAAGAACTAAAAAGTTTGGCCGGTGACATATATACACTTCAGCAGACTACAATAAGTTTTCAACGCCTTAACGCGGTCATAAGGTACTTTTTTAGTGCGTGACTATGGTCAGACCATCACATCATGCAGTCTAGCAGTAGCCCTAGGTATTTAAACGAAATATTTAGAGGAGCATGAGCGATCTTCATAGTACGTTTGAAAAGGATTAGCAGACCAACAAATTGCATTCGAATAGAATTTTACGTATTTACCGCAATGAAATTAAAAATTGCCAAAATCTAAATCTTTGTCCAATTTTAATTTGGTTATTAGTATTATTAGAATTATGTATTTCAATGTTTTGGGCAAAGACTTTTAATTTCATTGCGGTAAATACGAAAAATTCTATTCGAATGCAATTTGTTGGTCTGCTAATCCTTTTCAAAAATACTATGAAGATCGCTCATGCTCCTCTAAATATTTCATTTAACTACCTAGTGCTACTGCTAGACTGCAAGCAAGATGAGATGGTCTGACCATAGTCACACACTAAAAAAGTACCTTATGGCCGCGTTAAGGCATTTATACATGTTGAAAACTTATTATAGTCTGCTGAAGTGTATATATGTCACCGGCCAAACTATTTAGTTCTTAGGATAAACTAGTTTTTCCTAGGCCAAACTAGTTTAATTGAAGGCCTAAAAGTATGCAATTTAATTTAATTTAAGCACTGTAAATAGCGAAGCCAGTGTTGCACATATAATATTATACACGGAAAAAACACCAGCTCAAATTTTATTAAAAATTAATAGGAGATTATAAAAATTAAAATCTGAAAACAAATATTACTCTTTTATAGTAATAAATAAAAAATCATTATTAAAAATTGTATTCTAGTTTGTAATTATTTTCATTTTACATTTTTTAATAAGTGCATATTAAAAATTAATTTCTTCATTTTAATTATCACATAAAAACTATGAAATTTTACAAGGATTTTATTAAATTTCAATAAATTGCGACACTGGAATTTTTACATATTTCATATTGTAATATATGATTCCCACTTTATAATTTTTAAAATGTAGTTATAGAAAAATTATTTCAAGATTTGTAATTTTTATTATATTGAATTTTATTTCTCTTTTGTTTTTAATTTGTACTCTGTTTGAGTTCTCAACATGTTCATGCAAAAAAATAAATATATAAGGCTTGCCAAACTCTTAATAATTGGCTTTGAAGTAATGCGCTGAACAGAATTTGGACGGGGTCGGGAAAGCGGCAACGGAAACTCGCTGGCCGTCCCAATTTTGTTTAACACACAAAAAATTTTAAAAATCAATTTCAGTTATTATTATTTCATCATAAAAACTTTATAATGTACTTTTTAAAAAATAGTACAGTCCTTTTAAAATATAATAAATTATTGCAGAAATTTTAAAATCTACTTTGTAAAAATTAAAAACTTGCATTCGAAAAATTAATGCCTGCTTGATGCAATTTTTATATTACTCTTAGTAATTTTTAATAGACACTCGAACCGTTTTTAAATTACCTACTAATTTTTCTTAAATTTTGATTAATATTTACAATAATTTCGAGTTTCGTTTTTTCCTTGTAGACTTAACCGCGGCGAAGCCACTGTTGAACATATTAGAGGATGTAAGTCCTGAACCGCGGCCATAGGCCGCCCAATTACCCCCACTTACCACATGCCAAGTGTACAATGAAATTTGCCAAATTTTGTTGTCTGACTTTGCTGCTGTCGTAGACTTCACTAACCACAATGCTCTTGCATTAAAATTTCATTGCACATCTTAACAGGCTTAACGGAACTAGTTTGGCCGGCAACATATATATTGGAATTTTTCAATCTAAGTTGGAGTATGCACTCCACTCTCTTTTTATATCGCAAAAACATTTAATTCGCTTAGTTCATAAAAAAGTCGTCGTTTTTCATTAACCTGAAATTTTGTCCCTTAAACATTTGTTCTATTTCAAAGTATTAAAAATATTTTTCCATAAATATGGGTATTCATTGTGTAGAAGTTCGAACAATTACCATTTAAGAATTAACACTCAGAAGTTAGTATCAGTTCCACAACATAATAATCAGTTTTTATTGAGAATTTATGTAGCTATAGTTCCAAGACTTTTTAACAGACTCTGTTGACATAAGGTGTATCCGCAAAAAAGTAAAATCATGGCTTTTGACATTGTCTTATAATGATGTTGCTGAACTCCTCCACATTATTCTTTAATTACCCTCAATGGAATTTCTTGTGCACTTATTCATAATCACTATCATTTTTACTGTTTTTTTGTTTTTATTTATTGGATAATTTTTTTAATTTTATTTATTATTAATTCAGTCAATGGAATCTTAAATCCTTACTGACTATGTATACTAACAATAATATTCATTATAAAAATAATAATCCTTTAATCCTTTCAAGTCTTTTAGTATGGGTTCCATATAAAACAGCCATATTCTAATCTTGATCTAACTAAACTAGTGTATTGCAGTTTGAGTGTGTAGGGATCCGAGAGCTACTTAATATTTCGGCGGATAAAAACTAACAAAGAACATGCTTTTGGAATAATGTAATCCAGGTGTTGAATAAAACTAAATATTGAATCAAATATAACCCCAAGGTTTTTAATTACAGTGGTAGTAATAAGGGGAGAACCATCGATATTGAAAGAAAAATGCTTAGAATTTCTTAGTTTTGTATACGAGACATGAAAACATTTGTTCAAAAATCATAAAAAAAGGTTAAACAATAAGCAATTGTTCAAACACCACCTATGAAGATTATTTATGTCAGATTGTAAATAAAAATAATCTGAAATGTTAAACGTATTTGCACAATAATCTGAAAACACAGAAAGATTAGTAGTTATCGATCTACCGGACAGAAATCCGTGTTGATGTGGTGATATTATACTTTTAATAGCAAACGATAATTTTTCTTTGACGATTTTTTTCAAAAAGTTTGCGAATCGTGGATAACTTAGATATTGGTCTGTAATTTTTATATCATTCCTATTACCACTACTTTTAAAAATAGGCGAGATGGCCGAAGTTTTCCAGGCATTCAAAAAATTCCAGATTGCAAGAATTTATTAAAAATTATTGTAATAGGTTTTGTTAAAGAAGAATAACATTTTTTATTCATATCAGGCTTTTTAGAATTATCTAGGGCAAAGATACCATTCTTAATTTCTTCTTCAGTAAGATGAAATTCCCGAAATCCATTAAAGATGTATTACTAGGGTGAAACTGATTAAATTGAGAACTGCTTGTTTCAAAGTTAGAAGCAAAATATATACTTTGCAAAAAGATTTAACTTGAGATGAGTTAGAAACTTCATTACCCAGAAACATATGCGTCGGTAGGTTCGAAGAAGTTTTTTTGAGTTTATAAAGCTCCAAAAACATTTTGGATCAGATTTAATGTCACCTTTATTTTTTCAGATCTTAGACTACATTGATCTCTGTAATATATTTTTCAAACTTATTATTTACGATCCCATATATTATATGGGTCATTCTACCTCGATTTTACATTCAAAATTTAGATTTCTCAAAATCAATTTCTTTTTCGATACTATGTCAAAAAATATTCGATACGTGTTTTTGGGAAAAGTTTTTGCGGACTTATTTTCGAAAATACGATTTTTTGAAAATCACAAAAAAATATGTACATGAATTTTCGGACGATTGTATTTCAAAATGTACACGTTAGAGAGAAAAACAGTTTGGCCATAAAAGTTAGCATTTTACGTCTATTACGTCTATTTTCTAATTGTTGTATTGAAAGTTTTGTTCTCTTAAGTTATAAGCAAAAACTTTGCAATTTTAAAATTAAAATTGAAAAATTTCGTCTTTTGGTATGTTTAATTTTATTGATTTTTTTTTTTGAGAGAAAATAAAATCTTAGCAATCATTTTGCAATTTAGTTTAGAGGGGCAGAGTCGTGGTTCTCTAGATATGAATTTTTTTATGTCGCCACGCGTAAGGTCCAATAACTAACAAAATCATAGAAAAGAATCAAAGCAACGCAGTAACCTAAATGGATAATGGTAAATGCGCCGTAACACAAAATAATAATGTTTTATATATAAATAATATTTGACCAATATGTTTGTATTTTTAAATAAAGTTTTCTTTATGAAAACCGTGCGATTCGGTCAATCATAGTTTTTATGAATAAAACAAGTTTAATTCATTTATTCACCCGACGTTTCGCTTATGAGTTTTATGCTTCCTCTTTTTGAAAGAGCAGCGATAATATAATTATCGACGATACTAATTAAAGTCAGTAATTTAGTCAGATAAACGATGTATACTATATCAAGCTCGCAACGCAGTCCCGCTCCGCATTTACCGTTTTCTATCTACGTTACTGTGTTGCATTACTCTGCATACTTTAAAATAAATTGCAAAATGATTGTTAAGATTTTATTTTCTCTTAAAAAAAATGAATAAAATTAAACATACCGTTTTACAAAAATTTTCGATTTTAATTTTTAAATTGCAAAATTTTTGCTTATAACTTAAGAGCAGAAAATTTTCAATATAACAATTAGAAAATAGACGTACAATGCTAACTTTTATGCCCAATCTGTTTTTCTCTCTGACGTGTACATTTTGAAATACAAACGTCCGAAAATTCATGTATTTTTAAATTTTACGATTTTCAAAAAATCGTATTTTCGAAAATAAGTCCGCTAAACTTTTTCTAAAAACACGTACCGAATATATTTAGACAAAAGCATCGAAAAAAAAATTGATTTTGAGAAATCTAAATTTTGAATGTAAAAACGAGGTAGAATGACCCTTATACATATGTGAACTACATATATTAGAAAACATAGTGTTCCCAATTATTATAGTTGATAAAATAGTTTCCATTTAGATTAAATTTTCGTTCGCCACAAGTACTTTTGAGTGTTTCGTTCACAAAATTTCTTAAAATTATAATTTTTTCATCCGTTTCTAAGATTTCTTTCTTTTTGTTTTTTATAAGCTTACATTCACATTTGCTTAGGCAATTCTTGCTTAGTTTAAATTGTTTTATAAGGTGAAAAAACCGAAATTTTCTAAAAAAGGCTTATTATAGCGACCGAAATTATTAAATATAAAAAGTGACCTTTACAAAAGTTAAATATATTTAATTGTTTTGTTGATCATCCCTAGTAGCATCAGGGGAATATAAAGACAAATCTCCAGCCTACAAAACAGTAACACCTTTAAAATAGCTTTGTGTCGTAATTAATAAGATACTTTTTCACGCTTTTCGAGTTTTCGTGCTAAGCTGAATACCCTATCCCAGGGGTTCTTAAACTTATGTAGTCCGAGGACCCCTTATTGAGCTAAATTTTTTTTTGCGGACCCCAGAGCCCTAGACATTTGACGTCGTTCTTAAGGTTAGGTTAGGTAGGAGTGGCAGTTAGTTACAAAACCGACTCACTTAGACCAAATGTAATCCATTGTGATACAACAGGATTTCTGACTATACCCTCTCGTTGAAACTACATATAATAACATGTCTAACGTCATCCAGGTCATCAAATGAAAACGAACCATGTGTTTTGTGGCGTTTTCTAGCAAGTGCGGGGCAGAAGCAGAGAAAATATTTAGTGTTTTCTTCTTCTTCCACATCTCCAGAACTTCTACTGAAGTCAAAGGACCTAACACCTAATCTCTCCGCATGTCTGCCGAGTTATGACTGCAACAACTGACGAGACACTATGTATAGTGCGGGAAATCAGCTCTGACGAAGGCTTGGCGTCCGGCCAGATCTGCCTTGTTATATTGCAAGTTAACCCTTGAGTCCAACTTTTGTTAGCATTTTTTACCATTTTTTCTTTAAGCAGTAACTTGAAGGTAGCAAGTGGCATGCCAACACCTTCCTTGTCCTGAGGAATTTGGGCAGGAGTCCCCTGTCTAGCAAGTTTATCAGCTTTGCAATTGCTGTCAATTCTCCAATGCCCTGACACCTAGATGAGGTGATAATTAAAATGCTGGGCCATCTCATTTAGAGACGAGCGGCATTGTTGGGCCACTAGTGAGTTTAGAAAGACTGATTTTAGACATTTGATAGCAGCCTGACTATCTGAATAAATGTTTATATCCTTTCTGGATACAGCATTCATCCTCAGCCAGAATGCTACGTCTTCTATCGCTATAACGTCTCGGTCTTAAGGCTAATTTCTGGCTCAATAATGACACCGACACTCAGGTTTGCCAACCGTACGGTTTTTATCCAAAAGTCTGGTTTTTGAAAGCTTTGTCCAGTTGTCAAACTCAACCAGACATAAAAGTATTTTTATTTTGCTTTAATTTTTACGGTTTTTAAAGGTATTTTCAACACTATGTCCAGTTTTTGAAGGTCCAAAAGTTGACAAGCCTGCAGCCACCACTTTTTAATAAATATTTTGATACTTATACCATATAACTCTCTGTATTTTAATAAATCTTGCGAAATTGACGCATTTTTTATTAGGATTTTCATGTATTAAAACACAAAATGAATAAAAATTGTGGAAATAAAAAAGAATTAAAAAAATTACAAGTCAAAATACATATGTACATTAAACTTAGACAAATCCCACTGGGCATTAAAATAATCTGCAGCTCTCGATGAATTTTCGAAAGCATTTAATAAGCATTTATGAAGCTCTTAATTTATACTAGACTATTTATTCGCCTCTTAAAAGAATAAAATTAAAATTTTCGATGAAAAATATTTATGAAGCCTTTCAAAACTGCAAATTAAGATGTTTACAAATACCAAAATTACTTAGAATTTTAAAAGTATTTATCAAGGTCTTAACGACGTCTTGTGAGAGTATCTTAAAACGTCTGTAAATATTTATTTTCTGAAAATAGCTGAGGTTCTTATAAAGTCTTAACAAGCATTCGGAAGATCTTCATAAAACGTTTATAAATATTTTTGTGTTCAAGAATTGAAATATTTATCAAAGTCTTTAAAAAGTGTTTGATAAAAGCTTTTTAATAAATGCAATTTAATTTTTACTTTAAGAGCTATAAAAGTTTTATTGACGTCTTAAATTTCTGAGTTTTTAAATGCTCCATAAGAGCCAATATAATCTTCAACTCTTACGTGGATTTATAAAATACCTCCGTAAATATTAAAATTTATGGTTGAAAATACGGAGACAGCAACGTACGTTTCGAATAGTAGGCTTGCCAAACGTCCGCAATTTAATACAAATTTGTAAATGACATTTACTATTATAAAAATTATAATTAATTTATGAGATGAACCTTTTTTAAAAAATTAAAGCTTTTATTCCGGGAGGTAGCGTTGCATTTTTCGAAGTAATTTCTCCCACTTAATTTTTTTTTTGCAAATGATAGTTTATGTACAGCTGAAAATGGCGATAGTTAGTGGAAATTTTAAAGCTATGAAAAAGGGGTAAAATCTTGTCATTCGGATATTTTCGGATATGAAATCGATGTATTTTGATCTTCTCTACAACATTGGCCCTGATAATTTTTTTCTTTTTGTCGCTTACTTTACGAGTTATTGAGCAAAATTATTTTTTCGGCATCTTTAATTGACCAATTTTTGGCACTAGACAAGCAGGGTGGAGCCTGGCGACCATTTTTTTACGTACATCACTAGCATTGTCGAATGAAATATAATTTAACTTTGCGAAAATGTGATATTGTTTACCCTACAAGTCAATACTAATTTTGAGCACTTGAATCAAGAACACCAAATAGTCCGGGAGGTAGCGTTGCATTTTTCGAAGCAATTTCTTCCCACTTATTTTTTTTTTTGCAAATGATAGTTTAAGTACAGCTGATACTCGAAATAAGCGTCAGTCGTCAGAATCGTGGTGGGCCTAGTTGTGAGAGCCCGACAAAAAAATTTTGCGCAATAACTCGGAAAGTAAGCCACAAGTAGAAAAATATGTTTTAAACAATGTTGTAGAGGAGACGAAAACACATCCATTTCATGCCTAAAAAATTTCCGTACGACAAGATTTGACCCCTTATTCATAGTTTGAAATATCGCCCACTGATAAATTCTTCAAGACTCAATTGAGAAAAAAATAAACGAAAAGTCACCCAAAATATGTTCATTCAAATTTGGGTGATAATTCATATTTCTATAAAGAAAACAGCCCATAACGAAAGCTCAAAAGAGCTTCGTCCTTAATTTGCCTCTTGTTCATATGGTAACCCTAGCAATGGACACAAAAGTATTTTAAATAAAAAATTTTAACATTTTAAAACTGTGAAGTTTAATTAAGCCCTAAAGATAATCCTTAAGTTTTATGTACCTCTTATGGAGCTTTTGAGAAAATCCTTAAGTTTTATATGCTACTTATCGAGGAATTTAAAAAATTGACAAAATTGCAACAACAACCAAAAATTAAAATGTTTTTGCCAAAAATTTAATTTTTTCTGTACTAAATCTTTCTATTTTGACATGCTTTTATCGAAAAAATCATTTTAAGATATTTCCAGACATAAATATTTACGAAAAAACTGAAAAAAAATTTCCTCCCAAATATTTTATTTTCATAAAAGGCAATATTTTCAAAGCGCGCTAAATTTACCGAACCAAAACCCCAAACTTCACGATAAATCTTTGCTCGCACGTAAATTTTGATCAATAATTGTGCCGAAATACATAATTATTTCTTGCATCATATTCAATTGTTATTTTAAATTTTCATTTGTTATTCTCCTTATTTAATTTGCAAATATCTTTAATAAAACCTCGTTAAGATAAAATAAACCTCATTAAATTTTTTTTTTAAAAAATTGTGTATAAATATTTTCAAGTGCTCATACACCTCTAGGTATGGATTTATCAACATCTTGAAGAGGTTTTGAAAACGTCACAACTAACTCTCACATAAACCTCTTGAAGGGCTCCATAGAAAGTGCCCTTTTGGTCTTAAATAGAATTTATTCTGTATTTTAAAACCTCTTTAGCGAATATTTTTAAGAGTTCTGCTCTTAAAAAATGGTTATTTAGAACTCTTAAAGAGCCTTATAAATGCAAAAATGTCTAGTGGGATATCTCTTGGTCAAAATTTACAAAAATTGAAGTTGTTGTCAAAGAGTGGGAAGAGTTAGGTGCTGGGCATCCCGGGTTTGAACAAAACTAAATGCACGCGTTTTTCTTTAAGCATATGTGCAATCATTCAAAAAGCTATGGCCATGTAGAATTTTTAATAAATGAGCTATTTGAATAAAGCAAGAACTTTAATGATGTAAATTTATTTGATGTCAAAATTGTTTCACGGACCCCTGGAATGGCTTCGCGGACCCCCAGGAGTCCGCGGACCACACTTTAAGAATCTCTGCCCTATCCTATCAAAATACATCGAAAAGTACTACATGTCACTATACACATATAGTCTAAGAGCTGGCAGCCACTTTGAGCAACATACTCGCACAAGGCTAAAATTTTGTGTATAGTTAATTTAGCACTAGTAAAATAAGAAAATATACATCTGGCAGTATTGGAGCGGTCGCGAAGGTACACCCTAAAATAAAAAAAAAATGTGTAGAATATTTCAAAATTTTGTGAACAAATATTATAGCTTATTAAATTATCTTTCATATGACATCAATATTTTGGAAATCCCTTTAGCCGTTCTCCAGTTATAATTTTTTCCAAAATATTTTGCATTTCGAAACGTTTAGGGTGTACCTACGCGGCCGCGCCAATGCTGCCAGATTTTGATTTTCTTATTTAACTAGTTCTAAATTACATCTACAAAAAATTTTAGTTGTGCATGTATGTTTTTTTATGAATAGTTTGCATTTTGAAAATTTTAGGGTGTACCTTCGCGACCGCGCCAATGCTGCCAGATTTTGATTAGTACTAAATCAAGCATAGACAAAATTTCAGCTTTGTATCTAGTACGTTGCTCAAAGTGGCTGCCAGCTCTCCTACTAATAGAATATAGTACGTTTTCCCTTAGGAATGTGCATATACCTTGGACCATTTTTGAGAAAATTATTTGCTGTCTCCAAGCAATGGCTGATTTTTTTTCCAGACTTCTCTACATTTTAAACTGATATTTTAGCTATTATGGCATGAAGACAAAAAGCCAAAGTTTTTTTTTCAAATCCACGCAAAAGACGTTTTTCTTCAGAATGCCAAAGTGGTCCAAGGTGCAATCAAGCATTTTATCTTGGACCACGAGACTAAATTTACCAACATTTCCCTTTCCTCTGTACTAAATAGTTTTTTATGATAACTTTTGGACTGATGCATACAGTCATGTGAAAAATAATCTAATCTTTTTTACCCGCACACGTTGATTACCACAGTCAGGGTGAAATTTGGTATCATACGACCACAGGATATTGCGCCATTTCTTCACTGGCCAAATGATATGCTCCTCAGCGAAAATAACCTTTTACTGACGTCCTGTTTGGGCAGAAAAGGTACTTTTCTAGATCTCTTTGCGTTTAAATTAATATTAATTAGCCTTTTCCGAATAGTCGAAGTGCTAACATCCATGGAAAGCTCTTTTTTTACTTCATTAAAAGATGCAAATGGGTTCTGTTTCACAAATCTCAAATTGGCGAGTTGTGGGAACTCAGTGTTGCCGTTTGCTTAAGTTTACGTTTCTTTAAAATTTGCTCGTATATAATATTGCCATATCTTGTTGAATTTCGAGTGACCCAACAAGCAAGGCACTACACATCCATCTCAATTTTGCGTAAAAATTTAAGTTTCTACGCCTCTCTGGGGGTAGTGAGGGAGTTCTAGGTGGTAATGGGATGGTCGAATTTCTTTTTCGTTGCCATTATCGGTTTCAGCGTCCCAAAAACCATAGAAATGGACATCCATCTCAATTTTGCGTAAAAATTTAAGTTTCTACGCCTCTCTGGGGGTAGTGAGGGGGTACTAGATGGTAATGGAAAGGTCAAATTTCTTTTTCGTTGTCATTTTCGGTTCTAGCGTCCCAAAAAACATAGAAATGCACATCCATGTCAATTTCGCATGAAAATTTAATTTTGAACCCCTTTCTAGGGTTAGTAAAGGGGCGCTAGGGGGTGTTGGAAGGGTCGAACTTATTTTTTGATATCATTTTCTGTCTTAGCACCTCAAAAAGCATA
The DNA here is from genome assembly GCA_963662105.1 of Meiosimyza platycephala. Taxonomy (NCBI): domain Eukaryota; kingdom Metazoa; phylum Arthropoda; class Insecta; order Diptera; family Lauxaniidae; genus Meiosimyza; species Meiosimyza platycephala. The sequence goes on along the minus strand of OY759209.1, from coordinate 37,484,977 downwards.
GAAATACACAGCCATTTCAACTTTGTATGCCAATTTGATTTGACTCCCAAGGGGGTGGTAGCGGGAAAACTGGCAATTGAAACCATTTTTGAAGGTCATATTCGGAATCAGCGTCCTTGAAAATGTGGGTCTAGAGGGGTCTACCCTCTGGGTCACGAGACTTTTTTTTTTGTGTGCCTGTGTAATTAACTTGAAGACAAACGTTGGGTACCGTTCCTTCGTCGTTGATCCCCAACACAGCAAAATTACTCAGTTCGTATGTCGACCTTGAAAATTTACACAAAATTTACAAATCAGGTGAAAATTTCACCTTCCGAAAGAACGTAAATTAAAATAGCCCTTGTCCAGCGTTGCTGAAGTCGGTTACATAAATAGAGAAAATAGTACTGTTACAATTTTCAGCTACGCGCTGCCATACATGAAATATCGCTATTGGTCCAAGGTACATGCACTTTCCCTACTATTATTGAGCTAAAAATATTTTTTTTTTCGACTTTCATAAAGTGGTCTATAAATGTGCCGAGAATATTTATTTAAAATTTTAAGTCAAAATAGAAAAAAAGTTTTTGTGTAGTCATGTTTTGACGACTCTGCGTAAATTCCTTGTAATATTATTCTATAAACGCGTTTTTCTCGAAATGAAATTTTTCAAATTCAAAAACTAACTATCCGATTTTAATGCCCACTGTGTTTTTTTTTTCAAATACGTGCCATTTTTGCCCAAGAAGCTATGAAACTTCTTTTTTCCAATGGGAATATTAAGTCAAGTAGACCACTCTACTCACGGGCGCCATAACGTTCTAAAAGCGGGTGTGGTATTCGTTGAGTCGCGGGGAGTGGTTCGAAAATTATGAAATTTTTAAATTGATGATTGGAACCTCACAGAATCATGATTATGAAAAAGTAATGTAGGATATCTACAGACCAAATCCATTTCAAAACTTGAAAAACCGCTGAAAATTTTTTCTAAATAGTCGCATTTTCATCCAAATCAAAATAATTAATCTTTGCCTTTTGATTCTAATAGAACTTCTGATTCTCTGTTAGAATCTTTTAATTTTGAAAATTGTTGAAATTTGGCGGAGTTATAGCGATTTTTATGAAGGAAAACAAGGCTGATTTTCTAAAAAATCCCAGATATTTTATCACTTAAAATTTTATTGTGACATGACTTTATTGCGCGCTAAAAGACATTTGAGATCAGATTTTTTTCCAAAATCGAAATGTCAATTTTTTTCATCATTCCCAACCCATTTTACGGTACTATTTTCAAAACAAATAACAAAAGCAACATTCCAAATTACTTTCTGCAAATCATGCTTGCATTCTGCATACTTTTGTTTTACCGTTATTTTCGTAATACAGTAGAATACGAAATAGCGGGGTTTTTTAAAATTATTTAATAGCAAGAAAAAACCAAAACAATTATTTATTTGGCTGCAATACATATGTACATATCGCTCATTTACTTCAAGACTGGCATAACTCAAAAAACATAAAGTGGGAGAAAAACGCATTTAAAGTTTTCAATAAGTCACTTTTTATATGAAAATAATGAAATGTATGTCTACATAAACTCTTCTCACAAGACAAGTTTATGAAATACTTTTCTGATTTTTTCACACAAAATGAAACAAAATGGCGAATATTTCTGTGTCATTAACTCAAAAATTACGTTTTTTGGGCTATGCCTGTCTTGAATTAAATGAGCGATATGTACTAATTCACTCGTACCCTCTCTTCTTTCACACATCTCTGGTGTGACGAACAAACTGACCACGAAAAACACCAAAATTCCAAATAAAAGTGAACCGTAAACGTAGCCGTAGCTTCCTACTATGATTGACTTTTTTCTCAAACCATAGTTCGGTAGAATTTTGGTTTTCATTACGAATTATAAGAGGTTATCAAATCCAATTACGATTTATAAGAGGTTAAACAGAACGTATATTAAAAAAAAAATACGAATTATCGAGGGGACCAAAATGTATGGAATTTTTACGAATTAAAGCGATTTTTTCAAGGGACCAAAAGTTTGTTACGAATTATTGAGATTTTCGAATTAACGGGGTACGAATTATGGGGATTTCACTGTAACTTTTTATCATGGGAAATATATAAAAAACATTGTACGCATATTAGGGGTATGACTTTTAACAATTTTTTCGAAAATAAAATTTTACATGGCCAAAAATGTTGAGAAATGATACAAATAGCCAAAGTGTAACAAGTTTCAAAAAAAAAAAATACCGCATAAATAAAAAAAAAAACACTTTGCAGGCAAATTTCAAATATTTCCCTAATATGTGTAGAAAGTATATGTACTATCACTAAATAAATTAGTGATAGTGAAAGTATTACTTGCGATTATTGCTCGATTGAGTAAATATTTACACTGATTAACCTATTTTTTTAGTTCACAAAGTGTAAACACAGTAACTCAAACATTTTTTTAAACTGTGATTTTTGGAATATAATTAAAACCATTTAATTTCCCACTGATATAACATTTTACAGCAACGTGATTTCAGAAGTTTATTAATGGTATTATAGTAATATACATTTAGCATTTTTTAACAAATTTTTTAATTTTTAAACTTTAAAAGTTTTACCCTTTGTAGCAAAGTACTCATCGCGTGTATGATAGGGAAGGTATGGATCATCAATATAACTCTTTGGCCGACGCCAAAAGTTAGTAACCATCTTATCAAGTAGCCAGCTTTGGGTTGCGTTAGTGAAAATATGTTGTCGCAGGCGACGCCGAAGTGCAGGTGACTTTTTAAATAATTTTTTGTGACGTCCTGTATGTGTGCGTATCCAAGCTCCCCAATGAAGGCGCTTAAAGCGTTTTACCACTGCCTTAACACTTTTGCGTTTACCTTTTACCAATGAAAATTTAGTGACACCACGCGATGCGGTAGCGTTTAATAGACCAATATTTGTCACAGATTCAACTTGTAACAGGCTTTTAGGTGCAGCTATTGAGGTAGGAGTATGTCTTAAAATTGTTCTTGCAGGGTTGTCAGATGAGTTGGCTCTAAATATAGAAATAAACCGTTGTGACGAAAGATTACTGACGCGCACGTTGGACGCATAGCATGCAGTGCGTATGGCTAGAAATATTTTTTTTAAATTAGAAATATTATAATACATAATATATACCTCCTCCTAGCAATGTGCGAAACATTTTGTAGTAGTATTTTGCTTAGTGAATTTTAATCCTCACAAATTGATTCCATAACAATTCATGAAAACAAATTTGTCAATATACAAGGATCGTCAGAGCCATATGTTACAGCCATATGACTATCTGTCAATAAAATTTAAATCATGTGATGCCATATCTGTGAAATGTTTCAATAGGAACGTACAGACCATCAAAGTTTTTGATTAAATTGTTTGTTTGATAATGTGAACGCTGGAACCTGCGCTTGACACACATGTTTGATGGATTTCAAGGTTTTTTGATTTCTCTGCTGGCCTCAACAACAACAACAAGAAATTTTTCATTTCAATTAAGATTTCATTGAGTGCACATCGGTGACCTTCGTGAATAATAAGAAGTTTTGGAATGATTTAGGTATTTTTAGGGACACATCGTTGTAGGCAGTTGAAAACAATGGTAATTGTCTAGAAGTACGGACAACGTTAAAATGGGGGTAAAAAAAAAAAGTAAAATACTCAAATGACGTGCTTTTTTATAAAACTTATAATTCCGGCGGCGGAAAGTGAAAATTATGCACCGTTTTTTTGTTATAAACAATTAAAGTTGCGAAAAATTCGAAAAATTGTCAACAATAGCGTTGTTTGACGCTTGAATCGAGCGACTTTACGAACACGTGAAGAACAACAATAGCGTTACACAACGCTTGAATCGAGCGGCTTTACGAACACCTGAAGAAAAGGTGCGTTTGCAATTGCAATAGTTGGTCACATTATCACATTACCGTCCCATGTTTGTTGTCACAGCAGTCGTTGCAGGTTTGTTCGAAATGAAATAATTTTGGGAATACTTGCTGTAGAACATCTTTGACTCGTTTTCCGATTGTACAAAGTTTTTTTACAAATATTTATTGTTCATGAAGAACTGCTGCATAAAAATGCATGTTTCGCTTATTTTTTCCGTTTCGTAAAGCAGCTCGATTCAAGCGTTGTGTAACGCTATTGTTGTTCTTCACGTGTTCGTAAAGTCGCTCGATTCAAGCGTCAAACAACGCTATTGTTGACAATTTTTCGCATTTTTCGCAACTTTAATTGTTTATAACAAAAAAACGGTGCATAATTTTCACTTTCCGCCGCCGGAATTATAAGTTTTATAAAAAAGCACGTCATTTGAGTATTTTACCCCCATTTTAACTTTGTCCGTACTTCTAGACAATTACCAAAACAATTTTTTTTATTACTACACCGAACAAAGAATTGAAGTGAGTAATGCAAGAGATGTGTACACATCGAAATTTTTCTGCAAATGATGTTTGACAAGCATGTTTGATGATGTGAACTCAAAACGAAATTTACAGTTAGTCAGTTTGTCAAGCCATGTTGGACAGCATGAAGGATAATGTGAACGCCCCTAATCAAACAATTTAATGCGCGCTCACATGAGCAAATTCCACGCATTTTTTTTTTTTTTGTTCGAATTGTTTTAGGCCGTACACACCATCCTTCATGCTTGACAAACCTCAATGTTTGATCATGTGAACTCTAGAAACAGCCGCTTGACACTCATGTTGGATGGATTTCAAAATATTTTGATTTCTCTGCTTGCTTCAACAAAACAACAAAAAAATTTTTATTTCAAATAAGATTTCATAGAGTGAACATCGATAAAAAGTTTTGGTAAGATTAAGGTTTTTTTAGGGACATATCCTCGTTGTAAGGAGTTGAAAAATTTTTTTTTATTATTATACCACCGGAAAATAAAAAACAAAGAAGGGAAGTGAGTAATGCGAGTGATGTGTACACTACGAAATTTCTCTGCAAATGATGTTTAACAAGCATGTTTGACGATGTGAACGCAAAACGAAATTTACAGTTAGTCGGTTTGTCAAGCCATGTTGGACAGCATGAAGGATGATGTGAACTCCCCTTTTGAAAAACGATTTGATGATCTGCACGCTCCTAATTGTGTTACCACAGTCGAGTGTATGATTCCAAAATACATGGCTAATTATCATTTTGGACAGTTTTTCTTTATTTAAAGTTCTGACTTATCTGTCGAAATCACCTAAGATAAGGCACCGAGATTTCAAATTAATATACTCATAATCATGGGCTCAGAAGACAAACATTTGCTTAGCCCTAGTAGCAGGGTTTTTAGCTTCTTTTACCGGCCTTTTAAAGACAAGTATTAAGACAACATATAAGCGGTATTCACGATCTGTAGTACTTTTAGTATTTTTTGTAAATATTTACAATTTTTACTACAGATTGTGAGCGTCCTAAAATATTTTTCTTTATTTTACTCAATAATTTGTAAATATTTTAGAAATTATGACATGGTAACTTCGATTGACATGTTTTCTTTATTTTACTATGATAACTTCGATTGACAAATGCACAAATACAATACAAAAGTTACAATAGGGTTTTGTCATTTTATTTTTGATATTTAAAGTATTTGAAGAAAGCAAGTGTTTTGTTTTTGTTACGATATCAAATTTACTACAAATATCAAATTTATCAAAAATACACAATACAAGACCAAATACTACAGATCGTGAATAACGCTATTATATTCATAAATTATATATAGGGGCTTATAAGAGCCATTTAACGTATGAAGTATAAAGAAATTTTCCCCTCTGTGTCATATTTCAAGAGACTCCAAAAAATATCTTTCTAAGCTATTTAAAAGACACCTTTAATTTTAAACCTTATTTTATCATCAAATTAATATATATACAAATTGTAAAACTTTGTTATATTCAATTTTATTATCAAATTTAATTGTTACAAGCGTTTACAAGTCTCGAACCTATGTCCCAGTGGTTCATAGTCCTGAGCGCTACCTATTTGATTACCCGTCATATATTATATTTTAAGTCAAAGGCGAATCACATCTTTCTCACATTTGTTTTGATAAAACGACAAAAAATGGACATCAATGTGCCCTGTCTGATATGTCTTTGAAAACATGAGACGTCATGTTTTTCAACTGACTTATATGGCTACAGTTTTAAGACATAAGAGGCATGCGGTCTCTATATAATGATTTTATATCTTGTTCTAGCAAGATATTATAAAACCTTATTTCGCTACTAAGGCGAAGTATCTTATTAAGTATGATACAAAGCTACTCATTTTAAAAACATTACTGTCATGTGAGGCTAAGTTGACTTATCTGTCGAAATCACCTAATGTTGTAAACAGAATTGGGTCGGAGTCGGAGTAGCGGAGTCAGAAATCCGCTGTCAAAAATTAAAACACACTTGATGCTATGAAATTGAACAGAACTGCGGCATACGACTGATAGCCTACCGACGGAGCTCCGTCGGTTTAGATTTATTTCTATTTTCTCCGTCGGATCAGGGTTGTATTTCAGCTTGTGTCAATTGTTTTGTTTTCGTTTTTACTTTTTTTGTCAACGCTGTTACTTGTGTTAGTTGCACATTTCACTCACATTCTTTGCTGGAACTAAAATTTTGCAATTTAATTCACATTAATATTAATTTAAAGGTGAACAAAGTTAAATTAAAAATGGCATCAATAAGTTTACTTAATCCAAAGCTAAATTTGCCCGTGCCGCCCAAGCCTTGCAATAAACATTTCGGCAGCGAAAGAATTGCAAGATGTAATGAAAATGATTGAGATTAATAAAAAGAATTTTTACTGACGTCGCTAACACAAGTTTAAAAACAAAAGTTTTAAATACGTAAGTAGATTATTATAACTAGAATTATAAATTTTTACTTATTACATGTTTTCATCAAGATGTACCGAAGAGAACCAATTCACCATTTACCCTTGCGTTCATCAATATGTAAATAACTTACAACGTGATGATCAGACGGCTCCTGTGCGCTTTCCCGACGTATGTCCGGTTAAACATCCACCAAAAGGAAACAATTACATCATAGCTGGTGATTTCTTAAAGGTAATAATGTCTAACAAATAGTTTATCAATTTCTATAATAAATGTTTTTTCTTTTTTTGTTAGGTTTATAATAAGCCTAATTCATTTGACTGTGTAGCTACTTGTTTTTTTATAGATTGTGCGAATAATATCGCTGAATTTATTGAAACTATTTTCCAGTATGTGAAGTGTTCTTTTTCTTCAACACAATTAATTTAACTTCACTTATTTATAGAATTTTGGTACCTGGTGGTATTTGGGCTAATTTTGGCCCATTACTATACCATTTTAGCGATATTCAGGGCGAAAACAGCATAGAGCCCTCATAGATCTTATGGAAATTGTTAAAGCTGTTGGCTTTAAAATAATACGCAGCGAAACTGGACGACGTACAAAATACGCACGGAATCCACGATCAATGCTGAAGAGTGAATACGGGAGTTTATTCTGGGTGTGCCAAAAACCAAAAAATTAAACCCAAAAAGAAATGTATGTGGACGATTGTAACGATAATGAAATTAGAGATTTCAATAATGTGTCATAAGCTACGAAGTATTTTTAAAGAGTGATGACTAAAGTTTAAAAAACAAAAATTGAACTGAATTGAATATTTTTAAGTTTTCTTTTACTTAGCATGTGCAGTTTTTATTTTTTTTTATTTTGCAGTATAACGCAATATGATTTCTTCTCTTTTTTTTGTTATACTTTATTGAATAGTTTTTAAATGCACTGCTTTCAAGAGGTATGAATTTTTATTGACTTAACTGAAAAGTTTTTACATTACATATTTATTTTGTACAAATTCAAATACAATTGAGTCTTAGTAAACGTATGTATATGTATTAGTAAACATAGTTATATTTTTATAAAATATTTCTACTAGTATGTACATATAAAACATTTTGTTAACTAATTTAAATAAAAATAATTTAAATTAAACTCTTATTTACTTTTTATTGACTGCAATTTGAGTTAACAAATTGTACAAACAGTTGTGGTACTTTATCCAAACTGCTCGTTGTAGCATGATTCAATTTGCTGTAGTTTAAAAATTGTCTACGCAGACGATTTAATTGTATGGCATTCATGTAAATAGGAATATTAATTTTTGTTTCACTACCTTTTGCCGGTAGTGGACCAAGAATGCCAATTTTTCGTGCTGCTAGAACATCAGCCACAATCTCTTGCGTAAGGTGATCCAATTCGAAAAGGTAATTAGTTGAACTAAGTGGGGGCTGCACGTCAAAAATAAAATTATATAAATTTGATGCAAAGTGCATCAAACATTTCACGTCTATACGGGACTGTGGAGTTGTTTAACACTGCTTGTTCGGGCACGCTAGTTAAATCAGCTGATTCCAATGTAGAGCGTTGCTGATTCAACTCCCAACAAAGAGAATAAATAATAAAAAGAGATTTCATGGATGAGGCTATGCAAAAAATGTTGCCTCGTTGCGGTGCCATCCTGAGTTGGTCGAAAACTTCGCCGTGAAATCCAGATTCAGAGGAGAATTTTTACTTAAAAAAGTAGTCGAATACGTCATAGTACGACGAAATTGAAAAAGGAGAATTAACTAAACTTGTTTATTTGCAATCGTTTTTATTTTCGTTCGTATAGAAATAATATCTATTGTTTTGAAACCTGAATTTAAAAAAATTCATTTGTATTGCTACCAAGCAACCAGCAAATCCAGAAGAAGGATTTTTATTTTGACTTCTCCAAAATATCAAATTTGCAACCGATCCCGCGTCTTTTGCGTTGTTGTTGTTGCCTTTTTTATTCCGAAAAATTCAGTTGAAATAATCCTAGCAAAATGCGTGTAATTGTTGTTGTTCTTGTGTAGTTTACAACCGATCCCGTTATTTGTATTGTTGTTGCTTTTTTTCAGCCGAAAAATTCAGACGAAAATTAGCAAATATTATATTCCTGTTGTTTGCTTGTATGTGTTTCATATTTTGCTATTTGTCGCAACCAGAACTTTTTGCCAAGGGGGCTTTTAATCTAACGAAATTAATCACTTATATTTTCATATTTTCTTGTTTTACTTGAAACAAATCATTAGTTAACACAACTTAATACCTAAATAGATTAAATTAGAATAGTTTAATCACTTGCACTGATTCGGCATTTAAAAAACCACGAAAATCAAATTTTGAAATGCAAAAAAATTAAACTTTCTTTAAAATTAACAAAGAAACTAATTAAAAATGCTTAAATACACTGTCACTGCCGACGTGTTAGTTTTATTTGGGCTTAAGTCCTTGAAAATTCAAATATATTTATGTTGGGGGCTTCAGCCTCCTAGACCCCTTGTTCATCTTCATGCGCTTTTCAGTTCAAACTGAAAAATAAAAATAATATTCAACTTGTTTGATTTGCTGAGCGCCTGCTTCAAACAAAAATTCTTTTGTCTTGCAGCTAGAATTGAAATCATTTTACGAATTTTCAAAATATTCTTCAATTTCTATATTTTTCAACATATTCATGAAAATAACAATAAAGGTTACATTAATTTGTCCTATCAAAATTTGACAGCTAAATCTGGCTCCATAGCTGTCAAAAAATGTTTCTACTCAATTTATTTGTTTACATTTTGCATTGGATTTTGACAACTACGGAATTATTATTTATTCTCTTTGCATTAATGTCAGTGCTAAACGACTTTCTGGGCTTATTTATTGGCGCTCTTCTCGAAAAGCGTTGAAGCCTTTCTTGAATCAAGGACAAAAGTGTATAGAATTTGGGAATGCTCATCCTAGTGGCCTTAACCTTCATCTGCTCCTAAAAAACACTTACGTTGTTTCCCCTTGTGTGTAGATTTATACACATATGAGATTTCAGTACATTTTCAGTGAAATATTTAATACGAATACGAATAAATAGTAACATTTATAATTATATGTTTTGAGAAAATGAACTATAAAAGTGAAATTAATTTTCAATATCTTGTTTTAATGCATTTTAAACAAACGTTTCGAATACATTTTTTCTCGCATTTACAGTTTTGCATAAGTGACTTTTTATATGAAAATTTAAAGACTCTTTTTGCAAGTCAAGTTTATTAGATACATTTCTGATTTTTTCACACAAAATTAAACATGAAACGGCGGGTATTTGTGTATAATTAACTCAAAAACAAATTTTTTTGAGTTATGACGGTCTTGCAGCAAACGCCCGATATGTAAAATGCATGTGTGTAGAAATCTACACAAAAGGGTCACTAACGTAAATTTTTGAATAAAATCTCCAAAAAAACTTTTATTTTAACGGAAAACCCATTTTTGCTTGTGAAATAATGTTGTTGAAAAAGTCGTAAATTTTGGAAAGTTTTTATCTGATGGTTTTGAAAAAATTAAAAAAAGAATCTCTTTTGTATAGTTTTCTACACAAGGAGCAGATGAAGGTTAAAAAAATGTTCCTCGTCCTTCATTTTGAGTTCAAGAAAGCACGTTCCGTAAAACCCCAACTCGTTCCTGGTAAAATTAACAGGACGCTCCCACCACCTCCTTTTTATGCGCTTACATGCCTCAACATACATGTTGTCCACAGTGTCCATTATTGCTACAATTTTTATTATACGCACTATTCTTTGCATATTGGTATTAATTTTTTTTTTTTTTTTCAAGAATAATTCTAACTCAAATAATCACCAAAAAATGTTTCACTTTGCCACAGTAAAAATATTTCAATTCAAAAATTTTTTTCATGTAAACAAAATGTCAGCTGAATTTTCCGTTCCGCCGCAATTGTGTTTATTCAAATGACTTTCCGACGGACTTTCATTTTTGACAGCGGATTTCTGACTCCGCTACTCCGACTCCGACCCAATTCTGTTTTCAAGATAAGATAAGGCGTTCCAACGCCCGTTGAAAAAACGTACGTTGAAGTCATGATACAATTATACGTGTTAGAACTATAGTGTCAAACTCTAGCTATGCAACCATGAAAATGCCTACGATAATTGCCAAAAGTAAAACCAAATAAAAATTTCGACAAGCGCGCGTTTTTTAATTGTGAAGAGATCGAACAAAAGCAAAAACAAAACAAGCTGTTTTGACAATTCAAGTAGGCATACAAGAAAAGAAGAAGAACTGTCACTTAGAAATGCTGCTACCATGATTATTATACCATGTTTTGAATGTTTGGCTCATTGTATATAATTTTGTGTTATGCTGAAAAAAAACGCTCGTGCGAACCGATCCTAAGTTGATGATACTAGGGCTTATATTTGATACTGTTCTTTCATTCACTTATCCATACACTTGTTTGTTTTCATACAATCATGTTGGTTCTTCGGAAACGTTGCGAAGCGGAAACCTTCTTGTGCCAAGTTTACACCAGCGCTTTTTCAACGTTCGTTTTCCACAACGTGTGCTTTAGCAAAACTCCAGCGTTAATAAAACCAACGTGCGTTCCAACGCGTGTTGAAAAATACGCGTTGAGGGTCAATGCTTTAAATTTAATTCTTGACAATGAATTACAATAATGTAACTCTGGCCACACTCTTAAGTATCTCAACACAGAAATAAAATAAAAAACTTCTATTTGTCTAAGACCTATTAAAATATACAATATTTTTAAGTTTTGAGCAAAATTAATATATTAAGAAAACATAAAAAAAAACGCGAAAAGCCTTTAATAAATTTATTGGTTGCAATAACGAAAAAACTACTTGACGTTTCTCATCTGACGTATATTTGTGCTGTCACCTCCAGCAGTCCTCTTTCAGATCCAAGAAAAAAATTGCTTTTTGTGTGAAGAAGCAGAAAACGCTGCCGGTTCAGAAGAAATTTTCAGCATTCGGAAATAAAAATTCAAAAAATGTATCGCTTGGTGTTAAGGGAACCGTGCAGAAAAGGTTTACAGGTGAGTGCCGGTTGCACAAGTATTTCATTTGCAGTTTCGAATTTATGGACGGCCGCGCTGCCCTTTAAAACAACATTGGCAATAGCTGTTATGTCATCTGTCAACTAAGCAACAAATTATTTTTAAAACAATTTTAAAGTTTTTGCACACTTTTGTCCTGTTAGTTGCTCAGAAAATCACTTAAATTGAAAGGGTTTAATGTCAAATTAAGTTCCCTAAGTTTTATTTACAATATTTTCCATTTCGGCCATGAAAAATTCAGTTGACACTTTCCTTAGTTTTTGGTGGATAGAATAAATATCTTCTACATGACATTTTTGTCGTTGAACCTACAAAATCTAATGCCAGCTTTACTGTACGATTAATAACTCAATCATTGAGTTAGTATTCCCTTCTAAATTATTGTTCACGCTCTTAACGTATAAAAAAAAAACCTTGAAAAACACCCTGGCTTATGCTTTTCAATTCGAAAAATAAAAATGTAATTCAAAAGTGTCGCTCGGATCTGGTTTGGGAGGCATAGCCATCGGAAGTTGCAGATAAATCTTTTGTTAAAATCATTATGTTGGAAACCCCTGAAAGAATATCAAAACATGGATGTCATAAAGAAGATAATGTAATGACCCACATCTACGCGGCAATGTCTTACACACTTTTTTTTCTCTACATGGTTGGCGACAGTCTCTTATAGTTCTATCCAGAAATGTCAAAATTTGGAGACAGCTATTTTGCTATCGCCAAAATGAAAAAGTACACATAAATAAAAAAAAATAATTACAATTTATATGAAAAAATGTATTTCAAAATGTTCTTTCAGTACAAAAATCAGCACCAAAAGGGAATATGAACGAAATATTTGGAAAAATAACCACAATTTTTAAACGGGTGGCATGCTTGATGCACGCATTGGGTTTCTAAAAAGAGTCCTTTATTTCGTTACAAACGTAATTATGATTATCATTTTAATTTTTTTTGAAAATTTTTTTTACCTTAAAAATTGAATAACCTATTCTTTTTGTCAACAACATAGCTGTTTTACCTAATTGTTTTTAGTTCCTGAACTTGTCATTACATTACTTTTAAGCTTAGAGTGCATATCTTTTTTTTCTTTAATAACTATACTTGTGTATAAACACATTATATATGTGATTTAAAAAAATAAACCTGAATAGTTGTTCTTAAAAAATCCTTGTTTTTCACTAATTTCAATAGGTTTTGGAGATAAAGAACCAATCACCTATTTTGCATACGATCAATGTCTTTTTTTGCACTGTTTTTTTTTGCACGGATTTTCCTGGAACCAATTAACGTGTAAAAACAGAATTGGGTGTATAATGATTTTTCTAAAATTTTGACCAATTTTTTTCAAAAAAACTTATTTTTTCCAATAAATCTGTTAATAACCTATAACTTTATTAGAATATTAAGAAATCCTAATATTTTTCCTTTAAAATAATGTATTACAGTAATCCCTCAAACTGCGCGATTTTGTTTTTGCCACCGAAATTTCGCATTACACGGTAAGAGTTTCGCAGCAGCGCGTACATAGTATATATCCATTTCTCTTTTTCGCACTAGTTTTCGTGCAATACATATGCACATAAAGTTTGAATTTGAAAATGAACTGTCCTATAGATTCGGCAGGTTTACCACTGGGCTTGAGAACTCTCAGCCTCTTTGTGTTGTTGTTTCTACGCTCTTTTTACATTAGGATGTCATTACAAAGGACATCCTGCCAGACACAGCTTTCGCTAGGATCTGAGAAAAGCTATGCCCTTCTAGATTGTATTTGTTCGTCATCTCGTCGGTTATTATATATCTCAGGTTTTTTATAACCCCGTGCGGACGCAGAAGCATTTTCATTGTTTGTTTCTTGTAAAAGAAGTAAATTAGTTTTTTATTTAAAAATAGGTTTTTAAATAACTTACATATCCATCCCGATCGCCATTCTCAATAGCCCCATTCAGTTTTTATAGGGAACATTTAGGCTGGGCGACCACTACCTTTTGCTCGGCTCTGACATAAAAAACCGTTATTAAAGCTATTCGTTATTTTTTTAATTAAACTTACCTTCCAACAAAATTGTGTTTCTTTCACAGGCACAGGTTTCCACATAATTATTTTCTTTGTCTGAAATGTGATTTTATTATAGAATGTTAACACCAAATAACAGACAAACAAATACTTAAATTTTGGTTTCCGGAGTGTTTCCTCTCCATTTTTAAGTGAAATTAGCAATATTTGTTTTTTATGATTTCTTTTAACTTAAAGCATATTACTATAATTTCACGGTTGGCTGGAAAAAGTTTCAACCATCAAGTTGCATCCTTCCGAAAATTCATAGTGCTCCATATTTGAGGTATCTCACTGATCATTTTTCTGCAAAAAAAAAAAAAAAAATCCCCCGGGCGCTTTTTTTTAAACCTAATTTTTGTGTTTTTCGCCTCATCGACCATAAAATGACAACGTTAGAAGCGATTGAATGAAGGAATCCAACGCCACATTTTCTGAATATATTAATTTTTTCGACAATTTGTTGAGAACAATCGATACAAAAAAATTGTTTGTATCGAAAATGTGGCGTTGGATTCTCTCATTCAATCGCTTCTAACGTTGTCATTTTATGGTCGATTTTCTTTTGGTATATCTTAATTTTTGCGTAAATGTATCAGCTCTACGAGCATGAAGCATAATTATTTTTGTTTATTTTATTTCTATTTTTCCGTGGCCATAGAATCAAATCTAAAATTTGATTTTTTTTAAATTCATCGATATCTTGTGCACCGCTTACTCAATAGAATATGTAATTATACACGTTTGTTTGTCATTTTAATACCTTTAATTTGGTGCACGATGAAATTGGACATTTATAGCTCAAGTTAGGAATTTTAAAGTGAAAGAAGGTCGAAAAAATGAAAAACCACAATATCTCGAAAACTGTGCCATTAAAAAAATTTTTATTTTTATTTCCGAACTCAGCGGGAAAAACTACATAAGAAAAGTAACTTCCTATCAATGGAACATTTTGAGTGTAAACTAGTGTTACACTTATGTTAGAATGTAATTTTTGCATGTTGACAGAGGTAACTACATTGTGGAAAAAAAAAATTGGGGATGAAAAATTTATGTGGGTCGGTGATACAAAGGAATCCGCTTAGGACACGCTGTAAGCGGTGGAAAGGTAAGAGTAGTCAGCCAAATTCCGTATGAAGTTCAATTTTGTATGGGGAACCCCTTAAGGGGTTGAGATAGGGGGTTAGTACTTTCTGAAGAAATGTTGGGAAGAATTAATTAGGTGGGGTTGGGCATATACTTGAATCTTCTAGGGGCACCCTGGTAGCATTGGGAACGTTGGGAGTAAATTTCATAAAAACATCCCTTTTGTATGGAAACCTCCCAAAGGGGTGGAGAGAGGGAATAAGTATGTTTGAAAAAAATGTTGGCCATGAAAAATAATTGAGGGTCGGTCATACGACCTACTGCTCTATGGGCTACTCCTTAGCAGCTATGGGCTGATTTGTCTGAAAATCTCCCAAATTTTGTAACTTTGACCTTGATGAGACGTCATTTAGCCTTTTCCAATCCACTTAATTTTTTGGCTCACGCATTTTTTTATCAAAACTCACAAAAAAAAGTTGCCAGCGTATCGAAATCGCAAAATCCTGCACTATTCCATAGCTAGTGTATAATTACACATTTCATTGAGTTACCGGTTCAAAAGCTATCGATGAAAACAGGCCAGATTTTTAAAAAAATTAAATTTTACATTTGATTCTGTGTCCACGGAAAATTAGAAATAAAATAAACAAAAATAGTTTTACTTAATGCGCGTAGAGCTGATACTTTTAAGCAAAAATGACGATCCATTGGAAGAAAATCGATCATAAAATGACAACGTCAGAAGTGATTGAATGAGTGAATCCAATGCCAAATTTTCTGAATATATTAATTTTTTTAACAATTAGTTGAGTCTAATCGATACAACCTTTCACAAACATTAAAAGACTGCAAATTCGTTTTTGTACGAAACGATACAATACGACACTCATTACAATATCCATACGATGGACCATTCAAGGTCATCGAAAAATCACCAAAATTCTTTAAAATAATAAAAAACAATACTACAACTACAATCAACATAGAGAGACTTAAACCAGCTTTTCTTAATACAGAAAATACACAAACACTCTTCCTTCAAAACAAAAAATTACACTTCAACCTTCTTAACAACACCATTAAACTCTACAGGGAGGGGGAATAATGTAGTGTCCCACATTTATACTCTATTATACACTTACTTTTAATTACTTTAACAGCATCTTTATGTATTGCGATCGATCGTCTAGCATACGAAATTTTAATACGAACGGCAGTTTTGCTATTTGTAAAACGAAAATAACGTCAAACAATTATAACAGTTACAGCATCTTTATGTATTACGAATCGTTCGTCTAGCACACGCAATTTTATTTCGAACGGCAGTTTTGCTATTTGTAAAACGAAAATAACGTCAAACAATTATAACAGTTAGAGTTTGGAACGAAATCGTCAATTATGACTGTATGTAAATAAAATTGAAACGATTCAAATTTCAAAATCCATAGTAAAACTTCGTCTGACAATTTAATTTTGAATAAAATTCAAAAATTTGACAACTATTTCGTATACCAATTTTAAGTTGGCGAACGGAAACATCAAAAATACATAAAGCAGAATTTAAACGTTAACGTCACAAGACGATTCGTCGTTCAACGTTATCGTTCGCAATACATAAAGATGCTGTCAGAGTTTCGAACGAAATCGTCAATTATGACTATGTAAATTAAATTGAAACTATTCAAATGTCAAAATCAATAGTGAAACTTCGTCTGACAATTTAATTTTGTATAAAATTCAAAACTTTGACAACTATTTCGTATACCAATTTTAAGTTGGCGAACGGAAACATCAAAAATACATAAAGCAGAATTTAAACGTTAACGTCACAAGACGATTCGTCGTTCAACGCTATCGTTCGCAATACATAAAGATGGTGTAAATTTAATTATTTTTGAAATTTTGTAAAGTTTATTTTCCTTAGTCAACAAAATTTCAATTTTGATTTTTCACTTTTTTATAAAACTTGAGTTTGAAAATATTGTTTTAAAAATTTTCACAAAATAAATTTTTAAATATATAAAATAAGACTCCCCACAAATATATGCGCTGATAAAAGACAGTTCCTTTAATAAAAAACACTTCGATACAACGAAATTTACGATATTACGACTGACCCGTGCATTAATTAGTTCGTTATATTGTACGTCAAAAATAAATGCTGCTCGAATCTAATTTTAATTAGTCATGGATAGTTGCAGATATAGCTTTTTTAAAAATCAGTATAAGTTGGGAATTACTTAATAGATTTTAAATATTTTGATGTCATATGGCAGGTAATTTTACAGTCTATAAAATTGGTGTATAAAAGTTTGAAATTAGTTCCATCTATTTTGTGATACGGCTGTTTTTAAAATTTTTTTACCATTTTTTTAAATAACCGTTATTTTCTCTAAAAATTGTATGTATAATTTGTAATTTTTTACGGTATTAAGAAATCCCAATTAATTGCCTTTAATTCAATATGTTATTTGTTACTAATTTTTTCTTTTCTAAGCGTATTATATTCAAAAATAATGAACAAACTGGTGTCTTCTTATAAAGTACATATTTATTTATTTTATTTAATTATTATATGAAAGATCATATGACTTAAAGAAACACTTAAAACATTTTCACAAGTGTTACTTTGATGGTATTCGTAAATATTGTATGATATACGTCAATAACTAAAAGTGGCACTTTAGGCAAAATTTCACATTGAAATAGGGCCAGTAAGGGTTAAAGATAAAATTTTAAATAAATTTTTTAAATTTGTTTATCCTGCTTTGAACCGATTGGGAGGGCGTATCATTTGGTATTCGCTTAAGTTATATTTCACTTTGAAATAGGGTCAGTAAGGGTTAAAGATAAAATATTAAATACATTTTTAAAATTTCTTTATCCTGTTTCGAACCGATTGGCGGGCGTCTCAAAAAATCCAAACAAGAACCACACTAATGTCCATACAGTTGTGTTCATGAAAATAGTAGTGTTGCAGGACATGACTTTTAGATCTCTTTTCTAAAATATTTTGCCTTACAAATTGAACACCTTTGTAAAATTTTCGTGGGACTGAATAAAAAAAACAGAAAAGCAAAAAAATCCCGTTGGCAGTGCCAGATTAAGACTACTTGATGCACTAAGCAATCTACGCCTGTGGGGCCCCCCTTATCAACTAGAAAACTTTTTAACGTATTTATTATAACGAGATAGATCATTACGTACTTAGAGTATGTACGAAAGGAGAAAGAGATATGTGGAGTAGGTACAGTAGAATCCCGATAATTCGTAATCACAAAGGAACAGCAATTTTTTACGAATAACAGGGTTTTTCGATTTAACGAGGTGTCGATTTAGCGAGGTTAAAATAAGAACAATACGAATTAACTAAATTTCGATTAAAGAAAAATAAGAATTAACAGGTTTTTTCAATTTATTAAATAGCAAGAAGAAACCAAAATAATTATTCATTATTTATTTTTATTCATACACTCTCTACTTTCACACACCTCTGTTGTGACGAACAACCTGACCACGAAAAACATAAAAATTTCATAAAAAAATGGAAGGTAAACGTAGCCGTAGCTGCTATGATTGTTTTTTTTTTTCTAAGCCATAGTTCCATGGGATTTTGCTTTTCATTACGAATCATAAGAGGTTATCATATCCAATTACGATTTATAAGAGGTTAAACAGAACTTATATTGAAAAAAAAGTACGAATTATTGAGGGGACCAAAATGTATGAAATTTTTACTAATTAAAGCGATTTTTCCAAGGGACCAACTGTTGGCGCAAGTATTGCTTCTGCCCTTTTTGAAGTAGTTAGCATCACTTGTATTTTTTGTACTCTTCTTTTTTTGTAGTAAGTTAGTAATAAAGAACGATTGTCAAAACGAACACGCGCCTAATAATTTTGTATTAAAACATAGTGGTTAATTTCATTTAATCTGGTCGGAATTCGCTGTTTACGCTGCCAGCACGGCATCATTTTGGTCCTTCGAGCCGGAGAATCGTTTTTTATTACTATCCAAATATTTCAAGTTTTTTCGCTTTCGTTGTTGGTTCAAACCACATTGTCTTCGTTTTTAACCTCAATTTTTGTCAATTGTATTAAGCATCTCCGCGAATCTCCGCGAAATCAAATAGCCAACACCTTTGTTGAGTGCTTTTCATATAAGAGTTTAATTGATTTCCCCTCGCAAAAAATACTTAAATTATGACAAATTGTGTCAAAACGCGCAACTCTGCTCGGAACTCAATAAAAAGATATTTAAATGCAAGCAAACTTGAAAAAGATTTATCGTCTGATTGTAACCTTGTTCAGAGCTATTTAAAGCTTTTAAATGAACAGTGGGTGCGTTTCAACGAAGCACAAGACGAGGTGGAGGTTTCTTGCGGTCAAGATACACAGGGTAGCGAGGAGCAGGAACGCGTACAAGCAGAAACATGGTACATAGAAGCGTTAGCTAATTTAAATCGTTTTGCTAATAGTTTTCCGCAACCACCGACACACAACAACAACACGCAAATGCATATTCCTATCTCGCAAGCATCTGCATCCATTCAACTTCCTAAAATGCAGTTGCCACTATTTGAGGGTGAGCCAACAGAATGGATTTCATTTCATGATGCTTTTGTATCATTGGTCGACGGAAATAACACTTTGTCAGGTGCACAAAAAATGCATTGCCTTCGTTGCAGTCTGCGGGGTGAAGCCATGCATGTTATAAACAGTTTCAAGGTTAGCGATGCAAATTATGCTGAGGCATGGGGCCTCCTTAAGTCCCGTTACAAAGCGATGCGAGTCATAGTAGAGCATCATTTTCGTTCAATTTATGGGATAGGCCAAGCGTCTAGTGACTCTGCTTATGACATAAAACATGTTTTGGATACAATTTTGCAACATGAAAGAGCGTTAAAGGCATTGAATCGTCCAGTGCAGTTTTGGGATGATTGGCTGGTGCACGTGGTGGTATCAAAATTAGCATTTGAGACTAGAAAACAATGGGAACTATCGCTAACAGATGACGGCTTGCCAACTTTTGAGCAGTTGCAAACATTTTTAGAGACACGCTGTCGCTCTCTATGTATGTTGTCGTCTATTCCTTCCGCTCAATCTAGTCTAAAATCCACGCCTAGAAAAGTTCCAAAAGCCTCAAATGTTTTACATGCTAATGCAACGTCCACGCACGTCTTTAACAACATACGCGATCATGAACAATGCTTGTTCTGCAATGATAACCACAAAATTTACGCTTGCAATAAATTTATTAAACTTGACGCATTCGCTAAGGTAAAATTTATTAAGCAAAAAAACGCATGCTTAAATTGTCTTAGCAAAATACATCCCGCATCAAAGTGTCGTAGCGCTTCCACATGTCGAATATGTCGAATGCGCCATCACACTATGTTACACAACGCATTTTCCAACGCAACATCAAACTGTCACTCTCCAAACGCTTCTCTTGAATCTCTGCCGAACAATTCGAATAACGCACCCTTGGCTTCCTCAAACGCAATTATTCCTACGCCCTCAACGCTACCTGCTTCAGCAATCGCAATAATTCCAGCTTGCCACGCATCGCCCGCAACAACCGCTGAAATTAATGGGAGGGTGTCTTCGCCAAGCACCACTGCCGAAGGCGCTATATTACTAGGCACCGCTTTAGCACGCATTCAAGATGCAGCAGGGTGCTGGCAACCCGTACGCGTCTTATTTGACAATGGTTCACACGCTACATTTGTGACTGAATCCTGTGTTCAACGTCTCCGCTTGCCCCGCTCCTCTTCATCGATGCACATCTCTGGAATTGGATCTTCAACAGGACTTAAAACTCGTGGCGAAGTTACTCTAAATATTTCTTCACGCTACGCAGAGCAGAGCTATACTATAAATGCTCAAATTCTCTCCAAAATTACTAACGAGTTGCCAACCACTAAGTTACAAAAATTCGAATGGCCGCACATACAAGATTTGCCGCTGGCTGACCCACATTTTGACGCACCTGGTCTTATCGAAATTCTTCTTGGCATGGACGAAATGGAATAGTTTATCTCAACAAACATACGAAAAGGTACGCCTGGTACACCTATAGCGCAAGAGACTACATAAGGTTGGGTCTTGTTCGGCCGCGCCGGCCATGTAGATAAGACTTCTAGTGTGCAAGTCTTGCATTGCGATATAAAGTTAGTACAATTAGTAAGTAAATTTTGGGAGCTCGAGGAGCTGCCACCGAAGAAGCATTTGACCGCTGAAGAGTCTTATTGTGAGGACCTTTTCAACAGAACGCACAAACGCGCTCCTGATGGTCGTTTTATTGTCCGACTCCCTATTAAGAATGTGACTCTAGGCGAAACAAGGAGTGCCGCGGTACGCAGTCTTCTACGCATGGAAAAGCGACTTGCAGCTGATGATGATTTACGCTCGCAATACAACGCATTTATGAACGAATTAATTGATATGCGTCACATGGAGTCAGTATCAAATGTTCCTGAACGCCACTTTTATATGCCCCATCATGCTGCTGTGAAAGAAACGAGCACTACTACAAAGTTGAGGGTAGTATTCAACGCGTCCGCTAAGTCTTCAACAGGAAACTCTCTCAACGACGCATTGATGGTAGGCCCACAGTTGCAACGTGATCTTTTTTCTGTACTTATGCGCTTTAGATCGCATCGATATGCAATGACTGCTGACGTGCAAAAAATGTATCGGCAAGTGTATGTAGCCTCGGATCAAGTCGACTATCAGCGCATTGTATGGCGTGCAAATCCATCTCATCCTGTTCAAGATTACCGAATGCTACGCGTCACTTATGGCGTAGCTTCAGCTTCGCATCTCGCCGTAAAATCATTACAACAAACCGCGTTCACGGATGATGAAACATCAAAAGACGCTGCTTCAGCCATTTTAAATGATTTTTACATGGACGACTTACTGAGTGGTGCATCATCAGTCTTTACTCAGTGATCTCCAAAGTAAAATTAACACGCTTTTATCCGGTGGCGGGTTCGAGCTCAGAAAGTGGGCTACAAATTGCAAACAACTTTATGCTAGCCTGCCACACCGCTCGCAAAATATTTCGCAGTTTCTAGCTGCTGATGAAGAAGTTCGTGCATTGGGACTCCTTTGGAATACGGAGCTCGACTATTTAACATTCACGGTATGTATTGAACCTTCACCTACAGTTTTGACAAAAAGAGCGTTCCTATCAGAAGCCAGTAAGCTGTTTGATCCGCTGGGTTTTATAGCCCCGTGTACCATAAAATCGAAAATTTGGTTCCAACAAATCTGGCGTACAAATATTGACTGGGACGAAGCTGTACCGCACAACATAGCCAGTGAATGGCTCGCACATCGTGAAGATTTAAAATCGCTGTCTTCTTTGAGGCTCAACCGTTGGCTTGGTATTGGGCAAAAATGTTCGCATGCTGAACTTCATGTCTTCGCCGGCGCCTCTGAGCGCGCTTACGCAGCAGTCATCTGTGCTCGCACTTTTGATTCGGCTGAAAACGTAAATGTTGCCTTCGTCACTGCAAAGACAAAGGTAGCACCGCTTAAAACAACTTCGCTACCTCGAATTGAGCTATGCGCCGCTCATCTCGCCGCAAAACTCATAAGATCCGTTATTTCTTGTCTAGATAATTCCGCCTTTCAGCTCTACGCTTGGTCCAACTCAACGGTCACTCTTGCCTGGTTGCAGAGCCACCCAAGTCGTTGGTCAACATTTGTCGCTAATCGCGTAGCCGACATCCAAGAAGTGCTACCCGCTGAGTGTTGGAATCACGTTCGCTCTGAGAATAACCCTGCGGATTGTGCATCACGAGGTACGTCTCCTACACAGCTGCTACAACATCAATTATGGTGGCAAGGACCGAAATGGCTGAGTGACGCTGCCATAGTTTTCAAAAATAACAACTTCAAGCATGTAACCGATTTAGAGCTATCCTCGAAGAATGTGAAAGTTCATGTCGCACGCACTGAAGAATGCTGGGAGCTGTTGCAACGATATTCCTCTTACGTAAAGTTGAAAAGAGTCACTGCTTATCTGCTGCGTTTTATTAACAACATACGTGCAAAGCTCTCAAAAACACCAACCAAAGTTGCATCGTTAAATTTTGAGGAGCTATCAGCTGCTGAAATTTCTTTAGTTAAGTATATGCAAAACTTTGCTTTTTCTAATGAAATTACTCTTTGCGGACAAGGTAAATTGCTACCGCTACGAAGTAGTTTACTTCGTCTGCAGCCTTTTTTAGATGAGCACCATCGCATATCACGCTCTAAGATGTCCATTGACCGAAAACACCCCCTGTTGTTGCCAAAAAATTCACCGCTTGCTAGAATAATCATTGCCGAAATTCATCGCATCACTTTGCACGGAGGGCCTCAAGTCATGCAATCTGTACTACAACGGCGGTTTTGGGTCTTAGGTTCTAGAAATCTTGTGAGAAAGATATATCGCAATTGCGTCAAGTGTAAGGTACTAAATCGCACACCATGTCAACAAAATATGGCCGACTTGCCATTGAACCGCACTGTTTATGCTCGATGTTTTTTGCGAAGTGCTGTTGATTTCGCCGACCGTATGCTTTTAAATTTTCTCCTGGCCGCGGCTCCAAATCGATGAAAGGCTACATTTTCATTCATTTGTATGAGCACCGGCGCAATGCACCTCGAATTTATTAGTGGCCTATCAACGAACGCATTCCTTAACGGCTTCAAACGTTTTATCAATCGTCGTGGCTATTGCCGCCACATTCATTCGGACAACGGAACTAATTTCGTTGGGGCTGACAAAGAGCTTCGTCATACACTTCAGCTATGTTTAGCTGATTCTGCAACCCATGAATTTTTCAATGACTCCAGTATAGCATGGCATTTTAATCCGCCGAACGCGCCGCACATGGGTGGTTACTGGGAAGTAGGAATCAAACGCGTCAAATATCACTTAAAACGAGTGCTGGGTGAAACTTTGTTCACCTTTGAAGAACTTACGACGTTGTTAACCGAAGTTGAAGCCTGCGTTAATTCGCGTCCGTTGTGCACTGACGCTGCTGCTAGTGCTGGTGATCTAGAGGTTTTGACCCCTGGCCACTTCATCATGGGCGAACCGTTAAAATCGCTCCCTGAGTTTGAAATCAAAGAATTCGAGGGTAATCTACATCAGCGCTGGCAAACTATTTCCTCCATACGACAACATTTTTGGCGACGTTGGCGAGATGACTACCTCGTCAGTCTTCAGAAACGTACGAAATGGTTTCGCGAATCCCCTAATATCTGCGAAGACGATGTCGTAGCCGTAATCGAAGACAACACTCCACCGACAAAATGGAAACTGGCTCGCGTGCTTAAGTGTCATCCTGGCAGTGATGGTCGCGTGAGGGTGGTGACATTAAAAACAGCTGAGGGTCAATACCTACGTCCTATAAGTAAACTGTGTCGTTTGCCAACCAAACAAGATCTATGTATCTAAGTAAATCTTCGCAAATTATTATTTTTCTTATTATTTACATTAGAATAAAATTAATATATAATAATTCTGTATTCCTTGTGAATTACGCTATTTATTTGTATGTATAGAATTCACTTATATTCTTTATATGTTACGCATATTCTTGAATGATAATACATGAATTTAAGTTTACAGTCTCACAGTATATTACATGTATTATACGTTATTATTTGAATTTTTCGTACTATTTACCTGTAAATAATATATGTATCTTTTTCAAAACTGTTTTGAACCTTGTCACCCGGTTCAAGCCGGGCGGTATGTTGGCGCAAGTATTGCTTCTGCCCTTTTTGAAGTAGTTAGCATCACTTGTATTTTTTGTACTCTTCTTTTTTTGTAGTAAGTTAGTAATAAAGAACGATTGTCAAAACGAACACGCGCCTAATAATTTTGTATTAAAACATAGTGGTTAATTTCATTTAATCTGGTCGGAATTCGCTGTTTACGCTGCCAGCACGGCATCACCAACAGTTTGTTTCGGATTATTGAAATTTCAAATTAACGGGGAACGAATTATCGGGATTTCACTGCATTACAATAAAAACCAGAGCATACTTTTTTTTATATATTGAAATGTGATTTCCGACTTTTACGGGCATTAAATTCTCGGACAATAGTTTTTAAGTTCAACGTTTTTAGCCTGCCTCTAGATAAAGCGTCGAGCCTTTCCTGCAGCATCGTCGTTCTTTTCTCAATTTTTTATTATATTCTATATCGAAAAAGATTGTTCCAATGTGCAGTTCGATATCACCAGGCATAAAAATATACGCAAGATTGTGTCCACGTTAGGGAACGCTGATTCAATTTTATTTTTTTATGTATTTGATATGAACTTGTGCGAGGCAAATCACTGGAACTTATTTTATTTATAACATATGAATGAAACTACTGAATTTCGGTTTCTAAATCGGTATTAAGGTCTTGTGGATATGCGTCTACTAAATTTTTACACTGCTGACTGTGTTCTGATGTTTGATCGGGGCAGACAATTTTATCTATATCATCATGCTATTTCATTATATCATATCGGTCGTTCTTTTATTAAAGGCACACTTTGTATTTTTTGACGTTTTTGAACATTTTTTGAAAACAAATATCTCAAAAACTATAGGAGATAGGATGATCATTTTTGTTTAGAAATACTATAACTTTATAAAAAAAATTAAAAAAATCTAAATAAACGCGTTTAAACATTAAGGGTATTCCTGAAAACTCGAAAAGCCTCGAAAACTGGAAAACATTTTCGAGCCTCGAAAATAATTTGTATGAAAAAAAGTTTACGCAACTCTCGAAAACTTTCGAGGCAAATTTGATGCGAAAGTAGCCTCGAAAGTTGGAAAATGAATAATATGAGCGAGAAGAGCGCAATTGTTCTCAAAAAGATAAAAAAGTGTCAAAAACGAAAATTAAATTATGACGATTTTTCGATTTTCAAAACAAATTTTAATTCGCTACAAACTTTTTATTTTGATTCAGTTAAGCAATTTTATGTATCTATTTAAACAATATAGGTATCAGTTGATAAGTAATTTATTAAGCTATAATATTAGTGTGAATAAGTTTCAAATCGGTCCATCTATAATCAAGAAGATCGGTTTAAAATTAATCAAAAAAAATGATTTTTTTAACAAATTAATTTATTTTTTTATTTAATATTTTTGATTGACAACTAAGACATATGTTGATTTCTCTCACACGAGTTAGGCAGTTTTAGGCAACAAAAGGCGTTTCTCATTCGTTTGCATAGATTAGGGTGTTCCCTTAAACAAACTCGAAAACTTTCGAGGTTTCCATGCTTTCGTGTTTTCGCGAAAAACACAAAAAATTTTATGTCGTATTTTATGTTGAAAAAACATGATGCACGTCATCAGTAAAAAAATCGTAGTTTCCAAAGTTATGGCGGGAATTTCGATATGAAAGCACATGTATTCTTACGATTGATTGAGGAATAAGATATGCATGTATAAAAAAATCAAAAAAGGTGTTATATTGAAAATATTTTGAGAAAAATTTTTTTAATTAAAAAAATTAATGTTTAAACAAATATTTGTATGTGTAATAATTTACATTTATCAACAGCTAGCAGCCGTGCACTCCAGTCTTTAATATCGGAAACTTTTGTGTAAATAATTGCGTCATGGAGTGTTTACATATGTAATTTTAGTTCTTTCCCAAGACAAAACTAAATTTGAGATACTTTGCATTCTATATATAAATTTATTTGGTGAAATAATAGACTCCATTCCCTCCGCCAAATCACATATATTTTTTCAGTGGACCCTGTTTTTTCGGCCTTATTCCACAGCGTTTGACTAAACTAAGCACTGAAAAATTGACTTTTAAAGAAATTAAATATATGTATGTATATAAAAAGGCTCCACCCCGCTGGCACCCCATCTGACAAATTTTGATAAAAAAAAGTGCATCTAATAGGTCACTAATTGGTCAAAATTGGTCCGAGTAATTAGTCAGTAAGAGTACATTTTTTAAAGCGTTATGAAAAATTTCAAGGTCATCTGCATATTTTGGCACCCCATCTAGCGAATTTTGAAATAAAAACATATGCATCTAATAGGTCACTAATTGGTCATAATTGGTCAGTTACTCCGAATAATTGGTCAGAACGAGAAAATTTAAAATTTTTTATACCCTGCACAGAGGCTATATTCGCTTTGTCATTCCGTTTGTAACGCATAGAAGGGGGCGTGGCAGGTATAGAAAAGTATATATATTATTGATCAGCGTCACCACCTGAGTCGATATAGCTATGTCCGTCTGTCTGTTGGTCTGTCTGTTAAAATCACGTTTATGAAATAACTAACCAAACAAATTCAATGGAATTTGGCACACAGCCGCACCTTTTTGCAAGCTGCTAGCAAATGGGCGAAATCGGGTCACGACCACGCCAACCGACCATACTCTATGTAAATATAACTCAGCATATTTTGAAAAAAGTTGCTGCGATTTTGATGAAACTTGGAAACATGTGAACAAAATTAGGATTGAGCTAGGTTTTAAATTTGCAAAGGCTCTTAGAGAGGCGTGGCACAGCTCTAAATTTTAACTTCTATAACGCTATAACTCGTAAACCGTGGAAGATATTGTGATGAAATTTGGTACACGGATACAATTAAAAATTTTGATTTCTTATAATTTAAAATTGGCACATTTGATTTTCATAAAAATTGTAGGGATGATACTACTGAGAGCAGTCATCAGGGGCGTGAAGGGCGTGGCACAGTCCACAATATTTATAAACGTTATAATTAGAGAACTAGCAACGTAATCGTAATGAAGTTTAGTATGGCAGATATTCTTGCTAAAAGGTATCTTCTTACGAAAATTTGGCTCAATAGAACCGATGGGCATGGCACCTCCCATATAAGGAAAACACGTTTAATGCTATAGATAGTGTGCAATGAGAGTAATCTTTATAAAATTTGGTGCATGGATGCCAATTATTATAAGCTATAAAACGAAATAAATTTCGATGGGGTTTCATCAGTGGGCGTGGCACCTCCCATATTAACATAAAGTTGGAAGCGATATTTTAAGAGAACTATTGCAGCAATTGGCATGAAATTTGATGTAAGTGGTTTAGTTGCTATAGTTTATGTCAGCATCTAAAGCTGGCGAAATAGCACCACTGGGCTGGCACCTCCCATACAAGTAAAATACCTTAAGTGGCATATCGATCGAAATATTTGAGCAATCATACTGAAATTTGGTACATATAAGAAGTTTGCTTATGGAAAATTATTTCTGGATCAAAATCAGTCTCGACTCCACTTTTTCAACCTCTTTCAACTTGATTCGACATTTTCTTTATTTTTTCGACTTTTTCATGAATTTTGAATTGTTTCAACATTTTTCAACTTATTGCAACTATTTTTGAGTTTTTTAATCACTTTCAACATTTTCCACATTTTTTCGACTTTCTCAATTTCTTTTAACTTTCTTCAATGGATTCCATATATTTTAGACTTTTTGAGTTTTTTTGAACTGTTTCAACACTTTTCAACCGTGAACAAGTGATGGCATTTAGGTACATTTGTACTTTTTCGGTACATTTACGTCCTGAAAAATCGTTGTCAGTACATTCGACAAGTTTTCAGTACATTGGGTACTTTTGGGGCATTTTCAGTACATTCGCCATATTTTTAGCACATTTTCAGTACATTTTCGGTACATTTGGACAATTTATAATATTTACCTTTTTTTTAGTAAATGAAAATAACCGCAATGGGTAGATTTATAGTAATTACCTGTATATAATATAATTATCCTATTACATATAGTAATTACGTTTTTTTTTTGTTTTTTTTTGTAAATGAAAATAATCTCGTAATGTGTAGATTTTGTAATTAATTTAATGTGAAATACATATATCTAATGTTGCTAGGGTTTTTTGAGATGGGAAAAGTCAGGACCTTTTTTTTTTTTGAACATTTCATTTTAGAACAATTTCGTGCATTTTAGGAAAATTGGGTGTTCAAGACAAAAAAGTACATTCGGGCTCTAAAAAGTACATCATTTGAAGTCTCGATTCAGTACATTTTCACAAAACCCAAATGCCATCACTGCCTTGAACCTTATTACATTATTTCCGATTTCTTCAACCTTTTCAACGTCTTTTTAACATTTATTTGGAAAGTACTTTTAGTGCAGTGTAGGGCTTGTGAGTTTCGGCCTGGCCGAAGATAGCACCTTTACTAGTTTATATTAAATTTTAAGGTCATCTGAAGATTTTCGCAGCTCATCTGGCGAATTTCGAAATAAAAAAATATGAATCTAATAGACCACGAAGTGGTCGGATTAATTGGTCACCAAGAGAAAAATTTTTAAAAATATCAAGGTCATCTAAAAATTTTGACACCTCATATTATTATCGAAAAAAAAGGAAGTAAATAAGTCGATAGAGTTTTTAATGCTCTCAGCTAAAATTAATTAATTTGTTGTACGTTAATCTTTGAAACGAAATACATATTTTATTTCCTATATAACCGTTGTTTTAGTTGTTAGTTGTAAATGGAAGAGAAATGAAAAATAGTGTAGATGAAGATGAATTTGAAGAAAATTTCACTATTAATTTTCAATTTTGATTTAGACTCGGTGTTTGCCATAATCATATCTGTTAAATCTCTGTTAGTTGAATCGTTTTTGTCGTGATATCTGTTATTTAATATTAGCTGCGTTTTATTCGCCATCCTCTGCTAGATATCTTTAGCTAGCAACGATAATTGTATAGGAAAATAAAAACAAAATCGTAGACTTAGCGGCTAAAATTATAGTTGATAAGTATACAAGCAAGTTTCTTAAATGCGAGTGCTACCCAGTTTTTGTCTATTCTGATTTTGTATTTTGTCAATTTTGTCAATTATGAAGTTTGAAATTAAAAAAAAATATTGAATTTTACGGAAAAAAAATTTGAATTTAACGGAAAAAATTCATTTTCTTTTTCTTTTCTTAAATTCAATTCAATTAATTTTTCAAAGCAGTAAAATACATTTGTGTAAACACCAGGATTACCAGGCAAGGCACAACAAGGACACAATGCCAGCCAATTAATTTTTCAAAACAGCAAAAACACAAATAAATGACATATCTGACGTAGCGAGTGCTACCCAGTCAGCTCTACGGCAACTTCGCAACTTGTCGTTTTATTCGTACATAGATAGCGACTTGTCCAATAAAACGCACCTATTAATTACTTGAATAAGCTCTTAAAAAATTGGTTGAAAAATAGCCAATAAAAAAAAATGTTTGAAGTAATGATTTATTCTTATTTCAACCTCTGATTTGATCATTTATTGAATAATATATAAATTAAAAATAAAAATATCACGAATGAGATAGTTGTATATTAGGCTGTATCGAAAAATTAATCCAGGCCCAAATAATGAAATGGGAAGGAAAGACAAGTCTGGAAATATAATTTTTAAAATTTAAGATGAATTCCTAGGTCCCCAAATAGCTGTTATCAGGGCCGGATTAAGGCTATTTGCCGCCCGTACGCCAATAAAATTTTGCCGCCCCAAAATTAAAAAAAAATTATAAGTAAATTTTTAGTAGTACAAACGCCTGACAACAAAAGCAACCTTAGGAATTTATTAGTTATATGCCATTCAAGTGAACCCCAAGTAACCTCAAGTAACCCCAGTAACCTCAGTAACCTTAAGCTATTTTTTTGAACTTTGAAACTGCAAACGAAAGTAACCGAAACGACCCGGCTTGTGTAATTTTTTGGTTTCTGAATATGCAATCCTAAGTAATCGAATCGACCCAGCTCGTGCATTTTTTTGATGTTTGAGAATTCAATCGCAAGTAACCAAGCGACCCAGCTGAAGCTATTTTTTTGAACAACTGATGCATGCAAATTTTCAGCGAGATCGAACGATGTGCTGGAGCTTCAGCAAAGAAATAAAAAACGAATATTTTGAATCTGACGAATACCTTTTGCTCTGGAGCCCATCTAACGGACAGTTTGTTGAAAAAATATTGCAGTAATCGATTCATCATCAAAAATTAGTCATCCACCCAAATTTTGAGAGAGATTGAGCGACGTGTATTAATGTCAGCAAAGAAATAAATAACGTTTTTTTTTTAATTCTGGCACATTATATTTCAAATTGATTAAGGCAGACCCCCAAAATTTCAACCATTATGCTTGAAATTTACAGATATTATTCTACGTTCATATTTTTTATTTTGCTGAAAAGCTCCATCCCATCGAAATTTATTTAATTTTATAGCTTATAATAATTGACATCCATGCACCAAATTTTATAAAGATTACTCTCATTGCACACTATCTATAGCATTAAACGTGTTTTGCTTATATGGGAGGTGCCATGCCCATCGGTTCTATTGTGCCAAATTTTCGTAAGAAGATAACTTTTAGCAAGAATATCTCCCATACTAAACTTCATTACAATTACGTTGCTAGTTCTCTAATTATAACGTTTATAAATATTGTGGACTGTGCCACGCCCTTCAATGTGTTTTTCTAGTATACTGACGAAGCTTGTATTGATGACTGCTCTCAGTAGTATCATCCCTACAATTTTTATGAAAAACAAATGTGCCAATTTTAAATTATAAGAAATCAAAATTTTTAATTGTATCCGTGTACCAAATTTCATAACAATATCTTCCACGGTTTACGAGTTATAGCGTTATAGAAGTTAAAATTTGACCCGATTTCACCCATTTGCTAGCAGCTTGCAAAAAGGTGCGACTGTGTGCCAAATTCCATTGAATTTGTTTGCTTAGTTATCTCATAAACGTGATTTCAACAGACAGACGGACATAGCTATATCGACTCAGGTGGTGACGCTGATCAATAATATATATACTTTTCTATACCTGCCACGCCCCTTTCTATGCGTTACAAACGGAATGACAAAGCGAATATAGTATTCGGACTAACTGACCAATTATGACCAATTCGTGACCTATTAGATGTACATGATTTTATTTCAAAATTCGCTAGATGGGGTGCCAAAATATGCAGATGACCTTGAAATTTTTCAAAACGCTATAAAAAATGTACTCTTGCTGACCAATTAATCGGACTAACTGACCAATTAGTGACCTATTTGATGCACTTTTTTTTATCAAAATTCGCCAGATGGGGTGCCAAAATATGGAGGTGACCTTGAAACTTATAAAAATATTTGTAAAAGATCTACTCTTACTGACCAATTAATCGGACTAACTGACCTATTATGACCAATTAGTGACCTATTAGATGTACTTTTTTTTTATCAAAATTTGACAGATGAGGTGCCAAAATATGCAGATGAATTTGAAATTTTTCATAACGCTTTAAAAAATGTACTCTTGCTGACCAATTATTCGGACTAACTGACCAATTATGACCTATTAGATGCACTTTTTTTTTATCAAAATTCGTCAGATGGGGCGCCAGCGGGGTGGAGCCATATAAAAAACGTGAAAATTCTTATAAAAATTTAATAAATTATTTTGAATTTGATTACAGCAAACTCTGCAGCAACAAAGTCGCAAACAATTCAGCAGCGGCTTACCACCAGATGTGCGACAGGCTGGAATGGGAAAAATAGTATTTATTTTGGGTCCTTTATTAGCAGCGGGTGGAGCGATAACATATGCTAAGTAATAATGACAATTCAGTTAGCATTAGTTTAAAATGAGGTTCCAAATGACAACTTTATTTTTTATATTGAGTGTGTATAAACAAAAAGTAAAACAATATATTTTTTAGATACGATAAAGATTTTCGAAAAACGCTTGAAAAAAATGTTCCTGGTGCTGAGGGAGTTATAAAAGTTGTACTGCAGGAGGAAAAAATTTTCAGCAAACAAATTGACGATATATCCAAAACATTTGACCGTGCCTCCAAGTCAATTGGAAGTGCTACTTCAACTGTAACAGGATTTTTTAGTGGAGGTACTGAAAAGGATTCACCGAAAGGTTGCTAAAGTAAAATTATATTTTTTTATTTACTAAAATTAAACTATTTCTTTAGAAACAAAAGATGTTAAGCAAAAGACGACAACGAGAGAAGTATGCTATATATTTTTTTCTGTAGCTTATAAAGAAAATTGTATAGGATTTGTGAAGTGTGCCTGTGATTTTTCAAAGGTCGAGCCATTTTGCTGTTCAAAACAAAAGATAAAGAATTCAAGTTGAAAAGTTTTACTCAATTCGGATTTTTGTAAGATTTATTGATAATACTTTTTTTTTGGGTGAATTGAGAAATTATTTATTTTTTACCAATCTATTGCTTTCGACTAACATTTTTTATATCAGCAAGCAAATCTGCTCTTTTATTTATCTACCAGGCTAGCTGCTCTACTTTGTGAATACCACTTAATAAACTTCGAAACAAACTGGAATATAAAACACCAAATATTATAATGCTTTCAGAAGAATTATGTTCTCTGTACTCTATGATTGACACTACCTTTGGTCTGCTAAGGCTTATTTGAAAAAAAAAAAAAACACAAAGTCGGCTAAAGTGCAAAAGCTCGTTATTTCTTGACTTGATGTCAATCGCAAGAGAATGACTGAATGCCTCCAACTAAGCAACTATTAGTTGCCCTCGATATGATTTCTTTATATACAGGGTTAGGCGCATGAACTGTTACCTAATCAAATGCCATAACTTTTTGTTTGAAATTATTTTTTATTGATTCAAATGACAAAAATGTGTGGAAATAATCAAAAAACTAGAGTCCGGCTACTGTAGCTCGATATGGCCACCTTTTGTCTTGACTATGACCTTCAAACGTTCAAAAAACGAGTTGCATGCTGCACGAATGTGATCTTCCGGTATTTTGGCCCATTCCCGTAAAATGGCTTTCTTCAGCGCATTCATACTGGCATATTTTTTAGTCCTCACCTTGCTCTCTAAGATGGCCCAGATGGAATAGTCGATCGGATTTGCGTCTGGCGAATTTGAGAGCCATTGTGTGGACGAAATGAAGTGTGGAAGGTGGTTTTTTAACCATTCTTGGTTCACACGAGCTTTATGAGATGGTGCTGAGTCTTGTTGGAACGTCCATGGTCTGCGACCGAAATGTTTGCGTGCCCACGGCTCTAAAGCAGCTTCCAACACATTTTATGTCGCATTGACTTTGACACCAGACTCAATAAAAACGATTGGAGAGCGTCCATCGGCGGTCACAGCCCATACCATTACTTGAGATGGGAAATTACTTCGGGTGGCTGTTCGAAGGCTCAAATTCTCGTCGGAGCGTTCGGTCAAGTAAACACTATAATTTTGAGAGTTTGTGAACTGCTCAATCGGGAAATTTTTCTCATCAGAGAACACAACGTTTGGAAATTGGCCACGTTTGTGCAAGCGTAACAACTCCTTTGCTCTTTCGAGTCTAACTTCTTTTTGCTTTGGTGTAAGATCGTGTGCCTTTTGGAACTTGTAAGGCTTTACCTTGAGCTCATTTTGCAATATGCGTCTGATGCTTCGCTGGGATATTTTCAGTCCTTTGGCCATTTGATTACCACTACGACGTGGATTTCGTTCAAGTCGAGCCTTCACTTTCCGCACCATTTGAGGCGATGTTGCATTTTTTTTGGTCCACCACCACAGCGTTTGGCAACGCTACCAGTACCATTATAACGAGTTATGGTACGATACACAAACATTTTATTCACTTTGAGATGTCTGAGCTCACGAACAGTAGCTGGTTGTGATTTTTCAGCCAAATATAATGCATATTACGTTTGAAATCCATTTCGGAAAACTTTTCTTTTATAAAACTTAGACGCAAATGCTTTTGGCGGGTTGTAAACAATATAATGAGCTGTCATTGGCATGAATTTGACAGATCTGTCTTTATCGGATGTATCGGTCTGAAGTTGGTAACAGTTCATGCGCCTAAACCTGTATTTCATCAAGAAGAATTAATATTTTTATTTACAATTTAGTATCAACATTTTTTTCAAATAAAAATACAGAGTTTTCTCTTTTTCTTTTTATGTGCTATACTGCAAAAAAATGTTATAAGCGTGTATTTAATTTTATTTTGCCATTATTTGCATTTAACTTGCATTAAACTGTAAATTTCATGTGCAAAATTTGAAAATAGAAAAGCACTTGCATGTCTTAACTCCATTGTAGGTTTTTCTTTATATTTGTCATGGAGATAGTTTTTGTTGATTTTATGCTATAATGAAATTGTTTATGTTGAAATGTTATTTTCATTTCAAGAGTTTTGTTTTGTTTAAACGTTTCAAACGCTTCCGATTAAAACTTGTTGCAGTTTCTACATAGAAAACATGTAAAAGTTTTTATCGAATGTAACTTACCACGCTCTTCTTTTTGCACATGATTGTAGATGAATAATACTAAAAAAAAGAAAACAAGAGGGAGAATTTAAAACTATCTTCATTTGGTGAAATATAAAATATGATACTTTGTGACATAAAAAAATCAATAGAAAGCGGTATTATTCCAAATACTAATACGAAAAACCACCAAGGCTTATGGTATAGATCGGTGAAAAATAATTATTTGCTAAATTCTCACAAAAATAAGTATAATATACCTTGCAAATAAACAAATTATGCAAAATTTTTCAACTTTTATTTTGCTTTTTTTTATGGCTGTGCAGTGAAAAAAACGTGCATTGTATGGAAAAGCTCGCATCGCAAAATCATAGGTTATTTCCACAAATGTAATTACATATTGCAATATTTAGTATTAGTCTAAGATACGAATAAGGGGCGACCTTCACCCATCTATTTAATGGACATTTAATTGCATTTTATATCATGTAACATGTAAAGTAATATATCGCGGATGGGTTGCCTGAAAAATTTCAGTCCAGTATATGATTTTTTAAAAATGTTTTTTTTTCTTAAGATTGCACCGGGTTGTTTAATGGACAATTTACATTGCAATCGAAAGAATGAAGCATATAGACTATGAAAACCCAAGGTTGACTATTTTTTTGCCGTCATAACTATTGGGTAGGCAGGTATAAACAGGTCAGTCGATACTACTAATTTGCACCCAATATACCTGCCTACCCAATAGTTATGACGGGAAAAAATAGTCAACTTAGGGTTTTCATAATCTATAGGCTTCATTCTTTCGATTGGAATGTAAATTGTCCATTGAACAAACCGGTTCAGTCTTAAGAAAAAAAACCATTTTTAAAAAATCATATACTGGACTGAAATTTTACAGGCAACCCATCCGCGATATACAGTAGCGAGCATAAGAAATGCAACTGCGGTCACTGAGACACAAAATGTGCGATATCTTTGAAAATAATTATGTTAGAGTACTTATTATTATTTTATATGTACATGCACATGGTCTCTTACATTCCTGATAAAAATTTTTGTTGAATTATCTGCATCCAGTATTCTGTAATGCATCAAAGTACAAGACAACCTTAAAAATTAAGCGACCAAAAAAAATCCAACTCTTCAAAATTCAATTTATTTTAATAGTTTGAGTATTCTTACAGCAGATTATTTTAGCTTAAATTAATGCTTTGTGACATTACCATTATTAGCAATGACTGCACGAAATCTGGAAGGCATAGGATCCATTTAGGACATTAAAGTCTCCATGGATATCTTATTCCACTCTTCCTGAAGGATTTTTACCAAGTTCTTTATATTGGAGGGTTTTTCTTTCTTCGCAGGTCTGTAACTTCTTAAACTATTTTAAATGGCTCGTTTGCGAACAGTGATTGGGTAGACATCTTAATTAAGTGTCCGGACAACCTCTTTGGATGTGACAGATAAATTTCGTTTGAGCTTGCCACCAATTTTTCAGTTATCACGATGCAATTTTGTCTGCGGCCGCACACCTGAATATACCGTTATTGAGTCTTTTGTGCAATTATACTTTTTTTTTAGAATACAAATTATCTATGGGAGCTAGTAGATCACGATGTGGTAAAGAAAAACCCCTCCAATATAAAGAACTTGGTAAAAATCCTTCAGGAAGAGGGGAATAAGATATTCATGGAGACTTCAATGTCCCAAATGGATCCTATGCCTTCCAGATTTCGTGCAGTCATTGCTAATAATGGTAATGTCACTAAGCATTAATTTAAACTAAAATAATCTGCTGTAAGAATACTCAAACTATTAAAATAAATTGAATTTTGAAGAATTGCATTTTTTGCTCGCTTAATTTTTAAGGTTGTCTTGTACTTTGATGCATTACAGAATACTGGATGCAGATAATTCAACAAAAATTTTTATCAGGAATGTAAGGGACCATGTGCATGTACATATAAAATTATAATACTCTAACATAATTATTTTTAAAGATATCGCACATTTTGTGCCTCAGTGACCGCAGTTGCATTTTTTATGCTTGCTACTGTATTACTTTACATGTTACATTTGATTTAAAATGCATTTCATCCATTAAACAGATGGGTGAAGGTCGCCCCTTATTCGTATCCTCTACTATATGTATTTATTTAATTTTTTTAGTTTTCACATTGATCTCAATGCTGCACAGACTTTTTATTATTTTAATCTTAACAGGAACCTAAAAAAGAGTCGTTTAGTGCTAGTAGTAAAACAGCGCCAACGTCGCCATCAAGTTCTGAAAAAGTGGTAAAGAAGATAGAACCTTTGCCAACAGAAGTTTTGGAATTAGAAAAGGCTGTTGAGTTAGCCGCTTCAATAGCAGTAAAGGAATTTCACAAAGCAATTGATATTTTAAAAAGGTAGATTGTGTATATTTTCAGCGGGGTAAAAAATTATATACTAATTCCTTTGTTTTTAGTTTTAATGAATATGTTCGTAAAACTGTAGATGAAGCCGTTGATCAAGTTGATACTACTTTGTGGACGAAATTACACAATAGAACAAGTGCCCGGGACACTTCAGTTGCAACTGCAGAAATGCTAGCAAGAGAAGCACTTGACAGGATAGGTAAATAATACTTATTTTTTGCGCCTAAATCAATTATTTGAACTCATTTAATTTTTTAGAGAAATGCGAAATTGCGTTAAGTAAAGCTGTTAACGCTAAAAATCACGAGCAGATAACAGACATTCGAAGAAAAATTAAAACCTATACTGATCACCTTAATAGCGTAAAGGATGAGTTATACAGAAACAAAGATATTTCCCAAATGTCGGAAAAATATTGGAGAAATGTAAGTTTAGTGAAAATTTGTAGCTTGTTGAAACTTTGTAGCTTGTTGTAGCTCGATAAACATTTTTCTGAGCACGAGATAATGTGTTTTTGAAAAATATGTCTGAAGTGATTGTAAGCATTTAGAAAGTGCTCCTGAAAAACGAATCACATTTTTGAGTTTGCATATACATATTGATAAAAACTTAAAATACTTTATTCGCGTAAAAATCTAAGCCTGAAGAGTATTTTAAATATGAACTTATTTTCAGCGTATACAAAAGTTACGAAAACGTTTATGTAAGTCTTATTTTTAAGATAATTTTGTTTGAATGTCTTAAAATCCTGAAAAGGTTCAAATTTCTCAGTTCACAAGAAGTTTGAAAATTGAAAATTTTTTTTCAACGAAAATATCGAACGAGCTAAGCAGTATGGTAATACGAGAAACGTTACACCAGTATGCAGGCCGCTCCCAATGGGATGAAGTGGGCAGAAATACTATCTGCTGGATGCGCTTCGGAACTAATTCTGAGCAGAATATTTCCTATGGAAGAAAAGTATTAGGAGGCGCCTAGTATTACAGCTTGACCGGACCTAGGGCTCAAAAATCGATTGAAATGATTTTTGGGATAATGAAATTTGAAAATAGCCAAGTGTAAATTTCAATTCTAAATTTGAGTTTTATTTCACACGTCTTACCACTAGAAGTTATGTTTTAACAAGGGGCAGAAAAATTTTCATTTCGACAGGAAGTCACTTGTTTTAGTTAAAAAAGATAATACAGATTACATAGACAAATATGGCGTATGACAAAAAGCGCCATCTAATTTAAGAAATATGAGATTCATATGTTATAAGTGTAAGTTACATTATGGTAAATTTTTGCGTAGACATGCCGCCCACCTTGAAGTATGTCTTCAATGATCTAGTAATGTTCAAATTCATTATTAATTCATAATCTTAAAAATACTAATACTTCATAATACATATATAAATTTAAGTTCTAATGTATATACGTATAAAAAAATATCTAATTATGCGTTGCATTATTCAGTAGGAGAGTGCATTAAAAGGAATTATAGTAATTTTTACAAAGGAACGGATCCAGATAGAACCCAACCAAATACTGTGTCCTGTGCAACAGGGAAGCCGGCGTTGCTTGGAATCATTCCTGGTTTAAGGATTTTGGAATATACATCCAGTCCAAGAACGACAGAAATCGCCGCAGATTTGTGGAACTGCGGATCAGCGAGGACCAGATTTTGGAATATTTCCTTAATATCATTATTTAAGGACCTTGAGGGAGTCAACATGTTAATGCGACGATCGACGCGTAGTGTGGGTTCGATCTTAACTTTTAAATTTATTCGTAACCGAATAACCACTGAACAAATTGTTTCATCTCCGACTAAAGTAGTTGCCAGATTTAAATCTTTCACCAAAACTTCTGATATGCGGCTTATAGCTGTGCATGGATCCAGTGCAGCCCTGGCGTAATGGAGTTTTCCTCTGACTTCTAATTTAAATACAGCAGTTGGCAGCAATGCTACTACAAGACGAGCTAAGATGGCTGAGTAGGAAAGTGTTTTTGTCTCTGGTTGCGTCTGCTTTCGGATAGTGGACCGATTAATATGAAGACTTTCATTCATGTGGAGCAAGGTATGGTGATCCTCCTTGCAATAGTGACAACCGCTTTTACTAAAACAGGATCCTTTAAAATTTCGGTGTGCCAGGCAATTGGCACAGTATTTGTGTATCATTACAGCTCGCATTCTTTCCTCGGTATTCAGGGCGAGAAACTTTCGACAATGGCGAAGTGGATGATGTCGACGACAGAGGCGACATTGGAATTGCGCAAACCTTTGTGGCTTTCTTTTATAGTGAGATGAACGCAAGTGTTTTTCCCTTGTCATTATAACTAAAATAGAATTCAATAAGAAACAGACAGTAGTATAGAAAAAAAAGTAAAATTTATTTGATGGATTATTTCACGACCGGCCGCTTAATAAGACCTCGTTGGGTTAATATGTCAGCGACTCTGACCCTGTTGTCGCTGCCAGAATAAAGTTTTATCACCCTGCCAAGAAGCCATTGATTTGGAGGGAGATCGTCATCTTTAACAACCACCATAGTGTTTTCTTTAATGTTCTCTTGAGAATTTTTCCATTTCTGGCGCTTATGCAGCTCCTTTAAATATTCGTTCTTCCAACGTATGCAAAAATGTTGATACAGAGCTTTTAGTCTCTGCCAACGATTAATTATAGAAATAGGTTGATCTGAGACTTGAGGATCAATAGGAGCATACATGGGGCCTTGGATTAGAAAGTGGCCTGGGGTTAAAGCTGCATTGTCAGTTGGATTATCTGACATGGGGGATAAAGGACGAGAATTGAGACATGCTTCTATCCTAGAAAGCAGTGTCGAAAACTCTTCGAAGTTATATTTTAATGTACCGGCTACTTTACGAAAGTGTAATTTAAAACTTTTCACGCCTGCCACCCATATGGGGTGCACCAGGAGGGATAAAGTGCCATCGAATATTCTGATGACTGAAACCGGATAATAAATAATTTCTAGAAGCCTCAAGGAAATCTTTTGCCAAAGACCTTGAAGCTCCAACGAAAGTAGTCCCATTGTCCGAATATAAATCAATTGGGCATCCTCTTCGAGAAACGGACCTGTGAAAGGCGGCGATAAAAGCTGAAGTAGAAAGGCTAGATGTTCCTTCCAAGTGTATGGCTTTTGTTGCGAAGCAAACGAAAACTCAAACATAACCTTTGGTTATGGTGCAGGATCGCCCAGTAAAGGTTTTAATTTCAAATGGGCCTGCAAAGTCAATACCTGTATGTGCGAATGGACGTGTAATTTCCGTGCGAGCAGGTGGCAAAGCACTCATAAGCTGAGTACGAATGGCTTTTTTATGTACAACACACACCTTGCAATTATGGATTATAGACTTTATTAAATTTTTAACTCGTGGAATCCAGAATTGGAGCCGTATCAAACGCAGCACCAACTGATTTTCACCAAGCAAAGACATTTGGTGAGTGAAATGTACTAGAAGACGTGAAAAACGGCAATTGTAGGAAAGAATTATTGGATGTCTTTCATCGTAGAACATCTGTTGATTTGTGTAGTTTAAGATTCCTTCTAGTACATAAACTAGAAGGTGAAATAAGAAAGAAATATTCTTTTAATCTTAATTCAAATTGCATTGGTCTTAAACTCACTTCTACTATTAGAAGGTGAAATGTTGAATTGGTTATCAGTACTTGAACTAGAACCCATAAATTGGAATTGATTCAAAGCCGTAAATTTCTGTAGCTAGAATGAATTTTATTGATTTAAGTTTCTTTTTATATAATAAAAGTGCTTAATAAAAAGTGCAAGTAATACAAAAATACAAATTAAACAAAGGGTGCAATTGATAAAATGCAATTATACAAAAAAAAGGTGCAAAATATAAAAACTGTGAATTATGCAAAATTAATAAATTAAATAAATGAATAGTGCATTGACTTAAAATAATAAAATAAATGTAAAACTGCAAAGTATGCAGTTGTGGTACGGTCAATGCGCTACGCAGTACATTGACCATGCATAAGCTCTGGTTACAATAAATTTAAGAACTAAAAATAAACAGTTCTGATAATATGAACGCTACGTAGTGCATTGACCATAAGCTAAAAGAAATATGCAACATAAGTATAATTATGTGATTGCACATTCTCCCGCGCGTTGACTGGTATTCTGGTCAACCGTGTTCTCACGTTTTTGTAATGATGAATTGTGTTTGTTGTTGAC
This sequence comes from Meiosimyza platycephala, assembly GCA_963662105.1. Lineage (NCBI taxonomy): Eukaryota > Metazoa > Arthropoda > Insecta > Diptera > Lauxaniidae > Meiosimyza > Meiosimyza platycephala. The sequence goes on along the minus strand of OY759209.1, from coordinate 37,442,959 downwards.
AAGGTTGTGGAATAGGAGTACAATTTTGCCTTGGTTGGTATGACGTCATTCGCTTTCGTAGTCGCCAAACAATTATAACTCCTAAGATAAATGATAAGAGTAGAGCTAAGTAGCTGACGACATGATGATGAATACTGTTTGCAGAAACCGTAGTAGGTAGTGTTGTGAGTCCTTGTTCTTGGAGTGCCGAAAGTTGTACTTGAAGGTTTCTAATTGAGGCCAGATGTGTGTTGTTAAAGGCTGATGTTGATGCTAATGTTGTTTCATCAGAACTGGTCATTATAGAGATATTTCCAAATCTGGTGTACGAAGATCTCAGTGAACTGGTGGTGAATTGAGTTCCTTGAATGGTGACTAGATTGTTTCTTATTACATAATTTTCGTCAATTGATATCAGTCCAGATTCAGTAAGTTCAACTTGGAGCGTTTCTTCTTTACACACGGCAGTCATTTGAACAGTTTATGGAGACCCAAATATCCAGTGATTTTTACTACGTAACTGTGTAAAAATAAGGTTGTTACTTTTTTTCACTGAGTTGCAATCTGGTATTGTAACGTTGTTAAACAGATTGAATTCACAACAATAAGCCTGAGATCCGGCATGGTATTTTGCTTTTGTGTTGGAGCAAATATAACGCATATCAATGACTTATTTACACTCGTTCAGTTCTGTTGTTGTAATTGGAAAGTATTGGTCCCTGTGTCTATTTATGGCCATAATTTCAATTGATGTGTCAATTATGATGAGAGTGTCATTTATGATAGCAGGAAAAGGTATTATACGAATCAGATCAATCGATTCTTGTTGTATTAGCGGAAATTTGATCTCAAATATGAGGTGATCATCAGTTGCTCCTCCCTTGGCTGTTAGAATTTTGTAAAAATGAAGCAAATCGTCCTGCTCCAATGATATAAATAATGATAAATGATTTTTGATGTTTATAATTTCCCTTCTTAATTGAGTAGGTGACAGTAATACTGGACTGATGGTCCCATAATGTGCATCGGTTAAGGTGTTTAGTATAGTATGTTCAATGCGCTGTAACCTTGATGCAATAAGTAATAGTTGCATCGTCAGTATAGTAAAAATTTCAAATATCCTGGCCTTTTCGGATTCTTCTCAAACATGGGAGATGATTTTATTGACTTGTGTTTGAAAAGTGGCGCCTCATTGTTATTAACCTTATCAATCGTCCTGCATATTTCTTCTGCATAATCAGAATCCAATAGTCCAAATAGTGAATGTGCCACATTACCGATTATGTTGCTTGCTCCCCGTGGAACTCGATGCCTTGAAATTAAGTTAGTACTTGATTGTAGCTCATCGTTGGTTTTGTGAAATGATGTAATGTAATGTATTAGCCTTACTAATACATTACATGCCTTTTGTGGTAGCTGATTGCATAGGTACTGAAGTGCGATTGTGCCATTTGCAAACGTTTCTAGCTCTAATCGAATCGGCTTCAAGTCATAATATACTATGATTTTCCATTCATTTGTCATTAGATGTGAAGATCCGGGATGTTCAAAGTAGACGCCTGGATTGTTGCTAAAATGTGTAATGTTTATTAAAGATGGGGCTGCCCAAATTAGTGGTAGCATTAGTAATGATAACACAACGGTAGTCATTACAGGACTGCCTGATGCCCTTCTGCGTTTTATTTGCGGTTGTTTAAGTATTTCTGCCGAATTGCTGTGATTTGACAAAGGTGTTTCATATTTAGAGTCAAGTTCTAATGGTATTGATGTCTCCTGTCTAGCATCAGTCTCGATCGGTAATAGTGCTAGACTTCGAACTGGACGTTTCCAAACTCCTGTTGATGTTCTGACGTCGGCTACGCGGAAAAATCCATCATTTCCCGCATATATTTTAATGATTCTTCCAAGTGGCCATTTCAGAGCTGGCGCATTTTTTTCTTTGATAATGACCATGTCACCGTTTTTTATGTTTTGACATTGTGTCTTCCACTTGTGTCTACATTGAAGCTGATTTAAGTATTCTATAGATCATCGTGTCCAAAATTCTTGCTTTAAGTGAGAGACCAGCCGCCATCTTGACAAAAGTGTTGATTTTGTAGGTAACGAAGCTGCATCTCTTTGTGCTGTAAGTGGTTCTTCAATGCGAAAGTGGCCTGGTGTTAATGCCGTGAAATCTTTTGGATTTGAAGACATTGGAGTAATTGGGCGCGAATTAAGTATTGCTTCAATCTCAATTATAACTGTTTCCAGTTCTTTGTATGTGAGTGACGCTGTTGAAACACTTCTAAGTAGCAAATGTTTTGCCGATTTTACGGCAGCTTCTCATAAGCCGCCAAAGTTTGGTGATCTTGGTGGAATAAACTTGAAGTTAATTCTTGATTATCTTTTCTCGAGCTGAATCGGAATGGATCACATCACTGAAGTCTTGTAGTTGCCCTTTGGCACCGACAAAATTTGTGGCTTTGTCGCAGAATATGCTTTTACATCGACCTCGCCGACTGATGAACCTTTTTAATGCTCCTATGAAAGCTTCTGTGGTTAGATCACTGACCAATTCTAAGTGCACTGCCTTGGTGGCAAAACAGCAAAACACTACAAGATAAGCCTTGTGTGGCCTTTTTCCTCGAATCTTATAGTGAACCCAGAAGGGGCCACAATAATCAACGCCAGAATTAATAAATGGTCGCGCTGATGTAACTCTTTCGGTTGGAAGATTGCCCATTATCTGATTCATTAATGCTGGATTGGCCTTGGCGCAACGCACACAATTGTTTACTATGTTTCGTGCATAAGTTTTTCCCTTTATTGGCCAAAATCTTTGTCTTATGATTGCAAGTAAAGCATGTGGTCCACAATGTTTATTATTGTCGTGTTCCATTTTGAATAAAAGTTTTACTAATGGGTCATTATATGGTAACAGCATTGGATGTTTTGCGTCATAGGCAAGCTGGGTAGATTGAAGACGACCACCAACGCGTAATATGCCATCTTTATCCAGGAAAGGTGCCAAGGTGGTTAGTGAGCTGGACTTACAGATGTCCTTGTGATTTTTTAGTTGTTTTATCTCTTCAAAGAATTCTGATTGTTGGATTGTTTTTACGATGACCTTCAGCGCGGCGTTTAGTTCTTCTGTCGTTATTGACTCTTGTTTAGAGGATGATCCAGGAGTATGCTTAATCACATTGATAAAGCGTAGTGTGTAGTCAATCACTCTCAAAAGAAATCGAAAAGAATTGCGATGATTCAGATTATATATCATATGTTGTAGACCATTATCCTCTGATGCAATCGCTGTTGTTTGGCGAATCTTTTTCTTTTCTAAATCTGATGATATTGAAACCGACCATGGGTTTGGCCATAATGAATCCTTTCCGTGAAGGTATAAAGGTCCATAAAACCAAATTGAACATGCCATCAGTTTCCTTGGAGATATTCCCCTAGATAGAACATCTGCAGGGTTGTCCTTTGATCTAACATGCTGCCTTGCTCCTTTTGTGACAATTCTTGTGTCTTTGCCACTCTGTTCGCCACAAAGGTGTGAAATGTTGATGCTGATGAATTTATCCATGATAGCACAATTTCAGAATCCGTCCAGAGGATGGCGGCAGTATTATTTAAGTTCAAATCTTTCTGAATTTTTGTGGTCAGTTCTGCTCCCAGAAGCGCTGCAGATAACTCGAGTCGTGGCAAAGTCTGTTTTTTGATGGGTGCTACGCGAGACTTTGCGCACAGAATATTTACCCGAGTCACTCCATGCCGGGATGTTGAACCTAGATATACAGCTGCGCCATATGCCTTTTCAGATGCATCTACGAAGGTGTGAATCTGAACTGTGTTTATCGTTTCCTTGCTGAAGATGTGTCTCGAAAATGTTGAATTGTTTAACGTTTTTACGTCATTTCTGAACTCAGTCCATCTTTTTTCAAATTCTTCTGGCAGCTTGTCGTCCCAAGCTAAGTTTGTTTGCCATAATTCTTGTATGAATATCTTTGCTGTTACAACTGCAGGTCCGAGAATTCCCAAAGGATCAAAAATTCGTGCTAGTTCTGAAGTGATGCTGCGCTTCGTGAAAGTATTTGTTGTAATAACCTTTGTTCTTATGCAGAACTGGTCAGTTTTTGGTAGCCACGTCAACTCCAAAGTCTTGATTGATGGAGATTCATCATCTGTAAAGTCCAAGTTGACCTCCTGATCCTGAAGTGGCCTTGTAATAGTTGCGGGTGATTTGCGCATCACCTTCGAGGCTTAAATCCCGCCTCGTTTAGGCATATCTTCAGCTGTGCTTGCTTTTCAATTGCTGTTGCAAGGGTGTCAGAGCCGGTGAGTCCGTCATCTACATAGAAGTCATCATGTAGAGCCTGCGCCACCAATGGATATTTACAATTGTTTTTGGTTGCTAAGTATTGCAAACACTTTGTAGCCAAATATGGTGCTGAGCTTGTTCCGTATGTTACAGTGTTCAAACAAAATATTTTTATTTCTTCGGATGGATGATTCCTCCAAAATATTAACTGATATTTGCGATCACTTTGATTGATGAGTATTTGCCTGTACATTTTTTCGATGTCAGTGGAAAATATATATTTGTGTAGACGGAACGCAGAAGAATTGTGATGAGTTCACTTTGCACTGTAGGTCCTGTATGTAGGATGTCGTTAAGTGATAATCCGGACGATGACTTTGTTGATGCATCGAACACCACACGTACAGTCGTGTTCGAAATAATAAGAACAACATAGACAAAAACTTAATAACATTTTATAATGTCGATTTTTATTGTAATAACTAAACACATATTAAGGTTTTAAAAAATGGAAAAAGTGATGACCAAATCTGTCCCCATTTTTTTTTAATGACAGTATTGTTGCATTAAGTCCAAAATGAGCTGTTCGAAAAAATAAGAACAAGGATAAAAAATATACAATACTCAATTTTTATGTTCATCAAATACGCTCTCATGACATTATATTCAATACGAAGTGGCTCCCCCATAATTTTTGACTACTATGGCACACCTGGACTTAATTTCAAAAATATCATGCTGCCTAGCAGGCGCGCACATTGGTCTGGAGTAGTTTTATGCCAATTCTCTTGATTAACTTGCCACAAGCTGCTTTTCTCGCGGGTTTTCGTGCTGCTACGACTCGTTGGATTATGCCTCATAAGTTCTCTATAGAATTTAAGTCGGAACTTTGAGGTGACCACTTCAGAATCTTGGTGGATTGTGTGTCCAGCCAAGATTTGACAAGTGGAGATTAATGTTTTGGGCCATTATCAAGCTGGAAAATCCATCTCAGCGGAAAATTTTTGGTGTAATCGGTGGCCAAATGTTCCCTTAGTATATTCCTATATAAAAAATTTAAATGTATGGGTTGCCAGGGCAACCATTGATGTCGTTAAAAAAAAACATCAAAAAAAGTCGTCGTTTCGCAAACGGAACACTTTTTCAGGGGACTGACTTTTAGAATATGATTTATGAGTGAAGTATGTTGCATATAGAGACTAACATCGCTCCCAAGTACGTTGAACTTGGATTCATCGCTTTAAATAATCATACTCCAAAAATTCAGGCCATTGAAAAAGTGCTCCGTTTGCGAACCGACGACTTTTTTTGATGTTTTTTTTTAACGACTAAGGCGAGGAATCTGTTATAAGCTATATTCCTTGAATCGCCTAATGTTTCAGGATTTTCTGCAAATGGTAGCTTGACAATAAATCGGCTTTCACTTGATCGCTCGACATTTTGTTTAAAATGAGTTTCGCAAATTTTTTCCTTTGGGCTTAGTGGGTTTTGAGTATCCTGCAACTCTTCTTGTTTCCAAAAGCGTTCGAGTAGTTGATTAGTGGACTCGTCATCATTACTGTATACAATGCAAGTAGCATTTCCATTTCGTGAGTGATCTACCATTCCGCTGACCACCCAACCAAAAACCGTGTGTTGTAGAGTTGGTAGATGATCTTCCAATTGAGTTTGTCCATGTAGGAGCAGTTTGTGATAAAACTCTGCTCCTAGAAGAACGTCGATTTTTTCAGACTTGTTGAAATCTGGGTCTGCTAACGATATATTCTCTGGAAGTGGCCAAGCTGCTACATCGAAGTCCTGAGTTGGCTGAGCAGCTACTATATGCGGTAGCACAAAAGCTTCAAACCTCGAAGAGAATTTTCCTATTTATGACTGTATTATGACTTATACGCGGCGTGTAGAATTGCGCGTTCTGCGACCTATCCCTTCAATGCAAATCGATGTATTTGTGGTAGAGATGGCTAAGCGTTTGACGAGTTGCTCCGAAATAACGTTGATTTGTGAGCCAGAATCTAAGATGGCTCTTATCTCATCACTTCGTCCATTGTTTGCCTTTATAATTATTTTGGCTGTGGCAAGAAATACATAGTTTTGCTTGCTATGTTCAAGATTTGATGCTGCTAGTGTTGCTGCTGGTTTTGGTTCATCTGTGTTAGTTAGTGATTTGTTTGTAGAAGATGCCTGTCCCCTTACTCCTTCTAAGTGGAGCAGAGTGTTGTGCCTTTGCTTGCATTTGCTGCAGCTACGTGATAGACACGTTTTTGCGCTATGTCCTGACTTGAGGCAATTGACACATCGCTTCTGATTTTGAATCCATTTCAGGCGTTCCGCTGTGGAAAGTTTAATGAATCTTTCGCAATAAAACAGGGGTTGGTTTCCCTGTTTGCACAATACACAATTATGTTCCTTTTGAGATGTCAGCATTGATGTTGAAGTTTTTGTGGCATTAACTTTATCCTTTTGTCCTATTGCTTCTAAAGTTTGAAACCGTTTGCCCAAAAAAATCCTGAAACTCCACCATCGATTGTATTGCTCTTGGATCTTTAATTGCTTGCTCATATAACATATGAGTATGACGATCTAGTTTTTTTATTAAAATGTGAACTAGTAAAGGTCCCCAAGAACTTGTGTTTATGCCCATGTTGTTAAGGGCCAGTAAACTTTCATGACAGCTTTTTATTGATTTAGCGTCAGGACTTATGTTCAATTGGTCAGTTAACCTTTGCAATAGTACGTGTGCAATAGCTATGGAATAGTGACATATGGAGATTATTAATATTTGTATTTCAAAACGCTGGGACCATTTATTTTGTGAGGTTTGATAAAAAAATGCGTGAGCCAAAAAATTAAGTGGATTGGAAAAGGGTAAATGGCGTCTCATCAAGGTCAAAGTTACAAAATTTGCGAAATTTTCAGACAAATCAGCCCATAGCTGCTAAAGAGTAGCCTATAGAGCAAAAAGTTGTATGACCGACCCTCAATTATTTTTCATGGCCAACATTTTCAAACATACTTATCCCCTCTCTCCACCCCTTTGGGAGGTTTCCATACAAAAGGGATGTTTTTATGAAATTTACTCCCAACGTTCCCAATGCTACCAGGGTGCCCCTAGAAGATTCAAGTATATGCCCAACCCCCCCTAATTAATTCTTCCCAACATTTCTTCAGAAAATGCTAACCCTCTATCTTAACCCCTTAAGGGGTTTCCCATACAAAATTGAACTTCATACGGAATTTGGCTGACTACTCTTACCTTTCCACCGCTTCCAGCGTGCGCTAAGTGGATTCCTTTGTATCACCGACGCACTTAAATTTTTTCATCCCCAACTTTTTTTTCCACATATATATATATAATTATGCTTCATGCTCGTAGAGCTAATATATTTACGCAAAAATTAAGATATACCAAAAGCAAATCGACTATAAAATGACAACGTTAGAAGCGATTTAATGAGAGAATCCAACGCCACATTTTCGATACAAAAATGTTTTTTGTATCGATTGTTCTCAACAAATTGTCGAAAAAATTAATATATTCAGAAAATGTGGCGTTGGATTCCCTCATTCAATCGCTGCTAACGTTGTCATTTTATGGTCGATTTGCTTTGGGTATATCTTAATTTTTGCGTAAATGTATCAGCTCTACGAGCTTGAAGCATATATATTTTTGTTTATTTTATTTCTATATTTCCGTGCCTATAGAATCAAATGTAATATTTGATTTTTTTTAAAATCTGGCCTGTTTTCATCGATATCTTGTGCACCGCTCACTCAATAGAATATGTTATTATACACGTTTGTTTGTCATTTTAATACTTTTAATTTGGTGCTAAGCACGATGAAATTGGAAATTTATAGCTGAAGATGTGAATTTTAAAGTGAAAGAAGGTCGAAAAAGTGAAAAAAACCACAATATCTCGAAAACTGTGCCATTCAAAAAATTTATTTTATTTTTATTTCCGAACTCAGCAGGAAAAACTACATAAGAAAAGTAACTTCTTATCAAAGGAACATTTTGAGTGTAAACTAGTGTTACACTTATGTTGGAATGTAATTTTATGATGAAGTTCAATTTTGTATGGGGAACCCCTTAAGGGGTTGAGATAGGGGGTTAGTATTTGCTGAAGAAATGTTGGGAAGAATTAATTAGGGGGGGGGGGGTTGGGCATATACTTGAATCTTCTAGGGGCACCCTGGTAGCATTGGGAACGTTGGGAGTAAATTTCATAAAAACATCCCTTTTGTATGGAAACCTCCCAAAGGGGTGGAGAGAGGGAATAAGTATGTTTGAAAAAAATGTTGGCCATGAAAAATAATTGAGGGTCGGTCATACGACCTATTGCTCTATGGGCTACACCTTAGCAGCTATGGGCTGATTTGTCTGAAAATCTCGCAAATTTTGTAACTTTGACCTTGATGAGACGCCATTTACCCTTTTCCAATCCACTTAATTTTTTGGCTCACGCATTTTTTTATCAAACCTCACAAAAAAAAAGTTCCCAGCGTATCGAAATCGAAAAATCCTGCACTATTCCATAGCTAGTGTGCAAGTACTCTTTTATTGTCAAAACGGTAATTTCCAAGCTGTTGTGTAGTTCTCTGCAGTCAAGCTCAGGTGTCTAATAAGCCGCTCAGCTTCGCCAGTTATGTTAGCCTTTAGGTACCACATTTTTTGAACTTCAGATAATGCTTGCTCATGAATCATTTTTTGAAAAATATAAAAAAATTGTTGCCTTTTTAAATAGTTTCTATCAAATGAAGGAATAGTTACTTTCGGCAGATGAAGCGCTAATTGTTCCCTTGCATTAGGCCTTTGAACATATAGCTATTGTTTTCTAAAGTGTTACGTTGTTCAAAAACTTGTGCTTCCAATTCTATGTATGCGTTCATATTTTATCCTTTTGCTTCAGGATCGTCACAGTTCTCCCAAATGCTGAAGTGCAATTCCTCGATTTGTTGCCAGAGCTCATTGATACTTTTCAAACTGCGATCTTGTCCGATATCTGGATTGCTGGTGAGCATGGCTAGTACCCGTTTCAGTGTGTCCATGACAGCTACTTGCCTTCTGATCATGGCAATACTTTTGTTGTGTGACTCAGAAGTAGCCCCAGACTTTTGATCTCTAGCAATGTGAGTGGCTTTTAGTTCAACGGTTGTCTGCTGTGATGGTGCTGGCGTTTCTATGAGTGATTGTATGGCCTTGTCAAAGATTTCATCATACTCAATCCGCAAATTTTTTCATAGTAGCCCGTTGTGAAGTACTCATGATGGTTCGGAACTCCTTGCAGTGACCGAATCTGATCATCAGTAGCTTCAAATCGTTGGAAGGCGCTCTGCAAACGCTGCTTACGGTCTTCAAAATAGGTAATATTTTTCTTCCTCTCAGCAGGATCTTTCTTGTAGTTTGTGATGATCTTTTGAATCTCGCCTCCAATTGACGTTTGCTCAGCTGATAATGCTTCCATTGTTGACTGCCGACTTTAATTAACGTTGACGTTTGAAAACTTTCGAAAATGTTTTGTGTTAAAAATGTTGATACTGGCTCCTGCATCAGAATATTGTATGTTACTGTACTGATGATGTTATCTGGCTCCTGCACCAGAATCTTGTATGTTACTGTACTGATGGCGTTGTCTGGCTCCTGCACCAGAATGTTGTATGTTACTGTACTGATGATGCTATCTGGCTCCTGCACCAGAATGTTGTATGTTGCTTTATTGTGGCTGATGCGTCCACTTTATGATGATCCTAGCTGGAATATGTCCTGGCTCAGACCGTCGGGGTCACCAAATGTTGATTTGTGTAGTTTAAGATTCCTTCTAGTACATAAACTAGAAGGTGAAATGTTGCATTGGTTACCAGTACTTGAACTAGAACCACTAAATTGGAATTGATTCAAAGCCGTAAATTTCTGTAGCTAGAATGAATTTTATTGATTTAAGTTTCTTTTTATATAATAAGAGTGCTTAATAAAAAGTGCAAGTAATACAAAAATACAAATTAAACAAATTAAACAAAAGGTGCAATTGATAAAATGCAATTATACAAAAAAAAGGTGTAAAATATAAAAACTGTGAATTATGCAAAATTAATAAATTAAATAAATGAATAGTGCATTGACTTAAAATAATAAAATAAATGTAAAACTGCAAAGTATGCAGTTATGGTACGGTCAATGCGCTACGCAGTACATTCTGGATACAATAAATTTAAGAACTAAAAATAAGCAGTTCTGATAATATGAACGCTACGTAGTGCATTAACCATAAGCTAAAAGAAATATGCAACATAAGTATAATTATGTGATTGCACAACATCATTGGAGAAGAGACAAGTCTTCCACAAACTCGCAAGAGACCTTTCTCATCAAGGATCGGATTTAAATTAAGTAAGCTGCTTTTTGAATGAATAGATTCTTTTTTGCATAGACTTTGGTACTTTTCTGGATAGCAGACCTTTTGGCTTAAGTTATAAGTCTAAATTCTGCTTGACAAACGCAAGCCGATGATTGCGATGAGTATGATGGTAGAACCTTAGAATATAGGAAATCACTTTAATCGCTTTTGGAAAAGATGAAAAACGTTCAAGGAGATCTTCAAAATTATGAAAATATTGGAAAAATGAGTTTCCGACCGTCTGAACAATTTTTGATACACGATTTGCTACGAACGTTGTCCACTGGCATGGTGGTTTCTTGAGCCATGCGAGGACAATCGTTGAGTCAGTCCACTTAGAAATAGTGTAATTTTCGACATCAAAATTTGGGATCAGTGCATCAACCATTTCGGCTAAGAGCACAGCACCACACAATTCCAGCCGTGGTAAAGAAATAGTCTTAACTGGTGCGACTTTCGTCTTTGCAGCCAGTAAGTGAGTGGAAATAGAAGTTGAAGTTTCTATTCGAAGATAGATCGCAGCTGCATAGGCTTTTTCAGATGCATCGCAGAATGCGTGAAATTGAATGTTGCACTGAGGAGAATAGTTGAGCCATCGCGGAATCTTGATGCGATTTATGTGTGAATAATTGGAAAGGAATGAATGCCATTTTCGAAGACAGATTGAGGTCAGATTTTCATCCCAACCTATTTTTTCAAGCCAGATTTGCTGCAGAAGTATTTTAGCTATAATTATGCACGGAGCTAACCAGCCAGCTGGATCAAACAGCTTAGTAATCTGAGATAGAACTTCACTTTTTGTAAATTCGGATTTTAGCTCGAAAGGTATGGCATGAAAGAAAAAGTGATCCGTCGTGGCATTCCATCGGACTCCCAATGTTTTGGTTGAGCTGCAATCTTCAAATTGAAGAAAGTCTTGATTGAGTAAATGTTCCTTTGGAAGCTCAGCCTAAATTTGGTTTGAATTTGACGTCCATTTTCTTAAGGAAAAATCAGCAGAAGATAGAGCAGAGATAAATTCATCCCTTGTTTTAATTGCAATAGAGAAGTCGTGTGCACCAGTAAGTCATCATCCACATACATGGATCGTTTTAGAACATTACTAGCAAGAGGATGCGTCGCGCTAACATCGTCTGCTAATTGAAGAAGTGTCTATCGCAAGGTAAGGAGCACAGTTGATACCGAATGTCACAGTTTTCAGCTCGTATTCTTGGATTTTATCGTCAGGAGAAAATCTGTATAAGATTCTTTGAAATTTGGTTTGGACAGGGTCAACTAAAATTTCACGATACATTTTTTGAATGTCTCCATTTAGAATATAACGATAAAAACGCCATTGAAGCAACAAAAGAGTCAAATCTGTTTGCAGAGTAGGACCAGTATGTAACAAGTCATTAAGACTTTTCCCATTAGAAGATCCACTAGAGGCGTTGAACACTACCCGAACTTTTGTTGTTGTGCTTTCTGGCTTTATTATTGCATGATGCGGCAAATAATAATGCTCAGTACTGTAATTGAATTTTGGAAGTAGAACTAATTGCATGTGGTCTAGATCAAGGTATTCACGCATAACTTGATCATATTGAAACTTCAGATCTGGATTTCGGCACAGTCTTGATTCATTTCGTATGAATTGCGCATTGGCAATAGAACGAGAAAAAAAAAGATTAAGAGTTTTTGGAAACTCTTCTTTGAAGGGTAACGCCATAATGTAACGACCGTCTTTCCTACGCTTAGTAGTACGCCTATAATTTTCTTCGCAGAAACGATCTGATGGTGATAAGAATTGTTTTTGTGGAAGATCCTCCACCTCCCAAAAACGAGAAATTTCCTTATCTAGAGACACTTCGTTGAAAAATGAAACAATCGTGGAATGTGAAGCAACTGAATTTTTCGGAACTGGGCCTGTCAGTATCCACCCGAACATGGTTTTTTGTGCCGTGAGTGAACCGGAGATGTTCCTCTTGACACCATCTAATATAATATAGGAGAAGATATCAGCTCCAATTAAAATATCGATATGAGAACTGCTGAAAAACTTTTGATCCGCTAATTGAATTTTTGAAAGATTCTCCAGAATTGACGAATCCATCGTATGTAAAGGTAAGTTTCCAGTAAGGTGCGGAACTACAAGCGCTGTCGCTTCAATGGAGAAAGTATCATTAGATAAAGAAGTTAAGATAAATGAACAAATCTTTTGAACACGTGCAGAAACAGCATTATTCAACCCTGAAATTTGAGCGGATGTTTCATTGTAAGGCAATTTAAGTAGCCTGAATAATTTTTCAGAAATAAACGTGCCTTCTGACCCTGAGTCAATAAGAGCACGAGCGTGATAAGATACACCAAGACGGCGTATGCAAACTATAGCTGTTCCTAATAAAACATTTTTAGAGTTCGTCGCAAAGCAAGACTGAACGTTATCATTGAGCGTTGGAGCGGACTGTTTCTGGAGTGCATGAGCACGTTGAAGACCAGAAGTGCTTGGACGAGGATTTGCGTCAGGAATGACTTGGTTTGTATTAGAATGTATGGAATTTTCATGGGATGAACCACGGTGCAATAGCGTGTTATGGCGCTTTTTACACGTAAAACAGTTGTGTTTGTTTTTGCAGTCTTTTATAGAATGTAAACCAGAAAAACAGTTAAGGCAAAGTCCTAATTGTTTTATTTTTGCTGATCTTTCATCAGGCGTCACACAGTGTAACAGGTGCGGCCATAAATGGTAAAAATGAAACTAATTTTTTGACTTAAATTTTTATGCAGATTAAAAGAACATACTTCAAATAAGAAAATCCCAAAATTTTATTAAAATGCTTTAACTACTTAAAAAGTTATGCTTTATTAAATATACAGTATCAAATTCAACTTTTCCTCTGTATGTTGGCTTGTTTTCTATCCCACACTTTTGTACCCTTTCCGAAGAAGATTTCATGAGCAAATATATATTCATATATGTTATATATGAACAAAAAATATAGAATTTTTCCAATCTAGAAATATTAATAAAATAGCTTACACTGTAAACAAATGTAAAATTCTGCTATATTAAAATAGTTAGGTTTACTCAAAAAATCGCAAGATCATTAAAAACTTTAGAAGAAGAAAATTAAAATACACCTAAAACCACTTTTGAGGTTCCAGCGTTAAATAACGTATAAAGCTATGTAAAATCATAATCAAAAGAATTTTCTTGCGTTAGGGTGCGCCAAGTCAATTTTTTTTCAACATTTTTCACAGTGTATCTTCCATAGTAACAGCGCCCAAAATAGTAAACGTTGTTCAATTGTAATGAAATTTGGTATATGATGTTTTTTTGGCATTATTAAGAAAATTTTGAAAAATAACAATAACTGGCCATTGCCACGCCCACCTCCCATATAAAATCAACCCTTTAATTGCTTTAAGTTCTTTATTTTTGACACTAGAGTGATTAAATTTGGTGTTTGATGTTTTTTTTTGGCATAATTTAGAAAAAATTAGAGAAATCATAAAAATCAGGCCATTGCCACGCCCACCTCCCATATAAAATTAACCTTTTATTTGCTTAACCCTTCTTTGCATGATTTTTTCTTTTTCTGTGAAATAAATCACAGTGATGTAATTTGTGCTCTAGATTAATGGAAAAAAAAAATTTTAAAAATCCTACTTGAAATAAATGGTATAAAATTATTAAAAAACAGAATGATGGAAATATCCATCATCATGCAAATCTACTTGTTGAGCTCAGTACTAAATAAGTTCATTATCAAATTTTGTGTTGGACACTTTTATTCCTTATGGTAGTTAAAAAAACCAGTTTTTGGGCGTAGATTCACGCCACATTTACGGCATGAGGTTGTGGAGTCCCCTTGGCTTTTAGGATATTTGCACTAAAGTGAACCACCTACTTTTGGCCAATCTTCAAACCCATTTTCCGTTATGTCTTTAGGAGGAGGAGAAGGAGCTGAAGAACCTTTCCATTTTGTTCTAGGGCACTACTGCTCGGATACCCTCTTTTAGCATCTTAAGTGGTTCCTTTGTTGTACAGCACAGGGGCTTTTCCATTTCTGAACTGGCCCCATGTGAGTATACGTGTTTTTGGTATATTATTTTTCTGGGTATTATTTGTGTACAAAATCGAGGAATTGATAACTACCAGATGAAAAAAATAAAAAAACGCAGGTTCTACAGGTTCTATAATACAAATTTACTCAGTACAAATTTTTGCCATACAATTCAAGATGTTACTACATGATGATGTAAATTTACATCACACGGTTTTGGGATATTTATAGTAAGTATTTCGATATTACATGCAAAGAAAATAACAGAAACTCTAATTGCAAATCTGATTTTCACTGATTATGAATTTTAATATAAAAAAAAATTCAATATAATAATTAAAAAACAGTCGGGAAGTTGCACTTTTATTCAAATCGCAACGAACCGCGTAATTTCAAGTTCAAATTTGATAATGACACTGTAACGTTTGATTTTCTTTTGACAGCTGTGTTCCAATGTGTAAATAATATAATATAATATAGTTCTTCGTTGTTAACGGCTTTCATTGTTATCGGAAAACTGCTAATTTTTTGAATAATGTTAAATATGTTACTACGATCTCACATATAAAAACTTAACTTTCTTACTTAACTTTAAGCAAATAAAAGGTTAATTATATATGGGAGGTGGGCGTGTCAATGGCCCAATCTTTATGATTTTTCTAAGTTTTCTTAATTATGTCAAAAAAACATCACATACCAAATTTAATCTTTCTAGTGTCAAAAATAACGAGCTTAAAGCAAATAAAAGTTTTATTTTATATGGGAGGTGTGCGTGTTAATGGAATAATTATTATGATTTCTCTAATTTTTCTTAATTATGCCAAAAAGACATCACACACCAAATTTACTCTTTCTAGTGTCAAAAATAACGAACTTAAAGCAAATAAATTTTTTTTTTATATAGGAGGTAGGCATGTCATTTAGCCGATTTTGATGATTTTTCTATTTTTTTTTAATTATGCCAAAAAAACATCATATACCAAATTTCATTACAATTGAACAACGTTTACTATTTTTGGCCGCGGCTACTATGAAAGTGATACACTGTGCGTCATCGCTAGGAAACGACTGCAATGTCGAATTGTGTGTTTTTCGTTAACACAAAGTTTGCGCGACGAAGGAGAAATATTGGACACATATGAATTAACCTTCTTGTTTTGATTTCGAGAGGTTATAGAAATAGGTTGGTTCTTAGCAATTTTGGGAAATGCTGAGCCTTTTATATCGGAAACGGTTTCAAGAGTTTGATACCGGCTAGTGAGGAAAGAGTCTAAGTCTTTCCACTTTGGAATCTCAGTTTTGTTGCTAAGTGATTGTTCCCAGAGCGAAAGTGTAGGATCTGGAAGCCGAGTGGAACATAAAAATATCAAAATCGAATCCCAATTGTCAATGTTAACCTTATAAAATTGGAGCGCAGAAATGCAGCTACTAATATCCCTTTGAAGTCATTTAATTGCTGCACCTGATTCAGTTAGGATGGAGGAAAGGTTGAATAATATTCGGAGCTGACTATTGACGAGCACACGTTTGTTTTCAAAACGGCCTTTTAGGTTTTTCCACGCAATAGTGAAACCATCATTAGTCAGTGGACACTTTTTCACAATATCACGAGCTTCCCCTCGTGTTTTTTGGTTAAGATGAAACAGTTTTTCATCTGGACTTAACCTTGGATTGTTGACATAAATAGCCGTGAACATGTCACGGAAAGAGGGCCACGAAATATAGTCACCGCTAAAAATTTCGGTGTCGCAAGGTGGAAGATGAATATTACTAGGGCCATCGTTGATCCTTTGAGCTGGTGAGGCAGGTCGATTTGCCTCTGTAATTTCGTGGCTATACTCCGCCATTTTCGAAACGCAGCGTACATACGCGTTGTATGTAGTTCTATACCGACTTTTAACTGTTTCCAGTTCCACTTCATCGTCCGAGCCACCATCAGGGAATTGAAAAATATTATGTTTATTATTTTCTTGGATTAGAAATGGGTAAAAAGTATAAATTTTATTTTATTATTTATTTCTCTAATTTCAAATTTTAAGCCACGGTAACCGCTTAGAAATGTTGCGAAACTTTGAGTTCAAAAGTTGCACAATGCAAATAAAAGTGTTGCTTACATTTTATCTTATTTACTTTTAACTTTGACCAAATCAAACTTTGGAATGAAACAAAGTGAGTTCATTGACCTTAGCGTAGAAATGTTGCACAATGCAAATAAAAATGTTGCTAAAATTATTTTTTTTAAAACTTTGACTAAATCAAACTTTGGAAATGAAACAAAGTGAGACAAGAACTAAGAAATTCAAAACAAAATATGTTGCTTAACTAATCGAGCGCTCTCTGTGCTTTGCACAAAAAAAAAATATATAAAATGTTGCGGAAAGAACTTTGGAAACAGAATGATCGCTCTAATGTACTTTCTAAGTTAAAAGTTAGCACTGAGTGAAATAAGAATTTCTCTCACGCTTTGAAAAGCTTTACACTCAATTAACACAGCAACAATTAGTGAGGCCTTAAATTTGGAGACCCCGTCGCACTTTGACTTTGTTGAAATTACATATGTACATACATACATACGTATGTATTGAAAGCACTCAACAACAAATTTGGAACTTTTGACGGTCAAAGGGGCATACACATTAGGCTGGTTCAAAATCGTATGGAAAAATTAAATGCCGTCAAATTTCTGGTGCTCAGGCCTGAAAACATTAATTGAGCCTATGAAGCCCTTGTGCCAAAATTTCACCCGAATCGGACCGTGGGAAGGCGTGTCAGTGGGCCGATTTGTATGATTTTTGTGCATTTTCGAGATGATTTTTTAGTATTATTTCTTTTAGTTAAAAAAAATATCATCTTCGAGGTATATTCGTGGTTATCATTTTTTACGGACTCAGTATGATGTGAAATATGTGTGAAAATTGTAAATCAGAAAATCGCCGCAAGTTTGAGTATTGATTCATTGATACGAATGTGAAAAATGCTAAAAAATCTGACATACTTCCACTTTGCCCGTTCGAAACCATACCTATTTTATATTTTTCGGCCACGGCTCTATGCGCAATCGATTGGAAATTTTTTTTTACATAGAGAACGATATGTCAAAAATTTTTTATACCAACGATGCGATCTGGAGAAATATTTGATTAATAAAAGCAAGCATTTTCGTCATATGAAAATAAAGATTTTTAGTTTAATTTAGTTCAAGAAACGCTAATATTTCACATTTGTCCATTTTGTAGATTTTTTTGGTTTTCGGCGGCCACTTTAACTAATTTTTTAAACTGATCTTCGTCCTTCATTATCTGTTTGTTGTAATTTTGCAAAGACCAATTGCTCTTTCCGCGGCCACATTTGCTGGCCAAATGACGAATCGTGCGAGTGTTCGAAGATTGTGGCCCAAAAATTACATATTCTGAACGACACCGCAAAAAGAGCGATTGCTCTTGTGCAAAATTTCAACAAACAGATAAAGGACCACGTAAATCAGATTCACAAAATACTTAAAGTGGCCGCCGAAAACCGGAAAAAATCTACAAAATGAACAAATGTGAAATATTAGCATTTCTGGAACAAAAATAAACTAAAAATCTTTATTTTCATATGACGAAAATGCTTGCTTTTATTAATCAAATATTTCTCCAGATCGCATCGTTGATAACCACGAATATACCTCGAAGTTGATATTTTTTTTAATTAAAAGAAATAATACTAAAAAATCATCTCGAAAATGCACAAAAATCATACAAATCGACCCACTGACACGCCTTCCCGTGGTTCGATTCGGTTGATATTTTGGTACAATAGCTCCATGGGCTAAAGATATATTTTCGGGCCTGAGCACCAAAAATCGGAACATGCATTGCATTTTGAACCACCTTAATACACATATGTACAAGTATGCAAAATCTTATGTACTGATTTGGCGCGAAAAATTTTTTATTAGAAATTTCGCAATTTCTGCCAGAATTATGTACACATGTGTATGTATGTAAGTATATCACTTTTTTAAGAATTTTTTTGAAAAATTATATTTTAATTAATTAACACTGTTTTGTTTTGTTTTTTTAAAGATTATGTATATATCTTTTAATCACTTGCATGCAACATTTAAACGCCTTTATGACACACTTTTATAAAATTTTCATTTTACTTTCTTTGGAATAGATATTGTATTTTATTTTTGTTTTTAAGCATAAAGATTTAAGATTACTTTTTACGTAATTTTAAAAAGAAAAATAGGCTCACCAATGAATGAAAAAATGGATTTTCGCGCGGTTTCTTTGATAATATTTTGCGCAAAAATTACGTATTTTTAACGCGGAGAACACAATAAATGCGTGGGGGTTACGCTTGAAATGCACTCTCTAACTAAAAAAAGAATAATGCCAACGCACCTGAGAACTCTTCTTGTAGAGTTTTGATGATGATGGTAATTTCTCTCGTTGAACTTGAAAGACGTTGCGAAAAGAAATAAAAAAACAGGTTTTGATGATCTCGCCTCTTCTGATAGAATGCTCTGAACTGCTCCGGTTCGTTAGGACCAAATGATGAAGTGGGCAGAAATACTATCTGCTGGATGCGCTTCGGAACTAATTCTGAGCAGAATATTTCCTATGGAAGAAAAGTATTAGGAGGCGCCTAGTATTACAGCTTGGCCGGACCTAGGGCTCAAAAATCGATTGAAATTATTTTTGGGATAATGAAATAAGAAAATAGCCAAGTGTAAATTTCAATTCTAAATTTGAGTTTTATTTCACACGTCTTACCACTAGAAGTTGTTTTAACAAGGGGCAGAAAAATTTTGACTTCGACAGGAAGTCACTTGTTTTAGTTAAAAAAGATAATACAGATTACATAGATAAATATGGCGTATGACAAAAAGCGCCATCTAATTTAAGAAATATGAGATTCATATGTTATAAGTGTAAGTTACATTATGGTAAATTTTTGGCGTAGACATAATGTATTTTTATTTAAGATGTCAAATTCACACAATATTTATAACTCTGAATCATAAATGAGAAGTTTTAAGACTCTCATTGGTGTAAAAATATACTTGTACCTCAAGTACTTAAAGAAAGTAAAAACTTTTGACCATTCGCTAAGAGAGCGAAAACTTGGCCATCATCAACAATTTCAGTTCGTCTTAAATCTCATACGGTGCGGACGTGTTTTGAGTTTACTCTGTGATTTATCAAATTTGATTTTAATTTTACTCTTATTTTTGTTTCATATGCTATGCCATGTGAATGTGGACAAAAAGTTGATCGAGGTCAGCCATCAACGCAGTGTGCTAAGTGCAATGAACTTTTTCACTTGGTTTGCATAAACATTTTACCAGCTGATTTAGAATACTTGCAAAAATCAAATAATTCTTATCGTTGTAAAAATTGCTCGGTAGTTCGCAGAAACTCTATTCGTTCGCCTCAGAAAATTCGTGAGAACTCGGTCTCTATGATGTCGTTATCTAATGCTCAATTAGTGCAACAACAGCAAGTAAAACCTGTTCTGCAAAATTCTAATAAACAAGACATTACTTTGCAATTAGTTTTCGATGAAATCGTTGCTCTTAGAGTTGAAAATGCGCGCGCGTATGCGTATGCTTGTTGAAAAATTTGATGACTTGCAATTGGAGTTACATTCGTTGAAGTCTCAACTTAGTAACAATAACGTCTCTTCTGCACTTGCTCTTCTAGCACAAGATGTTAAACTTTTGAAAAACAATTTTGGTGGTGTTTTGAATAGCCCTAAAACAAGAAATAATAAACTTGCTCCGCTCTCGAAGAGCAATCACATGCTTTCTCTTAATGCAGTTCCGCCGTCATCTGTCTTAGTTGATCTTTGTTTTGATGACACTGTTGTTGTTACAGATGATTGTAATGCTTCTACATCTCATGCTGCCGCTGCTGCGGCTACTGCTGCGATTTCGCCGTCTAATGCTGTCTCCCATCATTCGCAGGCTTCTGAATCTCTGCAAGCACCGATGTCTTATGCTGCTGCCGTTTCTGCTGCTAATGCTACTTCTACTTTGCTCTCACCTGCTTTTTTTTGTCAACTGGCTTAACTACAAGCATGGGTGATGCTGCCGCTGTTATAAGTGTTGATTCCCTTAATGTGAATTGTGCGAATGATAAGAACATTGCTAATGCTGCTGCTGTTGATGGTTTTACTCTTAATATTCCCCAAAATGTTAATGAGAACTCTGAGAATAAAAATCCATGGATCACAGTAAATAAAGAAAAGAAATTAATAAATAAACACAAATTTGTAAGTAAGTGGTGACTTGGATGTTATTGTACGTAAAAAATTTGTACACTTGGCCTCTTTTAAACCAAACGTTTCTGAAGATGACATTATTGCGTATGCTAATAAATACACCAATATTGATAAAGGTCACTTTGCATGTTTTAAACTTGTAAAGAAAGGTGCTGCTCAAGACAATATTAAGAGTATAAATTTTAAGCTTGGTGTTTCTGAACAATTTTATACTAATATTCTTGATGCTTCTCTTTGGCAAGAGAATGTAAAAGTGAGGCCTTTCATAAATTTTCAAAAAAGGGGAGTGAATACAAAAGAAAAGTAGTTGTTGCTGCTCCAACAAATGGTATTCATCTTAAAAAGCTTAAATTGTACTTTCATAATTTATCTGGAATGAGGACTAAGTCTTCTGCAATTTTTAATTGGACTTCTCAAGGAGACTTCGACGTTTTTGTATTTGTTGAAACATGGTTGAACCCTGATTTCTTTGATGCAGAATTTTTTAATTTGAATTTGTACCAAGTCTACCGAAAGGATAGAGATGCAGTCAAAACTGGATTGAATCGTGGTGGTGGTGTTCTCATAGCTGTTAAGCGATACTTGTGTTCAAATGTTTATTTGTTGCAGAATTCTGATTCTTTATTAGATCAATTATGTATCGTAATAAATAATCCTAAGGGATCGCTTTATATCTGCGCGTCTTATATTCCTCCAAATAGTGGTGATGATATCTATACAGCTCATGTTGAAAATATAACTAATTTGCAATCTATTTTAAGTAGGCTTGCCAGATCCAAATTGTGTTTCACCTGGACATTTTTAAAAAAAAACAAAAAAAATCGGGATTTATCTGGACACTTACAAAAAAAAATCTTGATTTATCTGGACAAAAAAGAAAACTAAAGCTTAGTGTCAGAGGAACATATATATTTTATTTAGATAAAATAAACATAACAAAAACATAACAGAAACATAACAATTCAGTTAAGAAAAATAAGTGATTTTTTAAATAAGTTACATTAAGTCCATAAATAGTTATTATTAGACCGAACTGCTTTTATCAATTTATTACCACTTGGAGTTTCTAAAATGTTACCAAATGATTGACAGTTTTCGGTACAGTTTAATCTTATAATTAGTTCTGACTTTATCAGATCTGTCAGCATTCGATTTCTTTCTGTAGAGTATAAGGTGTTTAAAAGGCTAAAAACTTTTTCAAAATAAGCTTTGGTTATTGGAATTGGAAAAATAAATGAGATCAATTTTCTTAAGAGGTTCAATTCGTCATTTTTAAATTTGGAAAAAAATGATCCCCAAATTTTACCGTTGGGAATATTTTTTGGTAGATTTTCATACACACTGCGTAAGCAACAATAATCTGTATATAATTCATCGTTGTTGATATAATTTTCTAAGCCTAAGGCTGCATTCACAGTGCGCGCTATAAGCAAAGATTGGCGTGAAGCGAAGAAACAGTGTATGGGTATTCGTATGGAAATAGCGCGAAGTGTTCAGAGTGAGAGCGAAGCGATGCTAGAACTTCAGCGATAAAACGTTTTTATAGCGTCGTGGGCGCTAACACCAGAGTTTTTTTTTCGTTTTTCGAGCAATAAAGAAATTTGATAGGAGGTAGAGAACAAAACTATTTTCCGTTGTTTTAAATAGGAAAAATGGAAGCAGAGCCAAAGCAGCAGTCAGTGTCTGCTGTTGTTTCATCACCGTTTTTGTTCATTTCATTTGCAAAAACATAAACAAAAGGGAAAGAAAGAATGAAAGAAATGTATGCGTATGTGATCAAAGAATCACATAGATGTAAAGAAAAATGAAAGCAGAGCCAAAGCAGCGCTCAACGTTTGTTGTTTCTCATCACTGTTTTTTTTTATTTTCATTTCACTTGCTAATGCAAAAAAGAAACAAAAAACGAAGGAGAGGCCAAGCAGCGATAGAAGTAAAGAAAGAAAGTGAAAGAAAAAAAGAGAAAAAAGATCAGTAGTAAACAAAAAATGTGAAAGAAAAAGAGAGAGAAAAAATCAATCGCTTGGCAACTCGCTTTGCCAAACGCTTCCACTCTGAATGGAACTAGCATCTTATAGCATTGACTAGCTTCGCTTCACGCCAATCTTTGCTTATAGCGCGCACTGTGAATGCAGCCTAAGACTCCTATTGCTGTTTGTAGTTCATCCCAGGAAATTAATTTATATTTAAGAAAAATTAAGGATAATTTTTAATTGAAACGTCACTATATTCATACCGGGTTTCTAAATAGTTAAGACAACTTTTTAAGAATTCAATTCTGGTTGACAAAATTATTACGTAAAAATAAAAGAGAAAGAGGGAGATTTGTCTGTGCAGTAACCATGTTAGTTAAATCATGGTGTTGCACACTTATTTTCATTTAAAGGTACGTAGCTGTTGGTTGCGTTCAGGAGGATTAAGACCTTATGACATCCTTATAAATCATCTTTTCTTGTTTGAAAAATGTCAACTTCTTAAGAGCGTAGGTACCTTTTGGACGTGACGAATGTTAATTCATTTTTAATGCCTACGGCAGATATTTTTGTATCTAGTCCTATTTTTCTTTTATTTCATTGTTCGAATTTTATGTGGACATATTTCTGATTGTCGGGACTCTGGACATGGGACTAAAAATCTGGACAATCCCGACGAATCCAGTCCATCTGGCAACTCTAATTTTAAGTAATGTTGATAATCACCTGTGTGTTGTTGGTGATTTTAACTTGAGTAAAATCTTTTGGAATCAATTTAACAATGAACTGCTGCCTTCTAATATCAATCAATTGTATGAGATACATTTTATTGATAGCTTATTTAGTATGGACCTAATGCAAATAAACTCTATATTTAATAGCTTAAATAGAATTCTAGATTTAGTTTTTGTATCTAAAAACTTTAAAACCAATTTAAGTGAATGTTTTTGTCCTATTGCTCCATCTAATATGCATCACATTCCACTTGTTATTGAAACTGAATTTTATGAATTTACAAATCTTCAACCTCCAATAAATTATTTCAATTTTAGATTGTGTAATTATGAAAATTTAAATATTATTTTCAATCGGATTGACTGGAATATTCTTTTCAGGAGTAAGAATGTCGCAACTTCTTTTGAAATTTTTAACTGAATTATTTAAAGTTTGTAGCGACCATATCCCTCGTGTGTCACCAAGAGTATATAAGTTACCTTGGTACACTAAAAATCTAAAAAAAATAAAAAATTTGCGAAATAAATTTATGAAATTGTTCAAATCTACTAATAATATTGAATTCAAATTTAAATATATTCATTATATGAGGGAATTTAATTTTTATAATAAATTCTATATAAGCAATATATCTTGAGGTGTGAAAGTAATGCCAAAAAGAATCCTAAATCATTTTGGAATTTTATTCTATCAAAAAAAGATGGTTCATGCATTCCAACTTCTATGAATTATAATTGAAAGAACTCTTTGCTAATTGAAGATACTGTAAACCTCTTTGCTGACTATTTTAAATCGAATTTTGATGATGTAATTGGTTGGTCTAATGACTCTAGTTTGAAGAATATTAGTTCTTTTTTGGATCTTGGTGCTATGGAAGTTACAGAGTTTGAAGTTTATATTGTTATATCTAATATGAAAAGTTCGGTAAAGACTGATATTGATGGTATTGCGTCTATATTACTTAAAAATTGCGCACATGTTTTGTCTAAACCATTGTCCTTGATTTTTAATAAATCTCTGGCTGAAGGGGTCTTTATTCAATGCTGGAAAATTGCATCCATAACGCCTGTTTTTAAAAGTGGAATTAAAAATAACATTTCTAATTCCTATTTCAAAGTTGTCTAATGTATCGAAACTTTTTGAAACTATCGTGAAGAATAAGTTATTTTTCATGATTAAAAATCATATATGTATTCAACAGCATGGTTTCTTTGCTGGTCGCTCCACCGCGACAAATTTAGCACTTTTTTCAAAATATTGTGTTTCGTCGTTTGAAAGTGGGTATCAAGTTGACTGCATCTATACTGATTTTTTAAAGCCTTTGACAAGGTCTGTCAAAATGCCTTAATTGCAAAACTTGCGAACTACCTGCTAGATAGAATTTGCTATGTAGAAATAAATAATGTTAAATCATATCAGTATTTTACTTCTTCTGGGGTTCCGCAAGGCAGTATCCTTGGTCCACTATTTTTCATATTGCTTATTAACGATTTATGTAAATGCTTTCGTTTTGCGCAATTTTTGCTTTATGCTGATGATTTAAAGCTTTTTAGTAAAATTTCCAGTTTGAGTGATTTTACCCTACTGCAGAGTGATCTTAATAATATTTATAATTGGAGTGTTCAAAATGGTTTGCCTTTGAATATTTCCAAATGTTTTTCACTTACTTTTTCTAAGTCTAGGAATATCATTAATACTTCCTATTTTTTGGCTGGCCTGCCGCTAAGGTTAATTGACTCTAATTGTGATCTGGGTATTATTTTTGACTCGAAATTTACGTTTATCGAACACATTAATTATATTATTCCGAAAGCCTATTCTCTACTTGCCTTTGTGCGTAGGAATAGTTCAGAGTTTGCAGATCCTCATACCATTAAGGTTTTGTATAACTCGTATGTAAGGTCGCGATTGGAATATGCGTCATTCGTGTGGAGTCCTTTTTTCAGCACTTCTTCTTTTAGAATGGAAAAAGTTCAAAAATCATTTACCAGATTTGCGCTTAGATCCATAAATTTTGAAACTTCATTGCCTTCTTACGAATCGCGTTGCTTACTTTTAGGCATAAAATCTCTTGAAACTAGACGTAAGATTCAATCTCTTACTCCGCCTTTATTGCAATATATTAATTTTATTATACCTTCAAGAATGTTGCGACATTGCGATTTGTTTTCAATCCAGTTCCATAGAACAAACTATGCTCTTAATGAGCCATTAACTAGAGCTTTAGCTCTATATAATTCTTTGATTGTGGGCAACAATAATTTAGATTTTGCTTTTTCAACCAATTGCTTTAAAAATTTGTTGAATAGTTTATATAAGATATAAATTTTGTTATTCTAGTTACTTAAGTTATTTTTACTTTTATATCTAGTCTGTAAAGAACATGTATTCTAAAGACTAAATAAACATAACCATAAACATAATGAACTACCAAATAATCGATATGTGCAATGTAACTCTCCCAGATTGCAATCAACACACATTGAAATGAAATCTTTAGTGATTCAGACCATTTTCGTTCAAACAGGGGCAGTGAAAAGAGTCCTTGTATTTTTGGCTCAAACAAATGCAGTAGAGGTTACACTTAATACGCTAAACAGCTGCCATATGCAAATTAAATTTACCAAAGGAGAGGAAAACAATCAGAAGTTAGCGTACTTAGACGCACTGGTTGTAATAATACTTTAAGAACGGACTGGTACCAAAAACCAGTAGCGATAGGCAGACTCGTAAATTTTTACTCCAAACATCCGAAGACGACAATCATTAATACCGCCAAAAACTTTTTGAAAAAGTTTTGAATATTAGTGACAAATGTTTTCACAAAAGCAACAAGGCGTGAATCAAGTATATTCTGAAGATAAACGACTTCCCAGAAAGCACAATAAATCGTCTTTTCCGGAAAAATTCAAAAAAACTGACCTATACGACAAAGATAAGCATTTAATGGCTACAAAATCAAACAACTGTCTAAAAAAACATTTACACCAATACACAAAGGAAATTAGAAAAATCTAATGTTGTGTACCAAATACCGTGTGAATGTGGATGTCTATACGTGGGCACCACTAAATCAAAGTCAAGAACCACAAATCCGATCTTAAGCGAAACAAGAGAACAAAACAGCACTTGCTGCACACTGCCTCCAAAATGATCACATTCCAATGTTCAAAGAGACGGGAACATTGCAACAAGAAAACCACTACGCTAGACGATACACGATTGAAATGTTGCACATCATTAACACACCTACAAACAAAAGACTGAAGTACAAAACTGAACCAGACAACTGTGCCCATATTTATAAACATTTACTTAACAAAAATTAGTTGCAAGTTAAGTCCTACGACAACTCTTAACAAGTCAAACATAAATTTTAGGTAAAACTTTTCACTATAGTTTTTTGTATTTAAAATTGTTTAAAAAAGAATAAAATTTTTGTAAAAATATTTAGTTGTATATATGTAGTTAAATATGTATTCTTATATATTTGTATTTTTTTGTTTAGACACAATCCCCTGATGATGACCGGCAATGCAGGTCGAAATATTGGATAATAAAAAAACCAAATGTGCTTGATAATGAGGTTTTTTCACCAGTACTTTTAAATTGCAAAATATTTAATTAATTTAATTTTTTTGTTTTTATTTCGCACGGCCAAGGCCCAAATATATTAGAAAATTAGAAACAAGTTACAAGGCCGATTTAGCAACAAAAATTCTTATAAAAACTTAATTATTATTTTGATTTTACAAGTAATTTTTGCGACTTATTACTTTTTTCAGGTTGAAAGAGCACGCAACTATTTCATACAAGAAATTGAATCCATTTTTCCTGGTCTAAACTTAGCTGATAAAAAACTAAATCTATCGCAAGAGGACTTAGATTTGTTTATAATGCATGCTTATTCACATGTCTTGGCTTATCAAAAAGAACTTCAAAGACTGCAAACTGACGGCGAACTACGCTTGAAACGCGCCATTGAAGCTTATCGTGGTGAAAGCACTACTGAAGCAGTCAAAGCACAGCTTGAGTATCACTTGGAATCTGAGAAGCGAAAACTGTCGCTTGAAAATCAGAAAAAAATTTTGCAAATTCGTGCAGATGCAGAACGACAATTGCGGAATCAGTTAAAGCAGCAAGCTGAAGCCCACGTTGACCATTTAAGTGATGCCCTTGCAACAAAGGAGAATGAACTTAAGCGAAATTATGGTCGCGAACTAGAAGATAAGTTAGCTTCAGAAAAAGCCAACTACAAATTACAATTAGCAGGAATGTTAGGAAAATTACGTGGCATGGATGCTGCACTGCAAGGTTAGTTAAAATAAATTTCACACAACTCAATAGTATTACATTTTTATATCAAAACATGCAACGCTTAGAAATTGATGCAGAGCTAAAAGGTATCTTTCATACGTATTATATAAAATATTTAATTTTGCTTAAGCTTCAAATCCGAACTATCATCGATTTCACGTTGAAAGCAAGCGTTCTGGCTCACCTTGTGTGATATTCGTTAAACTTTGGCCATAGACTTGTCTTGGCGGAAGATAAAAAACACCGACATTTTTTATTCCTTCTACCTGTCTTTTGCGAAATTTCAAGAATTTATAGCTCAGTAATTTTTTACCAGATTCCTAAGCATAGGGAATAATATGTAGTTACAAACGTAGTTTATGTGCGTTTAAAAATACGAAAAAGCTTATTAAAAAAAAGTTGGTCGAAATGTAAACTTTAGTTTCTGACGAATAATTTTACACATGGTCGGGAAATAGAAGTGATTTTTGATCGCTAGACTTATGCTCAACTCAGAAATCAAAGGACTCTATGTAGTGTTCATGGATCTCGCCAAGACCCATAACATTGCTAATAGTAGGGGAGCCCAACAGGAGATTTCGGGACTTCCTCGAGCGCGGCAGATTAAGATATGGCGGATACCTTGCACCTTGTTGAGTACCTCTACCAAATCTTAACCCTCTATATAGTGCCGCGAGTGTAGGGGAGCCGGTCAGAATAGTAAAAAAAATCGATCAGATTAAGGCATGGTGGATTAATTACATGCTGAAGAGTCTACATTTCACTAATCTGACGATTTGACCGTGACGCAAGGGAGTGGCAGGGTCACAAAGTTGCAAAAAAAAAGTCACCTGGATTTACTCGAGCGCGATAAAATTTTTTTTTTATTTTGAAGGAAAACGGAAAACATATAATCTGCCGATTTTCACAAGCCGAAGTATCAAAAACCGTCATTAAAGTTCAGTGCATGCAGCTAATTTTTTGGTTTTTAGGAACTTAATATACAGATAATTTAGCTGTCTCTTATTGAAAAAACTCTTCTGTTTTTTACGTCCCGTATTTCTTAAAAAAAAAAATACGAAATAGCACACTGAAATACATAACTGTGCCGGAAATACGGAACGGATGGTCACCTTAAGCATAAACCAAAATAGACGTGACGAGACATAATGAGTAAGTTCGAGTATATGGAAACCAATGTTAAAAACCAAAATGAACAAACGTAACTGATCGAAAGTGAACGAAACTTTTTGACGAGACGTGTTGTTCCGTAAGAACCGAACTTCAAAGCGTCACTACTCGTCATAACAGCTCACAGTGTTGCGTCTAGTGTATGCTAGCTAGACAAAAGTGAATCTCCCGTTTAAGAAATATTAATTCAAGAAAATATTAATTTAGTTTTTTGTCGATATTAAAGAAAAGTTTTTTTAATGGATTTCAAAGTTGAAGGTAGTTTTCGCGTCCATAAATTTGTCCCGTACCGGCCCAAGGGGTCGTTTGCGACCAGGCCTCCCATATAATTTTTTTTTTTGTTTTTATCCAACAAATACAAAAAAGCAAAAAAATAATTTTGTCCAGCTAGCTTGTTCTAGTCGCAACACTGTGCAGCTGTTTGCAGGCGCACACAAATATTTTCAAAGTAAAATTCAACAATAAATTGCTACTGTGAGGATTTATTAATTTATTTGTAATGCGATTGCAAAACAGCTGATTTTTTCACTTCGTTGGTTAACGTAACATTTTGGGTTAAATGTC
This sequence comes from Meiosimyza platycephala, assembly GCA_963662105.1. Classification (NCBI taxonomy): domain Eukaryota; kingdom Metazoa; phylum Arthropoda; class Insecta; order Diptera; family Lauxaniidae; genus Meiosimyza; species Meiosimyza platycephala. The sequence continues at coordinate 37,413,207 of OY759209.1, read as the reverse complement.
AAAACAGACGTAACGAGTGCAAACGTTCGTGCAGCTGCTATCGTCTCGTCACGTCTATTTTGATTTATGTATTCCCCACTCCGTGCCTATCTATCTCACACTCTCGCACCGTCCCCACCAGTGTTGGCACAGACGGTACTTTAGTACGAAAATTGTTACTATTTTCATAGCTAAAATAAAAATACGGTTTTCCGGAAATTCATCTTTTTTTGGAAATATTTTCCGAAATTTATCAACAACCGATTTTTGGTACAAAATAGAAAGAATAAATTTAATTTTTTTCAATAAAATTAAAAAAAAACGTATTGGGATTAGTGATGACATTTGCGGTACACTTGTACTTTTTTCGGTACATTTGCGTTCTAAAAAATCGTCGTCATTACATTCGAAATGATTTGCCGCATTTTTATTACATTTAACGAATTATCGGACATTTTCAGTACATTTTCGGTACATTTGGACAGTTTATAATAATAAACTTTTTTTCTAAATAATCGCAATGTGTGCATTTTGTAATTAGTGTGTGAAATATATGTCAGTTTGCTAAGGTTTTTCAGGTGGCAAAATGAGATTTTTTTTTTAAAAATATAGATAAATTTAAGTAAAATTGGGTGTTCAAGACAAAAAGTACATTCGGCCTCTAAAAGTACATTTCAAGTCTCGATTCTGTATATTTTCACAAAACATTATTTAAAATCCAATAGGTCCCCGCGACGCTCTTGAAAATCCACATTTAGCATCGTGGGCTCCTCTACTATAAAGACTGTGAGCAATTATCTCTAACCATTTTGAGATTGTGAACTTTTTTATGATCAATGGGCCCAAAACAAGTTTAATTTTGTACTAGAAATCAAAAAGTACTGTTGTATTGATACTCAAATATCTATTCTGAACTGATTTTTTAAAAATATGTACTTAATGTTTGTTATGTTACTCCATAGTTCCCAAAAAAGCATTGATTTAAAAATGCAATTACAATCGACTGTTAGAGTTTAAATAAATTTACTTATTGTTAATATGGTAGATTGTAGTTGAAAAGTTTATTTTATTATAAAAAATTTTAACTTAAAATGGTTTTATTAATTTGATGTTTATGGTAATAGCTCGTGCCGAATCCGAACGATCGGCTCATCAAGCGCAAGCTCTGTGGGCTGCCTGTCAGGCTTTATGGGCTACTGTGAGGACCGGAGAGCCCGGTGTACATTGGAAAAATAAGTTGCGTCCTTTGAAAACTGAAATAAGTGCAGTTTCGCATGTTGCGGGTAAGTCAGTGATTTAAATAAAGATATATTATTATACACCCCGTAACAACTCGAAAGAATATTTTATCATTGCAAAACGTTAATTTCTTTGAAATTTTTCTTAGATAAAAATGTTACAAATGAATTCAATTCACAATTGAAAAGGAGTAAACATTATCATTAGAATATTTCGGAAATACTTTTCATATTTTTATCCTTTTCACAGCCTAATGAGAACTAAAAAGTCATGCCAGAAGGAATTATATTAAGAATGTTAGTTGTGATCTCATTTGAATGCAGGGATAATTAAATTTAATTAGAATACCAGAAATAAAAACATTGCTTTTCAAATGACTGTTTATATAACGCATTTTATTCTAATTATCTCATTCCTCGAAAAGAGAAAAATAGGGAAATGTAACTAAAGTTGCAAAATTCAGTGGGAGTTTAAAAAAGAGGCGAAAGTAAGATTTAATGAAACAATGGTCGGTGCCATGCCTCCATATAAGAAAAAAATAACTTTTTTACATCTCTGCAACTATTTGACGCAGATGAATGAGAGTTGGAACATATTTTTATCATAGTTTGGTTTGGAAAAGTGGGCAATGCCACGCCCTCCCATATAAGAGAACAATTAAGTTCATCATATCTCATAAACTATGTAACGCAGATAAATGTAACTTGGAGATTATATATAAAAAAGAAAGATTAAATGTAAAAATGGGTAATTCCACACCTCCAAAATTTTTTATACCTCTTCAACTATTTGATGCAGATGAATGAGACTCGGTACATGTATAGAAGAACTCTAACCAAATTAAACTCATTCCCACCAAATCAGTTGTTCATTTATGCACCAAATGGAAAAACCAAAAACCATTTTATCCACTCGCATTAAGATAAAATTTCAATAACAATAAATTTTTCTTATTTAGTCCATAATGAATTTTATTTGTTAAGTCGTAGCAACACGCGCCGGGTTTTGCTAGTTGTGTTATAAAGATAAACTTTTTTTTTTTGTGACTTATGTAAGTTTAAAAATATTTTTAAACCACACCAAAGAAAAAAATATTATTTTTTATTGAGCTTTCTGTTCAGTTCTGAATGTGCAAAAAACACAAAAACACTCCTGAACAGGAGGCTCAGTGAAAAATAATATTAAATAATTATTTTTTCCAAAAACGCAAACGAAAAAAAAATTATTTCTCTCAAGTTTCTCGATACCGTAGGCGAACTTTTTTCGCGTTCGAGACCACGGTCCCCTGTTATTTCCGAATAAACGGCTCTATTTTTTTTCCTGATTCTGGTGAAGAGGATTTTCGTTTAGATCTTGTACGGAAATTATAGGATCATAATACCTTTGTAGTTCTACTCGTAGCATAACGATTTTGGAACTTTCACAAAGGTTCCTATGTGCAAGTTTTCAGGTACACCTAATTCTGTTTTTACGCGAATTTTTTTACGCGAATTTGATTTAACGCGATTCAACAATACATGAGTTTGAAAACTAAGTAGAAATTCTGAGTGGTGACAGTAACATTCAAGATTCTCAAAAAAGAATGTGTGTTTTGTCAAAAAATAATACCAATTACATAATGCTTTACAATATATTTTACCTGTTTTTATTTTATTAAAATGAATTGTTTTTTTTTTTTGTTGATTTCTTATATGTTGTATGAATTTTCTTTTTGATTAATTAATGTTTTTATTGCTTTTTTTCTTTTTTCTATGTAATTTATTAATAAACATATGTATTTTGTAAGCTACTTAAATAAAATAGGTCACAGAGCCTGTAAAAAAAATAATTTTTCGTACTTTTATGTTATTATTTTTGTTGATTTTTCAAATGTGGAACCAATCCCCTACTTTTATATGGATACTGTATCTTTTTTTACGCGGATTTTTCGAGAACGTATCTATCGCGTAAAAACAGAATTAGGTGTACTCGTTCATCTTCCCAAATTTGGATAAGAAAAGTCTTTACCTATCGAAAAGATTTCAACATTTCGGCAAATATACGATCTGCGCCCACTGCTTTATTGTTTTGAAAAGATTTTATGAATTTTGTTTTCTACGATAATTAAGGCGGACACGAGTTGAGACGCTGTAGTATTCCCCCAGTTAGAGACATATGGCAAACGCTAACGGCTGAAAGTGATTAGTTGATGGTCTCTGAAAAAGTTTTTTTCAACGGCTTAGCTCGTCATCTGTAGTAGTTAATAGGCTACCGTATTTGCTTTTGATTGTCGAATTTAGTCTGAATTCGTTGCATGTCATAGTCCGTGCTATTTGGTAACCGTACAAACCTTTTTGATTTCTGCGGCTTGGTGACCTTTGGCTGCGACGCCATTATAAATGTCTCGTTTGTCTTTTTGCAGGAGACCTTTACTTATTAAGGGCGTTATATACATACACACCTGCTCAAAATAACAGGTACACTTCTCAGTTTTTAGTTTAAACTCTATTACAAAAATATTTTGGAAATATAGAAGAAAAATCGTAGTGGTAACGTGAATAACACAATTTGGTAGCACGATCTTCAGTAAAACAAATCATTTAATTCCCCTAAATTTTGAACGTTTCTACTTACTGTGTATAGTTTGAAAATTTACCTGCTCAAAATAATAGATACACCTGCAAGTTGGTTCAAATTTTTGTTTGACAACTTTTTTTTTTCCTTAGAAGAACGGTGAGTTTTCTTTAATTAAATCTTAAAATGCAGTGAATTGACAGCAAAAAATTTTAGTTGAGATGGGTCGTAAGTCAAATTGATCTGCTGAGGAACATAGGCTGGCTTTAAACTTGACAAAAGAACGAAAATCTTTTCGATGCAGCTTTCAGGTTGCTGAATATATCTCAGAATTTTGTAAGAAATGTATTTAAAAATAAACAGCAAAAAGAAACTCGTGGTAGACCATCAAAAACCGCTCCAAAAGATGATCTTCATATTGAAAGTATCGAAAAAAAGGCATATTTAAATCTTCAAAGACAATTTTAGCAGAAATTGGGAACGCGGTTACCGCTCAAACAATTCGACGACGTTTACTAAAGGTAAACCTACCTGGGCGCATAGCTAAAAAAGTTCCTTTGCTATGGAAAGAAAAATTGAGCATGAGGCTAAGTTTTGCAAGGGGTCATGAAAACTGGTCACGACCTGAACGGCAGAAAAAGTGGCGTAATATCTTAAGGAGAGATGAAACTAAGATTAATTTATTTGGAAATGATTCAGAAAAGAATGTGCGACTGCCTAAAAGCAAAGAGTTTCACGTCAGATTCACAAAAAAAAAACTTACACACGGAGGCGGAAATATTATGGTGTGGTAGTGTTTTCCTTAATATGGGATAGGTCCTATATTCCGGACAACGAGTAAAGTGACAGCATAGGTATACTCGAAAACGCAATGCTGCCCTATTCTGAGGAAACATGCCCTTGCTTTGGATCTATCAGCAAGATAACAACCCAAAACACACCTCTTGTGTTTGTGAAAAAATGTTTTGAGGACAATAAAGTCAACGCGTTTAGCTGGCCGAGTCAGTCACAGGGTTTAGAGCATATAGAAAACTTGTGGGGGGTCTTAAAGAAGAAAAAAAGCAAAAAAAAAATAACGAATACGGAGCGATTGTGGGAGTGTGTCCAAGAAATGTGGGATGAGATACCCAAAGAAACCTGCCAGTCTCTAATCAAAAGTATCCCAAGAAGAGTTGCGAAAGTTATCCAAAATAAAGGTGTATACATTAAATAATTAAAGTGTAAACAAAAAAGTTCATATCTTTAACATTTTCTTTTGTTTTACTGTATATCTTTCCGGTGTACCTATTATTTTGAGCAGGCAAATATTGAACAAATAGTATTCATTAACCCCAACTTTCGTACCTTATGGTAATACTTAAAGAATTTATACCTTTTCTTATACATATATATAAAGACTACGAAGATATCTACATTTTTGTTTTCTTAAATATTTTGAATAAAAAGTTTCTCCGTTGAGTTGAATTTTGAACTCTAAGGTGTACCTTAGACCGGTTCAAAAAAAAAAGTCTCTGAAATTTAGAGACACCGGCAGTTTCCTATTCCCATAAGTTTCCCGAGTGGGCTGTGAAACAAATTTTTTATTTTTATTTTAATGTGAAAATCTGTTTCGAAAAATATGAAATCTAGTTTACTTTAACCAACCCAAGTGTATAGAATTAAATAAGTATATTTCATATTTATCGAAACAAATTTCTACATAAAATTTATATTCCCTGTTAAAACATAGCTTTAATATGAAAAAAATCCTTTGTTCAATTATATTTATGTTTATATTTTTAAGTACAAAAATAATAAAAATTTGCGGTTAACACCATCAGATAGAGGAAGAAAAATGAATTATTTAAAATAATAAAAGCAAAAAAAATCCAAAAATTTATGCCTGATTTTTCATTTTAAATAAAATAATTTCAATTTTTGACAAAATTTCATGATTATTTTCAGTTTTTACCACTGAAGAAAACAACATAATTAAAAAATAATGAGAAATTCGAATTCCCCATTCAAAACTTCTCCGAATGTGAGACTGAATTAAAAAAAAAAAGTTCACCTCAGCGATAATTACCATCGTTTTTAGGTTGTTGGTGAACTTTTTTTTTATGCGAAAGTGTCAAGAGTAATATTGAAATCGCTAATCAGGAGCGCAATATTTATAAAAAATTTGTTTCACAGCCCACTCGGGACACTTATGGGAATAGGAAACTGCCGGTGCCTCTAATTTTCAGAGACTTTTTTTTTTTTTGAACCGGTCTAGTAAACCTTTTATTTTGATGTGTGTGTGTGTGTGTATATGTACATGTACAGCATCTTGCCTCTGGTGTTTCCTAGTGTGCCACACGAATCCGTTTCGGATTCGTTTAGGATCCGCTTCTACGTATTATTTATCCGAAACGGATTCCGATTCTGATACGTTTCGTATGCGAAATCGTGAGTGATTCGCCTCCAAACAGCGGGAAGGATCGTCCGCGTTGTCGGATCCGTTTCGAACTCGGAACGGACTTCATATAAGGATCCGTTTCGGATTCGTTTTTTTTTTTAATTACAAAAACATTTTTCTTTTTTGATTATTTAATTTCCATCTATTTTTCTAATGCTGTTGGAGGAGAAATTATATTTTTTTTTACCTGTCACTCGATCACACAATTGAACCTGCGTTCTGCCACTGTTCAAAAATGCTCATCTTACCCAACTCCGCTACCGACAACATTTTTAAGACATACTAAAATGATGTCGTTAAACTGCGCATGTAACAACCATTGTCTAATCAGGGAAGCTCCTGGTTCAAATCCCAGCGATGACATTATTTTTTTTTTTAATTTTTTTATTTGAAAGTATTTAAAAAACAAAAAAAGAACTATATATATTAGGGCGGGTCGATTTCTTCGGGCGGGAAAAAGTCATCAAAGGGTATGGCAAGACAATATTCTACGGACAATTCTGAGCAACTTTGCCAAAGAAACTATGGGTCTAAAATCAATTTCGAGCCTCCGCATTTTCACAAATAGGTTTTGAACAGTACTTACGTACATATATATATTGCACTTTTATGGGAACAATTGCAGGAAGGGAGGAATTTTCGGACCAGGTAGTGGTCGATCGTCAGGGGTTAAATATTTCATAAAATGATGTTTATTTCTGATAATAGTCGACCAAGGCGTTTAACTTTGTAGCAACACTTGTAACATTAATTATTTTGATATTTAATTTTTTCCAAATTTCAAATAATTTTTTTACTACTTGTGGTGTAAAACTTTTGTATGAAAATATTCTGCTTTCAGCTTTAGCACTTACACTCAAAAGACTATAATACTTTTATAAAACACTATTATTTGGGAAATTCAGTCCATTTAAATCACTTGGCAAGCCAAAGGTAGAGACATCTTGAGATGGTATATGCAACAGGTTGCATCTGGAGGATATGGGTCTTATCGATAGCTCCATAGTTGGAAAAAACGAAAAAAATCACAATTGACGATAAAAACTTTCATGGAATAATTACACGTTTTCAATGGCAGATTTTTCAATGATAGATTTTTATTTTTGAATAAATAATTGTTTTCCATTACCTTTCGACTAAAGTACTTCAGCACTCCACTATTCTTACAAAAAATTAAAATAACATGGTAAATACAAAAGAGGCACAAGACCTTTCCACCGACATCAAAATGGCCGATTTACCACAATTTTTGCTTTAAATATGAAATACTTTGTAGTTGTTCCCATACAAATCCAATATAAGTATTGTTCAAACCTATTTGTGAAAATGCGGAGGCTCGAAATTGATTTTAGACCCATAGTTTCTTTGGCAAAGTTGCTCAGAATTGCCCTTAGAATATTTTCCTGCCATACCCTTTTTGAATAAAAAAATCGACCCGCCCTAATATATATATTGAAAATATCTTGAAAACTGTGGTCGAATCGCCACTTCCGTGAACGTACAACTCGAGACGTAAGATTGTAGGAATCGCATTATGGCATACGTGAACGAATGACATGTTTCGTAATTCCGGATTGTGTATTCAGTGAACTAGTACGCAATCGTATTCGTTTGATACGAATTGTCATTCGATCACTTTTCAGCAATCGGATGATACCGGTAGATATAAAAAATGTAAGAAAAGTAATTCTTTAAAATAAAAATGTCGAACTGGAGGACCGCTTTTGACATTTGAGTTGGGAGATGTATGCTGGAAAGCATAAACTGAAAAGCATAACCTTGCTAAGGCGGAACCGCTTTATAAATCTACAAAAACGAGACTGATAGTAACGCAACGCAAGAGGATTGCTTTTGTCTCTTGGCTGCTTCCGCACTATTTTTTTATCTTTTTCATTTCCCTCAGATGAAAAAATAATGAAGAATCCATTTTCACACTCAAATAATTCCAATCAAATAAATAATAAATTCAAATAATTCTATTTTGTTTATCTATTTTGACCTTTTAATCAAATTCAATTCCAAAATCTATTACAAAATCTTATACAAACTTCACAAATTACGTTCCGTGAACTATCGTATGACATAATCCCATTCTATTCATTCGATTAACGTATCACGTAATTTTTTTTCATACGATTGCCGTTCCGTTCACGGAAGCGGCGATTCGACTCCTGGCTTTTATATTAATAATTAAAAACGAGTCCGGATCGAATCCGTTTTATTAAAAAAACGGATCCATAACGGACTCGTTCTTTATTATTAACAAAAAGGGCAGTTTTCAAGATATTTTCAATTTAGGCAAATACAGTTCTCTACTTCTTTTTGTTTTTTAAATACCTTTAAATCAAAAAGTTAAAACAAAAAAAAAAAAAAATTATGCCGTCGCCGGGGTTTGAACCAGGAGCTTCCCCGTTTTATTAACAAAAAAACCAATCCGAAACGGATCCGAATATGAAGTCCGTTCCGAGTTTGAAACGGATCCGACAACATGCACAATCCTTCCCGCTGTTTGGAGGCGAATCACCCACGATTTCGCATCCGAATCGTATCAGAATCGGAATCTGGAACGGATCCGTTTTATTAACAAAAAAACCAATCCGAAACGGATTCGAATATGAAGTCCGTTCCGAGTTCAAAACGGATCCGACAACGCGAACGATCCTTCCCGCTGTTTGGAGGCGAATCACCCACGATTTCGCATCTGAATCGTATCAGAATCGGAATCTGGAACGGATCCGTTTTATTTACAAAAACCGACTTCGGAACGGATCCATTTTGTTCACTACAAAGGAGTCCGGAACCGATCCGTATAAGAAGTCTGTCCCGAGTCCGTAACGGATCCGTTTTAGTTAAGAAAAACGAGTCCGGCTCGCATCCGTTTTATTTAAAAAAAAGGAGTCCGTAACGGATCCGTTTTAGCTAAAAAAAACGATTCCGTAACGGATCCATTTATGAAGTCCATTCCGGATCTGTAACGGATCCGTTTTAGTTTAAAAAAATGAGTCCGGCTCGCATCCTTTTTATTTAAAAAAACGAGTCCGTAACGGATCCGTTTTAGTTTTAAAAAAAACGAGTCCGTAACGGATCCATTTATGAAGTCCGTTCCGGGTCCGTAACGGACCTGCATCCGTTTTTGTGCACATTGGGCTTGTTAACGTTTCGTATCTCGTTTTTCAGCTCTTTTTCCGCCTTTCCGTTTTTGAGACATTTGTTATTCCGCAGATGGGCATTTTGAGTCCTTTGTAGTTTTTCATCTCTATTGATAATATTGCATCTATGTTTGTACATACGATGTTATTTCCTAAAATTAGGAATATAAGTCTGATATCGCTCTTAATTCCTCTTATTATATTTCTAACCCTGTAGAGTTATTATTTTGTCAGTTTAAAAATCTGCTCAACCTTTTTTTGATCTGACAGTCAACAATTTGTGTAAAAAAAAATTTAGGCACTAAATTTATAAGTTTTAAAAGCAACATTAAATTATGGCGTTGGAAACTTGATATGGATAACGAAGGAGCTTAATAAAGTAGTTAAGGTGGCTTTTGGAAATAACATTATGATAAACGAAGATTACGTTAATATCTTAAAATAAAATTTATAAAAACAGCCGCAACGGCTTAAACTCAAAACATTTATCTTCGAAAGTGAAAAAATGATTGCTGATCATTTATATATTGATATTTTTTGATAAAACTACTGTTTATCCACCCTAGTAAATCTAAAAGGACAACGTTGAGCTTACAATATTAAATGCTGCGGGATCGTATTATTTATAAAATAAATGTCCTAAAACTAAGTGACAACACATAATCAGAAGTAACAAGGAATTTCGTTCTTTTAATGAGTAATGACGTGAAAACTGGACATCATACTGAGTATAAAAAATTTCATTCTAATTTTCGGCATGGAATTTTTTGTAGGTTTTTGCGTTGAAAAATGCACTGTAAGGGTTAAATAAAACATTTTAGAGCATGTTCTGGAGGTGGTTTCATTTACCCTTTGGGTTGTGTAATGAGTCAATTTGTAAAATAATTTTCAAGAATAAATTCTAACCCTTTAAGGATAGATAATAGTGATTAACTTAAAACTATTTAGTAAACATTTTATTTGATATCGATGTTATGTATATAAGTAGTTGATATCCATAAATTTAATAAATCAAAATGTTTTTACAAATTTTCCTTTTGTTATTTTGAACTCGATAGAGGGTGATGAACTAGTTGCTGTTGTCTTAAAAAATCTTCCACGTGAAGCTGAGGAACGCGGCGTTTTTCCGGAAGATGCATTACGTGAGCGTTTTCTTAATGTTGAACGCATTGCACGAAAATTAGCACTTGTTCCAGAAGGTGGCGCCAGCATCCCTATGTATTTCCTATCGTATTTGCAATCCGTATTCATATTAAGACCAGACGATCCAATTTCACAAGATGAACTTCAAAATAAGAAGTTTGATTTTAGTAAATTAGATACTTATGATATTTTAAATAGAGCAAGGTATGTAAAAATTACACTGACCGAATCCATTTCAAATCATGCATGCCGTCTGACTTCAGGAAATAAGAGGTTATGTACATATTCCCCTGATTTGAATGAAAAACATTTTTTACGAAGTTAAGCGCATTTCAATTTTAGGTGTCAAAAATCGAAAAACTGTCAAATTTTTTTCAAAAAAACGACATTTTCATATAAATCAAAATAATTAATTTTATCTTCAACCAATTCCGCAATTTGAAGTCAGTCAGTCTGTATGATTTGAAATGGATTCGGTCAGCTACAGAACAATTTTCAAAAAAATTGAGAATATAATATATATATCTTCTGCTTAATGGCAATTTTGAACTTATATCATTTCCCAATCAATGTATGTATACCTCTATCACCTTACATTCTTTTCTTATATGCTCAAACTCAAAACTCCAAGTTTTAAATATTTCATACAAAAATCAACATTTTTTCGAGTTAATTAATGACTTGTGAATTTGATTGTTAAAAGTTTAAACACAAGAAGATGTTTCAAAATATTTAATATTGTGCGTTTCAAAAGAATTATGATGCGCTGAATTCGAAATTAGCCTCTGATTTACTTTGTTATGTCTAGTTCGTTAAGTATCCGCATCGAAAAGGGGGCACAATTTTAACTTTTAGTGAACGAAAAAAAAACGACTTGATAGAGGTACACATTTTTTGGGATAGTTGTTCAGCACAAAATTATCTTTTCGGAAATATATATTCTATCTCAGGTATTTTTTTTAGTTCCACTGTTTTAACAATATCAAACTCAGTATATGCATGTTTTAATATTTAATTTTTTTGTCTTTAGATACTATGTCGATCGCGGCGACTTAATGCAAGCTCTAAAATATATGAATCTGTTGCAAGGCGCACCACGCAAGGTCGCTAGTGATTGGCTCAAGGAAACGCGCTTGCTTTTGGAAACACAACAAGCTGCCAACACTTTGATGGCTCATGCTGCAGCAAGTGGTCTTTTGTATTTGTAAATTATGAATAATACGAGAAATTTAATTTAAATTATATAAAAAATTATAAGCGGAAGTTGTGCTTTGTATTGATAAAGCAAACAATTGAAGTTGGTCAGCAGCAATAACAAAACGTCAAACAAAAGTGTTCATTGAATCAAAGAGGAGTATGCAATTATTATGTTTTGTCTTAAATTGAATAAATCAATCTACAGATCTGTTTGTTTCATTACTTTATTTTAAATTAGTGGTACCCGCGGCATCGCACGCGCACGTCTCGTAGTTTTTTTAATAATGAAATTACTCTCATTCTATCTTCTCTTTTCAAAAGTTACCTAATCCTAAATAAAAAGATTTTTAACTTATTAACTAAACAATAAGGATGTGCAACGAGCCGAACTTGTTCGAACAAACTCAAAACTCACAAAATTTGTTCGACTGAACTCATTTCGTTTAGTTCGGTGTGTTCGCTCAGATTTTGTTATTTTGCTTCTGTAATTTGCAGTGATGCCGTTTTGTAATTTCTAATGGGAGTATTTTTTCCAAAAATCGGAGTATTTCGCTCAAAAAGGAAGTACTTTTTTAAGAAGTCACAGGATCCTGCTGTATAAGAAATTTTTTCCAAAAATAACTCAGTATAAGAGTGTATGTAACTTGACTCCTTTAGTTTGGGATGGTTCAAAAAATAAGGATGCTAGAAGCCTCAACTTCGGCTTCTAGACTTTTTCCAGGAACAGCTAGAGAGAATCCTTGTTGAATAATACAATCTGAACGATTAGGCTGTGTCGGGTAATTCAATGCACTTAACTGACTTAAACATAAACCTCAATACCTAAAATAAGAACTTAATTCTAGCTTACAATTATGCTGCGTCTGCGATCCCACGGTGGACTCAGGTGAACGAACTGGTGTGCTGGTTACGCGTGTAAATGTAGACCTGTAGTCAGCATTTTTGTACTGCGTGCCTGGGAACGCAACGTGATAACTCCTTCCTCTTCAAATATCTGCGTCACGCAGATGAGTCTCAAACGGGTGGAAAATGGTAGGACTTCGGTTTAGTTTGGGTACCGGGTTTATGATTACTGTCTGGATTTCTTGTAACTGAACAGCAGGGATGTCAATTTTCCCCGAAATTTTTCTCCATATGATATATGCGACAGCGGCTAAAAATGTTGAAATTACGGCATCAGAAGCGATGGAAAAATTCAGCTTCCCGATTTGTAATGTTGGAGAGCACTGACGAAAGTGCTTGAAGAATAGAGATCGTCCTGCTAGAGAAAATAGGGTTCTGCAGATGAATCGTCTTATTGTTGAACTGAAGAATGTATGATCCATTTAGGAAACTTGTCACATTATTGGCGATGACCTCTCCACAGAAATTTGTTCTCGTTAATCATTTCAGACATTACCTATTATTCATTCAGGTGGAACTTTTCATCCTTTAACTTTGGCATTGAATGTATATGGGACAGTCTTTTACGAACCGAACGAATTTTGACAAAAATTGACCGACACATTTTTGATTTGGCTGAAAATTTTTTATGGGTTCTGTATCAAAAAAGAAGAGATACGAATTCGAGGATTTTGAAAATTTTCAAAATAGAAAAAAAAATTTTAAAAAATTCAAATTTTGAGAATTTCGTGATTTTTAGCTTGGAAGCTCACTTTCAAAAATTCATAACTCCGGTTCTGTTAAAGCTAGAAAATTGAAATTAATTTCATTGTAAAGGTAAAAATATGAACTTTTATAAAAAAATTTTTTTTTTTTTCAAAATCCTCAAATACGTATCTCTTCTTTTTCGATGCAGAACCCATAAAAAAATTTTCAGCCAAATCAAAAATGCGTCGTCCGAAAAGTGTTCGGTTTGTAAAAGACCGTCCCATATAAAGTAGAAGGGATCCGTTGGAAATAATTCAAGGTTTCCCGTACTCAATAGCCTCCTTTGCGTTTTGATATGGTAGAGTCTCTATTTCGTCTAGACTTTGATTAATTTATTCCATGCCAAGAAGGTTGGTATTCACAATTCCTTTATTTGCCATCTGGCATGCTCGTACAATTTCTCCAATCTCTTCCTTCAATAAAAATGCCTTATTAATTGCATCTTGTTCAGCTTGGCCCGCCTTCATTTCCTTTGATATGCCGTTAACACTGTTGATAATGTGATTAATTTTCTGGATGACTTCTTTTGTCGCGTCAAAAAGCCTATTGTTAATTTTATATTGTTGATTGTTATTTTCGATGATTTCTCCTTGACTCTGCAAAATTGTATCGCAGTCGGTTGCATCTGGGTTCCCTGCTACCCATTTCCAAGCGGAACCAATCCATTTTATTGACCGTGGCTTTCTCGTCCTGGTAGCTCGTAGTTCACTTAAGCGCTCAGCCATTTGAGTTACATGAAACTCGAGGATCAGCCCCTTCTCCTTGAAATTTTTTGCAGCCAAATTTTTCATCTCCGCTAGTATATCATTATAGCGCTCCAAGCCTATCACGTGCACCAATTTGAAACTACCGCTTACAACCCAGCCATTTTACCTTCCCTTATGGATATGATGGGAGCCTTGTATTTGATAACATGGAAGCCATGCACCGCAGCAACTATTAATCTGTAATATGCTGATTATATGGAACATTAAATTGTCTTAATCCTACTGCTAATAAGTTATTAGTAATAACTATAAACTCTTCTTATAAGTATTACATTTTTGTCGTAATTTTGTCAAAACTAACAAAATAAAGAATCGAAAGTTTAAAAGCAAGATATGATAATTTGTAATGTTAAGCACAAAATTTATGAATAATTAATGTAGCCTTTTTGGCTGATTATAATTTAAATTTGCAATTTAAAATTGAAAATTAGAAAATTAAATGTTTTTGTTTTTTTCTGTTTTAAGATAAAATGTAATTTAAAATTTTTCTTATTTTTAACAGGTATGGTGTTATTTGGCCAAGACTGCAGCTGTAAAGAAAAATAAAAGTTTAATGATTTTTACCGAGCTTCATGTATTTTTGATATGTGATTTATGAAACTTCTTCCCCGTTAATGTGGTAATTGTTACCTATTGTCTTCACCCACAGTTTCCTTTTTATACAGGGCCTTCTGTTTTCCTTTTATATGTCTATTTGTCACATAAATAACGTCACCTGGATTGTAAACTTTAGGCTTAATTTTTCTTTTGTTATCTCTTAGGTTCCTAAGTTCCTGATTGCGTTCGATTTCGGCCCTTACATCGCCGTGCACTTTTTCGCGGAAATTCACCAAATTCTGGTAGTTTATTCTTTGGGTTCTATTGAAAAATATATCGCTTGGTTTTCTATTTATCACCGAATGAACGGAATTATTGTACCTATCTTCCACTATATGGAGAAGTTCTTTAGGGTTAATAATTCTCATTTCCCTGTCAAGACAGCGCACAGTGTTACGACTAGAACAAGCTAGCTGGACAAAATTATTTCTTTGCATTTTTGTATTTGTTGGATCGAAAAAAAAAATTGTATGGGAGGCCTGGTCGCAAACTAGCCCCTTGGCCGGTACGGGTCAATTTATGGATGCGTAAACTATCCGGCCAATTTTGATGAAATTTTTACAGTATGATAGTATCGATCAAGCGGTTATAGGTTATAAAAATTTTATTTAGAATGCATAGTTAGGGTGGCCCTTATACAAAAATATTTTTAAAATATAATTTTCACAAAGACCACTTAATCGATTCACATGGAGTTTACACCAAGTGTCTTTTATATTAAAAGACATAGCTTAGGCTATAAGATTTTTATTAAGGATGCATATTTAGGGTGGCCCTCATACAAATATGTTTTTAAAATATAATTTTTACGGAGACCGGTAAATCGATTCACACCGAATTTACACCACTTAGCTTTTATATTAAAAGGCATAGCTTAAATAGGTTTAAGTTATTATCGTTTTTCGCGGATTTTACCCATTCCTGGTACATGCTTCTGAACAGGGCGATTTCGTCAAAACTAGGAGGTAGCTCGCTCATTAAATCTGTATCAATGGGAACACCACAGGGTGGTGTTTTATCACCATTACTTTGGATTCTTGTTGTAGACGATTTGCTGCGAATCATTAGTCGACAAAGGTGTCAAAGTGGTAGCGTACGCTGATGATCTTCTTGTGTCTGGTAAAGACTTAAATATTTTAAGTGATATTATGTCCCAAGCTTTTAAAAACATAAAATTATGGACCACAAAATGTGGACTTAGCATTAACGCCCAGGAAACGGATTGTGTCGTCTTTACAAATAAGCACAATGCACCAAGTTTTAAGCTTCCAGTTCTTAACGACATTTCTTTGTTACCTCGAGAGAGTGCCAAATATTTGGGCGTAATACTTGACAGAAAATTGTCTTGGAGGCTAAACATAGAGGAAAGAGCACGAAAAGCATGGTTTGCTTTTTATACATGTAAGAGGATGGGCCTTAAGCCAAAAATAGTTCTGTGGATGTATAAAGCCATCATCAGACCAATTCTGACTAATAGAATTCTTGTATGGTGGAAGGCTTTACACAGAAAAAAAAGATTCGCTCAAATCAAACAATTCTGGGTCTGATTTCAACGAATGTTGGGTATGATTTTCAGTCAGCGAATCAGTTTCGCTGATATAACAAAAGATGATTTGTTGAAACTTAAAATAAATTAGTTGATTTCAAAACAACATTTGTTAATTTTCCTAAAGTTTTCGTTGATTTCAAAACAACATTTGTTGATTTTCCTAAAGTTTTTGTTGAAATAATGAATAAATTCGCAAAAAAAATTTTTCTTTTTTGATTTTTTACTTTCCTCTATTTCTTTTTTTTCTCTATTTCCTCTATTTTCTCATTTGTTGGTACTTATTGTCAGTCATTCTTATTTTAATTGTAATACGTTTTTTTTAAAACTTCAGAGAAATTAACTTTTTTTTGCCTGTCACCCGATCAGAGAATTGAACCTGTGTTCTCAGCGACATGCCACTGTTCAAAGATGCTCATCTTACCCAACTCAGCCACCGACAGCATTTTTAAGACATACTAAAATGATGTCGTTAAACTGCGTAACAAGCATTGTCTAATCAGGGAAATTCTCGGTTCAAACCCCGGCGACGACATAATTTTTTTATTTTTTAATTTAAAAGTATTTAAAAAACAAAAAAAATAGTTTTTTAAACACCTTTGAATAAAAAAAATTAAAAAAATAAAAAAAAAATTATGTCGTCGCTGGGATTTGAACCGAAGCTTCCATGATCAGACAATGGAAGTTAACGCTAACGCTAACGCTAAAATATTTTGTTGTAAAATCAGATAATTGGAATTTGCAAAATCAAAGAACAAAGGGTTTTGCAAATGTTTTCTTTGATTCAAAGAAATGAATTGTTGAATTCCACAAATTTTAATCAACGAGTTGCAATTCGTTGATTTTACCAATCTTGTTTTTTCTGTGTAGACAAGCAAATTATTTGGTAATCTTATCAGCAGCTTATCGGCAGCTATTGGAGTAAGCGGAGCAGTAAAAACTACTTCGTCTGCTGCTCTCGACACTTTGCTCTATTTAGAGCCTCTTTACATTTTAAGTAAAGAGACTGCAGCAAAAAGTGCTATTAGACTGAGGGAATCTGATTTTTGGAAATCGAAACCCTACGGCCATGGTAGTATTCTCGCTCAATTTCCTGGCTGTGACATTCAAAGTGGGACTGATTATATCACCCCCACTCTTACGTTCTCAACCAACTTTCAAGTGAAACGGTTCGAAAATGGATTCTGGTACGGGGGCTCGAATTTTTTCTTGTGACTTAAGCATAAGTGTATCTTTTGCTTTACCCTGTTACTGTAGTATATTTCAAGCGGAAATATTTGCTGCCTGGAAGGCATGCAAAATTATTGAATCTAAATTGACAGTGACAGTTTTGTTATATACGTCGATAGCCAAGCAGCCATTAAGGCCGTTGGCTCTAATATCAAATCTCGCTTGGTCCTAGATTGCAAGAAATCACTATGTGAAATAGGCAGAAAATACAATTTAGCCGTGTGTTGGGTGCCTGTACATAGCGACTTCATTGGCAACGAAAATGCAGATAAACTTGCTAGGAAAGGCTCTAAAATTGACATTATTTCTGAACCTAACATTATGAAACCACTAGCCTTTATTAGGGCCAAAATTGATTCAAAATGTATAAATTGGGCTAACACGAGATGGTCTAACCTGACAACATGTTGTACGTCGATGGCAATCTGGCCTTTTTATGATGCTAATATAACGCGAAAAGCGATCTCATTAGACAAACAAACCCTGAGAATATTTGTAGGTGTCATTACAGGACACTATTTTATAGGCAAGCATGCCTGAAGACTAGGGCTTTTTGACGTAGGGGATCTTTGTAGAAGCTGTAAAGATTCTGACGTCGAAGAGTCTGTCTTTCATTATCTTTGTGAATGCCCAGCGCTGACAAATCGGCGCTATAAGGTATTCGGATCCACTTCTTCAACTCTCTTGAAGACATCGCTCAAAAGTGTCCAAAATCCATTTTGAAGTTTATAAAAATTTCGAAATGGTTTGAATAGGTTGAAAACGAAGTTATAAACAGGGTAAACAATGGGCTCAACTGCGGCCTAAGTTATGATGACAATTGTCATCTCCCGTGCTAACCTAACCTACCCATTCCTGGTATAACTCACATTTTTTGACAGAAAATATGTACTCTAAAAACAAACAAAAATGATATATATATGCAAAAGTGTGCAAAAAGATATTGTTTTCAGAAGAAGCAGTGAAACAATAACTTTCATTAAAAAAAAATAAAATAGCTGAATACACGTGAATACAAATATATTCTACTCTCCCAAAGTAAGGAAACTAAATTTATTATTTAACTTTATAAAGACATCTTTTTGTTGTTGTTTTCAATAAAAAACTATAAAATTATTTTTCACTTTTTATATTAATTTCATTAGTGCTTACCTTTAACTTTGAAATCCATTAAAAAAAAACTTTTCTTTAATATTGATAAATAACAAAATTAATATTTTTCCACTACTCAATCAAAATTTTTCAGAAATTAAAAGTTGAACAAAACAACTTCTCTCACTTCAACCGTCTGAAACTGTAAATTTACTTAAAGAAAACAAAAATATTTGTTGGTTTCCTAGCTTTGAGAGTATGTATTTGTTATAAATCTATACCGTTATTTTCTTTACAAGAGAGATTCAATTTTGTCCAGCTAGCATATAATAATATAATTTAAAATTAAAAGGCTCACTTGTAGAAGTGTTTTAATTTTTGTGAATTATGTTGGAAGTGCAAGACAAAATTTGGATTTTTATATTTTAAGTGGATATAAAGTTATTATTCGTGTACAGTCGTGTCGTAATTTGTAGTTTATTATGAAGGTGGGACAAATCACTATTACATTGAAACGGTGCCCTTTTGTGCCTTTTAGAAGTAATGTGTTTTTTTATACAAGTCCTGCAGCAGTCAAATTACAAAAAAAAATCACTTGATCTCGCAACAGCTAGCTGGTAGTGTTTTTTTTATTTAATTTGTTTTTTTGTTTCGATATATTAACTGTTGTTTTTATACCCTACACAGAGGGTATATTCACTTTGTCATTCCGTTTGCAGTGCATAAAAAAGGGCGTGGTAGGTATAGAAAAGTATATATATTATTGATCAGCGTCACCACCTGAGTCGATATAGCTATGTCCATCTGTCTGTCTGTCTGTTGAAATTAAGTTTACGGAAAAACTAAGCAAGCTAATTCAATGAAATTAGGCACACAGGTCACTCCTTCTTGCAAGCTGCTAGCATATAAAAATGGGCGAAATCGGGTCACGACCACGCCTACCGCCCATACTCTATGAAAATATACCTATGCCCATTTTGAAAAAAGTTGCTGCGATTTCGATGAAACTTGGTGATTTTGTGAACATAATGTTACGAAACTTCCTGTCCCTTTGACAATAATTTCGATCTCTTACACTTTTCTGAGTTCGATCACTGGATTGTGTAATAATCAAGAAAAACGCAATCTTTATTTAATTATAAAGTGGTTTATTTAAATCACAAACGTTAGTTTTTACACAGTACAATTGTTTATTTAATCTTTACATTCAAGTTGTATACACAAACGTTATACTTTATTACTTAAAATCCACTATACCACTTTAGTGCTTAAATTCAAATGTTCTCACTTAAGATCCACTGTGTTCCACTGTTCAATATCAACTGTGTCTGTGCTGCTCATATGACAGCCTTTTATACTAAAGTCATCATTTGCTAGAACCATCTGCCGTTGTCTAGAATGTCGTTTCCAGTGCCTTCTAGATGGCGTTATTTTTCTACGGTCAGTGATGCAAGTATTTTTCTACGGTCAGTGATGCACGTATTTTCTTACGGTCAGTGATGCACGTATTTTCTTACGGTCAGTGATGCACGTATTTTTCTACGGTCAGTGATGCAAGTATTTTTCTACGGTCAGTGATGCTAGCTAATATCGTTTAATAATTATTACGAGAATTTTCTGGCATAAACCAAATTTCGGTACAATAAGAACAAAATTAAGATTGAACTAGGTTTTAAACTTGCAAAGGCTCTTAAAGGGGCGTGGCACATCCCTAAATTTTAACTTTTATAACGCTATAACTCTTAAACCGTGCAAGATATTGTGATGAAATTTTGTACACGAATGCAGATCATATATATCTTGAATTATGTTTAAAGTGGGCGGAATTAGAAAAATGGGAGTGGCACATTTTAATAATTGAAAATTTTGATTTCGTATAATTCAAAATTGGCACATTCGATTTTCATAAAAATTTTAGGGATGATGCTACTGAGAGCAGTAGTAGCATCAATACAATCAACGTCAGTATACTGAAAAAACACGTTGAAGGGCGTGGCACAGCCCACAATATTTATAAACGTTATAATTAGACAACTAACAACATAATCGTAATGAAATTTAGTATGGCAGATATACTTGCTAAAAGGTATCTTCTTACGAAAATTTGGTACAATAAAACCGGTGGGCGTGGAACCTCCAATATAAGCAAAACACGTTTAATGCTATAGATAGTGTGCAATGAGAGTAATCTTCATAAAATTTGGTACATAGATGTCAATTATTATAAGCTTTAAAATTAAATAAATTTTGACGGGATTTCATCAGTGGGCGTGCCACCTCCCATATTAACATAAAGTTGGAAGTGATATTTTGAGAGAACTATTGCAGCAATTGGCATGAAATTCGATGTGAGTGGTTAACTTGCTATTAGGTATGTCAGCATCTGAAGCGGGCAAAATCGCACCAGTGGGCGTGGCACCTCCCATACAAGCAAAATACCTTAATTGGCATATCTATCGAAATATATGAGCAATCATACAGAAATTTGGTATAAGAGATTTGTTTATGGAGAGCTATTTCTGAATCAAAATCTGTCTCGATTGTATCAGTGGGTGTGTCACCGCCCTAATTTTTAAGGTTAATTAAGCCATATATCGCAAACTATACAAGCTATTTCGTTAAAATTTAGTATTTGGATGTCAATGACAAATATAATTTATTGAACCAAAAGTAGGCGGAATTGGAGAAGTGGGCGTGGCATATTTGGTTTTCGCATTTTTATTCTATTTTTTCCAACATTTTCTACATTCTTTTGACTTTTTCAACTTTTTAACTTTTCCCAATGTATTCCATATTGTAAGGCACCACTCAATAGTGACGAGTACTAGGCAAGAAGAGAGAGAGAAGAGTTCAGTTGCGTCGCGAATACGAGTTAAAGCGGTCGATACGAACACGTTCTTTTGTCAATCCTAATTTAATGTTAAATACAATTTTATAATTACTTTTCTTTTAATAAAAATTACTTTTATATTAAAACTACGGTCTCTTTCAGTTCAGAAGTGGGATAGTGCTCGTGTTCGGTACACAAATGTTACAAATTTTATTAGTGCGAAAGTGAGACTCCCGCGACAATTGCTCAAGGTTACGCGAAAATTCAACAAAAAAAAAAACAGCGGTTGGTTTTTGAATTTTGGCGTCACTAAAATTACGAGTGAAAGGCATAAAAAAGAAACGAACGAAAACTACGAAATAAAAAAACGAAATAAACTACGAAACGAAAACTACGAAATAAACTACGAAACGAAAACTACGAAATAAACTACGAAACGAAAACTACGAAATAAAAAACAAAATAAACTACGACATAAAATACGAATTTTGGTAAACAAAGAAACGTCAGAAAAAAATAAAAATGCCGAAAATTGCAAATTTAAAAGTTTACAAGCTTAAAGAATTGCTTCGCGAAAAAAATCTAACGTCAACGGGGTCAAAAGCTGAGCTTGTGCAGCGGCTCACTGAAGCCGTTAACAGTGACGACATTGAATTCGAATGTGTCGAAAGTGAACCATCCTTGAAAACACAAATTGACGAGCTGCGTCAAATGATGCAAAACGTACTGTCCACGGTACAAAATTCGCGAGTAAACGTTCCAACTTGGAGTGGTGGTGACGTAAACGTTGCAAATGAAAGTTTGCAAACAAACGATTTCAGAGGATTCAGCCCTGTGGCAGGATTGAATTCCAATACTTTTCGTAATAATTTTTCGATAAAAGAAATCGCTGAGATGCTACCTGAATTCGATCCAACAAAAGACACATTTTCTGTAGAACAATTTGTTGATCGAGTAAATCGATTTGTTGTTGCGTACGGTTGGGAGGAAAAAAGTGTGTTGTTAGCTGTGTACGGAAAGTTAAAAGGACCAGCTAAGTTGTGGCTAGATGCAACGTGTGAACTTTATTTGAATTGGAGTAGTCTCGCGACCGCGTTAACAGCAGAGTTTGGAACAGTATTTGATGAAGCTGAAACTCATTTTAAAATGAGCAGCGCTACGCGACAGCAAAATGAAACAGTAACCGAATACTGTTTTCGAATGAGTGCGTTAGGAAAACGTCATAAAATAAGCGAATCAGCAATAATAAAATATACACGCGACGGGCTAAAACACCGCGAGTTGCAACTTGCAATTGCTGCACTTAATTTTACTTCAATGAAACACATGCGCGAAACTTTAGATGATTACTTAAAAAATGTGTCGGCTTATGCAAATAATCGTTTTCCCAAATTTAATGAAAAAATTAAAAGTGATAAAAGAAATACAGATTTGAAATCAAACGACAGTGAAGTAAACTCAAAAACAATTGTTTGTTATAATTGTTCTGAGACTGGTCACATATCGAGTAAGTGTCCAAAACCACAACGTCGCAAGCGATGCAAGGACTGTCAAAAAGTGCATCAACGAAATGAACCAGAAAATTGTGGAAAACAAAACGTAACTGTGCGTGAAGCGAAATGTAGTCAAGTCGATGACATGTTTATAAAACATATATATATATGTGATAATAAGTTGAGCGCTTTTATTGACACTGGTAGTCAATGCCATATGATTCGGGAATCAGTCGCAAACATATTAAATAAAAAAAAAGAATCGTGTTTATTAAAAATAAATGGCATTTGTGGAGGAGTTTTCCTCGCTAAACAAAAAGTTATTACCGACGTGATAATTGATGACTTAAGCTTTCGAATTGAACTTTACATTGTTGACGATGACTTTTTAACAACTGATATTTTGATTGGACAAAATTTGTTTAGTGAAAATAACATTCGCGCGGTTTTTCAAAGTAATATATTGACTTTAGAAAATACGTCAAACGTTCGAAAAGTTATTGAAATGGACGATATCTGTTGTGAATTAAACGAACTAAAATATAAAAATTTAATTTTCAATATTGTTAATAAAAATCGCGATGTGTTTGCTGTCGATATGAGCGAAGTCGGGTTGACTGACGCAATCGAAATGAAAATTGAGCTGACAACGACAGAACCGATTGCTCAAAAACCATATCGTGTGCCAGAGCCAAAAAAACAATTAGTACGAGACATGGTAAGTGAACTTCTAAAAACTAATATAATTTCAAAGTCTGTTTCTGAGTACGCCAGTCCAATGTTGTTGGTGAAAAAAAAGAATGGCTCTGAACGTTTATGTGTCGATTACCGAAAATTGAATCTGAACATGTTAAAAGAAATTTTCCCTACACCGAACATTGAGGAAAAATTACAGGAAGCGACGAAATTTCGATTTTTCACTATGCTCGATTTGAACTCCGGTTATTATCAAATACCAATCGAAAAGGGTAGCCGAAAATTGACAGCATTTATAACGACGGATGGTATCTACGAATTCAACCGGATGCCGTTTGGTTTAAAAAACGCGCCGTCAGTTTTCCAGCGTCTGATGCAAATAATTAACGAACGAATGAATGGCGATGTAATTCATTACATGGACGATATTTTGGTTGGAAGTAACGACGTCAACGAAATGAGAGAAAAGCTTGAACGATTATTTGAAGTTTTACGCCAGTTAAAGCTCACATTAAATTTAAAAAAATGTAAACTTTTATCCAGCACTGTCGAATTTTTGGGTCATAAATTGACACCGAATGGAATAAGTCCAGGATCAGTTAAGGTAGCAGCTGTTCAGAATTTTCCTACTCCGACCAACGTAACCGAGGTCCGCAGATTTCTTGGATTAAGCGGATATTTTCGGCGCTTCGTTCCTGCATACTCGATAATCAGCGAACCAATAAGAAAACTTTTGCGAAAAGGTGAACCGTTTGCGTGGAGCGACAACCAGACGAAAGCATTTGAGGAATTAAAAGTTAAATTGATCTCAGAACCAGTTTTAGCAGCATATGATGTAAATGCAGAACATCAAATTCATACGGATGCCAGTTCAGTTGGATTAGCAGCGGTGTTGCTACAGAAATATGGTGAAGAATGGAAGCCTCTGGCGTATTATAGTCGTGCAAGCAGTCACACGTGACGACAGCAATGCAGAAACGCGAACTAGTGCCAAGAATTGCAAGATGGTGGTTACGAGTGCAAGATTTTGATGTGGAAATGAAATACCGTGCAGGTCGAAAAATGGAGCACGTCGATGCATTAAGTCGAAAACCGTATGAAAAAGCATCCGAAAAAGAAACAGCGTCGCTAAAGGTTTTAAAAACGACTATTGAGACCGATGACTGGCTGCTGTATGTCATGCAACTTCAGGATGAAAAGATACGACAAATTTCCGAAAAGGTTAAATTGAAGGAAAAGCCTTTATGCAACGATTATGAAATTATAAACCACCGTTTATTCAAGAAAGTTGGTGACAAACATTTGTGGTTAGTACCATCGGCAGTACGAGTGCAACTTATACGAGAACATCACAAAAGAGCAGCACATGCTAGCGTTAACAAAACCATCGAGATTCTCTTGAAAAACTTTTGGTTTCCACGAATGCGTAATACAGTGAAGTCCTGTGTGAACTCTTGCATAGAGTGTGCATACAACAAACAAAAAGGCGGAACGCGAGAAGGCGAATATCATTTTGACGACATGGATCCGGTACCATTTCGTGTGATCCATATTGATCATTTGGGACCGTTTCCTCGAAGTTCGAAAGGAAATGAGCATGTGTTGGTGATTGCAGACGCATTTACGAAGTTTGTTATTGTTCGACCGGTAAAAAGCACAGCAACACGTCATGTCATCGATATTTTGAACGAGGTTACCAGCTATATGGGTGTTCCTGAGCGACTCATCTCCGATAGAGGAAGTGCGTTTACTTCTAAAGATTTTAAGAAATATTGCGATAACAATGATTTCAAACATACATTGACCGCAGTACGTACGCCGCGCGCTAACGGTCAAGTAGAGCGCATGAATAAAACAATTTTAAGCATGCTACTACCATCAACGGACAACGATAAGCATTGGGATACGCAGTTACGGCGAATTCAATGGGTTATCAATTCAACAAAAAACAAGTCAACTGGAAAAACACCTCAAGAATTACTCTTTAGTTTCCAACCACGAGATATTTTGGAAAACAAATTGGTGTTAGCGTTACAACGTACCGAAATGATTGACGAAGCAAAAATGAACGAGATACGTCAGCAAGCTGCAGAAAATATACGTCAAACGCGGATAAAAGCAAAACAGCGGTTTGACAATCAACATCGACAGCCATCGAAATATGTTCGAAATGATTTAGTATTGGTGGAGAATGAACCTCAAAGCACCGGTACTTCACGAAAATTAGAACCAAAGTACAAAGGTCCATTTATCATCACTGCCGAACTTGATAATGACCGATACGTAGTTTCAAGCATACCAGGGGTAAAACAGCAGCGAAAGTATTCTTCAGTGTACTCCACCGATCGTATCAAACCATGGTGCCAATTACCACCCGATGAAGTTAACGAATCTGATCTTGAAGACGAGGGCGTCATCGAATTGGCAGGAATGGCCGACTGTAAGGCACCACTCAATAGTGACGAGTACTAGGCAAGAAGAGAAGAGAGAGAGAAGAGTTCAGTTGCGTCGCGAATACGAGTTAAAGCGGTCGATACGAACACGTTCTTTTGTCAATCCTAATTTAATGTTAAATACAATTTTATAATTACTTTTCTTTTAATAAAAATTACTTTTATATTAAAACTACGGTCTCTTTCAATATGTACATATATTTTCAACTGTTTCAACCTCTTTCAACTTGATTCGACATTTTCTTTATTTTTTCGACTTTTTCATGAATTTTGAATTGTTTCAACCTTTTTCATCTTGCAACTATTTTCGAGTTTTTTAACCACTTTCAACATTTTCCACATTTTTTCGACTTCGTCAATTTCTTTTAACTGTCTGCAATGGTCTCCATATATGATAGACTTTTTGAGTTTTTTTCAACACTTTTCAACCTCTTTGAACCTTATTACATTATTTTCGACTTCTTCAACCTTTTAAACGTCTTTTTAACATTTATTTGGAAAGTACTTTTAGTGTAGTGTAGGGTATGTGAGTTTCGGCCTGGCCGAAGATAACACCTTTACTAGTTTTATTTCTTTTAATCATATTCTTTGTTTTAATAAACAGTGATAGTGTTGGGCAGTCGCAAGTAATCAGGTAAAACGATGAAAAATCTGCCGAAATACCAAAAGGAAATGTGAATTTCATAAAAAAATTCACGTGCTGCTTATTGTTGTGGCCATGAAATTAATAATGAAAAATTTAAAATACATACAGTATTGGCCAAAACTAAAGCACCCCCTCAGTAAATTTTTTTCAAATCATAATTTTTTTGTGAAAATGACGTTTTTGAACCATATTGTGGATTTATTATATTGTTACGAAATTTCCTGTCCCTTTGACAGTAATTTCAATCTCTTACACTTTTCTGAGTTCGATCACTGGATTGTGTAATAATCAAGAAAAACGCAATCTTTATTTAATTATAAAATGGTTTAATTAAATCACAAATGTTAGTTTTTACACAGTACAATTGTTTATTTAATCTTTATATTCAAATTGTATACACAAACGTTATACTTTATTACTTAAATTCCACTATATCACTTTAGTACTTAAATTCAAATGTTCTCACTTAAGATCCACTGTATTCCACTATTCAATATCAACTGTGTCTCTGCTGCTCATATGACAGCCTTTTATACTAAAGTCATCATTTTCTCGAACCATCTGCCGTTGTCTTAGAATATCGTTTCCAGTGCCTTCTAGATGGCGATAATGTCGTACCATCCGCCATTATCCAGAATGACGTTTCCAGTGTCTTCTAGATGGCGATTATCGACGTTGATAATGTCGTACCACTTTATCATTTATAGTACTGAAAACATGCTACATGTCGCTAGATGGTGTTATTTTTCTACGGTCAGTGATGCACGTATTTTTCTACGGTCAATGATGCAAGTATTTTCTTACGGTCAATGATGCAAGTATTTTCTTACGGTCAGTGATGCACGTATTTTCCTACGGTCAGTGATGCAAGTAATTTTCTACGGTCAGTGATGCTAGCTAATATCGTTTAATAATTATTACGAGAATTTTCTGGCATAAACCAAATTTCGCTACACTGCCCTCCGCTTAAACTTGTTCGTCAAGTCTCTCCATCTCTAGTATAAGGTGCCAGCCTTTCGATGTGGACTACCTTTAATTTACCTTTGTTGCCGGGGTATTTTTGGATTCGATACACAACATCATTAATCCTTGTGACTATCCGATAAGGTCCCTCCCAATGAGTCTGTAATTTAGGAGACAAGCGTCGTTTTCGTTGTGGGTTGTGTAGCAGCACTAATTGACCTTCTTTAAACCCTTCAGTATTTGCTCGTAGATCATACCGAGCTTTCATCTTGTCGCTAGCCAATTGAGTACGTCTCCTGATGAGCTCGTGTATATCTGCTAGTTCTTCTCTTTTCTGCGATATGTAATCGTCAGCATTGGTCGTTTCTGGGACAGCGCTTACTCCGTATCGTGTACTGACGAACGATAAGCCATCAGAAATATTGGTAGATGCTCATCCCAATCTTTTTGTTCTTTGTCAACAACCTTTTTCAGATGCTCCTCTAGAGTATGGTTGAACCTTTCGAGCATGCCATCGGACTGAGGATGCAATGCTGTGGTACGTGTCTTCTGTATTCCAAGCATGTCACAAACCTCCTTAAAAAGTGCCGACTCAAAACTTCGTCCTTGGTCGGAATGCAACTCAAGTGGAGCTCCATATCGGCAAATCCAATTTTTGATGAAAATGTCTGCCACTGTTTTTGCTTCTTGATTGGGAATGGGATATACTTCTGGCCACTTACTGAAGTAATCAATTACCACAAGGATGTATTTATTTCCTGCATTGCTAATTGGAAAAGGTCCCGCTATATCCATGGCTATCCTCTCAAAGGGAGCTCCAACGTTATACTGATGCATTTTTCCCCGAGTGCGGTGCCTTGGTCCTTTAGCAATTGCACATTGGTCACAACGGCGGA
Source organism: Meiosimyza platycephala (assembly GCA_963662105.1). Classification (NCBI taxonomy): domain Eukaryota; kingdom Metazoa; phylum Arthropoda; class Insecta; order Diptera; family Lauxaniidae; genus Meiosimyza; species Meiosimyza platycephala. The sequence goes on along the minus strand of OY759209.1, from coordinate 37,384,651 downwards.
TCCAGTCAGCAACTGTTTCTTGGCATCCTACCCAATAAAACCGTTTCTTTATTTTCTCTGTGGTTTTTGTTACGCCCAGATGTCCACCACTCGATCCATTGTGATAATCCTTGATTATTTCCTTAAATTTTTCCTTTGGAATAACCAGCAGTTTTGAACGAATTTTACCATCCTCGCTTTCCCAGATTCGGTAGAGGCAACCATCATGCAACTCCAAACTTTGCCATTGCGCCCAGTATGCTTTACAGATTTGGCTTTCACTTGATATTTCTTGCCACGCCGGTTTCCTACCCAGCTCTATATACTTAATTATAGTTGCCAAATCTGTATCACTGCGCTGGTCCCGTTGTACCTCCTCTTTTGTCCACTTTTCTTCAGGCAAAATGTTGAAAAGGCGCACATCAATTGTTCCAGCTTTACTTTCCGTTCGTGAACAATGACCGCATTCAATTTTACATGGACGACGGGAAAGTGCATCCGCATTTCCATGCTGGCTTCCTTTGCGATGTTCTATGGTGAAATCATAGCTCTACAAGCGTTCTATCCACCGTGCGATTTGACCTTCAGGATCCTTGATTGAAGTAGCCACCTTAATGCCGCATGGTCTGTCCTCAGGAGAAAATGCTGTCCATATAAGTACTTATGGAAGTGCTTCACGCATTCCATTACTGCCAATAACTCTCTCCGAGTTACACAATAATTCCTTTCAGGTTTTGACAGAATTTTGCTGAAACATGCGACGACTTTTTCTTGTCCATTGATGACTTGGGACAAAACTCCTCCAATACCATGGCCACTCGCATCGGTGTCCAATATAAATTTTTCGCCAGGTATTGGGTACGCAAGTATTGGCGCTGTAGACAATAATTCTTTCAGCTTTTGGAATGCAGTTTCCTGGGCACCACTCCATTCAAATTTCCGATTTTTCTGTGTCAGTTCATGTACACTGCCTGCGACATTTGCGAAACCAGGAACAAAACGTCTGTAGTAAGTGCATAGGCCCAGAAAACTTCGCAACTCATGAAGATTAGATGGTCGTGGCCAATTTTTCACAGCTTTTATTTTTTCCTCATCTGTGTGTATTCCTTCTGACGTAACCTTGTGCCCCAGATACTTGACTTCACGCTGGAAAAGTGAGCACTTTTTCGCACTTAATTTTAGTCCAGCTGCCTCCAAGCGCTCAAACACTTCCTCCAGATTTTTCAAGTGGTCATCAAAATCTTTTCCCATGATGATGATGTCATCGAGATACACTAAACAGGTCTTCCAATGTAGTCCTTTGAGCACTCGTTCCATTAACCGCTCAAACGTAGCTGGAGCGTTACAAAGACCAAACGGCATGACGTTAAACTGCCATAGACCATTCCCAATACTAAAGCCAGTTTTCTCCTTGTCTTTGTCATCTATTTCCACCTGCCAATATCCACTTTGTAAGTCCAGGGTGGAAAACCATGTTGCTCCAGATAACGTATCCAGTGTATCATCGATTCTGGGTAACGGGTAGCTGTCTTTTTTGGTGACGTCATTTAATTTTCTGTAATCCACACAGAATCGCATACTTCCGTCCTTTTTCTTGACAAGCACGACCGGTGAACTCCACGGGCTTTCTGATGGTGCAATGACCTTTTCTCGCGCCATATCCTCTATAAGGCCCGTTACTTCCTCTCTCTTAGCGAGTGCTAGTCTCCTTGGGGGTTGACGAATTGGCTGAAAATCACCTGTATCAATGCGATGTTTGACAACTGATGTTCGGCCATTAATTTCTCCTTTGAACGCAAATATCTGCCAATGCTTTTGCAGAAACCTTTTTGCTTTATTTTTGTTCTGGGCAGACAACTCCTTCGTCCATTCTTTCGTCAATACTTCCAAGGCCGATGATTTTGTCAAAGCTGTACCTTTTGTTTCCTGCTGGTCATTTTCACAATTTATAACAGCCGTAACTTTCTCGCATTGCACTATTACTTCACCTTTTTGCATCCATTTCGGCTTATTTGTTGGATTCAAAATTCGTACTGGTATTTTGCTGTCCGCTCTTGTTTTTACTAGGGTCTTTCCAATAATCAGATCTTTCTTTAAATATTTCTTATCTGCTTCCACTACCCACAGATGGCTTGTCCTACAGTCTTCACTTGTTGTAGCCCAAATAATTTCTTCGGTGTTGGGTTCAATTCGACAGCGCTCACTAATAAAGACTCTTGCAATTGTTAATTTTTGTCCACAGCCAACGTCTAAAGGCAACTCTACATTGGCATATCTTAACGTCTTTTTCTTAAGATCCAAAGTGAACCCGTGTCGAATCATGAAGTCCACGCCAATGATAACCTCATCGGTGATGTTTGCAACAATAAAATCATGTTCCACAGTTTTGTTGCCGATAAAAATACTTGCTGTAACTTTTCCTACTATTTGCGCAATTTCTCCTGTAGCTGTTCTCAATTGGATCCCATTTAATGGCATTACTCGTCGTCTATTAAATAAATCTGTCCTCACAATTGAGTGCGATGCGCCTGTATCCAAAGTTAGCTCACATGGTCTTTCGTTGATTTTTCCACCGATGGTAAGGCTGTTGGAATTTCGGCAGAGCTTCGAAACTAAGACTGTGGGGCAAACATGAGTGAGAGTCTCACGCCCCGCTGTACTGACTCTCTTCAGTTTAACGACTGCTCTTCGCTACCATTTTCACCATCGTTCACCCTATTACCAATTTTTCTTCTTGGTGAACGTGATGCGGAACGTTTACGACGTGATTTGCAGTCACGTGCCATGTGTCCCTGCTTGCCACAGTTATAGCAATTTCCGTTGAAGCTACTGCTGGCGAACGACGAATTTTTGTTCTCAGCCTCCACCTCCATCCGACGAGTTTTCAATGATGGGCGGCATGTCAATGCAATCGTCTCTTGAATGAGAGCAACCGTGACTGTTTCATTAAATGTAATCTTCGGGTTCTTCATTGTCTCGCGTTTTGTCTCTGAGTCACGTATGCCGTCAATAAACGCCTCTATTTTGAATTTTTCAGCCACGACACTTAACTCGTCAGGATATGAAAGGTGTGCCAATCGTTCAATATCTGCAGCATACTCCTGCAAAGACTCACCAGATTTCTGGACACGACTTTTCAACTCCAGTCTGTGAATCTGCTTCATGTAGTCACTGCCATATTTTCGCTGTAAGGCATCCATCACCGCCTTGTAATTCTTTTGCTCCGCCACTGGAACCGTTTGCAATACTTCTGCAGCTGCGCCTTTTAATGCCACAATTAGCGCTGCTGCTGCGCTATCGTTATCCCAGCGATTATGAGCAGATGTTGTTTCGAACTGGAGCTTGAAAACACTAAATGGCGTTGTTCCATCGTACATGGGTGCCTTAAGCTTCTCTGCGCTGATTTCTCTTATTACTTGAGTGGTTGGTCCGCTTATTTCCAACTGTTGAATCCTTTTATTAACGTCTTCAAAATTATTTTGAACTTTTTCAAGATTATTTTGAACTTTTTCAAACTTATCTTGGGCTTTTTCCTTGAATGATTCAACGTCGTCTCGTAACTCAATCACTTTTGCATCGAGGCCATTTACCATTTTGGACACCTCCGTTCGAACAGCCTCGTGGATCTGCGTCGCGTTCTGACACAACTTCTGGTCTATCTGCAATGCATTTTGATTTAACCTCTGATCAATCTGTAGCGCGTTCTGGCTAATTTCTTCCCGAACGGCCTGGATATTGTTATTCATCTGTAGATTTGTCTGTGTCAGCGCCATTAATATTTTCTCGAACTTTGACATATCTACAACTTCACCACTTGCCGCCGATCCAGAAGCTTCCTCCATTTTCGCTGTTGATTCTGAGACATCACTATAAAATTCATGCTCTTCCAGGTCTACCCCTTGAGCCTCAAGAGCCTGCCGTAAGCGTTTCTGTAACTCCAACTTTCCGCCAGATGATTGCAGATTCAGCTGCTGCAACTCCTTCTTCAGTTGATCCACTTTTAGTTCGTCAAACTTAACCATTTTTTTTCTATTTATTTTTTTATTATTATTATTTTTTTTTTTTATTTGATTGTTAATTCTTTTTACACAATCCCACTTCTGACACCAATTGTTACGAAATTTCCTGTCCCTTTGACAGTAATTTCAATCTCTTACACTTTTCTGAGTTCGATCACTGGATTGTGTAATAATCAAGAAAAACGCAATCTTTATTTAATTATAAAATGGTTTAATTAAATCACAAATGTTAGTTTTTACACAGTACAATTGTTCATTTAATCTTTATATTCAAATTGTATACACAAACGTTATACTTTATTACTTAAAATCCACTATATCACTTTAGTACTTAAATTCAAATGTTCTCACTTAAGATCCACTGTATTCCACTATTCAATATCAACTGTGTCTCTGCTGCTCATATGACAGCCTTTTATACTAAAGTCATCATTTTCTCGAACCATCTGCCGTTGTCTTAAAATATCGTTTCCAGTGCCTTCTAGATGGCGATAATGTCGTACCATCCGCCATTATCCAGAATGTCGTTTCCAGTGTCTTCTAGATGGCGATTATCGACGTTGATAATGTCGTACCACTTTATCATTTATAGTACTGAAAACATGCTACATGTCGCTAGATGGTGTTATTTTTCTACGGTCAGTGATGCACGTATTTTTCTACGGTCAATGATGCAAGTATTTTCTTACGGTCAATGATGCAAGTATTTTCTTACGGTCAGTGATGCACGTATTTTCCTACGGTCAGTGATGCAAGTATTTTTCTACGGTCAGTGATGCTAGCTAATATCGTTTAATAATTATTACGAGAATTTTCTGGCATAAACCAAATTTCGCTACAATATATATTTATACCTTTATTATTGACATTATTGATATTGACACTCAAGTTGAGGTGAACGTGGAATAAGGCTTATATGCAAAGCAAAAGGCGATAGATTGAATCCTAAGTATTGCAAAGCCACTGTAAAGAATGGTGGTGGAAATGTAATGGTCTGCGGTTTTTTCTTTGGTCATGGAATTGGACCAATTCATAGGATTGATGAAACTATGGATCGCTCCATGTACGTTGACATACTAAATGAAGTGATGCTGCCATATACCGATGAAGAGATGCCACTTAAGTGAACGTTCCAACAGGACAACGATCCAAAATCACCACTTAGATTTTTAAGGCATGGCAATAGAATTGAATTTCTTATTTGGCCTGCCCTGACCTGAATCCTAATGAAAATTGCAAAACCACGGCGGATTTGTTTCAATACTTGAAAATATCCTGGGAAGGAAGATCGCAGGATATCATTAATAATGTAGTTTCCTTTATACCTAAAAGATATGCGTGTGTCGTCCAGAATAAAGGATTTGCAACTAAGTACTAATTTTAAAATTTTTTATTTACCATAAAAAAGGGGGTGCTTTAGTTTTGTCCGTTAAGGTTTCTGGCTTAAAATGTTCCTTTGATAACTTTTTATTTATGAGGCACTGAATTTTTGAATTTTTTTATGTCAATAATAAAAGTATAAATATATTGTAGCGAAATTTGGTTTATGCCAGAAAATTCTCGTAATAATTATTAAACGATATTAGCTAGCATCACTGACCGTAGAAAAATACTTGCATCACTGACCGTAGAAAAATACGTGCATCACTGACCGTAAGAAAATACGTGCATCACTGACCGTAAGAAAATACGTGCATCACTGACCGTAGAAAAATACTTGCATCACTGACCGTAGAAAAATAACGCCATCTAGAAGGCACTGGAAACGACATTCTAGACAACGGCAGATGGTTCTAGCAAATGATGACTTTAGTATAAAAGGCTGTCATATGAGCAGCACAGACACAGTTGATATTGAACAGTGGAACACAGTGGATCTTAAGTGAGAACATTTGAATTTAAGTACTAAAGTGAGATAGTGGATTTTAAGTAATAAAGTATAACGTTTGTGTATACAATTTGAATATAAAGATTACATAAACAATTGTACTGTATAAAAACTAACGTTTGTGATTTAAATAAACCATTTAATAATTAAATAAAGATTGCGTTTTTCTTGATTATTACACAATCCAGTGATCGAACTCAGAAAGTGTAAGAGATTGAAATTACTGTCAAAGGGACAGGAAATTTCGTAACAATTGGTGTCAGAAGTGGGATTGTGTAAAAAGAATTAACAATCAAATAAAAAAAATAAAAAAATGGTTAAGTTTGATGAACTAAAAGTGGATCAACTAAAGAAGGAGTTGCAGCAGCTGAATCTGCAATCATCTGGCGGAAAGTTGGAGTTACAGAAACGCTTACGGCAGGCTCTTGAGGCTCAAGGGGTAAACCTGGAAGAGCATGAATTTTATAGTGATGCCTCAGAATCAACAGCGAAAATGGAGGAAGCTTCTGGAACGGCTGCAAGTGGTGAAGTTGTGGATATGTAGAAGTTCGAGAAAATGTTAATGGCGACGACGCAGGCTATGAGTCAGAACGCGCTGCAGATGAATAACAATATCCAGGCCGTTCGGGAAGAAATTGGTAGAGCTTAAATCAAATTGCATTGCAGATAGACCAGAAGTTAAGTCAGAACGCGCAGCAAATCCAGAACGTTCGGGAAGAAATAAGTCAGAACGCGCTGCAAATCCAGACCGTTCGGGAAGAAATTAGAACGCGCTACAGATTGATCAGAGGTTGAGTCAGAACGCGACGGAGATCCACGAGGCTGTTCGAACGGAGGTTGCCAAAATGGTAAATGGCCTCGATGCAAAAGTGATTGAGTTACGAGACGACGTTGAATCATTCAAAGAAAAAGCCCAAGATAAGTTTGAAAAAGTTCAAAGTAATCTTGAAAAAGTGCAAAATAATGTTGAAGACGTTAACAAAAGGATTCAACAGTTGGAAATAAGCGGACCAACCACTCAAGTGATAAGAGAAATTAGCGCAGAGAGGCTTAAGGCACCCACGTACGATGGAACAACGCCATTTAGTGTTTTCAAGCTCCAGTTCGAAACAACATCTACTCATAATCGCTGGGATAACGATAGCGCAGCAGCAGCGCTAATTGTGGCATTAAAAGGCGCAGCTGCAGAAGTATTGCAAACGGTTCCAGTGGCGGAGCAAAAGAATTACAAGGCAGTGATGGATGCCTTACAGCGAAAATATGGCAGTGACCACATGAAGCAGATTCACAGACTGGAGTTGAAAAGTCGTGTCCAGAAATCTGGTGAGTCCTTGCAGGAGTATGCTGCGGATATTGAACGATTGGCACACCTTTCCTATCCTGACGAGTTAAGTGTCGTAGCTGAAAAATTCAAAATAGAGGCGTTTATTGACGGCATACGTAACTCAGAGACAAAACGTGAGACAATGAAGAACCCGAAGATTACATTTAATGAAACAGTCACGGTTGCTCTCATTCAAGAGACGATTGCATTGACATGCCGCCCATCATTGAAAACTCGTCGGATGGAGGTGGAGGCTGAGAACGAAAATTCATCGTTCGCCAGCAGTAGCTTCAGCGGAAATTGCTATAACTGTGGCAAGCAGGGACACATGGCACGTGACTGCAAATCACGTCGTAAACGGTCCGCATCACGTTCACCAAGAAGAAAAATTGGAAATAGGGTGAACGATGGTGAAAATGGTAGTGAACAGCAGTCGTTAAAGCGAGTCAGTACAGCGGGGCGTGAGCTGACTTCCACTTATGATTGTCCCAAAGTCTTAGTTTCGAAGCTCTGCCGAAATTCCAACTGCCTTACCATCAGTGGAAAAATCAACGAAAGACCATGTGAGCTGACTTTGGATACAGGCGCATCGCACTCAATTGTGAGGACAGATTTATTTAATAGACGACGAGTAATGCCATTAAATGGAATCCAATTGAGAACAGCGACAGGAGAAATTGCGCAAATAGAAGGAAAACTTACAGCGAGTATTCTTATCGGCAACAAAACTGTGGAACATGATTTTATTGTTGCAAACATCACCGATGAGGTTATCATTGGCGTGGACTTCATGATTCGACACGGGTTCAATTTGGATCTAAAGAAAAAGACGTTAAGGTATGCCAATGTAGAGTTGCCTTTGGACGTTTGCTGTGGACAAAAGTTAACAACTGCAGGAATTGAACCCAACACTGAAGAAACAAAAAGTGAAGACTGTGGGATAGGCCATCTGTGGGTAGTGGAAGCAGATGAGAAAAATTTAGGGAAAGACCTGATGATTGGAAAGACCCCAGTAAAAACAAGAGCGGACGGCGAAATACCGGTGCAAATTTTGAATCCAACAAATGAGCCGAAATGGATGCAAAAAGGTGAACTATGTGAGAAAGTTACGGCTGTTATAAGTTGTGAAAATGACCAACAGGACACAAAAGGTACAACTTTAACAAAATCGTCGGCCTTATTGACGAAAGAATGGACGAAGGAGTTGTCAGCACAGAACAAAAATAAAGGGAAAAGGTTTCGGCAAAAGAATTGGCGGGTATTTGCGTCCAAAGGAGAAAATAATGGCCAAACATCAGTTGTCAAGCATCGCATTGATACAGGTAACTTTCAGCCAATTCGTCAACCTCCAAAGAGGCTAGCACGCGCTAAGAGGGAGGAAGTAGCGGGCCTTATAGAGAATATGGCGCGAGGAAATGTCATTGCACAATCAGAAAACCCGTGTAGTTCACCGGTCGTTCTTGTCAAGAAAAAGTACGGAGTAAGCGTTGTCCCAGAAACAACCAATGCTGACGGTTACATGTCGCGGAAAAAGAGGAACAATGGAAACGTGAAATTGAGGCGAAGAAGCGGCTAGAAAAGAATTGGAAAAGGAGGCGCAAGCTGTTGCAGAGAGACTCTTGTTCGGGACGAACAAGTTTAAGCGGAGGGCAGTGTAGCGAAATTTGGTTTATGCCAGAAAATTCTCGTAATAATTATTAAACGATATTAGCTAGCATCACTGACCGTAGAAAAATACTTGCATCACTGACCGTAGGAAAATACATGCATCACTGACCGTAAGAAAATACTTGCATCATTGACCGTAAGAAAATACTTGCATCACTGACCGTAGAAAAATACGTGCATCATTGTCCGTAAGAAAATACGTGCATCACTGACCGTAAAGAAATACGTGCATCACTGACCGTAGAAAAATACTTGCATCACTGACCGTAGAAAAATAACGCCTTCTAGAAGGCACTGGAAACGACATTCTAGACAACGGCAGATGGTTCTAGCAAATGATGACTTTAGTATAAAAGGCTGTCATATGAGCAGCAGAGACACAGTTGATATTGAGCAGTGGAACACAGTGGATCTTAAGTGAGAACATTTGAATTTAAGTACTAAAGTGAGATTTTAAGTAATAAAGTATAACGTTTGTGTATACAATTTGAATATAAAGATTAAATAAACAATTGTACTGTGTAAAAACTAACGTTTGTGATTTAAATAAACCATTTAATAATTAAATAAAGATTGCGTTTTTCTTGATTATTACACAATCCAGTGATCGAACTCAGAAAAAGTAAGAGATTGAAATTACTGTCAAAGGGACAGGAAATGACAAAGAAAGTGAAACGGTTGTCTATACAGTTTGAACGTAAAGAAGAAATAAACAATTATACCGTGCAAAAACTAACGTTTGTGATTTAAATAAACCATTTTATAATTAAATAAAGCTTGCGTTTTTCTTGATTGCTACACAATCGAACTCAGAAAAGTGTAAGAGATTGAAATTATTGTCAAAGAGACAGGAAATTTCGTAACAGTATTTTATTTGTTGCAATTAAATGGAAAACAAGACATGTTTATTTGTTAGAAAATAAATAGATTTACTTTTTCTAGTTCAACTAGCAGATAGAAAGTCTTGCTATCAAAACTTGATAAAGACTCGACTGTTGTGAAAAACCTCTGGAAAACTCGATGGAGTGCTTGAGCAGAAGCCAGCAAAGATTTGTACAATTCTTATAAACATATTCTTGCCACATTAGTTGACATTTGTGAAAATATAAATCAAACTAGAGAAGCCAAAATCAGTATTAATATATAGCAAAAAAATCTAAAAAACCAATGTTGCACAATGACGATAATGTTGTGTTTTTGGAACTCTGTGCTAGTCAAGTTTCAAATCGTAAGTACACAGCTTCAAGCAAATTATGTTGATTTATCAAACGTTGTAACTATATACAGTATTGGCCAAAACTTAAGCACCCCCTTAGTAAATTTTTTTTTTTCAAATCATAATTTTTTTGTGAAACCGATGTTTTTGAACAAATTTAACAAATTCAGCGTCTCATTAATAAAAAGTTATTATCAAAGGAACATTTTAATCCTTTCAATACGGACGGGACACATGTGTCACATTGAGTGATCTCCTTCAACTAAAACACAATTATTCATATCTATTGCTAGCTACATATTTACATCCCATCAGTTTTTCACATACACTGTGATAATTTACGAATGCTTTGATTCTGATATTTCTTTAATTACTCCACAAACAAGCTTTAGTTTGAAATGAATTGGCATTAGTATTGCAATTAATTGTTTTATTATGTTACTATTGGGACATACACTGTGGTTCATCAGGATAGAACCAACTGAATTTTAAGTAAAAAATATCTATAAATTGTGAATGCAGAAGCAATAAATATTCCAACTTTTCAGAAATATAATAGCACTTGTAATGTACTATTTAAAGACAAAAAATCAAGTCCCAATGCATTATAACGGTACTTTTCTTTAATTGTTTATAGTCATGTATCAAATTCTTCTTTATTTATTGGTTCAGCAGAATAGAACCACGTTTTAATTGCTCTATAAATAATACAAAAATAAATTGTTTGTATTAAAAATTTGATTTTATTGTAATTGTTTTATCTTAATATTTATTTAAAAATTAGATTTTAAGTAATCAAGAGAAACATCGGTCCTTTATTCCATCAATAAGCTCATCCTTAGCTTCGCACTGTATTCCTCTTTCGTAGACCTTACGGGTTAGCCAACCTCAAACATTTTAAATGATGTTAAGATGGGGTGAGTTGGGCGGCCAATTTAAGGTTTCAATATTTTGGCTAGAAATCCATGATTTCAATACAGGTGCCGTGTGTATAGGTGCATTATCGTGCTGATAAATCTACTCTAGAGGCCCAAAAATATCTATGGCCTTTGGAAAAACTTGAGCCAGAAGATTTTTGAAATGATCTTCGGTCATTCCGGTACTTTGTACGATAAGATCAATAGTTTCGTAGTATGAAACTGCAGTCCATACTATAACGGCGCCCTCTCTACTGTGATGACGGGTCAGAAATGTTTCATCCTTACGCAAATCGTGAAAATAAAAGTTATATGTGAGCGATAATACTGAATTTGGTGTAAGAGGTTTGTCTATGGAAATCTTTTTCTGAATCAAAATCAGACTGGATTGTACCAGTGGGTGTGTCATCGCTCTAAATTTTAAGACTAATTTCGACATATATCGCAAACTATACAAGCTATTATGTTGTAATTTGGTATACGTACATATGACACGTTCACAGCAAAAACCAAAAAGATATTTTGGGCCAGCAAAAACCCAAAAGAAAACGTGTGACCGCAAAAACTTCTCTTGCTATTTGTTGCGGCGCGTTGAACAGAGTTGCAAGCGACCGATGGTTGTAAGTGAACGTTAAAGGAGTAGATGAAGTCATTGAAAGGGGTTGCATGTACAGCATGAATGCTAGTAAGTTGTTTGATCGTGTAGTCCACTAAATAATCCGGAAAATACTGTTAAATGTGGAAAAGTGTCAAACAAGCACCGATTTTAAAAAACTTTTTTGGTACGTGTTCCTTAGACCTACTAGAACATTCGTCCGGTCTAACCTTGGCCTCATAAACATAAATGAATTAATGGGGGTGGTTTCCGCCCCCCAAACCACCCCAAAAAGGAGCAGTCGCGTAAAAATTAAAAAAATTAGTATGTAGTATTTTAAATGTGCTCTAGTAGGTTTTTTGGGTCGCTGATCACGAATCAGACGTCCACCCCCTACCCCCCAAACCACCCCAAAACGTAGCTGTTGCGTAAAAATTAAAAAATTTAGCATTTTGCTTTGGAAATGTGCTCTATTAGGTTTTTTGGGTCGCTGATCACGAATCCAACGTCGAAATTGGGAAGACAGGGTAAAAATTATGAAAAATATGGACTTTTATGTTACTTGTTTTTTGTGAAATACATTAGGATATTAAAACAAAACAGTTTCTGTAAACAATTACTTTTTATTTTAATTACTCATAATCAGAATCATTTTCAAGAATCGGTACGTGTATCAGTAGTTCTTGATTTTGTTCGCCCTCAGTTTCACTGTGATTTTCTTCATCCAGTAGGTCAGTCGATTCCATGTCCATTATATCTACAGCTCCGAAAGGTTCTTTATTTGTACAGCTTACTTCTTGACAAAATTCACAAATCACAGAGCAACTTACGTCATTCTTGCGGGAACCACATTGAGCACCGCACCCAGTTTGGCAGCCACACATTATGGCATCCATTATTGTTTTTGGTGCTGGCGGTTGGGTCATCCTTACTGGACGCAGGACTTCGTATAGTAGTTTCCAACCCCAGCCAGTTGGATTCAAAGTTGTAGTTGGGTTGCGCTGTGCGTCCGTCATAAAGTCGATCCAAGACTGAACTTGATAATAAACCCTTTTCAGATGTTCCTTAGAACCATCTTCGGCGGGAGGCAGCATGGCAATGTTGATTAGGGGGGAGGGGGAACTACCCTCATTTGGACGTCGGGTTCGTGATCAGCGACCCAAAAAACCTTATAGAGCACATTTCCAAAGCAAAATGCTAATTTTTTTACGCAAGAGCTACGTTTTGGGGTGGTTTGGGAGGGGTAGGGGGTGGAACTACCCCCATTTGGACGTCGGATTCGTGATCAGCGACCCAAAAAACCTGATAGAGCACATTTCCAAAGCAAAATGCTAATTTTTTTACGCTATAGCTACGTTTTTGGGTGGTTTGGGAGGGGGAGGGGGTGTAACTATCCCCATTTGGACGTCGGATTCGCGATCAGCGACTCAAATAACCTAATACAGCACATTTTCAAAGCAAAATGCTAATTTTTTTAGTTTTTACGCAACAGCTACGTTTTGGAGGGGTAGGGGTGGAACTATCCCCATTTGGACGTCTGATTCGTGATCAGCGACCCAAAAAACCTAATAGAGCAAATTTCCAAAGCAAAATGCAAATTTTTTTAATTTTTACGCGACTTCTACTTTTTGGGGTGGTTTGGGGGGCGTAAAACCACCGGCTAGACCGGACGAATGTTCTAGGAGGTCTAAGGAACACGTACCAAAAAGATTTTTAAAATCGGTGCTTGTTTGACACTTTTCCACATTTTCCGGCTTATTTACTGGACTAGTATTTTAGAATTCATTGCATTAAAAACAAAATAAAAAAGAAAATCTCAGTAATTTTACTGAATTCTCAGTAATTTTTCATCGGATGTGCATGAAATTTTACTGTAATTCACATGAAATTTTACTTTCAGTATTTCAGTAAATTTTAATGTGTGTCACAATATAAATTACTGAGAGCTGTGTAAAAATTACTGTAAATTTAGTAAAAATTACAGATGGTCCAGTACAATTTACTGAGTTTCATGCACGAAGCGGACAATTACTGGTAAAAACTGGAAAATTTACTGGAATTACAAGCAATTATTACAGTTTTAGTTTTTTATGTATAATTTAATTTTTGGTCTGCAATTATAATCTCATTTTATGAGTTTGAACTAATTCAATCCACTTCTTAAGTCCGAAAATATTCTTAATTTTCACCATCAACGTCGCTGCCAATATCAAAATCAAGATCTATTGACCCTTCATATTTCACCTTTTCGTAAAAATGGTGCTTTTAGCTGCGATATAAATTTTAGCTGTTTAATGTCTATGTATTTAGATTTACATATTGTTTTCCAAGAGGATACAAATAATCTAATTTCGTTAGCCGAAAATCGACTGCACTAACAATCCTTTTTCCTAAATTTACCACCAGTGCTGTTCCTTGATTAGGGAAAATAAGCTTCAAAGGCTTCTGTTTCAAAAAGGATTAAGATAGGTATTAGGGTCCGACCGAAGGCTTCGCTTCGGCTTCGGCCATCTTCGGCCTAAAAACTACACACTCGGTCTACCTTCGGCTTCGGCCTTAAAATGGCTGAAGGTTTTGCCGAAGCCGAAGGTTTACAAATGAATGTAATTTCGAACTAAAATTCAGCAATTTGAAGCACACGAAATATGCAACAGTGAAATAGTTTGGAATAGAAAGTTTTTTAAAGAAAAAAAACTTGTAAACGACATTAGTTGTGAAGTTAAGGGGGGGTAAGGTTAATTCGTAAGAAAAAAGGCATTTTTTTGTGAGTTTTTTGTGAGGACACAGTTAAAATCTCTTTATTAAAACTAATAGGACATTAAAGTATGACATTTGAAGAATGTTGTATAAAATTTTCACGAAAAAATATTAAAAAACACGGCGTTGAAGAAGAATTGCGGTGCCCCTCATAACTTGGTGCTGGGTCATATGAAATAAAAAAATCAAAGTTCATTCGTTAGATAATAGTTTTCCCCAGGTAACGCCGAGAGGTTTTTTTCGAAATTTCAATTTTTCACTTTTTTGGGACACTTTGAAGGGAAAAACGCGACTTTTAGTGAAAAAAATCGGGTAATTTGTTATTGTAAAATAAAAATTATTAACGAATTTTAAAAAATCTTTCCAGCGTTACCTCGTAAATTGTGTACAGAAATAGTGTTCCAAATTTCAAAACAATCGGTGCAGTAGTTTTGAAGTTATAAGGGGCACCGACTTTGAAAACGCTTCAAAGTTTCGAACACTAAAAAATCTTATATTAAACGTTTATAAGCAAATTTTATCGTAACTTGTAACTTCGTCAATTTTACTTAAGTTACAGAATCATTAACATAATTATTTTTAATAAGAAACGTTAATTTTTTTTATTGATATTTATTTTTTTCAATTAGAGCCTTTTGAAATCATTTTTATATATGCGAAAGTGCATTTAGGGCTTTTTGCAATTACTTTGAAAACTAAAAGCTTAATTCATTTTCAACAAATTTAAAGAAAATTCTCAAGTATTGTACTGTTTAATGTAGTTTTTCAATAAATAAAAAGAAATTAAAAAAAACTTGAATAAAAAAATTTATTCAAATGATTTTATTAGATTAGGGATGGCCAACTGATGTGCCCAAAAGACGACAGCGTGCTGACATTTACAACAAAAATTTCGCGCTAGTATGTGTATAAATATGTGTAGGAATTCCAACGAAAAAAAACATGAGTATAAATGTGATTTAGTCTTTTCCACGTAAAGCAAACATTACCCAGTAGAAATTCGTGCATCTCTGGTGTAAATAAATAAATAAACTGTGAAAACATCGCATGGCTACTAGGGGTATGACTTTTAACAATTTTTTCGAAAATAAAATTTTACATGGCCAAACATGTTGAGAAATGATACAAATAGACGAAATGTAACAATAGTTTTTTTAATTAAAAAACTCACGCATAAATCAAAAAACACTTTGCATGCAAATTTCCAATATTTTCCAAACAAAAAACAAGCAGGCGTTTCAGTACGAATATAACGAATGATGACTTTGCTTTGTTTTGTTTTCAATTTATGTTACTCGAATTCCGTACCAAGTTCTGTGCAAGACAATTTAAGAGTGCATATCGTTTAGCTTATAAATAAGTTAAATTACAATGTCTTTTAAAAAAAGTGAAAATATAGTGTTAAAAAATGTTAAGGTATGGAAAAATAATTTAACCCAGTTTGAAAAAAGTTAAACTAAAAGACGAGAAATCGGTAATATTGAAAAACACTTAAGCGAAATGTGCAAAATTCCAAAGCAGACGGTGTAGTATATGTATTTCAATATCTACATATTTTTACTTATTCAAATTTATATTTCAATATTTTATTTTTTCATATTTCTCTAACATTTAATTCAAAATTAATAATTCAAAAATTGAAAATATTTGACAAACAAAAACTTAAAAACTATTTGATATTTATAAACATTATTTTAATTGAAATTTAAAGTAAAATTAATATAGTGATGATGCTACATCACTCCCCCTCCAATTAAATGAATTAATATTAATTAAAATAAATGAAATGGAATTTATTAATTAATGTTGTAAGTAACTGATCTTTTGTTTAAAGAAGTGTGAGGTGTTGTAGAATTGTTGTTTTCAAATTTGTTTATGAATGCTGGTTTGAGATTATCAATTGAAACAGTTTTAATAAAATTACCAATTCTTATTTTGAACGATTTATTTTGTTTGGAAATTACTTTGTAGGGACCTTCATATGGTTGTTGGAGCCCTGAAGTTCGATTTATTTTCAAAAAAACATAATCACAGGTGTTTAGTCCTCTAGGGACAAAAGACTTCGTTGAGTTTTTGTGGTGAATAATATTAGATCTGGTGTGAGCAAAATGCTGTCTAAGTTTAGAAAGCATTTCGTCTTCTTTTAGTGGTACAGAACATGATGTGATTAATTCACCTGGCAATCTTAATGTTTGTCCATATACTAGTTCTGCTGGACAACATTTAAGATCTTCTTTAACTGTGCATCGTAAACCAAGTAAAATAAAGGGAAGTTCGTCGGACCAATATATTGAATTTTTAGAAGTTAATATTGCAGTCTTAAGTTGACGATGGAAACGTTCGATTATTCCATTAGCTTGTGGATGATAAGCTGTACTATGAATTTTATGTGATCCGAGTAGTTTTGTCAGTTCTTGAAAAAGTTTGCTTGTAAATTGGGTACCTTGATCAACAGTAATGTTTAAAGGTATTCCAAATCGTGGAATGTATTGGTATGCAAAAGTTTTAGCCACCGTTTGAGCTGATATGTCCTTTAATGGAAAGGCTTCTGGCCATCTTGTGTGTCTGTCGATTATCGTCAGGATATATCTATTGCCATTAGAAATTGGAAGAGGACCAACTAAATCCATGTGTATATGTTCAAATCTACTCGCTGGTATAGGAATTGTATTGGTTGGTGATTTTGTATATCGTTGAACTTTAGACTTTTGACATTCTATACAATTTGTGGACCAAGAGTTTAAGTCTTTTCGCATCTCTGGCCAGAAATATTTTGACTGAATCAGTTTTCTAGTTGGTCTAGTTCCAGGGTGTGAAATTGAATGCAGTTTATCAAAAATTGTTTTTCTCATGCAAACAGGTACGTATGGACGTGGAGGATGATATGATACATCGCACCAAATTTTGAATTTTAAAATAGGAAGGATATTTCTTTAAGATTAAATTTAGGATTAGAGGTCGAAATAAGTGTCTTCAGTGTATCGTCTGAACTTTGTTCTATGTACAATTTTTCAAAATTTATATCATTAGACGATATTGCATCAATTTCTGGAATTCGTGATAGTATATCAGCGACGATATTATTTTTACCCGAAATGTATTGAATGTCGTTTGTAAATTGTGCAATATATTCGAGGTGTCGTGTCTGTCGAGGTGATCTGTCGGCTTTCGAGTCAATGACATAGGTAAGAGGTTTGTGGTCTGTGTAAATAGTAAATTGTCGACCTTCTAAAAAATGTTTGAAGTGTTTAACGCTATTGTATATGGCTAAAAGTTCCCGATCAAATGTTGAATACTTAATTTCGGTAGGACTTAATTTGCGTGAAAAGTATGCTAAAGGCTCAATAGTTTTGCCATTTGATTGCTGCAATACTGATCCAATTGCAATGTTGGAAGCGTCAACGGATAATGATAATTTTGATTTTTTACGAAAATGATTTAATAATGTGTTTTTGGCGAATTTTGTACGTACATTTATAAACGCGTCTTCTGCTTCTTTAGTCCAAGTTAGTTTTTTTTCTTTATTTTTGATAGCCTTCGTTAGAATATCATGAAGTGGACTTAATGATTCGGCTAAAAAAGGCACAAATCTGTGATAATAATTTATCATGCCTAAAAATTTTTGTAATTTAGTAATTGAATTAGGTTTTTCAAATGTAAGAATTACTTTGGATCTGTCTTCAGATGGTTGAATTCCTTTTGCTGAAATTTGGTAGCTTAGGAATTCAAGAGATGAGACGCCAAGTACACATTTGGAAGGTTTAATATTGAGTCCATATTCATCAAGTTTTTTAAAAACGGTGTGTAAATGTTCTTTATGTTGTGATTCATTTTCACTTGCAATTAGAATATCATCGACGTAAGCGAAAGCAAAATCAAGATTACAAAATATTTCGTTTACGAAACGTTGAAATGTCTGAGCACTATTTCGCAATCCAAATGGCATCCTTACAAATTCAAACATGCCAAATGGTGTGGCAATAGCAGTTTTATGTATATCACTTTCGGCCATAGGAATTTGGTGATAAGCTCTAACGAGGTCTATTTTAGAAAAAATAGTTTTGTTTCTTAGATTTATATTAAGGTCTTGAATGTGGGGTAGTGGATAACGATCAGGTATAGTGATATTGTTTAACCTACGGTAATCGCCACAGGGTCTCCAATCATTGGGTTCCTTTTTGGGAACTAAATGTAGCGCAAATGTAACGTGTGATGAAGATGGACGACAAACTCCGATTTTAACTAAATAATCGAATTCTGCTTTTGCTATATTATATTTTAATGGATCAAGTCTACGTGGTTTGGAAAATGGTAATGATCCATTAGTTTCAATCCTGTGAACTGTGGAATGCTTAACAGGCTTATTATAGTCAGGTTCCGAGATTATACTTGGATATTCGTTCAATAATTTTGTAAATTTATTTGCTATTATATGAATTTTTAATTCTGAGATTTTAGAATAGCCTGATTTTCCCGAATTAATTAAATTTGTTGTTGGATCGATAATTTGTTTCTGTTTGATATACACTAAAATTTCAAATTTTTCAAGGAAATTTGCGCCAATAATTGGTGTTTGAATATCTGCGAGGATGAAGGGAAAATAAAAGTCACGTTTTAAACCGAGGTCTACATTGAATAATTTTGTGCCATAAGTCTTAATTGTTGTACCGTTAGCTGCTGTTAAAATAACGTTTGAGTTTCTTTTAAAACTATTAAATTTGGTGACAGGTACAACGGAAACGACGGCTCCTGTGTCTATTAAAAAATTAAGTTTATTCTTTTTGTCGAAAATGAAAAGACGACGAGTTGGGTTGAAATGTGTTCTATTATGTGTCGTCGGCATAATAGATGTATTTAGTTTAAATTGTTATTATATCTTTTTGTAGCTCTAGTGTTTTTAGAAAAAGAACAAGGTTGAATGCATTTACGTGCTTTAATGCCAAATTTATTATGATACCAGCAAAAATTATGTCTAAAATTAGTTTGAAAAGATTGTTCATGGTATGCTCTTGGATTGGATTTAAGTTCAGCCATCTCTTCTGATAAGCTTTCTCAAATATTGTCGATGTTAATTGGACCAAATTTTGCATGGTATTTTCTGTGTTATGGTGTGTTGACATGGTACATACTTCCGGTTTATGAGACAGTTGAAATATTTTATCGGCCATTATTAATTGATCTTCAAAATTTTGAAAATTGGTTGCAGTTAAGTGAATTTGTAATTGTTGAGGTAATTTTCTTATCCATAATTTTTGTAAAAATTCATGACTAATGATTGATATTGGTCCTGCGAGTATTTTTATATCACGATAAAATTCCGATGGTTTACGATCACCAAGTTCTATGTCACTCAAAATTTTTTCGAAACGTAAATCTTCACTAAGCGAAAACCGTTGACATATATTTTTTTTAATGTTTGAGTAAAGATTAGAGGATGGAGGAAATTGTATTATATCTAATAATTTAGATACTACTTCTTGTTGAAGTGCAACTATCACATTTTGGTATTTGACAATATCATCTGTTATATTGTTAAGAGAAAATTGCATTTCAATTTGTAAAAACCATGCTTCAGGGTTCTCAAACCAGAATTGTGGCAGTTTAATTAAAGTTTTTGTGGTCATTGGTAGGTATGTTTGATTAATGGTGTTAGTGTTTGTGGAAATTGTAGGATCAGTGTTGTCACTTGTGATATTTAAATTCGGATTAATTTCGCGACGAGGTGAGCGAGATCGAGTGGTAGGCATTTTAAGATTTTATAAATTAATTGGAAGGAAAGGATTTACAGATTTGAAATAACTTAGAAAAAAAATTGTTATCAAATTATTAAAAGGTGGATAATTGTTTTGAATGGATAAAAAATATTGTTGTGTTTAATATATGCATATATATTTTATTTATAGATAGGATGTATTTTAAACTTGCGATTGGACGTCTTTTGGATATTTTGCATCAATTTTGTAAGGGTTCACACGTATATATGAATGTCGCCAATTTATAGTATATTTATTTCTATATCCACATATTTTTACTTATTCAAATTTATATTTCAATATTTTATTTTTTCATATTTCTCTAACATTTAATTCAAAATTAATAATTCAAAAATTGAAAATATTTGACAAACAAAAACTTAAAAACTATTTGATATTTATAAACATTATTTTAATTGAAATTTAAAGTAAAATTAATATAGTGATGATGCTACAGACGGTTATAATAGGAAGGTATAATGCATTGGCGAATATTGAAAAAAGTAAAAAAAAGAGAATTCAGATTGCTACAAACGAAATGCTGGATTTGTGGTTACAACTAAACTTTCCATGCATTTCAAAAACATCTGTAGACCGCAAAATAGAAAAACTTCTACAAAGTTACAAACATTTTTTAAAACATCCTTGTGGAAGAAATATCACAACAATATTTGGCAAATTATTTGATATAACCAATCAAAAAGGATTTTGGCTTAGCACTGAAGATAAACATTTGTACCTTCTTCAGACAAGTACGAATGGAGAAGTTGGATACACGACAGATAAGAACACAAAGTTTCATCCTATGAAAGCTGCTATCTATGAAGCCAAAAATACAAAAAATAAGAATATTGTGACCACAAACGATAATGCTTTCAACACATCAATATCATCAGTCGAAGATGACGTTCAATTATATGTCCTAAATGATGATGACCATGAAGCACCGTCAAGAGTTAAACGAGCAACGTGTTCAACAAAGGCAGCAATGACAATGGTTATGACATCCAACATTAGCACGAAAAATGCATCGAAAATATGCAAGGAGTTGCTGAAATCATGAGTTGGTGTAGCAACGCCTTTGCAATCTGATGTTTATAGAGCTTCAACAAAAGCAGCAGAGCGTTTGAAAGAAAACTACAATACTACTTTAATAGACGAAATTTGGTGTCTTCATTTCGATGGACAAAAATTTGGGAACAAAGATGTACAGGCCGTAGTTTTATCCAATGAGTTAAAAGAAGTAAGACTGGCGGTTATGGTTCTTAATAATGGAAAAAGCTTAACAATATTCCAAGGTACAAATTAAATAAGTTTTTACAGCCTCAATTAATTTTTGTTTTTTTAAAGATCTTAAGGAAATTCTTGAAAAATTTCAGCTTTGGAACTCAATTAAAATGATTGTATGTGATACAACCAATGTTAATAGTGGAAGACAAAATGGAGTTGTAAAGTTGCTGCAATAACTTTTTAAATCAAACTCTTTGTCTGCACTGCAATATGTTGGCTGTCAGCACCACGTTTTAGATTTAATTTTGAAACATGTTATGAATGAGTTACTTGTCGGAAAATCAACATCGCCAAATTTTTCATATGATATTTTTTCGGTATTGATCGACAATTTCGAAAATCTTAAACAGAACTTCATTCAAAACGATGAAAAAAATTAAAAATAAAATGCATTAAGTGGCGTGATGATATGCAGTATTTATATGAGCTTCGAAAAATTTTTAAATTTTATGAACGCTTAGTAACGCTCGCTGGAATTCTAGGGCTATTCTTGCGATTCTAACGTTCATACTCATTCCTGAACACAGGGCAAAACTTTTGCCGATTTGTAAATTTATATGCAGTGCTTGGTATGACGTGTGGTTCTCTGATCATTGTTTTCGAAGCAGTGATTTTAAAAATTTGGAAATAGCAGTTAAGCCCTATAAAAATGCTCATAAATGTTTATTGAAACACTGGGTTAAGCAAGATTCTGCCATTTCAAATTTAAAGCGTCTAATATACAGTTGCTCACAAAATTGAGCATACAGGCTTCATTAAAACATATTATTGTTGGTTTAGGCAAAAAAAATTTCATTTTATTGAAAAAACAAAATGCAGTTCGAAACGTAAATATTTCATTCATAATAATAAGTTACAAAACAAAAAGTTAATTCACAAAGAAACTTTTTTCTTATAGCAGAATAAAAAGTATACCTTATTAATATACTTAATACCTTGCAACCTCCGGGGCATAGATTTTACCAGTTTTTCTGTGAAATATGACGGAATACTGATCCAAAGTTCTTTGATTTTTGATTTAAGCACTTTTTTGTTCGAAAAATGCCTTTCTCTTGGTTTAATTTCGATTAGGATAAGATCGGGCGATTGCGGAGGAGTTTTAAGCTGCTTCGGGGCATTATATATCAACCATTCGCGCATTAAATGAGATGTGTGCCTCGGATCGTTATCCTGTTGAAAGTAATAATTCTCAGGAAATTTTAATTTTATGGCCGTGCTCCTCATATTTCTCTGCAGAATATTAAGGTACATCACTTTGTCCATCCAAAGAACTTAAAATTTTCACAACCACTTGAAGCTATCAGCCCCACAACATCACACAACCTCATCCGTGCTTTATTTCTGTGCGCAAAAACGACCGTACATTTCGTCAGTAAATAAGAAAAAACGATTAGAGTTTGCTCGGCAACATATAAATCAACCAGAAAGTTTCTGGAAAGGTGTTTTGTGGTGGTCCGACGAAACAAAAATTAATTTATTTGAGTCCGATGGAAAACAAATGATTTGGAGAAAACCTATTAACGAATTAAACAGGCCTTTTAACCAGAGTTCGTAGAGCACTCAAAATACCCTTTTGCTCGTTTTGAGATGATGTGAAAAGTGAGGAGCATAATTCTTATCGCTCGTGAGTATTCAAATGATAAATTCATTTGACGATTTTTGTATTTCATTCAGAATGTTTGAAGTTGACTGAAAATAAATGCAACGTTTTGACTTAAAATTCTAAATAAAATATAATTTAGCGTTAGAGTAGATAGAAACAAAAAAAAAAAAAATTGAAAAAAATTGAGCGAGCAAAAAGAAGAGTTTTTCAAATTTCTTATCACGAGCGCTCAATGCAGCATTGTTATTGTTGAATGGAATTTATCATTGCAAAAATATATGAGTGAGAAGTATGGGCAAGTAAAAAAAAGTATGCATCTCTCATTGAGTTTTTTTGAAGATTATATTCAGTGAGCAATAAATATCAAAGAGAAAAATGTAACAGTTTGTTCACTCAAGATATTAAGCGATTGAGCGCTTCTTATTTTTTCCGCATAAATGAAAAATTCAAAATTGAATACTCTTAAATTGAATTGTATTGAGGATGAGGAGTGAAATATTTCTCCTCAATCATGAGTATTTACGAACTCTGCTTTTAACACATAAAAGAATTTTTTGCAGGGTTTGACTTGCTGACTAAAAAATAGCAATAGCAACGAAATTTTGCTGGAATTTATTAATTAATGTTGTAAGTAACTGATCTTTTGTTTAAAGAAGTGTGAGGTGTTGTAGAATTGTTGTTTTCAAATTTGTTTATGAATGCTGGTTTGAGATTATCAATTGAAACAGTTTTAATAAAATTACCAATTCTTATTTTGAACGATTTATTTTGTTTGGAAATTACTTTGTAGGGACCTTCATATGGTTGTTGGAGCCCTGAAGTTCGATTTATTTTCAAAAAAACATAATCACAGGTGTTTAGTCCTCTAGGGACAAAAGACTTCGTTGAGTTTTTGTGGTGAATAATATTAGATCTGGTGTGAGCAAAATGCTGTCTAAGTTTAGAAAGCATTTCGTCTTCTTTTAGTGGTACAGAACATGATGTGATTAATTCACCTGGCAATCTTAATGTTTGTCCATATACTAGTTCTGCTGGACAACATTTAAGATCTTCTTTAACTGTGCATCGTAAACCAAGTAAAATAAAGGGAAGTTCGTCGGACCAATATATTGAATTTTTAGAAGTTAATATTGCAGTCTTAAGTTGACGATGGAAACGTTCGATTATTCCATTAGCTTGTGGATGATAAGCTGTACTATGAATTTTATGTGATCCGAGTAGTTTTGTCAGTTCTTGAAAAAGTTTGCTTGTAAATTGGGTACCTTGATCAACAGTAATGTTTAAAGGTATTCCAAATCGTGGAATGTATTGGTATGCAAAAGTTTTAGCCACCGTTTGAGCTGATATGTCCTTTAATGGAAAGGCTTCTGGCCATCTTGTGTGTCTGTCGATTATCGTCAGGATATATCTATTGCCATTAGAAATTGGAAGAGGACCAACTAAATCCATGTGTATATGTTCAAATCTACTCGCTGGTATAGGAATTGTATTGGTTGGTGATTTTGTATATCGTTGAACTTTAGACTTTTGACATTCTATACAATTTGTGGACCAAGAGTTTAAGTCTTTTCGCATCTCTGGCCAGAAATATTTTGACTGAATCAGTTTTCTAGTTGGTCTAGTTCCAGGGTGTGAAATTGAATGCAGTTTATCAAAAATTGTTTTTCTCATGCAAACAGGTACGTATGGACGTGGAGGATGATATGATACATCGCACCAAATTTTGAATTTTAAAATAGGAAGGATATTTCTTTA
Source organism: Meiosimyza platycephala (assembly GCA_963662105.1). Taxonomy (NCBI): domain Eukaryota; kingdom Metazoa; phylum Arthropoda; class Insecta; order Diptera; family Lauxaniidae; genus Meiosimyza; species Meiosimyza platycephala. Next base: position 37,359,887 of record OY759209.1, on the reverse strand, counting down.
AGATTAAATTTAGGATTAGAGGTCGAAATAAGTGTCTTCAGTGTATCGTCTGAACTTTGTTCTATGTACAATTTTTCAAAATTTATATCATTAGACGATATTGCATCAATTTCTGGAATTCGTGATAGTATATCAGCGACGATATTATTTTTACCCGAAATGTATTGAATGTCGTTTGTAAATTGTGCAATATATTCGAGGTGTCGTGTCTGTCGAGGTGATCTGTCGGCTTTCGAGTCAATGACATAGGTAAGAGGTTTGTGGTCTGTGTAAATAGTAAATTGTCGACCTTCTAAAAAATGTTTGAAGTGTTTAACGCTATTGTATATGGCTAAAAGTTCCCGATCAAATGTTGAATACTTAATTTCGGTAGGACTTAATTTGCGTGAAAAGTATGCTAAAGGCTCAATAGTTTTGCCATTTGATTGCTGCAATACTGATCCAATTGCAATGTTGGAAGCGTCAACGGATAATGATAATTTTGATTTTTTACGAAAATGATTTAATAATGTGTTTTTGGCGAATTTTGTACGTACATTTATAAACGCGTCTTCTGCTTCTTTAGTCCAAGTTAGTTTTTTTTCTTTATTTTTGATAGCCTTCGTTAGAATATCATGAAGTGGACTTAATGATTCGGCTAAAAAAGGCACAAATCTGTGATAATAATTTATCATGCCTAAAAATTTTTGTAATTTAGTAATTGAATTAGGTTTTTCAAATGTAAGAATTACTTTGGATCTGTCTTCAGATGGTTGAATTCCTTTTGCTGAAATTTGGTAGCTTAGGAATTCAAGAGATGAGACGCCAAGTACACATTTGGAAGGTTTAATATTGAGTCCATATTCATCAAGTTTTTTAAAAACGGTGTGTAAATGTTCTTTATGTTGTGATTCATTTTCACTTGCAATTAGAATATCATCGACGTAAGCGAAAGCAAAATCAAGATTACAAAATATTTCGTTTACGAAACGTTGAAATGTCTGAGCACTATTTCGCAATCCAAATGGCATCCTTACAAATTCAAACATGCCAAATGGTGTGGCAATAGCAGTTTTATGTATATCACTTTCGGCCATAGGAATTTGGTGATAAGCTCTAACGAGGTCTATTTTAGAAAAAATAGTTTTGTTTCTTAGATTTATATTAAGGTCTTGAATGTGGGGTAGTGGATAACGATCAGGTATAGTGATATTGTTTAACCTACGGTAATCGCCACAGGGTCTCCAATCATTGGGTTCCTTTTTGGGAACTAAATGTAGCGCAAATGTAACGTGTGATGAAGATGGACGACAAACTCCGATTTTAACTAAATAATCGAATTCTGCTTTTGCTATATTATATTTTAATGGATCAAGTCTACGTGGTTTGGAAAATGGTAATGATCCATTAGTTTCAATCCTGTGAACTGTGGAATGCTTAACAGGCTTATTATAGTCAGGTTCCGAGATTATACTTGGATATTCGTTCAATAATTTTGTAAATTTATTTGCTATTATATGAATTTTTAATTCTGAGATTTTAGAATAGCCTGATTTTCCCGAATTAATTAAATTTGTTGTTGGATCGATAATTTGTTTCTGTTTGATATACACTAAAATTTCAAATTTTTCAAGGAAATTTGCGCCAATAATTGGTGTTTGAATATCTGCGAGGATGAAGGGAAAATAAAAGTCACGTTTTAAACCGAGGTCTACATTGAATAATTTTGTGCCATAAGTCTTAATTGTTGTACCGTTAGCTGCTGTTAAAATAACGTTTGAGTTTCTTTTAAAACTATTAAATTTGGTGACAGGTACAACGGAAACGACGGCTCCTGTGTCTATTAAAAAATTAAGTTTATTCTTTTTGTCGAAAATGAAAAGACGACGAGTTGGGTTGAAATGTGTTCTATTATGTGTCGTCGGCATAATAGATGTATTTAGTTTAAATTGTTATTATATCTTTTTGTAGCTCTAGTGTTTTTAGAAAAAGAACAAGGTTGAATGCATTTACGTGCTTTAATGCCAAATTTATTATGATACCAGCAAAAATTATGTCTAAAATTAGTTTGAAAAGATTGTTCATGGTATGCTCTTGGATTGGATTTAAGTTCAGCCATCTCTTCTGATAAGCTTTCTCAAATATTGTCGATGTTAATTGGACCAAATTTTGCATGGTATTTTCTGTGTTATGGTGTGTTGACATGGTACATACTTCCGGTTTATGAGACAGTTGAAATATTTTATCGGCCATTATTAATTGATCTTCAAAATTTTGAAAATTGGTTGCAGTTAAGTGAATTTGTAATTGTTGAGGTAATTTTCTTATCCATAATTTTTGTAAAAATTCATGACTAATGATTGATATTGGTCCTGCGAGTATTTTTATATCACGATAAAATTCCGATGGTTTACGATCACCAAGTTCTATGTCACTCAAAATTTTTTCGAAACGTAAATCTTCACTAAGCGAAAACCGTTGACATATATTTTTTTTAATGTTTGAGTAAAGATTAGAGGATGGAGGAAATTGTATTATATCTAATAATTTAGATACTACTTCTTGTTGAAGTGCAACTATCACATTTTGGTATTTGACAATATCATCTGTTATATTGTTAAGAGAAAATTGCATTTCAATTTGTAAAAACCATGCTTCAGGGTTCTCAAACCAGAATTGTGGCAGTTTAATTAAAGTTTTTGTGGTCATTGGTAGGTATGTTTGATTAATGGTGTTAGTGTTTGTGGAAATTGTAGGATCAGTGTTGTCACTTGTGATATTTAAATTCGGATTAATTTCGCGACGAGGTGAGCGAGATCGAGTGGTAGGCATTTTAAGATTTTATAAATTAATTGGAAGGAAAGGATTTACAGATTTGAAATAACTTAGAAAAAAAATTGTTATCAAATTATTAAAAGGTGGATAATTGTTTTGAATGGATAAAAAATATTGTTGTGTTTAATATATGCATATATATTTTATTTATAGATAGGATGTATTTTAAACTTGCGATTGGACGTCTTTTGGATATTTTGCATCAATTTTGTAAGGGTTCACACGTATATATGAATGTCGCCAATTTATAGTATATTTATTTCTATATCCACATATTTTTACTTATTCAAATTTATATTTCAATATTTTATTTTTTCATATTTCTCTAACATTTAATTCAAAATTAATAATTCAAAAATTGAAAATATTTGACAAACAAAAACTTAAAAACTATTTGATATTTATAAACATTATTTTAATTGAAATTTAAAGTAAAATTAATATAGTGATGATGCTACAGACGGTTATAATAGGAAGGTATAATGCATTGGCGAATATTGAAAAAAGTAAAAAAAAGAGAATTCAGATTGCTACAAACGAAATGCTGGATTTGTGGTTACAACTAAACTTTCCATGCATTTCAAAAACATCTGTAGACCGCAAAATAGAAAAACTTCTACAAAGTTACAAACATTTTTTAAAACATCCTTGTGGAAGAAATATCACAACAATATTTGGCAAATTATTTGATATAACCAATCAAAAAGGATTTTGGCTTAGCACTGAAGATAAACATTTGTACCTTCTTCAGACAAGTACGAATGGAGAAGTTGGATACACGACAGATAAGAACACAAAGTTTCATCCTATGAAAGCTGCTATCTATGAAGCCAAAAATACAAAAAATAAGAATATTGTGACCACAAACGATAATGCTTTCAACACATCAATATCATCAGTCGAAGATGACGTTCAATTATATGTCCTAAATGATGATGACCATGAAGCACCGTCAAGAGTTAAACGAGCAACGTGTTCAACAAAGGCAGCAATGACAATGGTTATGACATCCAACATTAGCACGAAAAATGCATCGAAAATATGCAAGGAGTTGCTGAAATCATGAGTTGGTGTAGCAACGCCTTTGCAATCTGATGTTTATAGAGCTTCAACAAAAGCAGCAGAGCGTTTGAAAGAAAACTACAATACTACTTTAATAGACGAAATTTGGTGTCTTCATTTCGATGGACAAAAATTTGGGAACAAAGATGTACAGGCCGTAGTTTTATCCAATGAGTTAAAAGAAGTAAGACTGGCGGTTATGGTTCTTAATAATGGAAAAAGCTTAACAATATTCCAAGGTACAAATTAAATAAGTTTTTACAGCCTCAATTAATTTTTGTTTTTTTAAAGATCTTAAGGAAATTCTTGAAAAATTTCAGCTTTGGAACTCAATTAAAATGATTGTATGTGATACAACCAATGTTAATAGTGGAAGACAAAATGGAGTTGTAAAGTTGCTGCAATAACTTTTTAAATCAAACTCTTTGTCTGCACTGCAATATGTTGGCTGTCAGCACCACGTTTTAGATTTAATTTTGAAACATGTTATGAATGAGTTACTTGTCGGAAAATCAACATCGCCAAATTTTTCATATGATATTTTTTCGGTATTGATCGACAATTTCGAAAATCTTAAACAGAACTTCATTCAAAACGATGAAAAAAATTAAAAATAAAATGCATTAAGTGGCGTGATGATATGCAGTATTTATATGAGCTTCGAAAAATTTTTAAATTTTATGAACGCTTAGTAACGCTCGCTGGAATTCTAGGGCTATTCTTGCGATTCTAACGTTCATACTCATTCCTGAACACAGGGCAAAACTTTTGCCGATTTGTAAATTTATATGCAGTGCTTGGTATGACGTGTGGTTCTCTGATCATTGTTTTCGAAGCAGTGATTTTAAAAATTTGGAAATAGCAGTTAAGCCCTATAAAAATGCTCATAAATGTTTATTGAAACACTGGGTTAAGCAAGATTCTGCCATTTCAAATTTAAAGCGTCTAATATACAGTTGCTCACAAAATTGAGCATACAGGCTTCATTAAAACATATTATTGTTGGTTTAGGCAAAAAAAATTTCATTTTATTGAAAAAACAAAATGCAGTTCGAAACGTAAATATTTCATTCATAATAATAAGTTACAAAACAAAAAGTTAATTCACAAAGAAACTTTTTTCTTATAGCAGAATAAAAAGTATACCTTATTAATATACTTAATACCTTGCAACCTCCGGGGCATAGATTTTACCAGTTTTTCTGTGAAATATGACGGAATACTGATCCAAAGTTCTTTGATTTTTGATTTAAGCACTTTTTTGTTCGAAAAATGCCTTTCTCTTGGTTTAATTTCGATTAGGATAAGATCGGGCGATTGCGGAGGAGTTTTAAGCTGCTTCGGGGCATTATATATCAACCATTCGCGCATTAAATGAGATGTGTGCCTCGGATCGTTATCCTGTTGAAAGTAATAATTCTCAGGAAATTTTAATTTTATGGCCGTGCTCCTCATATTTCTCTGCAGAATATTAAGGTACATCACTTTGTCCATCCAAAGAACTTAAAATTTTCACAACCACTTGAAGCTATCAGCCCCACAACATCACACAACCTCATCCGTGCTTTATTTCTGTGCGCAAAAACGACCGTACATTTCGTCAGTAAATAAGAAAAAACGATTAGAGTTTGCTCGGCAACATATAAATCAACCAGAAAGTTTCTGGAAAGGTGTTTTGTGGTGGTCCGACGAAACAAAAATTAATTTATTTGAGTCCGATGGAAAACAAATGATTTGGAGAAAACCTATTAACGAATTAAACAGGCCTTTTAACCAGAGTTCGTAGAGCACTCAAAATACCCTTTTGCTCGTTTTGAGATGATGTGAAAAGTGAGGAGCATAATTCTTATCGCTCGTGAGTATTCAAATGATAAATTCATTTGACGATTTTTGTATTTCATTCAGAATGTTTGTAGTTGACTGAAAATAAATGCAACGTTTTGACTTAAAATTCTAAATAAAATATAATTTAGCGTTAGAGTAGATAGAAACAAAAAAAAAAAAAATTGAAAAAAATTGAGCGAGCAAAAAGAAGAGTTTTTCAAATTTCTTATCACGAGCGCTCAATGCAGCATTGTTATTGTTGAATGGAATTTATCATTGCAAAAATATATGAGTGAGAAGTATGGGCAAGTAAAAAAAAGTATGCATCTCTCATTGAGTTTTTTTGAAGATTATATTCAGTGAGCAATAAATATCAAAGAGAAAAATGTAACAGTTTGTTCACTCAAGATATTAAGCGATTGAGCGCTTCTTATTTTTTCCGCATAAATGAAAAATTCAAAATTGAATACTCTTAAATTGAATTGTATTGAGGATGAGGAGTGAAATATTTCTCCTCAATCATGAGTATTTACGAACTCTGCTTTTAACACATAAAAGAATTTTTTGCAGGGTTTGACTTGCTGACTAAAAAATAGCAATAGCAACGAAATTTTGCTGTTCTGTTCTGTTCTGCTATAGTTATTCCTTTTCACATTTGAATTTTCTGCTTGCTGTGCATTTTTGAGAAGAACGAAGTTAAAGCAAGCCACGAAGTTAAGTTTTTGTTTTTACGCTTTGGCCTTAGCTGTTGCTTGCTGGAAATTGCGAAGTCGAGCTAAGCAATAGAAAAAAATGTCGAAGCGAACCCTGACTGTGCTTTCGCTATATGTTCAGCTCGGCAACTGAACTTCGGCTATTTGCAGTGCACAGTCAGTTGTATTGTGAAGTGCAAAGTGGTTGTATGGAGTGTAAGTAAAGTTTACTTATAGACGGAGAGCCCGCTGTAGAAAAGTCGAGTGTTTAAGATTACAGGATAAGATTTATGGGAAAGATATCAATTTTATTTTGCAAAACTACCCAATCAGTTTTGCCTTGCCAAAGCCTGTCCCGATGCCCGAATTTTAACCAATTTTGTTGTTTTAATTAAAACTGTAATATATTACAGCTCGAAATGTATGCCAAATGATAGAACTCGAAGAGGCCAAAATATAATATCTGGGGTTGCATTGTTGAATCATGTCCCAAACACCGGTTTTCACCGGTTTTTCGTCAATTTTCATTAATGAAGATAAAAGCTTGAAATGTGTGTCAAAAGATAAAGATCAAAGAGCCTAATTAGAATATATAGAGTTGCCTTGTCAAATCCTGTCCCAAACATGGGTTGCCACTCATTTAAGAAAATTTGGCCCTAAAAACGGGTCTAAACCCATGTTTAGTAGGGGAGGGGGGGGGGGCTAGTGTGGACAATTTTGACATAATTATAAAATTGTATATGTAGATATTTATTTTTTGTAATAAAGTTATTTTTAGCGATTACTTATACCTCTTACCTTCATCAACAGTTACAATTTTTTATTTTCGTAAACGCATTTTTAAATTATTTTAAAAGGAATACTAGCCCCTTACACGGGGCTAGTGTGGACAACCATTGATTTGACTAGGGGCTAATGTGGACACCAATAGAAACTTGATAATTAAAACAGAAACTTAAAAAAAGAGGTCAAATATATATTTTTTTTTTTTGAAGAAAATAATACAGTTCAATAAAAATTAAAAATTTACTTCTATCCCATGTTAAACTTGGAGAAATTCATGTCATATTTGATATTACTTGCAGATCGAGATGTTCCCAGCAATCGTTATGGTTGTGTCATCTTTGCCACTATTTAAAGCGAATGTTTCTTGGAGGTGCATTTTTTCTTTTAAGAGGTTCTTCGTTTGTCTTCTCAGGTGTTTCGGGGCTTGGTTGGACATGTCCACCTCCGCCTCATTTCAACTGTCCACACTAGCCCCTTTGTGTTTTCTTACATAAAAATTTTTTTTCTTAAACTTACGGTAAATTTTATTAAAAATAATTTCAATTATTTGATTAAACACTTGCTTAAGTTGTATTATGTATTTACACTTTAGCATAGTAATAAGTAATTTCTGAATATCACTGAAATTGAGAAAAAACAAAAAATTTACTTTTTGCTGCGCAAAACACGTCTGGTCTCGTTACCATGAAACGGTGAACTGTATACCAACGAATTTTTTTTTGGCGATGGAGAGTGCAAAGGCCCACTTAAAAAAAGTTCAACGGAAAACATCGATTCACAACGGCGCACAGTGGATTTTTGTGGCCATTAATAGGAAGATTTTGAAAGTGCTAGGGATTGAAAAAATTTTTAAGAGAATCGTCAGAGAATACTTAGGGAATGAAAAAAAAACTACAAAAGTATTAAATTTGTTTTGAGTTTAATGACACAGTGGGCTCAAAGTTGAACTTTTTACACCAAAAATGTTCTATGAAACTTTTTATAAAAGCGCTTGTTGGATAAAGCGCTCTAGTTAACTTGTTTGAAACAAAATGCAATAATGTAGCATATTGGCGGAAAGTACATTAGTTCCACTTTATAAAAATCAATTTTATTTTTTTTATCGTCTTTATATGAATTGTACGGATTTTTCAAAAATTATATTGAAAAATGATAAAAGTGGAAAATTAGCAAACTTTGACAGAAAAAAAAAGTATATCTCCGGATTTCGAAAATTTTTTTATATGTAATGTAAGAAACTATGGTTAGCTAAAAACCAAATTTTCAGCTGCAAATTTTCACAATTTTTTTTTTTATCAAGTTTTTCCTAATGTAGTTTTAGAAGGAACAAAAAATACTGACTTTTATGAAATGCTCTTATTAATTTATTTTTTTTGAAATATACCAAAACTGTATATTAGCATAAAGTTTATAGATCATACTTTTCAAAAAATGTTTACTTGAGCTTCTGCATTCTATGTGTGAATTATGGAATTTTTTTTAAAATTAGGGCTGTAAAAGTCATAATTGAGAAAATTGGCAAACTTTGACAAAAAAAAAAAAGTATATCCCCGGATTTCGGAAAGTTTTTAATATGTTATGTGAGAAAGTATGGTTAAGCAAAATCCAAGATTTCAGCTGCAAATTTTCAGAACTTTTTTTTTTATGATTATTTTTCTACTGCAACATTTGAAGGAAAAAATATTTTTATTTCTTCACATTTTGCAACGCTTTACAATAATTGTATCGATTGTAAAGGCTTACTGTGTGAAATAAGATGCTTAAATTTTGAAAGAAGTTCCGTTTAGTAGAGGGGAACTGAAAAGGGATATTTTTTCTCTTTCTATCCCCCTTGGGGTTCACCCATTTTATACCTGAATATAACGTAGTGAAGGTTTGGTAGATGCAGCATATGGGGCTTAAGTCCGATTATGAACATTTTTATTATTATCATTATTTTTTTTATTATTATTATTTTTTTTATTATTATTATTTTTATTATTCTAATTATATATTTTCCAGTGAATATGTATATTAAAAATTTTTATGTTTTTATTTATATGTAATTGTTATTTTATATTTTCCAATAAATTCGTTATTTATATTCTGTATCAAGTTTTCAAATGTAGTGTTTAATATATGTAGTTTTTTATTTTTCTCTAATAACTTATAAACTATAAAAGATATCGGGCAATTTATAAAATTTTTGAAATCAGCATAGCCAATTTATTGGGAATTAATACTCATTTTGAAATAAAACATCAAAAACCATTCTACCTTTGTATGGAAGGTAGGCGTGTCCGTGAACCGATTTTTTTCATATTCACAAGTTTTTGTTGTTTTAACCCAAAAACGTCTGTGCCAAATTTCAAGACTCTAACGCTATTACTACTGCCACCTTTTTTGATTTTTCTCTAATAACTTGAAAACTATAGAAGATATCGCAAAATTAGTTTTTTTTTTGAAATCAGCATTGCCAAATTAAGGGAATTGATACCCATTTTGAAAAAAGGTCTCACCCACATCTCAACTTTGTATGGGAGGTAGGCGTGTCCTTGAACCGATTTTTTTTATATTCATAATTTTTTGTTGCTTTAACCCAAAAAACGTCTGTGCCAAATTGGAAGACTCTAGCGCTATTATTAATGTTAATGGCCACCTTTTTTTGTTTTTCTCTAATAACTTGAAAACTATAAAAGATATCGCAAAATTAATAACATTTTTGAAATCAGCATTGCCAAGTCAAAGGGAAATGATACCCATTTTGAAAAAAGGTCTCAACCACATCCCAACTTTGTATGGGAGGTAGGCGTGTCCGTGGACCGATTTTACTCATATTCACAAATTTTTCCTATTTTTACATTTTAAACATATGTACCAAATTTCAAGAGTGTAGCGCAATTATTACTATTTATGGCCGCCGTTCCATACAAATCCATCCACTGTGCGGCGCGAGATTTTGAAGTTGTCCACACTAGCCCCCAGTCCACACTAGGCCCCCTCTCCCCTACATGATTCGACAAGGCAACCCTATATATACTGTTTAGGCTCTTTGAGCTTTATCATTTAGCACACATTTCAAGCTGTTATCTTCATTAATTAAAATTGACCCAAAAAACCAGTGAAAACCCATGTTTGGGACATAGGACATGCAACCTAATATATTATACTTAGGCCTCTTCGAGTTCTATCATTTGACATACATTTCGAGCTGTAATATATTACAGTTTTAATTAAAACAACAAAATTAGTTAAAATTCGGGCATTTTCAGGCAAGGCAAAACTGGTTGGTTAGTTTTGCAAAATAAAATTGATATCTTTCCCGTAAATCTTATCCTGTAATCTTATACACTCGACTTTTCTACAGCGGGCTCTCCGCCTATAATATAAATGTATAGTGTTGTTACCATATGCGACTATGTAACAAAAAAATATGCTTTTTCAAAAAAATTACATTAAAAAGTTTCCACTTTATCTTCGGTGATCAAAACACGAAAATCCCCTAACACTGTAGAAGCAGAAGCTAAGATGCTTGTCAATCGTTTTCTTTTGCTATTGCTTCGTTCTCTTGTTAAATGCGTAGCAACAGCCGAAGCAAACATTTTGAAATAAACGACTACTACTATAGCAACAGCGATCTCCTTTCGTACAAGAACTTCGGCTGCTGCTACAACTTATGCATGAAAACGAAGTTAAGCACAGCAGACAGTTGGGATTTTAAATTCGTTGCTTCGACTGTTGCTACTGCTACGTATTTTTTCATAGTCGCAGCTAAGCAAAAACAATAGCCTAAAAAATAGTTCAGTAATTTCAAAACCTGATTATTTGTGTTAGCGTTCCAATTTTTTGGGTGAAGGTATATTTGAGGTTGGTCTTCAGGAAAATGTAATAAAATGGATTTCGGAAAAAATGTCAATTAGGGCCGTTGCACAAGTGAGTGTATGTACTATAGAAATATTTTGGAATGAAAAACTGAAACATGAGTTATTATTGTCTTTATTATTCTTCTTATAAATGAAATAAAAAAAATTAAATTAATTTGTTATTTTGCTAGTGTGATACTTCTTATAACTCATTGGATAAAACCACGGCCTGCACATCTTTGTTCCCAAACTTTTTTCCATCGAAATGAAGACACCAAATTTCATCTTTTAAAGTAGTATTGTAGTTTTCTTCCAAACGCTCTGCTACTTTTATTGAAGCTCTATAAACACCAGATTGCAAAGGCGTTGCATTATGAACTCCTGATTTCACCAACTCCTTGCATATTTTCCATGCAGTTTTCGTGCTAATGTTGGATGTCATAACCATTGTCACTGCTGTCTTTGTTGAACACGTTGCTCGTTTGGGACATATAATTGTACGTCATCTTCGACTGATGATATTGATGTGTTGAAAGCATTATCGATTGTGGTCACAATATTCTTATTTTTTGTATTTTTGGCTTCATAGATAGCAGCTTTCTTATCTGTCGTGTATACAACTTCTCCGTTCGTACTTGTCTGAAGAAGGTACAACTGTTTATCTTCAGTGCTAAGCCAAAATCCTTTTTGATTGGTTATATCAAATAATTTGCCAAATATTAATGTGATATTTCATCCACAAGGATGTTTTAAAAAATGTTTGTAACTTTGTAGAAGTTTTTCTAATTTGCGGTCTACAGATGTTTTTCAATGCATGGAAAGTTTAGTTTTAACCACAAATCCAGCATTTCGTTTGTAACAATCTGAATTCTCTTTTTTTACTTTTTTCAATATTCGCCAATGCATTATACAGTAGGTAACGGATATAAGAAAATCCCGGAAATCCGGAATCCCGGAAATTTCTTTCTTATATCAGTTTTTTCTTATAGAAGTGCCACATGTATAAGAAAAAAATTTCCTATATACGTACTACTGATATAAGAAACTTTATTTCTTATATCCGAGTTACACAAAAATCAGCAGTAAGTAATAAGTGCGTTCAGCAACTGCAATCGTTACACTTGTTAGTTCAATTTTGATCGAAGAATGATGACATAAAGAAGGCGCGTATTTTCAATTTTGACCAAAGAACGAAAATTACGATTTGAAAAAATTTCTTATAAACGTTATTTTTTCTGATGATTTTTCATATTGGTGCTTGGAAAAAGCTTTCTTTTATGCGTTTTTTTCTTATAAGAAGTTTCTTATATAGAGTGTTTTTTACCTCAAAACATTGGGAAAAAACGCGGTGTTTTCGAAAATGTTTCCTATAAGCGTTCCTTTCTTATATGAATTGTGCTTATATCCGTTACCTACTGTACCTTCCTATTATAACCGTCTGCTTTGGAATTTTGCACATTTCGCTTAAGTGTTTTTCAATATTACCGATTTCTCGTCTTTTAGTTTAACTTTTTTCAAACTGGGTTAAATTATTTTTCCATACCTTAACATTTTTTAACACTATATTTTCACTTTTTTTAAAAGACATTGTAATTTAACTTATTTATAAGCTAAACGATATGCACTCTTAAATTGTCTTGCACAGAATTTGGTACAGAATTCGAGTAACATAAATTGAAAACAAAACAAAGCAAAGTTAGCATTCGTTATATTCGTACTGAAACGACTGCTTGTTTTTTGTTTGGAAAATATTTGAAATTTACATGCAAAGTGTTTTTTTGACTTATGCGTGAGTTTTTTAATTAAAAAAACTATTGTTACATTTCGTCTATTTGTATCATTTCTCAACATGTTTGGCCATGTAAAATTTTATTTTCGAAAAAATTGTTAAAAGTCATACCCTAGTAGCCATGCGATGCTTTCACAGTTTATTTATTTATTTACATCAGAGATGCACAAATTTCTACTGGGTAATGTTTTCTTTACGTGGAAAAGACTAAAACACATTTATACTCATGTTTTTTTTCGTTGGAATTCCTACACATATTCATACACATACTAGCTCGAAATTTCTGTTGTAAACGTCAGCGCGCTGTCGTCTTTTGGGCACATCAGTTGGCCATCCCTAATCTAATAAAATCATTTGAATAAATTTTTTTATTCAAGTTTTTTTTAATTTCTTTTATTTATTAAAAAAACTACATTAAACAGTACAATACTTGAGAATTTTCTTTAAATTTGTTGTAAATGAATTAAACTTTTAGTTTTCAAAGTGATTGCAAAAAGCCCTAAATGCACTTTCGCATATATAAAAATGATTTCAAAAGGCCCTAATTGAAATAAAATAAATATCAATAAAAAAAATTAACGTTTTTTATTAAGAATAATTATGTTAATGATTCTGTAACTTAACTACATTTAAACAAATTTAAATATTCTACGTTGTCGGTTTTTATTCAGTTTTTTGTGTCTCCTGAACCAAACTTAAAATGTCAATTAGGGCCGTTGTACAAGTGAGCGACGATATGTGGACTGAATAGAACACAACACGTTTCCAACGATACCAAATTTTGGTGCATTTTCCGTTTTTTAGTTTACAAATTGGTTATGTAAAACTTAATATGTATTATTATTGTGAAAATACAATATATTCATCTGACCACTGACCATTATTTTTCGACTGTGCACATACCACACTAGGTGGGATATATAGAGCATGGTCCTACGTTTAAAACGGCATATAACTTTACTGGCGCTTCTTTTTTGAAGAAAACATTTTTTTGACGAAATTCGTGATTTTTTTGGTCAAAAACTGAAATAGTCATTTGACCACTGACCATTATTCCTTGACTGTGCACATACCACACTAGGTGGGATCTATAGAGCATGGTCCAACTTTTAAAACGGCATATAACTTTAGTGGCGCTTCTTTTTTTGAGTACTGGAATTTTGATTAGAAAGTTGAGATTGTTATATAGAAAAGCTTGTATCGCTCTAAGGCTAAAGCTAATTGTATGTACGAGGCGGTTTGCGCCGCACTGCTAAGCCATTGATGTATATATCGAGAGTATATTGTTAGAATGCAGAATGTGGGTGCATCCAATAACAAATGAGAGACTAAACACAGGGTTTTTCTTTTCGTTTCATTTTGTGAATTACGAATAGACGAAGAAATATCCAATTTCTTAAATCAATTTTTCGATGTTTATAGTCATACATTTTTTTATAAAAATAATCTTTAATTTTTAATTTTAGATTTAAATTTCTCACACCACAGTTTAAACAGAACACGCCGACACGAGAACAGCTCCGTGTGTCTCGTCTCATAAATATCAATAAAAACCGCTCTGCATCGCCGCTGTGTGTGTCTTCTCCAATTAATGTGTTGAACAGAATTGGGACGGAATCGGAAAAGCGGCAATGGAAATCCGCTGTCAAAAATTATAACGCACTTGACGCTATGAAATTGAACAGAATTGCGGCCTACGACTGGTAACCAACCGACGTATACCCGTCGATTTAGATTTAATTCTAATTTATTTTGACAGTGGCCGCTTTTCCGATTCCGTCCCAATTCTATTCTACACATAAGTCATACATACATTGGCCCACAGCTTATTTTATGCAGTGCATACTTTTAACTTCAACACTATAATTTTGAAACTAAATGGAATATAAAAAAAATTTTGATATCATTTGAAAGAGCAGTTTGAAACAAATGTTTATTTTTTGTTAATAAGTATTATCTGGAATTTTAAGAATTAAAAATCAAAACCTACTACTAAATTTCATGTCACAGCTTATTTTATGCAGATGTGTATAAACTGTAAAAACTGTCAAAATTAATAATTTTGTAATTTTTAATATTTAGTGTACTAGCCTCTTTGGTCAACTACGGCTTAAAGGTGGTTTGGCTTCGAAGCTGCAAATTTTTTAATTGTGGTATCTGGCGGAATATTGCGCCATTCAATTTTAAGTGCCTCTTTTTGGTCGTATTTGGTTGAAATATTGTATGATCAGAATTTTTTTTCTAAACTTGCCCATAAATTTACAACCACATGAAGGCCTGGCGACTATGCTGGCGATGCCATCAAATCCGGGCACTTGTATATTTACTAGGATTGAACTACGTCCGCTTTGTGTTTTTGGTCTTTATCTTGGTAAAACCGGAAATTTGTCTGTATGAACAGATTTTTAGCACTCTGCAACAAATTGTCCTTTAAAATCTGAAGACACATATCCATACTCATAATATTTTCTATAAAATCCAAATTTCCGGTACCGGCAACTGACATGCAAGCCCAAACTACATGGCGCTGCCACCAACATCTTTTATATCGCAGGTAGGTACTCTCTGTTGTTTTTTCTATTCGGCTTTTGCGACATGCCATCTTAGTCAAATAAGTTGAATTTTAATTTATCCACGAATATTGCTGAATTCCAGTACTCAGGGGTCTTCAAAACATGTTCTTTGGCGAAAATCAGACGGTTAATCACACTTTGACCGATGATCGGCTTTTTGCGAACAACTCGCTAGTTAAAATCATTTTCGGTTTGGTCTTGCACTTCAGCTGCTGGTACCCGAAATTTGAATTTTATAGAAAACTAGCGGACCCTCGCTAGCTTCGCTAAGCGCACGAAAATAATATTCTTGGCGGTCCTAAAATCTCAATTCTAAAATATTAAAAATTTGTTTTACTATATTTTTAAATTAAGTTTATTGTAATGCTTTTTGGTAAACAACATCTGTTGTGTAAATAAATAATGCTGTCCATGTGAAAAGACTGGATACCCTAAGTTGATACCGCAGGTTTCCAAAGATTGACCTTGTGCCTTGGGGCGATGTGCCCCATTTTCCCATTGAATCTTTCTCTTGCCCATAACCTTTTACATATATAAGAGGAAGCGTGGCATCGAACCTTTCATAGACCTTAAGAAATATTTAAAGAGAAAGTTATAAAAATTCATCGAGTAATTTGCGAGTTTGTGAGTGAAAGACGAATAGCGTTTAATTTTCTCACATGGGAGGCGTAGCACAGCCCTTTTTTCATTAAAAAATTATATATGTACCAAGTCCTATTCATCTGCGTGTAATAGTTGATGAGCTTTGGTGAATTTTATTTTCCTTTTATATGGGGGGCGTGGTACCGCCTATTTTTTCCAAACCAAAATATGCTAAGAACCTTCTACAGACCAAACGAATCATTTAAAAAAAAAATATGAAAATCCGTCGAGTAGTTCCCGAGTTTACTTGCGACAGACGAACAGTTCAATTTTTATATATATAGAGATATCATAAGTATGCACGGTGGTCTTTAAAAAATTTTAATTTTTCGAAATACCACCCGCGATTTTTTTCAGGGATAATGTTGGGGGACCCTTCTAGTGTCAAAATCCGCAAACCGCGAAATCGAACGTCCAGCCGTTTTTTTTTTTCGACCTTTTCATTTTTTTAACGATTTTTTGAGTATATCTAGGTGTTTAGAGCGGTTCAAAATAAAAACTTTTTGATTTTTTCTTACGATGTGTCAGTGGATTATAATAGCCCTATATATCTAGACAAAACAACCCATAAGGATTTTCATCAATTTTGAAAACTAGATTGCCGCCGCCTATTTTAAGTTGCCTACCCATTTTCGAAAATATTGATTTAAAAAATGGTGCAAGCTAAAAAGGTTATGAAATTTTGCAACAAACTGGTATGCTTTTCGAACTATTATCGATGGAGAAATTTGAATCCGTGATTAGTTTTTCTTCTTCTTCTTTTTTTCTTATAAAAAAATTGAAAATTGCCCGGATAAAAATTAAAAAATGTCGATTTTCTACTTTCAAGTTGCAAAATCTTGATATAATATTTTACCGCCGATCTAGTGGTACATTATTTTTAATGTACCTTTATTTGCTTAAGAGAAACCCGTAAACTGCATATCAATATCTTCTTTCAAAACCAAGATATCTGCATTTTTCTAAACTAATAGACCTGAAATTTTTCGATTCGGCGTTGACATAAGTATATACATATTAAGCTGATTCAAAATTTTTTTTTCTTCTAAACAGCTATTATCGATCTAGGAACTTGAATACGTGATTAGATTTTCTTCTTCTTCTTTTTTCTTATAAAAAAATTTAAAATTGACCGGAAAAAAACAAAAAATACCGATTTTCTGCTTTCAAGTTGCAAAATCGGCCAATATTATAAGAAAAATTAATCACGGAATCAAGTTCCTCTATCGATAATAGCTGTTTAGAACAAAAAAAAAATTTCAATCAGCTTAATATGTATACAGCCATGATCACATAAATAGGACACATTTTCTTAAGTTTAAAAAAGTTAATTTTATTGGCAGGAACTTATTTTTTTCAGGACTATGGATATACATAAATTTAACTTAATGTATTACAAATTTAGCTAGCAAAAATAATTGAAATCAAAATTAAAAAATTTTGAATTATTTAATCAAAATGGCTGATATAGCCATTATGAGATGTTCATATAAATAGCTTCGCATCTTCGGCTCAAGCTCTCCATAAGCCTTTGCGACCTCTCCTTAGGAATGAACACCAAGTTTCTTGAGCAGCAGTCCACAAATCGTCAAAATTTTTGATATTTGATAGTTTTGCCTCTACATCCCCCCATAAATGTTCTTTGGAATTATGGTCGGGACTTTGAACTGGCCAGTCCAAAACACTTATTTTCTCTCGTTGAAGCCAGGGTTTCATGATATTGGCCATATGTTTCGGGTCATTATCATGCATGAAGTTGGCATAGAATGCAGAATATGGGCTTACCATGTCATAGAACTTAATAGGAAGACGGCTCAATGCAGCAAATCTGTATGTGCGTATTGCTAGAAAAAAGTCGCTCCTGTCAAAAAAAAGCACGCGATGAAGCGTTTGTTCTTTGCCAAGGAACATCGGTGCTGTTTTCCTGGTGAACCTTGGGTTCACGGTTTGACTTTTCGGCCGACTAGCAAATGTCTTTCCATCTATCCGCAGTTGATTTATCTTTGTCTCATCAGTCCAAAGTATATTTTTCCAAAACTGGACATCCTTTTTCCGATGTTCCTTGGCAAACAACAAACGCTTCACCACGTCCTTTTTTTTTGACAGGAGCGACTTTTTTCTAGCAATAGATGTTGATTCTCTGGTTGTTCTGATCCTATTCTGGCACATTCGTCAGCTTTCTCATTTCCGGAAATACCCTTATGACCGGGCACCCAGCAGAGTTCTATAGCATGCTGTCGGATTGAACGTAGTGATTCCCTGCAGTGTTCTTTACACCTTGACTTCACTATTTTGGCATTCAGTGCTTTGATCGCTGCCTGACTGTCCACACATGTGGTAATGATGGAGGGATTAAGCTCCCTGTTCCGTATCACCTGTGCTACTTGGTCTATGGCATAGATTTCAGCTTGAAAAACGCTGCAATAGTTGGGTAGTCTAAAAGACGTCTCCATACTCATATTATCTATCTTGGATCCATCTGTGAAGATGGTTAGCCCCTTTCCTTCCAGAACGGTGCCTGAGTTCCAATCTTCCCTTGTTGGAAAGTTGATGTTGTAGGCAGTGTCAAAGTCAAGTATTGGTGCTCGGTAGTCGCTTCCCGTGAGGCAGAGTTCCCGCTGCATATCTTGCAAAATAGAACCGTGACCATCAGAGTTTTGAAGCTTGTTGCATTCTTTTAACCTAAGAATCCCTTTTGCCACCATATTCCTGATGTATAGGTCAATAGGCAGAAGATGCATTATAATCTCCAGGCCCGCCTGTGGTGGGCTACTGCTCCTGTTATACCAAGGCAGGCCAGTCTCTGTACCTTACGAAGCTTGTCAAGTAGTGACTTGGTGTTGGCAGCCTTCCACCACACCAGCGCTCCGTGAGTTAAAATAGGTTTGATGACCGCCGTGTACATCCAGTGCACTATGTACGGTTTTGCACCCCATTTTTTCCAAATATTCTGTTACACGTGTAGAAAGCGCTCAATGCCTTTCTAGCCCTTTCATCCACGTTCCCCTTCCATGATAGCTTGGACTCCAGAATGACTCCGAGATATTTTGTTTCTTTGGCGAGAGCCACTGTGGTACTATTTAACGTTGGCAGTTTAAACACTGGTATTTTATATTTTCTTGTGAACAAAACGAGTTCGGTCTTGCTTGGATTGATACCAAGTCCGTTCCTATTTGCCCAAACTAGCAGTTTCCTTAAAGCTGACTCCATCAGTTCACTGATCGTAGAAATATACTTTCTCTTTATCAGTATGACGACTTCATCTGCGATCATCGATCTTTCCAGCGAGCACAAAATTTCATTAATGACAAGATTCCACCTCTCTTTACTGCTTTCCTGCTCTTTGATGCCCCCAGGGTGGAGCTAATGACCCTGTGAATCAGCATGTTGTTGATCCACAGAGTTATTTTGCTATTTATCCCTATATTCTTTTACATGTAAACCAGTTTCAACGAAGCTAACGACCTCATGCAAAGCAGTATCCACAGACCTACCTTTCAGGTATGCGTGTTGCGCCTTACTGAAGTTGTGCTCATTTAGAATGCTTTCCACGTGCAGACCTATCAGTCTCCTAGTGTTTTTAATATAAACGATGATAGACTAATTGGCCTGGCAGAATTATGATTCGCCTTTCCCGCCTTCGGGATAAAGACGACCCTAACCTCTCTCCATTCCCTAGGAATATACAATTTTTGATTCGCTTGTTAATTCTTTGATAAACCCAGTTATGTGATTGTTGGTCATTCTCGAGTTTGGGATGGTTTCTGAACCACTCGAAGGCGCGTCCACACATTCAGGAAAGTGGGTCTTCATGAGTAGCTCAAGAGATTCACTACTGTTTTCCGTGTATACACCATCCGGTTTTACCAGAAAACCGGGAGTGCTTGGACACTTGGACAGAATTTTACGGAGCCTTACGGCTTCACTCGTTTTCTCTATGCCCTCACAGAACTCAGCTCATGAGGCCCTTTTTGCCTTCCTAATTTCACTTTTGAAAGTGTTGAAGCTTTGACGATGTATGTCCCAATCCGTACTTTCCCTAGTTACTTTACAGCCGCCCAAGATTTGAAGTCCACCATGGTGTGTGGTTTCGTTTCTTGGAGCGGCTTACGGGACATGACTTCCGAAAAGCTGCATTTAGCTCTCCGGAGAGTTTATTGACCGCTCGCTCTAGAAACATGGAGTCAACTTTCCGCTCCAGGTTCGGAGCAGAAAACTCACTCATAAGTTTTTAGAACTTTTGCCAGTTAGCTCTTGCCGGGTTCCTTTATGCGATTGTGCCCCACTTTTAAAATTAATACTGAATAGTATCATGTTATGATCTGAGAAAGAGCATTCTGTAGATACCATCCAGTCCTCAACCCTAAGAGTGTCTGATTTTGTCGCTAAAGTAATATCAATTACCTGTTCCCTAATCCTATTATAAAATGTAGGATGATTACCCCTATTGCATACAACAAGATTAGTGGACAGTAAATATTCAAAAAAAAAACTCACCTCTGCTGTTGGTATCTGAGCTGCCCCAGATGCTGTGATGAGCGTTTGTATCACAGCCGATGACCATGCTTAGCCCCTTGTTTTTGGTCCATTGGACCAAACTTTTGAAAGCTTCGCTGGGCGGGTCTCGCTCCTCGTAGGGCAAGTATGCTGATGAGAGGATCAGATTTGGCCCCTCTGCTCGCACATTGCTACGGTCAGGTCCTCGTTACTGTAATTTGGTAGAAGAAAAACATTAATGTTACGCTTAGCCAAAATACAGAATCTAATCCTACCTTCCCTTTTGGGGGAGATGAGTTTATATAGACCCGAACCCAATCCCTGAACCCTCCCTCCTAAGAGCCAGGGCTTTTGAACCAGGGCCACGTCGATGTCACCCTCCTCCATAAACAGCAGCAAATTGTCCGTCGCTGATCTACAGTGATGCAAACTAATTTGCACTACCTTGAGCATGTTCCGGGCGATCGCTGCTCTCCTTCTCCTTGTCAGCAATGGCCATTGTGACATAGCCAATGCCGAAACGAATTCTCCCTTTCAAGGGACGGAGTAGTTGCTCAGATTCTGGGCTAATCTTATCCCAGAGATTCTTGCCGTTCCCCTTGTCCCTTGATCTGCCCCTGACTATTTCCCAGTCATCTGCCTTGACGCCCCTGTTCTGACGTATGATCAGAGATGTGAGAGAGTATGGATTCATCCTCCATGACGGGGGGAGGAATCCACTCTCACGACCACGCGTCGGGGAACCTGGTCAACCGGAACCTCGTCAAGTTTAGCCCCCGACCAAGGTTCACTCTGGTTGCGGATGCAGTTAGTGAGGAAGCTTAATGACTCGCTTGTACCGCATCCCACAACCTTCACTCCCCTTAGCCACTTAGCTCCAGCAAACATACCAACAGTAAGAATATCGAATTGTGTTAGCTCTCATAAATATACCAACTTTTGCGTTCCACAAGGATCTGTCTTAGGTCCGGTCCTGTTTTTAATATATGTAAATTCATTGTTTTTGCTACCTTTTAAAGGCAAAATTACAGCGTTTGCAGATGATACTGCCCTTACTTATTCTAGTAATAGCCTTGTTAATGTACTTCTAGATGTTAATAGAGACTTAGATATTCTAAGGAGATGGTTTAGTACTCATAAACTTTTGATAAGCAATAAAACAAAATTTTTGGTTTTTAATATTAAAAATACACTATCGGAAGACTTACCGTTGTTTTATCACTGCCCAAATTGCCCAAGATTTTGTTTGAGTATCTCTGGCGATGATAAATACTTTAATAATGATGCAAGCTGTTGCGATAAATGTTTTAAGATTGAGACAGTAGACAATTTTAAATATTTGGGAATTATATTGGATCAAAAGCTAAACTGGAAACATCACACACTGTACTTAAAACAATATACTAACAAAGTAGTAAGACAAATCTACCACTTTAGTTTTTATTGTAACCAAACTGTTTTGAGAGTAGTTTATGATGGTCTACTTAAGTCGAAACTTCAGTATGGATTATCTTGCTGGGGTGGTGCTTATTTTAAATAAAATTGAATCCTTGTTAATTAAACAAAAACATGCAATAAGAATCATCTGTAAAGTAAATCGTAGAACGCCTAGTTTTGTTTTGTTCAAATATCTAAATATTCTTCCGCTGAGACATCTGTACTGTTACGAAGTTCTGAAAATATTTTTTGATAAATGTGGGTTTTATTCGGTAAGACTACATGATAATTACAACCTACGAGTTAACACTACACATTTTGTATCAATCCCTACAATTTATAAAACTCACTTTGAACGTTTCTACTTTGTCACAGCACCTCATCTGTTTAATTTATTACCGGAAAATATAAGATGTGAAAGAGTGAAAACTACATTCCTCAATTATGCGAAAAAATGGTTTTTTTCTTTTGACCATTCGGAAATTAATAATAATTTTGGTCCTGCGGTCTAACTTGAATATTGTTACCTATTTCATTTAATTTTTGAATATTATATTGCATTTCATTTTTAAATAATTTCATTTAAAATGTATTTTAATTTTTGTCCTTTTTGAAGATTTTAGTTTATATTCCAAATTTATTTATTTTCATTTAATTTTAAAATATGAATTTGAATTGCTTTGCACAATCGCCTCTAGTCATTTGGACAATAGACTGTGCGTAAACTATTTTATGCTAAAAAAAAATATAAATATCTACACTTATGTTTATTTATATGAAATTTAATTTTTTTTTTGTATAAAAAAAAAAAAAAAAATCACTATTGGTATGCTCCATTTCGCTAAGAAGTGCCTTCATGATTTTTTCTCCAGGATAAGCCAATTGGCGTTAGAGATCTTCCCATCTGGATGATCCCGATCGACAATTGCCACCTGAAGTTCAGGAGCTGAAGACAAGCTAGCTGAAGGTTTCAGCCTCTTACCCTCAGTAACCTGACCCTCGCTAGAGCGTTGCCTCTTGTTGCTTGGCTTAGCAGAGGTCACTTCGCCGCCTCCGATCTGGAAAGAAGTGTGGACGAAGGCTTGGCGACTTGCTTTGCTTTGCCTTTCGAAGCTTATGCTCCTTGAACGCGAGCGGTGGTTACTGACCCTGAAGGACCTGCCTTCAAGCAGCCAGAGACGGCCGAGGACATCGCTTCCTTCACTCCGGACTTGTTCGCGGCGATGGCTACTGGACCCAAGAGTTCAGCCTTCTTCGCCACGACCTTTCCAGAGCAGCTAGAGGCGATGCCACCGGTGCTTCCTGCTCTATTCTAGCAGCTTCAATGACGGCTGCACCAAAAACACCATCTTCGGGATAGCGGCTCTCATGCAGCCGCACATTGAAGGTGTGCTTTTTATAGAGAGCTTTTTCCTTCGGAGTAAGGGAGGATGAGCTACGCAATCCCAGTTTCCTAAAAAACTTAAGGGAACTTTTGGAGGAAGGGCTACTCCTCTTACTCTTTTGGTCCTTGGCCTCTTTCTCCGTCAGTGTCTTTTGAACACTCACTCCCATCTTCTCCGCTGGAGGACCCAAGGAGGTTGGCACATTTTCAGAGGATAGCAATAGATGCTCCTCGTCTGTGTCACACAACCTTAAACCCTCCAGAAGGACGAGGAGAGAGTGTCCAAATCGTCTTCCATGCCCATACTCATTTGTCTGTGTAGCGTCCTGTCTTTGTCCTCCCTACTCTTATCTGTACCTATGCTTTTGACTGCAATAGCTTTACCGCCTTCCGAGCTTGCAGCCAACACTCGAATAGACGGGGTTTCAGTAGCAGGACCATCATTCGGGTCTGAAGCCAACGCCCGAATGACTGGGTCTCCGGAGATTTTAGAACCCTCTTTTGCCGGATACTGAGGGCCGGTCTCTAACGACATTTCAGGGGGGGTTTGCATTTTATACCTGCTGCCAGGATTTGAAAAACTGCCGCTGGATTCAGACGCAGACCAGGAACCGATCAGCAGACGCTTCTTCTGGATTTTGAGGTCTGACACCTCAAGGCTGACCAATCTAACATGGGAGTCCCTGCTGGGGTACCTAAGCACCCCGTTAGTACAGCCCAGCCTTTCACAGGTGTACGCAAGCCCCAACACCACAGCAAGATTCAGGCATGTGGAAGGAGATTCCGCCAGATACTACTAAAAAATTTGCAGCTTTGATGTCAAACCACCTTTAAGCCGTAGTTGACCAAAGAGGCTACTACACTAAATATTAAAAATTGCAGAATTATTTCTCTTGACAGTGTTTTTACAGTTTATACACATCTGCATAAAATAGGCTGTGATATGAAATTTAGTAATAGGTTTTGATTTTTAATTCTTAAATTTCGAGATAATACTTTTTAACAAAAAATAAACATTTGTTTAAAACTAGAATTAGTGTTCTTTCAAATGATATCAAAAATTTTTTTTATATATTCCATTTAGTTTCAAAATTATAGAGTGTTAAAGTTAAAAGTATGCCCTGCATAAAATAAGCTGTGGGCCACTGTAAATATGCGCCAACTCGGCGTGAGAAAAATAGAAATCCATATTTAACTAGCAGAGACAAAATTTTTTTTGACGGGGGGAGGAATCCACTCTCACGACCACGCGTCGGGGAACCTGGTCAACCGGAACCTCGTCAAGTTTAGCCCCCGACCAAGGTTCACTCTGGTTGCGGATGCAGTTAGTGAGGAAGCTTAATGACTCGCTTGTACCGCATCCCACAACCTTCACTCCCCTTAGCCACTTAGCTCCAGCAAACATACCAACAGTAAGAATATCGAATTGTGTTAGCTCTCATAAATATACCAACTTTTGCGTTCCACAAGGATCTGTCTTAGGTCCGGTCCTGTTTTTAATATATGTAAATTCATTGTTTTTGCAACCTTTTAAAGGCAAAATTACAGCGTTTGCAGATGATACTGCCCTTACTTATTCTAGTAATAGCCTTGTTAATGTACTTCTAGATGTTAATAGAGACTTAGATATTCTAAGGAGATGGTTTAGTACTCATAAACTTTTGATAAGCAATAAAACAAAATTTTTGGTTTTTAATATTAAAAATACACTATCGGAAGACTTACCGTTGTTTTATCACTGCCCAAATTGCCCAAGATTTTGTTTGAGTATCTCTGGCGATGATAAATACTTTAATAATGATGCAAGCTGTTGCGATAAATGTTTTAAGATTGAGACAGTAGACAATTTTAAATATTTGGGAATTATATTGGATCAAAAGCTAAACTGGAAACATCACACACTGTACTTAAAACAATATACTAACAAAGTAGTAAGACAAATCTACCACTTTAGTTTTTATTGTAACCAAACTGTTTTGAGAGTAGTTTATGATGGTCTACTTAAGTCGAAACTTCAGTATGGATTATCTTGCTGGGGTGGTGCTTATTTTAAATAAAATTGAATCCTTGTTAATTAAACAAAAACATGCAATAAGAATCATCTGTAAAGTAAATCGTAGAACGCCTAGTTTTGTTTTGTTCAAATATCTAAATATTCTTCCGCTGAGACATCTGTACTGTTACGAAGTTCTGAAAATATTTTTTGATAAATGTGGGTTTTATTCGGTAAGACTACATGATAATTACAACCTACGAGTTAACACTACACATTTTGTATCAATCCCTACAATTTATAAAACTCACTTTGAACGTTTCTACTTTGTCACAGCACCTCATCTGTTTAATTTATTACCGGAAAATATAAGATGTGAAAGAGTGAAAACTACATTCCTCAATTATGCGAAAAAATGGTTTTTTTCTTTTGACCATTCGGAAATTAATAATAATTTTGGTCCTGCGGTCTAACTTGAATATTGTTACCTATTTCATTTAATTTTTGAATATTATATTGCATTTCATTTTTAAATAATTTCATTTAAAATGTATTTTAATTTTTGTCCTTTTTGAAGATTTTAGTTTATATTCCAAATTTATTTATTTTCATTTAATTTTAAAATATGAATTTGAATTGCTTTGCACAATCGCCTCTAGTCATTTGGACAATAGACTGTGCGTAAACTATTTTATGCTAAAAAAAAATATAAATATCTACACTTATGTTTATTTATATGAAATTTAATTTTTTTTTTGTATAAAAAAAAAAAAAAAAATCACTATTGGTATGCTCCATTTCGCTAAGAAGTGCCTTCATGATTTTTTCTCCAGGATAAGCCAATTGGCGTTAGAGATCTTCCCATCTGGATGATCCCGATCGACAATTGCCACCTGAAGTTCAGGAGCTGAAGACAAGCTAGCTGAAGGTTTCAGCCTCTTACCCTCAGTAACCTGACCCTCGCTAGAGCGTTGCCTCTTGTTGCTTGGCTTAGCAGAGGTCACTTCGCCGCCTCCGATCTGGAAAGAAGTGTGGACGAAGGCTTGGCGACTTGCTTTGCTTTGCCTTTCGAAGCTTATGCTCCTTGAACGCGAGCGGTGGTTACTGACCCTGAAGGACCTGCCTTCAAGCAGCCAGAGACGGCCGAGGACATCGCTTCCTTCACTCCGGACTTGTTCGCGGCGATGGCTACTGGACCCAAGAGTTCAGCCTTCTTCGCCACGACCTTTCCAGAGCAGCTAGAGGCGATGCCACCGGTGCTTCCTGCTCTATTCTAGCAGCTTCAATGACGGCTGCACCAAAAACACCATCTTCGGGATAGCGGCTCTCATGCAGCCGCACATTGAAGGTGTGCTTTTTATAGAGAGCTTTTTCCTTCGGAGTAAGGGAGGATGAGCTACGCAATCCCAGTTTCCTAAAAAACTTAAGGGAACTTTTGGAGGAAGGGCTACTCCTCTTACTCTTTTGGTCCTTGGCCTCTTTCTCCGTCAGTGTCTTTTGAACACTCACTCCCATCTTCTCCGCTGGAGGACCCAAGGAGGTTGGCACATTTTCAGAGGATAGCAATAGATGCTCCTCGTCTGTGTCACACAACCTTAAACCCTCCAGAAGGACGAGGAGAGAGTGTCCAAATCGTCTTCCATGCCCATACTCAGTTGTCTGTGTAGCGTCCTGTCTTTGTCCTCCCTACTCTTATCTGTACCTATGCTTTTGACTGCAATAGCTTTACCGCCTTCCGAGCTTGCAGCCAACACTCGAATAGACGGGGTTTCAGTAGCAGGACCATCATTCGGGTCTGAAGCCAACGCCCGAATGACTGGGTCTCCGGAGATTTTAGAACCCTCTTTTGCCGGATACTGAGGGCCGGTCTCTAACGACATTTCAGGGGGGGTTTGCATTTTATACCTGCTGCCAGGATTTGAAAAACTGCCGCTGGATTCAGACGCAGACCAGGAACCGATCAGCAGACGCTTCTTCTGGATTTTGAGGTCTGACACCTCAAGGCTGACCAATCTAACATGGGAGTCCCTGCTGGGGTACCTAAGCACCCCGTTAGTACAGCCCAGCCTTTCACAGGTGTACGCAAGCCCCAACACCACAGCAAGATTCAGGCATGTGGAAGGAGATTCCGCCAGATACTACTAAAAAATTTGCAGCTTTGATGTCAAACCACCTTTAAGCCGTAGTTGACCAAAGAGGCTACTACACTAAATATTAAAAATTGCAGAATTATTTCTCTTGACAGTGTTTTTACAGTTTATACACATCTGCATAAAATAGGCTGTGATATGAAATTTAGTAATAGGTTTTGATTTTTAATTCTTAAATTTCGAGATAATACTTTTTAACAAAAAATAAACATTTGTTTAAAACTAGAATTAGTGTTCTTTCAAATGATATCAAAAATTTTTTTTATATATTCCATTTAGTTTCAAAATTATAGAGTGTTAAAGTTAAAAGTATGCCCTGCATAAAATAAGCTGTGGGCCACTGTAAATATGCGCCAACTCGGCGTGAGAAAAATAGAAATCCATATTTAACTAGCAGAGACAAAATTTTTTTTTGACGGGGGGAGGAATCCACTCTCACGACCACGCGTCGGGGAACCTGGTCAACCGGAACCTCGTCAAGTTTAGCCCCCGACCAAGGTTCACTCTGGTTGCGGATGCAGTTAGTGAGGAAGCTTAATGACTCGCTTGTACCGCATCCCACAACCTTCACTCCCCTTAGCCACTTAGCTCCAGCAAACATACCAACAGTAAGAATATCGAATTGTGTTAGCTCTCATAAATATACCAACTTTTGCGTTCCACAAGGATCTGTCTTAGGTCCGGTCCTGTTTTTAATATATGTAAATTCATTGTTTTTGCAACCTTTTAAAGGCAAAATTACAGCGTTTGCAGATGATACTGCCCTTACTTATTCTAGTAATAGCCTTGTTAATGTACTTCTAGATGTTAATAGAGACTTAGATATTCTAAGGAGATGGTTTAGTACTCATAAACTTTTGATAAGCAATAAAACAAAATTTTTGGTTTTTAATATTAAAAATACACTATCGGAAGACTTACCGTTGTTTTATCACTGCCCAAATTGCCCAAGATTTTGTTTGAGTATCTCTGGCGATGATAAATACTTTAATAATGATGCAAGCTGTTGCGATAAATGTTTTAAGATTGAGACAGTAGACAATTTTAAATATTTGGGAATTATATTGGATCAAAAGCTAAACTGGAAACATCACACACTGTACTTAAAACAATATACTAACAAAGTAGTAAGACAAATCTACCACTTTAGTTTTTATTGTAACCAAACTGTTTTGAGAGTAGTTTATGATGGTCTACTTAAGTCGAAACTTCAGTATGGATTATCTTGCTGGGGTGGTGCTTATTTTAAATAAAATTGAATCCTTGTTAATTAAACAAAAACATGCAATAAGAATCATCTGTAAAGTAAATCGTAGAACGCCTAGTTTTGTTTTGTTCAAATATCTAAATATTCTTCCGCTGAGACATCTGTACTGTTACGAAGTTCTGAAAATATTTTTTGATAAATGTGGGTTTTATTCGGTAAGACTACATGATAATTACAACCTACGAGTTAACACTACACATTTTGTATCAATCCCTACAATTTATAAAACTCACTTTGAACGTTTCTACTTTGTCACAGCACCTCATCTGTTTAATTTATTACCGGAAAATATAAGATGTGAAAGAGTGAAAACTACATTCCTCAATTATGCGAAAAAATGGTTTTTTTCTTTTGACCATTCGGAAATTAATAATAATTTTGGTCCTGCGGTCTAACTTGAATATTGTTACCTATTTCATTTAATTTTTGAATATTATATTGCATTTCATTTTTAAATAATTTCATTTAAAATGTATTTTAATTTTTGTCCTTTTTGAAGATTTTAGTTTATATTCCAAATTTATTTATTTTCATTTAATTTTAAAATATGAATTTGAATTGCTTTGCACAATCGCCTCTAGTCATTTGGACAATAGACTGTGCGTAAACTATTTTATGCTAAAAAAAAATATAAATATCTACACTTATGTTTATTTATATGAAATTTAATTTTTTTTTTGTATAAAAAAAAAAAAAAAAATCACTATTGGTATGCTCCATTTCGCTAAGAAGTGCCTTCATGATTTTTTCTCCAGGATAAGCCAATTGGCGTTAGAGATCTTCCCATCTGGATGATCCCGATCGACAATTGCCACCTGAAGTTCAGGAGCTGAAGACAAGCTAGCTGAAGGTTTCAGCCTCTTACCGTCAGTAACCTGACCCTCGCTAGAGCGTTGCCTCTTGTTGCTTGGCTTAGCAGAGGTCACTTCGCCGCCTCCGATCTGGAAAGAAGTGTGGACGAAGGCTTGGCGACTTGCTTTGCTTTGCCTTTCGAAGCTTATGCTCCTTGAACGCGAGCGGTGGTTACTGACCCTGAAGGACCTGCCTTCAAGCAGCCAGAGACGGCCGAGGACATCGCTTCCTTCACTCCGGACTTGTTCGCGGCGATGGCTACTGGACCCAAGAGTTCAGCCTTCTTCGCCACGACCTTTCCAGAGCAGCTAGAGGCGATGCCACCGGTGCTTCCTGCTCTATTCTAGCAGCTTCAATGACGGCTGCACCAAAAACACCATCTTCGGGATAGCGGCTCTCATGCAGCCGCACATTGAAGGTGTGCTTTTTATAGAGAGCTTTTTCCTTCGGAGTAAGGGAGGATGAGCTACGCAATCCCAGTTTCCTAAAAAACTTAAGGGAACTTTTGGAGGAAGGGCTACTCCTCTTACTCTTTTGGTCCTTGGCCTCTTTCTCCGTCAGTGTCTTTTGAACACTCACTCCCATCTTCTCCGCTGGAGGACCCAAGGAGGTTGGCACATTTTCAGAGGATAGCAATAGATGCTCCTCGTCTGTGTCACACAACCTTAAACCCTCCAGAAGGACGAGGAGAGAGTGTCCAAATCGTCTTCCATGCCCATACTCAGTTGTCTGTGTAGCGTCCTGTCTTTGTCCTCCCTACTCTTATCTGTACCTATGCTTTTGACTGCAATAGCTTTACCGCCTTCCGAGCTTGCAGCCAACACTCGAATAGACGGGGTTTCAGTAGCAGGACCATCATTCGGGTCTGAAGCCAACGCCCGAATGACTGGGTCTCCGGAGATTTTAGAACCCTCTTTTGCCGGATACTGAGGGCCGGTCTCTAACGACATTTCAGGGGGGGTTTGCATTTTATACCTGCTGCCAGGATTTGAAAAACTGCCGCTGGATTCAGACGCAGACCAGGAACCGATCAGCAGACGCTTCTTCTGGATTTTGAGGTCTGACACCTCAAGGCTGACCAATCTAACATGGGAGTCCCTGCTGGGGTACCTAAGCACCCCGTTAGTACAGCCCAGCCTTTCACAGGTGTACGCAAGCCCCAACACCACAGCAAGATTCAGGCATGTGGAAGGAGATTCCGCCAGATACTACTAAAAAATTTGCAGCTTTGATGTCAAACCACCTTTAAGCCGTAGTTGACCAAAGAGGCTACTACACTAAATATTAAAAATTGC
Organism: Meiosimyza platycephala; assembly: GCA_963662105.1. NCBI lineage: Eukaryota > Metazoa > Arthropoda > Insecta > Diptera > Lauxaniidae > Meiosimyza > Meiosimyza platycephala. The sequence goes on along the minus strand of OY759209.1, from coordinate 37,328,988 downwards.
AGAATTATTTCTCTTGACAGTGTTTTTACAGTTTATACACATCTGCATAAAATAGGCTGTGATATGAAATTTAGTAATAGGTTTTGATTTTTAATTCTTAAATTTCGAGATAATACTTTTTAACAAAAAATAAACATTTGTTTAAAACTAGAATTAGTGTTCTTTCAAATGATATCAAAAATTTTTTTTATATATTCCATTTAGTTTCAAAATTATAGAGTGTTAAAGTTAAAAGTATGCCCTGCATAAAATAAGCTGTGGGCCACTGTAAATATGCGCCAACTCGGCGTGAGAAAAATAGAAATCCATATTTAACTAGCAGAGACAAAATTTTTTATATTAAAATATCAAGGACAAAAACCATCAGACTTTACAGAGGAATGTTAACATGATGTAAAAGGAGATTTGAATCTAAAACTAACATGGTCATTTGATCACTGCCCATTATTGTTTGGTCAAAAACTGAAATGGTCATTTGACCACTGACCATTATTTTTTGACTGTACACATGCCACACTAGGTGGGATCTGTAGAGCATGTGGTATGTGCACAGTCAAAGAATAATGGTCAGTGGCCAGATGATTATGTCAGTTTTTGACCAAAAAAATCACGAATTTCATCAAAGAAAATCGCTGTTTAAAAAAGAAGCGCCAATAAAGTTATATGCCGCTTTAAGCATTGGACCATGCTCTATAAATCCCACCTAGTGTGGTATGTGCACATTTCAAAAATAATGGTCAGTGGTCAGATGACCATGGCAGGTTTTGACTAAAAAAATCACGAATTTCGTTAAAGAAAATCGGATGTTCAAAAAAGAAAAGCCATTAAAGTTATATGCCATTTTAAACGTTGGACCATGCTCTATAGATTCCACCTAGTGTGGAATGTGCACAGTCAAAAAATAATGGTCAGTGGCCAGATAACCATGTTGTGTTTTCGCAATAATAACCAGAAGTTTTACTATCCAACTTATATACTAAAAAACAGGAAATGCACCAAAATTTTATATCGTTGGATACTTTGTTTTATGTTCTATTGATTTCACACATACTGGTTCGTTCGCCCCGAATAATTTGGAAGGGTTGGCCAGCTTTAATTTGATCCGATCTGAATCTCCTTCCGAGTCATGTTTACATTTCTCTGTTAATGCTCTGTTAAGTCATATGGTTTGTGTCTTTGCTAGTTAAATATCGAATTTAACTTCACGCTCTTCTTTAGGTCTTACTTGACCGCATGCTTCTACAACCTTATTATCAGCTAATGATATGTTCTCATAACCCTTTGACATTGCTGTAACATCGAAGCATCGCAACATTGTTGCACCGCTGTCTATACACTAGGAGTTCTTACGCTGTCCATGGTGTCTACAATTATAGCATTTACCCGTTTTGCTGTACTTTCTGTAATTCTTGTTGTACTTGTTGCTGCGCGGAGAGCTGCAGTTGCTGTTGTTGGCTGCATTATAACTTCCTTCCTCTAACATTTTAACCTTCAAAGTATTTAATGTTGGAAATGTGTTCCTTGTCTCTATCTACACTACGAAATTTTCGAACGATTCCGCCAAGCTTGATAATAAGGTTATGAACAGTACTTCTTTAGGAACAATCGTTTAAATTTCTGTAAACTTTTCAACTATATCACAAAATTAATTTATATGAGCAGACATATTGCTACATTCAGGCATTTTAAGATGAATCAATTTCTTAAACAATAAAACCTTACGAGCAGGACCCTTGGGTTTGTAAATTGCCCACAGTTTCTCCCAAGCATCTCGCGAAGTATTATAGTTTTTGATGAAGTTAAGTTGGGATGGCTTTAAGCAAAGCAAAATAGTTGCTAATGCTTTGCCATCTTTTTCATCAAAAACTGCAGCTTCATTTGCTGTATCATTTCTTTCAATCTTTCCGGAGACAATTGGCCATAAATCGGTATGAACTAACACACTTTTGATTCGCACCAACCACGATGCATAATTATGTTCATCGAGCTTATCGATTGAATACAATCCGGACGAACTCATTTTAATGACCAATTCCGATTTTAGTTTAAACGATTTAAACTCTTTAAAGAAAAATAGCGCGCACGCGACTAACGCAAGTTAATTAAAAAAAATTAAAACTTCTAAAAGGCAATCTAATGCACACTCGACATACGTTAATTTTAAAATTAATTTAAGAAGTCCATGTTTGGCTGTACCACTTTATTTTAACTTGTGTCTTATGGATGCTGGGCCCATAACCTATGTTAGCGAGTAAGGAAAACACGAAGTTTAATATTCAAGGTTTATTGCACAGATTATTGCAAGAATTCGGGTTTTACTAATGATCTACTTTATCACTTTTGTTGGTGTTGTTAACCGCGTTGTCTCCTTGGAGCATTTCCGCTGTAACGTATTTCCAACGCATGTAAGTCACACGCATACGATCCCAAACGTTATCCAAAGAATCCATCGCCGGACGTACATCAAGTAGGGCGAATTTGTAATCATTGTCTACATCGCCACCGTCATAGTAGTCAATAACATAGCGCACGTCTTTGCCACAACGATCAACAATCCAATCGTGACGATCAAATGGTAATTCGTATCTAAAAGAAAAAGAACGTTAAATTGATTGTATTTTGTAATTTATAAAATGTTTATACATCACTGATTAGATTATACATATACATTTAAATTTCTTATTGTTCTAATATTTAAATTTTGCACCTAAACTCCTATGTAATGGAAATGAGCTTTACATACCGTGTGTATTTGTTAGAAATATATCTCAATAGTTACGCCCAATTAGGAATGAACCAAAAAAAATTTCTAGCAATCTGAAAAAACTACTGAAGTATCTTTAATCATAGAAAAAAAAATTGTTACCACAAAATTTATTTTTTTTATAATTATACATTATTGAACTTAGGGGATGTCCATTAATTACGTGAGGTATTTTTTGAAAATTCGGACCCCCCCCCTCCCCTTGGTGAGATCTGATGGGATACCCCCTTCCTGCCGGGAGATTGAAATTATAATTTTTAATGTAAATTCTATGCATTAAAAAGTTGACGTGAGGTTTTCCTTGACCCCCTCTTGGTGAGATTTTGCCGGACCCCCTCCCCCCTATTTTAGCTCAAGTAATTAATGGACGTCCCCTTACAGTCATGATCAATTAGTAAAAATTTACAATATTGGTCTTTGCTGAATGACTGTAAGTTCAATAATGTTGAATTATAATAAATAATCAGTCGCTAAAGCCAACTTTCTTAATTTTTTTTTCTAAATTTCTTGACCAAATTTAACGAACTTTTTACTCTATGCAATTTTTGCTAAAAAATTATGAAAGGTGAAGTTTTGACCAAACTAAAAATTTTTAAAACCCAAATTGATTGTAAATCATCCAAAGTATGCATTCAAACCTTTTTCGATTTTTATAAATATTTTTCAATGTTTTACAAACGTTTTACGTGGCCTTTTCCGTTGTACCACACGGCATTCAAAAGATTAGGATTTTCAAAAATTTTGCGCTGAATTTTAGAGATATGATTTCGTTGACGCGTTTTGGGTCTCGTATACGAGAACATACATACATATGAGCCGTTCACTGCACAATTGGATTAACTCCATATTACATAAAGTCGAGAAAATAAAATACATTTTGACATTTGTGATGTTCAACCAATTTTTTTAGCCAATTTTGTAACATACATATGGGGCATTTCAGGCGAAGCCTGAAGTGAAGTCGTGAAATTTGTTTATATTTCGGTTAGTTATACATCTAGACATAAATGTGTACACACAATTTTTTTTTTCGTATGAGGCTTACTTGCCGAGTTATGGGCTTCTGAAGAAATGGCGAAGTTTAAGGACCGTCATTTTTGAACGCTGTTATTGGAATTAAGGAATCTATAAAAAAAATATTTCCTTAACTAGTAAAAAGGATGTTTTTTTAAGTTTATTGTCAAATTCGAATTTTAAATTTTTTTTGTGTATATAAAACCGGAAGAAAAAATTTCAAATCAAATTTTTAGTAACTTCGAAATAATATTTTTAAATGCACCTATACCTCGTTTTACAGGGTAGATACGTTCCTGACAAAACCGTGTAATTCGAAAAAAATTATTTTTATATGGGAAAACCGTGTAAAACGAAAACGACTATAAATAAGCTAAGCAAAATATGACTAATACACTTAATAATGTATAAAAATATCATTTAAATCATAGAAAACATAAAAATAGTTAAATTTACTTGTAAAATGACCAAAAAAAAATAAACATAAAATCTATTTCATACAAAAAAAAATATTGTACTTCATATAGTTACATAAATAAAAAAAATTTGGAAAATTAATAACTACAAATAAGACTTATTTTCCTAATTTTAATCAAACTTAAATGCTATTACTTTCAACGATGATTAGTTAACTAGAAATAAGTTCGCGTGCAGTCAAAATTAGTGATTTTCTACATAATTTTTTTTTTAATTTTGATTTTAAAAACCGTGTAAGATCGAAAACGTGCAAAACGAGTAGCGTGTAAAACGAGGGATAGGTGTAAATTATTTAAAAAAAAAGCCTTAAGTATATAAATGTTTCAAGCGCTTTCTTGAGCCTTTCCAAATTTCGGTTGCGAACTTTGCAAACCATACCCTCTAACTCCGACCATAATTTGTAATCCAGAGGATTTAAGTCTGGCCTTCCTGAGGGCCAATCTTCAGCAGAAATAAAAGCTGCAATATTCTGGCGCAACTGCTCTTGCGTTGTTTTAGCTTTATGAGCTGGTGCAGAGTCTTGTTGAAAAACCCAGTGTTCTCCATTGAAGAGTTCAGCTGTTAAGCTTTTCACAACACCTTCCAAAACATCTTGTTGGTACACTTTCGCTCCAGTTTTTACACCTTTTTCACAAAAATGCAGGGATGTGACGCCTTTGCACGACACTCCCCACCTAACCAGGATGATGACCTCTCTGAACCCTGGGTACTGTATTTTTTGCTTCCTGGGATGTTCTAGCATAGGCTTTGTCATTTTGTTTATTAAAAACTTCCTCCACTGCTTATTGCAGCAGCGTCATCAATACCAATGGAAACCATACGTGCCGCTATAGCCCAATGGCCAGACCGTTTAAGAGCCTGCATCAAAGCAAAAGGCGATCATTTTGAATAATTTTTTGTATTTTTAGAAAGATTATCTTTAAATTAAAAAATAAAAATTGCAAAGTAATTTAAAAAGTCGTTTTTTAAATTTTAACATCATATTTAGTTTGTAACAGAACTTATGGCACGACTAGGCAAATTAAAGTACTTAAGAAAGTACCAGGTCTTATACAAATTGCAGAACGTATTCACTTCAATACATATACTCATATATATTTTAGCATATTATCGGAATATTTTGTGCTTTATTTTAAAGTTAAGATAAAAAAAAATAAAATATGTCGAAATTATTTAAGTTCTGAGATGAAATGTTCACTTCCAGTTTTCCTCAAGAAAAAAAAATCAAATTTCAAATCTGATTTTATAATTGAAAAGAACAGCAAATTTCCTATAGAGACCACAATGTTTAGTATTTTATTGAAAATTCGTTAAGTTCGGAAAACTGCTTTCGAAAAATCCATTCTTCATATTACGTCAATTTTTAGAAGTCCCTAACTTGACAACTAAGCCTTATATAAAAAAAAAAATTAATTGTTTACACCTTCTAGAAGTACAATTAAGCCGAATATCAACAAATTTCAAAATTTATTTTTTTTTGTATTGTCCGCTTCGCCTGAAATACCCCACACGGTGGGCTTTAACCAACTTTTAATAAAAGTGTGAGTTACTACAAAAACTTTAATTGGGGATTATTTGGGATGTAATTTGGAGTCGATATATGAAAAACATAAGAAATCCTTAGAGCTTTTTTTAAATCCATACTTACTGTTTTTCAATGATATTACATATGTAAAACATACGTATGAAATTTAAAAAGTTTCCGATTTTGTTCAAATTTTGACAAATTTTGGTTAAAATACTTTATTAGATATCACCACAGTCCAAATTTCAGCTCTCTATGTGGTCGGAGTCCTGAGAAAGAGCCATATTTTGGCTTGAAAATAGCCGTATTTGGACCGTTTTAAAAATTTTAGTTCTAAAAGCCCACAAAACTAAGTTTAAAGTTATGGATATCACTTTTTTTTGTTACGTCATCTACTATACATAAGCATACCATAAATTTTTCAAGGACAGGAAAAATTGGAGAAAAAATGTCATTTTACAGGATTTAATTTTTCAAAAACAGGATTTATTACAGGATAAAATTTTTCTTTCTTTTTGAAGGATATTAGATAGTAATTGTTGTGTGTGAATAATTAAATTTAATCAGAGTCTTCGTCTGATTCATTTTCGATTCAACAAAATACTTGTCTTTCGCTTTGATTTTTCGCAGCATGTCTGGTTTTTTTTATCCAATTGTAAAAATCAATGCACATGTTTAAATTGATCTTAGTGGTCAGAACGGCTTTTAAAGCCATGGTTGGAAGAATCAGTATAAATTGACACATAACGTCGATGCGACAACTCTTCCGTGATTATCCTGTTTGCCTCCGGTGCGAAAATGTTTACGACAATAGCTTGACATTTCGTTCTCAACAGCTTAAATTTTTTTAGTCAAAAAAAAGGAACGAAAAATATTCGTAGTACAATCTACCGATGCGACACTGTGATTTCCATTAATAATGTGAAATGCTCAAGTGCCTTCAATGGCACCTGTGGCGCTATCAAACGTTGAATTGGAAAATTCGTCAACTTTTTGTGCTTTCCAAAAATGGATATTTTTTTTTCAGTTTGTCGCTGAGAACGGATCGGCCTTTCATCGATTTCTTCATAATACTTGACAACTTTTTTTGTAAAACAGTTGTGAACACGTTATCAACGTAAGGGTTTCCGAGTAATGATACGCAACTTTCAAGAGAAATGTAAAGTTTAAAATAAATACAGGATAATTACAGGATTTTTACAAAAACACAGGAGTCATTTTTTTACAGGATATTCACCGAAAATACAGGAGTATCCTGTAAAATACAGGATAAATGGCACTATACACAAAAAATAATTTTAAACTTCTAGACCTTATGACCTTTATTTGCGACCAGATTAAGTGAAAAAGGCCTTAGTAAAATATGACAACTTTGCAAATGGTGCCCCATATCGAGATCTTACTCATGTAATTAAAAAGCTCTAAGGATTTTTTCTTTTGATGTATATTGACTATAAATAACATCCCAAATAATTCCCCATTCAAATTTTTGTAGTAACTTGTCATTTAAACTTGGTTTAAGCCCACCGTGCCTATATACGAAAAGTAGAGGCGTATGAAAATTAAAAAGTTTGAAATGTGGAGTTAATCGATTTGTGCAGTGAACTTTTTTCTTTAAAATTTCAATTCCCTTCATGAAAGAAACATTTCAAACGAACATTTATTTTCCGATTACAATTCAGCGTAAAGAAATCTATAAGATTACATATTTAGTCATGATTTATGCCTCGGAACCCAGGCTATATTAAATGGATTTAAAATTTTGTTTGGATTTCTAAAGTCATAAACTAAAAAATTCACCCATTAGAAATGACCGTCGTTTCGAAAATCCGAAAACACACCTACCGCTCATTCAAATCAAATCTATTCAATGATGCGTGAATTATAATTATTTAATGTAATCTAACCAAATTTCGCACAAATACTTGACATGGCTTACAAAATCTCTGTATAAATAGGCAAGAATACGTGGCACGTTCCATACATGCTACAACTTTGAAATGCTATACTGATGGTGTTATTGTAGAGTAATCAAATTTCATAAAAATACTGCGAAAGGTTCGGACAAGCTCTAGACACAAATTAGGTGCATTTCGACAAGAGCGCGCGTCACTTTCCATGTTTGCGAAAATTTATACGCCCTAGAAATGGGGCGTGCAAGATCTGGAAAACATTGCACTTTTAACCTTGACCGTATTTGCACTGATCATGTCCCACATCTGGTGCATAAGTTTACAAAAGGTCTTAAGAAACTAAAAAGTTTACGTAACAATACATTAAAATATTTAAGCCTACTAATGATATTCGGTATCAATTAAAAAATACTCATTTCCTTTTTTGAACAAATTTCTTTGCAAACAATATATGTATCTTACGATGTGAAAATAATATAAGTCCAATCCTAAGTCAAAGAGAGAAATGGAAATCCAGCATCTATGCATTACAACAATATTCACTCATTTACAATTTTGATCCTGATATGCTCTGGCTCAATGAGTCAGTCTTGAACTATGTTGATTTAAGGCAAGTTGAGGTTTCTGAGGATGACATTGTTAGTGTTATGCTTAATATGGACAGCTCACTTAAACTCGATTACGTTGGTATCTCATCCATTCTGTTAAAAAAATGTGCACGTGCATTATCTAACCCTCTATGTGAAATTTCTGTCCTTCAATACTGGTATATTTTTAGGTATCAATTACTCCAGTTTTTAAAAGTGGCTCAAAACATGATATCTCTAATTACAGACCAATTTCTAAGGTTAAAAAATACTTGGAAACTCTTTTAATAGTACTATCATTTGGTAGTTTTACCTGGAAAGTTTTCCGGGAATTTTGAAATTTGGTAATTTTATAGATTTCGATGTGCTCTTTTTGAATTTCAATTTTGCGACCTCGTATTTTTGCCGCTCGCGCCGCCATATTTGAAAAATGACTCCAAAAATCAGTTTTTTGACAATATCTCTTTTCCGACTCATTTCACGATAAAAACATATATATAAATAAGTAGAGGAAATTGCCTACAATTTATGTCTTAATCTTTTTTTCGTAAAATTAATAGTTTTGGCGTACGAGCGCTACAAAGTATACATCCACACGCTTTAGGCCAAAACACTCATTTCCACACCACCTTCAGGTAGAATAAGCGGCGTGTTCTTTTTTATTGTGGTATCCCCAGTAGACCTAATCCACATACAATTTAGTATCCTAAAGTTGGGCGCATTCTCCTTCGCTTCGCTGTTCTTTATGGACCAGGTGTTGCAAGTTCATTGCCTTTAGAACCAATTCAAACGTTGCAGACCGAAATTTCTTCCACATCATCCGCGATGGGATTATCCTCTTCGATCTCGATGTCATCATACGTTTGCTCGGAAGTAGTCTCCGTTGGTTCCTCTTTATCGCCTTCGTCATTGAAAAGGGATAATGGAAATGGAGCAAGTTCGTATGTAAGGAAATTTTCAAGTTCTTTTTCAGAATCTTTTGCAATGCACATCCTTCGAAAAATCAATAAAGGATTAATCGGGACATTGTTGTCTTCTATCCGGATGCCTGTATTCAAAACACCAAGTGATATTTGGTCATTTATGAATGTACTCCAAAAAAATCCGGAATCAAATTAAGTTATCCAGGTATTCAAAAATTCAAATGCTGATCCAGGGATCATTACAAAAGCTGGAGAGCGTTTTCTTCTTGTATTATATAGCTACAGTAATGTGAAAAGTAAGAAAAGTATGTCTTTAAACAACTTTAGATATGCATGCTTCACACATCAGCATATAAAAGTAAATTTAACATTGCATCGCTACTACCAACAGAAACAGCAGCAAGGTAACATTCTTTCCGAATATATCACAAGGTTCACCGGTGGTATGGAAATGAACAAAATGCAGAGCAATGGGGATGGAAAAGAAACAAGAACGGGCTAATTCCCTCACTTGAGCCCCCGCTCCGGAAAGCTTGTTGGGTTGCCATTCTGCCTTTTTAAAGTGGATTCAGTCTTACTTACAAGGCAGAGTTTGCTTTGTTGAAATCAGTATTAGTAAATCGTTTTTCTGTGGCCTCTTCTAAATTGTACAAGGAGGCATAAGTGTATGGTATATACAAATGATATCAGAATGTTTTTATTCAGCTAAATTATAGCTTTATGCTGATGACTCAAAATTCATCAGTAAAATTGGATAAGAATGATTCTGTCAACTTGCAGGCTGACCTTAATAATGTGCCTTCTTGGAGTAAAAATAACTTATTATCCCTTAATGTCAAAAAGTGAATTTTTTTATCATTTTCAGATTCTAGAATAGTTGAAAACTTTACATATTTACTTCCTGGTGTGCATTTACAGACAGGTAACTCAATACAAGACCTTGGTGTAATTTTTGAATCTATGTTCACTTTTTTTCGATCACATAAACTATGTTGTTCCAAAAGCATATTCTTTGCTTGCTTTTGATCGTTTTGTTCGTAGAAATAGCTGTGAATTTTTGGACCCTCATACTCTAATTAGTCTTTATAACTCATTTGTAAGGTCAAGATTGGAGACTGTTTCCTTTATTGAGTCATACTTCTATATTAGAAAAAATACAAAGATTTTTTTCGAGGGTTGCGTATCGCTCATTGAATTTTGATGTATCCTTACCATCCTATAATGCTAGAAGCTTACTTTTAGGCTTAAATTTTTTTGAGTTGCGAAGAAAGATTCAATCTCTCTTGTATATTCGTGATCTTGTTTCAAATGGGATTGGCTGTCCTCAGTTGCTGCAATTCGGTGAGTTTAATACTCCTGTAAGGTCGATGCGACATTTTGTTTTGTTCCATATTCAACATAATAGAACTCATTTTGCACTAAATGAACAAATTTCTCAGGCCTTATCTTTGTATAATGAAGTTTCGGCTATTACAGCCGTGGACAACTAATTAGAAACAGTTTGTCCTCTTAGTTTTTACTACATTTAAAATAAATGTTTTCATGGAACGGTTGTTTTGTTGTTGTTATTATTGTTACTATACAAGCGCCCTCTTGCGGTTAATGTGTTTGTTGTTCGTTTTATTGAAGAAGTGACCTTTGGTTTATGTGAAAATCAAGAGAAGTGTATAATTTGGCTGCCCATGTAATTAGAAACAATAAGTTGTGTTCAAGTCAGTAGCAAATTTCTGGAGCTTGAATAAACTTTACTGGTAAGTTATTAATTAAACAAAAACTTCAATTGTGGAGAAGTTAATTTATTGGGTTTCAGACCCTCTTGAAATGAGAAAAGCACGAAGTTGTGACCCAGCAACCCGAAAAGCGATTGTCGAAATTTTTAACCTTAAAATGTCATACCGAGCTATTGCCACCCACTTTGGTTGCTTAGTTAAAGTTTATGGTGCTATTAAACACTTCACTACTTTTGAAACGACAGCAAATGTGCCAACAAAAAAAAGGCCTTGTAAAACAACGGAAAGAACGGATGCAAAATTTCTTGAATGGCTATATTAGACCCCAAAATAGCCCTTAGGGGGATTTAACGCCAAATTTTGGATCAAACTGATGCTATGATATCCACTCGTACGTTTGGTGGAATCTGGGCTTCATGGAAGAGTTTCACGCAAGAAGAAACAAAAACAAAGAAAAAGATGGTATGAGTTTACAAAGGTTTACCTTGCAAACTCAGTCCTTCTTTTCCTCAGTTTTTTCGTCATTAGAGGTTTCTTGCGTCAAACTCTTCTATGAAGACCAGATTTCACCAAATATCTCCTTACAGTACGAGTGGATATCATAGTATCAGTTTGATCCAAAATTTGGCGGAAATGGCTAGTTAAAATTTTTTTTATGTTCATATTCGGTCTCAGCGACTCCAAAAACGGGGCGACAGGGGGGTCTACTCTCTGGGTCTTGACATTTTTTTTTTGTGTGGCTGTGTAATTTCTTAAAAGATAGATAAGATAAACTAAAATCTAAATTATTAATAGCCGAAACTTCATTATATAAAGAGGGCGCTCTTATAATAACAACAACAAAAACAACCGTTCCATGAAATTTTTTTTTAAATGTAGTAAAAGCTAAGAGGACAAGCTGTTTCTAATTAGTAGTCCACGACTGTACATAGTTTTTTGTTAAATTTCATATACATAAGTCAAGCTTTAGATAACTAAAGTTCTGTTATATTTTTGGCTAGTCAGAATTGTAATAAAAAGACTAAATAAATATGTAAATCCAGTGGATTCAAAAAAAAGTATTAAAGTGATCTTAATAAAATTGGGTTTGAAGATGTCGATAAATATATGTAAGCTTTTAGATACATTAAATTTCAGAATACGTTGAGATCTAACCTATAGTTTTTAAAAAATGTTTTTTTCGAAAACTTCCATTACTTCATAATTTGTGCAAGTTTTTGATAATTTGTAATATTTTAGTACTTTTTGTTCCAATACCAAAAAAAAAAAATGACAGAAGAGAGCGAAATTAATAATTCCAGTCCCTACTAAATGTTGCTAATTTCTGCTGCACAACTTTTGTGTAGTCAAAGTTTTCCACCTTATGTTTTGGAGGTAGATGAGAAATTCGTTCAATTAACAAAAGTTGTCTGTTTACTCGCCTAAAGTTAACTTAAGACGCCATAATAAAATATATTTTTACTTTTTGACACTTGGCTAATATGTAGGGTAAAGTGGGGAACATTTGACACTGGGGCACATTTGACTTTGCTAATTTCAGTGTGAAGGCGGCTTAAGAGCCAAAAAGTTTAAATTTTGCAATTTTGCAAAATATTCGCACTTCTTTGTATTTTATTTTTGAAAACTTATTTGTATGGCGCGCATGGGATTTTGTTGTAGGTCGTTCGATATAAATATTTTATTCTATTGAAATGAGTGACGGCACACTTAATTTTTTTACATATATTCAATCTTCAATATTCAAGGCTCATACCAAAAAAAATTTTTAATTTTTCGTATTGGGAAGACAAAATTATCATCAATTGTTTATTTAAAAGTTATAAACAAATGGGAAAATAAAATTATTAAATTTTTTTTTATCATGAATAGAAAGTGCAATCAATTGTCAATATGTGTACCAAATTTTATATTTTTATGTTAACAACTTTAAGAGGAATTAAGTTTTCAATTAAACTATTCGGTGAAGGGGAAAATGGGGTGCCCCCCAAATTTTGGGTGTCATTTAGGTCAGTTTGTTTAGAAACGTTCAAACTACAGATTAAAAATGGTTTCAGATGTGTGCCCTCAGTTTTAAATTTCCGATATCTGAGTACGTCTAAAACCAGAAAATTTAACGAATTCCTAATATACATATTATAGATAAATACATCAATATCTTAAAAAATAGAGCCAATTCAGTACGTTCATGAATATATTTGTAATCTGGGTACCTGAAATTATAGAAATCCGCAGAGACATCGAGGGCAACAAAAATAAAGTTAATTTTGCTGAGCTGTGTAATCGATCGAGGAATTCGAATCCGTGATCAGTTTTTCTTCTTCTTTTTTTTTTCTTATAAAAAAAATTGAAAAATGCAGGGCAATATTAAAAAATGCCGATTTTCTACTTTCAAGTTGCAAAATCTTGATATAATATTTACCGCCGATCTAGTGGTACATATCAATATCTTCTTTCAAAAACAAGATATCTGCATTTTTCTAAATTGATAGACCTGAAATTGATCGATTCGGCGTTGACATATATACATTAGGGTTGTTCAAAATGCAATACATGTTCCGATTTTTGGAGCTCAGGCCCGAAAATATATCTTTAGCCCATGGAGCTATTGTACCAAAATTTCAACCGAATCGAACCATGGGAAGGCGTATCAGTGGGCCGATTTGTATGATTTTTGTGCATTTTCAAGACGAATTTTTAGTATTATTTCTTTTACTTAAAAAAAAACTCAACTTCGAGGTATATTCGTGGTTATCATTTTTTACGGACTCAGTATGATGTGAAATATGTGTGAAAATTATAAATCAGAAAATCGCCGCAAATTTGAGTATTGATTCATTGATACGAATGTGAAAAATTCTAAAAAATCTGACATACTTCCACTTTGCCCGTTCGAACCATACCTATTTTATATTTTTCGGCCACGACGCTATGCGCAATCGATTGGGAATCTTTTTTTACACAGAAAACCATATGTCAAATATTTTTTGTACCAACGATGCGATCTGGAGAAATATTTGATTAATAAAAGCAAGCATTTTCGTCATAAGATAATAAAGATTTTTAGTTTATTTTGTTCAAGAAACGCTAATATTTCACATTTGTTCATTTTGTAGATTTTTTCTGTTTTTCGGCGGCCACTTTATATAATTTGTGAAACTGATCTTCGTCCTTCGTTATCTGTTTGTTGAAATTTTGCACAAGAGCAATCTCTCTTTTTGCGATGTGTTCACAATATGTAATTTTTGGGCCACAATATTCGAACACTTGTACGATTCGTCATTTGGCCAACAAATGGGGCTTTTTTTCCAGAAAATCCATGTTGTGAATGACACCGCGGAAAGAGTTATTGGTCTTTGCAAAATTTTTACAAAGAAATAACGAAGGACGAAGCTGAGTTTCACAAATTACTTAAAGTGGCTGCCGAAACCGAAAAAAAATGTACAACATGGACAAATGTGAAATATTTGCGTTTCTTGAACATAATAATCTAAAAACCATTATTTTCATATGACGAAAATGCTTGCAAAATTTTCTCCAGATAGCATCGTTGGTACAAAAAATCTTTTATCTATCGTTATCTGTGTACAGCAGAATTGCCAATCGATTGCGCATAGTGCCGTGGCCGAAAAATATAAAATAGGAAAAATATAAAATAGGTATGGTTTTGGACGAACAAAGTGGACGTATGTCGGAGTTTTTAGCATTTTTCACATTCGTATCAATGAATAAATACTCAAATTTGCGACGATTTTCTGATTTATAATTTTCACACATATTTCACATCATACTGAGTCCGTAAAAAATGATAACAACGAATATATCTCGAAGTTGATATTTTTTTTAACTAAAAGAAATAATACGAAAAAATCGTCTCGAAAATGCAAAAAAATCATACAAATCGGCCCACTGACACGCCTTCCCATGGTCCGATTCGTGTGAAATTTCGGCACAAGGCCTTCATAGGCTCAAGGTATATTTTCAGACCTGAGCATATATCTCATATCTCAGTTTTCTCTCTTGTAAAGAGTAGACGTGTTTTTTGTTTACTCGCGAAAAATTTGCATTTATTTTTGTTTTTCCTCGGTTTTCTTTGTCATCTAATGGATGATTTTTGCGGAAAATGTGACCGGAGCTTTGCTAGAGGTGATACGCAGTTGGTACCGTGTAGTGGTTATTGCAAAAAGGTGTTCCATCGTAGCTGTTGCGAGGGTCCGCTCACTGAGTACGATCTGAAGCTGTTAAAATTAAACCGAAATTTTAGCTATTCCTGTAAGGAGTGTGTTGGTGTTCCAGAAAAAATCGTGAAAGGCCATGAAACGTTTTTGGAAGCGCATAAATTGGGGTTGGAAAAGTTGACCTATGTTGTCGAGATGCAAATTAAAGCTTTGACTGAGCAATTGTTGGATATGAAAAAGAGCATTTTTGAAAAATTTAATAGTTATGAGAACGAGTTTGCTTTACAAGTCTCAAGTTTTTCTGCAGAGTTGGTGGCTCTTAAAAACGCATATTGCAGCAATAATGCTTTTGGCGCGGGTGCTGCTGCTAACTGTGTTTCAAGTGTTGTTGCGAGTTCTTTGTCTCCAACAGTTTTTTCTTTACCAACTGTTTCTCTTTCTGAGAGTTTCTGTAACGGGAATCTTACTAATACTGATGATCCACTGTCTCGTAATGCTCTTTTGAATGCAAATGATTCTGTTGCTCTGCATCGTCGCTCTTTGAGTGTGCCTCTTGCGCCCTCTTTTGTTGCTGCTGCTGCTGCTGGCGCGTCGACAAAAGTTAGTTCGAATGCTAAAAATTTTAAAAACACTAACAAGAATAAAACTGTTAATTCTCGTCGCTCTTTGAGTATGGCTTTGCCGTCTTCTGTTGCTGCTGTTGTTACTGCTACTGGTGTCTCTTCAGATGCTGTTAATTTACAGTCCAATGTTAATAATAACAATTCTGCTGCTATATCTTCGTATTGTGGTGCTGCTGCTATTTCGCCTATGCTTGGCAATGATACCTCTGTTGCTGTTACAGTAGATGCTAGCTCTCTGCATGAGTGTGATAATGATAGCTGGACAGAAGCTAAAAATAAAAAACGTAAAAAACGTTTTTCTGTTGTTGGGAAAAATGCAAGTACTGAGCTTGCTGTTATTGATCGTAAGAGATGGGTGCATCTTAGCTCTTTCAAATCATCTGTTACTGAATCTGATATCATTGAGTATATTGTCAAACACACAAAAATTTTGAAACAAATCCTCTCTTGCTACAAACTTGTGAAAAAAGATACCCCGTTGGAAACAATGAAACGGGTGAATTTTAAATTAGGTGTTTCATCATCCCTTTATAAATATATTGTGGATCCATCTTTATGGCCTGTTGATGTACGGGTGAAGGACTTTCAGTTTTTTCAGAAAACCGCAAAGCAATTAGAGAAAAAGTAGTGAATACTGCACTTGATTTGAATATTTCTCCGAATAATGATACTCTTAAAGTTTACTATCAGAATGTGTCTGGTATAAGGACTAAAGCTGGAAATATTTTTGCTGCAACGTCTCATGGCGAACTTGATGTTATCATATTAACGGAAACTTGGTTAAATTGTAACTTTAATAATGCGGAATTTTTTGATCCACATATATATAATGTGTATCGGAAGGATCGTGATGTGACTGCAACTGGTCGTCATCGTGGTGGTGGTGTGTTAGTTGCTGTTAAACGCGAGTTTTTGTCTTCTAACGTGTCACTTGCAAATAATTACGTGTTACTGGATCAACTATGTGTAGTAGTTAGAGGTTCATCGGTGTCTCTCTACATAGTAGTGTGTTATCTGCCGCCAAATAGTTCTGTTGAACTATACAAAATGCATCTTAGCAACATCTCTACAATAGTTGCTGATTTTTCTATTGACGCAAATCAATTGATGGTTGCTGGTGACTTCAATCTTTGTGGTGTTACTTGGTCGGATGTCCGTGCTGATCGTTATCTCACACCATCTAAAGTATCTAGTGCTACTGAAATGTATGTTGTAGATAAATTTTTAGATCTAGGTCTTATGCAAATCAATAGCTGTTTTAATTGTCTCAATAGACTACTAGATTTAGTGTTTATTAGTAGTAATATCAATTGGAATGTTTACGAATCCCCTTTTCCGTTATCAGCCATTAGTATGCATCATGTTCCATTATGCATCTCTATATCATTTTATAAGTTTAATACAGTTGAATCTAATTTTGATGTTTCCCACTTTAACTTTAAAAGATGTAATTTTCATTTGTTGAATAATGCGCTTAATCAAATTGATTGGGAAAAAGAATTTTACCTTTTAAAAACTGAGCCTTGCTATAACATTTTTTTAACCTTAATTCATAACGAGTTTATTAATTATGTTCCGAAAGTTAAAGCATATTTTTATAAATGTCCTTGGCACACTCGAGGATTGAAGAAATTAAAAAATCTTCGTTCTAAGTTCTTCAAAAAATTTATTGTTACCAATCAAAATTGTTACTTTTTAAAATATAGGCACTACATGAGAGAATTCAATTTTTTGGATAAATACTTATACAAGCAATATATTATAAAATTTGAATCCAACATTAAGTCTGACCCTAAATCCTTTTGGCGTTATGTGAAATCTAAAAGGGGCTGCTCAAATATACCTGCTTCAATGTTTTTGGGGGCCGAATCTGCTAATGATCCTTTGTCCATTGCTAATTTATTTGTTGATTTTTTTAAGTCCAATTTTGAACCACCTATTAACTCTATCCCTCTAGTTAATGATAATGTGCAACCTGTGATAGATTTTGGTAACTTGTCCCTATCACAGGATGATATTTGGAAGGGTATTCAAAATCTTAAGCCATCCACACGTCCTGATGCTGATGGTTTTTGTGGCTTTTTCTTTAAAAATTGTGCATTAAATTTACTTTACCCTTTGATGGTAATTTTTAATAAATCGTTGTCGTCAGGTGTATTTTTGGATTGTTGGAAAGTAGCGTTTATTACACCTACATATAAATCTGGTTGTAAAAATAACATTGCCAATTACAGACCTATATCCAAGCTCTCTACAATTTCCAAACTTTTTGAATCGATTGTTAAGGATAAACTATTCCTTGCTGTTAAAAGTATAGTCTCTCCTTATCAACATGGTTTTATGAGTGGCCGCTCTACTATATCTAATTTAGTTTTATTTAGTGAATACTGCATATCGGCGTTTTTGCAAGGATGTCAGGTGGATGTGATATATACTGATTTCTCAAAAGCTTTTGATAAGTTATCACATGCTCTTTTAATTAAAAAATTTGAAGCTTTGGGTTTTCATTCCTGTTTTTTGAAATGGCTTAAGTCATATTTACAAAATCGCTTTTGTGTTGTAGTTTTTGATAACACTAAATCTAATGCTTATCTTGCTGTTTCTGGTGTTCCTCAAGGAAGCATTCTAGGGCCATTGTTATTCATTATTTTTATCAATGATATTGCGTCTCTATTTGTGAATTGTAAATGCCTTTTGTACGCTGATGACTTGAAGCTTTTCTTGCAAATTAGAAACGCGACTGATTCTGCTCTCCTACAATGTGATTTAAATAAACTTCATCTTTGGTCTATTAATAATTTACTTCCTCTTAATTTAAACAAATGTGTTTATATGTCTTTTTCTAAGTCTAATATCTTTCTTTCAACCTCTTATAATATTGCTAGTTTTCCACTTATGTCTGTTGTTGAATTTAAGGATCTCGGAGTAGTATTTGATTCAAATTTTTCCTTTCGAGCCCATTTGGACTTTGTAATTCCAAAAGCATATGCTATGCTGGCTTTTATAAGGCGTAATAGTGCCTCTTTTAGTGATCCTTACACTCTAAAAGTTTTGTTCACTAGCCTTGTTAGATCAAGGTTAGAATATGCGTCAAATGTTTGGTTTCCTTTTTATGAAATACATAAATTTAGGATTGAAAAGGTGCAAAAATCCTTTACGAAGTTTGCGTTGCGATCGTTAAACTTTGAAAATGGTTCTCCCTCATATAATGCCCGATGCCTTTTGATTGGTTTAAAAACCTTAGAAAGTAGAAGAAATATTTTGTCTTTACTATTTTTACATGATATTGTTTCTAACTCAATGGATTGCCCTGATTTACTGGGTCTAATTAATTTTAATGTTCCAGCAAGAGCACTAAGAAATCAAATTCCTTTTCATCTTGCAACTCCTCGCACAAATTATGCTGAAAATGCGCCTATTTTTAGAGCAATGAAATTGTTTAACGAAGTTAATGCTGTTAATGATATAGACTTCTCGGCTACCAAAAATGTAGTTAAGCATATTTTAAATAATTTTTTTTGAATTAATGTAGATTATGTTATTCTAGTCTGTAAGAATCTTTATGTTCATAGACTTAATTAAATAAATAAATAAATAAATAAATAAAATAAAAGAGATGCAAAAGTAAGATTTAATGAAAAAAATGGGCATGGCCACGCCTTCATATGAGAAAAAATCAACTTGTTTACACCTCTGCAACTATTTGACGCAGATGAATGAGATTTGGTACATATGTTTATTATAGTTTGTAGAATTTTCTTAGCATAAATTGGTTTGGAAAAGTGGGAAATGCCACGCCCTCTCAAATAAGAGAAAAATTAAATTCATCATATCTCATAAACTATGTGACATAGATAAATGCAACTTGGTGTGTATGTATTAAAAAACAGGCGGAAGTAAGATTAAATGAAAATATGGGCGGTGCTACGCCTCCATATGAGAAAAAATCTACTTTTTTACATCTCTGCAACTATTAGACGCAGGGGAATGAGATTTGGTACATATTTTTATCATAGTTTGGTTTGAAAAATTGGGAAATGCCACGCCCTCCCATATAAGAGAACAATTAAATTCATGATTTCTCATAAACTATGTGAGGCAGATAAATCAAACTTGGGTTTATATATATAAGAGAGGCAAAAGTAAGATTAAATTAAAAAATGGGTAGTCCCACGCCTCCAAAATGATAAAATGGCAAAATTTTTTACATCTCTGCAACAATTTGACGCAGATGAATGAGACTCGGTACATACAGCGAAGGCAAGGACTGTAACCAAATTAAATTCATTCAAAGGTGCTGATTTCACGCATTTCAATGATTCCCACCAAATCAGTTGTTCATTTATGCACCAAATGGAAAAACCAAAAACATTTTTATCTACTCGCATTAAGATAATAGTCCGGGGGCCGGCAATCCTGAAAGACCCGTGATCGCGGATTTGAAAATTTTTAATGAAAAATAATAGTTTACACTTAGACGAATAAGATAAGCTTGGTCGGCGTGGATTTAATTAGTGGCAAATGTGTTTGAATAAATTATGTATTATTAAATGGCCATAATGTTTTACCGTCATCGCAGATTTTGAAACAGTAAAACCTTTTTTTACACGATTTTAAAATAACACGGTTCGTCAAAAGAAATTTAACATTTTTTTACACGTTATTTTTGATTTAACACGAATTCCAAAAAAAAACATGTGTGCAGTTCACACGCGGTAGAAGCGAAACTGCGAAAAAATGAGACGAAAATGATTTATTAAAATGATAAAAGTTGACGGAATCTAGAATAGGTACAGCAAGGCTTTGGTAGTTAAACGTACACGATTGTTATCAACTAGCGATGAGTAGCTGTAGTTACTCTTGTTTCCTAATCTTTTTGATTTTTTATTTTTTTGTACTTATGGATTGAATTTAAACTGTAAACTAAATTTATTTTCTTGTAATAAATATGAATTGTTTTGTTTCATTATTACTTAATGGAGTTTAATATCACTTTTTTGCACGGTTTTTTAAGAAAATATTTAAAATTTAATCATTTTACACGATTTTTTAAAGTTGTGGAACAGATTCCCAAATTTACATATGAATCGTGTATTTTTTACACATTTTTGTTTTACACGGTTTTTGTAGGAACGTACCTACCGTGTAAAAAAAGATTTTATTGTAAATCGTATGATAATTGATGCAAAATTTCATTAATACTAAGAACAAATCCGGCCGATCAATTTTTTTTAGGGGGAAAGGTCCGGTATACCTATACCTATGTGACAGTGGGAATAGTTTCTGCCTCATCACGGAATATTTTTTTTTTTTAATTTACGTTTTTTACTGTCAAATTCAAAAATATCTTGGTAGTAATAGTCACTATATCACAAAAACGGTTTTTTAATTATGAAACAAAAAAAAAATTTTTGAATTATTAAACGGCCAGTTTCGTAAAATAACGTCACCTCTGACAATTTTTCAGCCCGCATACCAAGATATTTTTGAATTTGACAGTAAAACACGTAAATTAAAAAAAAAAAAAAAATTCCGTGAAGATGGAGAAATTATTCCCACTGTCACACCCTTCAAATAGGTATGCCGAACCTTTTCCCCTAAAAAAAATTGGTCGGCCGCATTTTTTCTTAGTGTTAATGAAATTTCGCATCAATTACACAGGTTTATAAAAAAAAAAAAAGTTGCTGTCCATTTGACCAGACCATATTTTTCCTAGGTAATTTGATGCCCTGAGTTCGAATTTGCGGTCTACATACCTCTATCACGTCAAAATTAAGGTCATTTCAATGTCAAATTGAGAATAATGCAATATATAAAACGGAAAAGTTTATATATGGTTTTAGGGTCACTCAATCCGAACCCGTGCTTTATTACAGCAGTTGTAGATGCCTTTAACCCAAATTACAGATTTGAAAGTCGTAACCATTATACTGGGACAACAAAGTGGTTTTATGATGATTTATTTAAACATATTTGCAACCAATTAAATCCACGCCGACCAAGCTTATCTTATTCGTCTAAGCGTAAACTAATACTTTCCATTAAAAATTTTCAAATCCGCGATCACGGGTCTTTCAGGATTTACGGCTCCTCGCCTATAAAATTTCAAAAGAAATAACTTTTCTTATTTAGTCGAACTTAAACAGAACGTGGATGAGGCGTTGCAACGCGCGCCGGGGTTTTCTAGTGATTTTCAAAAATTCTTACCCCAACCAACTCCGAATTCGTGCACGTGGACTGTAATCAGCTGCTTTTCCTCCAAAGCTTTTAAGTCGTGGATTACCACATTCACGAGCATGTAACGCCTCCCACTTAAGCACCTCTTTCCAAGCCTGTTCGTTGTTGGCGTTGTGAATCCGTATAATGTCACCCATATCCTTCTGCGAAATATCCTCGTTCTTCCAGCGCCAACCTTTACGCAGCATTGCATTCCAAAACATCTGCTGGCTGGGATATTGCCAAAACTGAGCGCTGCCATCTTCAGTCATTTTGGGTATACTCGATGTCTGACGATCTGTTGGTAATGGGAAAGGTTGATCAGGAGCAGGTTTTTGATTTGCGGGAGGCATCATATTGAGTGGATTCACATCAGTGGTGTCGTGTTGCACTGGGCATTCTGAAGCGGAAACGGTGGTGGTAGTCATTTTAGGATGTGGCGGGGGTGTTGTTTTAAGACCAGTCCCACCTCTCTGATGCATGGGGCATTCTGGCGGTGGTGATGCATCTGCATTTCCAGATATATGAGCGTGTTCTTTAGGTAGCGTGGTGGCGGCAGCTTGCATATGAGCACTGGAAACGGAGTTTCCCATCGTGATAATGCTGCAAAAAAAAAATTGTTCCAATTTTCTTGCTACTATTGCGTAATTTGCTGTTCATGAGCTGGTGTTGGCTGTCCAATTTTTGTAAAGAAGTTACGCAGCACTAGTCACTTACATACAAATTTTCTGGTATATGAAAAATTTTTATTGAAGTTTTTTGTTAATACAACTCTAAATCACAATTATTTGCAACATTAAATAATTTCGCCCCGCGTACTAATTTCGATACACGAAAAGGGTTGTGAAAAGTGACAGCTGAGCATAACAATGTTGCCGATGTCAAACAGAATTTGAATGTGTTCTGAAAATCGGCAACGATTATCCGCTATCAAAAAAATCCCCGTCGGAAAATCGTTCGAGTAACACAATTGCGTCGGAAGTCGATCGATCAGCTGCCATTTTGTGTTCATTGACATTACAAACGCAAATAATGCGTTGAACAGATGTAAAAACATAAAAAATCTAATTTCTAAGCCGTTCTGTGTAAATTGTGGACAATTTGGTCACCCTGCCAATTATAAAAACTGCACTAAATATGTGGAATATGACAGTAGACGCAATAATTTGATTAATGCTGCGGTTGAAAACAAAATTAAACAGAAACAGTTTGTTTCTAACATAGTTAATAATTCCCTAATATTTCTTTTACGGATCATTTTAAATCTAAACCTGCCCCAGAAATCATTAAGAATCTTAGAACTTCTTCACCCTTAGAATCTAACTCTCTTATGTTCACTTTCTTAGGATTATCCGAATAATTATTTGGTATGAATATCTCTAACCTTTTAATGAAAATTGAAAATTTTATTAAGCATTTGGAGAATTTTGGTTCAATTGAACACAAGAGATTGGCACACCTTGAACTCCTTAACCCTTTCGTTGTTTTTGTACAATATATTGTACAAAAAAATTATCGCATTTCTCTACTTCTTCTTTTAAAAATTTCGCTGATTTTGAAAAACAAAACTTAATTTTTAAATTAAGCATGCTTTTTCTTTATAAAACTTAAATTTGAAAAACAAAGGTAGTATGGTTAGTTTTTTATTTGACTTTGCAAAACAGTCTGCATTGCGTCCGTGTATTTTCAAGAAATGCGCACACAAACATTAGATTTTTGAAAAGGTAATGAACATTTTTTTTTAAAATATCATAAGTTTAAATTAAAGTTAAAGAACCAATTCTTAGTAGGAAATCAATATTTCAACAGAAAAAATGGGAAAAAATTTTGTTTTAATAGTTTAAAAAAAGTGTACAATATATTGTACAAATTTCGCCAATGCTAATGTACAAATAAATAATTTGGTCAATATATTGTACAAAATTCAAGAAAGGTTGTTGTTTTTTTTATATATTTTCCGCGGCCTACGATGAAAAAAAACTGTTATTGTTCTGCTTTGTATGGCTTTTTGAATATTTTAAGTTTACAGAAATACTTTTACAATAAAACAAATTTTAAATATATAAAGATTTTATTAAATTTTTACTCCCTTGATGCAGTTTGGTCAATATATTGTACAAATTTCCCAAAGGTCTATAGCCTTTCCCAAAAACTTTTTACTATAATTTTTTGTGTTTTATTGCTAATTAAACTTAAATCTGTGAGAATAAGACAAGAAAAAATTTTTTTGACTCGAGATGAAAAAGTTGATAAGAAAGGGTTAATGAATTTCTTTGTTCGTCTGCACCATGAATCTTAATATCTTAAATTTTAACATTCGGTCTTTAATAAATAACTCTAGAAAAGTAGAGTTATTAAATTATCTTTCTCCAGTAGGAATCGAAATGTTGAATCCTATCACTGATTCGGTGTGCACTCTCCCATTGTTTTACCAAAATTCAGGCTTTGGCTTTAATCGTGGTTAACTTATTTTTATTTTATTTGAATTTGTTAATTTTATTTTTAATACAAAATATTTAATCTATTTTAAAAATAATAGTCATTAAAATATGATTAATTTTAATCAGACTGATCTTTATTACATATACATAAGTCTCTTAATTTTTAAGGTATTTACATCTCTTTAAGCTGGGGCAGAGTACTAATTTAAACTTCATGTTCATTAAATTGCTTACATACATACTATGCATATTTTCATTGTTCAACATAACATACTTATACACACACTCAACAAAGATAATTATCTTCTAAAAATAAAATATATCACAATCTGTGCCAGCTATTTTTCTTGTACCTGAGGAAGAGTGAGAGTGTTATCTATACAATCTCACTCTCTCCCATTAGTTTTAAGATATATTATTTGTATATGACACAAACGTCAAAACAACTGATATAAAACTACTTGAGCAAGAGTTATTAAAACATGTATTTCAACACTATGTTAGTATTTATCTGTAAAAGAAAGAGGGCCATACATTACAGTCCTCAGTTATAATATTGTAAACGAGACAAATGCACTATCTAATTTGTGGAAAAATACTCAGAAAAATTGAATTGAATTGAATTGAATTGCGTTGAACAAAATACCAACGGGTTCGGGAAATCGGGAACGATTACCCGCTGTCAAAAATCATAACATACTTGATGGTGTGAAATGGAAGGGAACTGCGGCGTAGGACTTGTAACATGCCGCCAGGTTTCCGTCTATTTAGATCAGACCTGGGCAAAACATCACCCGCGGGCGACGCGGCAGAACAAATCATGTACGTGTATAAAACGAGAGAGCGCAAAAATCACTTCAGTTGCATTAGTGAAACGCATTGGCATTCCAGCAAAATGTATTAATTGCAACGCAATAGGGCATACTGCTAATGCGAAAATCTGTCCTAAGAGGATTGAGTTGTTAGGTAGACTGAGGGAGAAGAAAAATACTCAGGCCAAAAATGTAACTTTCGCAGCAAAAACTGCATCAAGACCCTCATCGTTCAGAACGAATCAAACTTATGCATCCATGTTTGCAAGTAGCATTTCAAAGCCCACAGCACCACCAAAAGTCAGCAGTGGCAACCCCCAAATTCAATTTGAAGAAATTGACACAGACTGCAAACGTCTGTTAGGAAAAAATTTCCTTTCCTGTCTTAACAAGGTTAGTGAGTTCTCCACCTCGTATAAGAAGCTCTCTTGCGATGAAGATAAATCCAAGGCATTATTTGGTCTACTCATCAGTTTTAGATTAGATGATTAGGAAAATAAAATGCATTTTTATCAATGTTAATTCCTTAGTTTCCATCAAAAAGAGGCATTTCTTTAACAGATTCCTAAAAGACCACAATCCCGACTTTGTACTGTTAGCAGAAACAAAACTAAATAATAGGCATAATGTGAGTTATGGGATACCCCCTAGTAAGGCAGGATAGGACCTCTGGTAGCGGTGGGGGTACAGCCATATGTCTGCGGGAAGGGTTTAGTTTTAAAAGGCTGGTAGTTTCAACTGTTAGCTTGGAAAACACAGTAATAGAAATAGGACTTAAAGACGGGACTAAAATCATTTTCGTATCAATGTATACAAGACCGCAAGACCCACTTTCAGAACAAGACCTCAACAAAATTCTTAGCTCCATTGTCACAGAACAATTTATCCTTGGGGGGGACCTTAATGCTAAGCATCCAGACTGGGGAAACCAATCCACTAATACTAGTGGGAGTATTCTCAAAAACTGGACGGACAAAATTCCCAATATCCAAATAGTTCCCACAAAATCTCCCACAAGAATCTCCTCCTGTAACTCCTAAATAGATTTGTTTTTAACTTCTCCTTTTGTTGGTATTCAATACCATGTGCACTTCGCAAACTGCCTTAGAACCTTAGACTACGAGTCAGACCATTCAGGTGTTGAGTTAGTCATAGCTATTAGCGATATAGAAAGAAGCCCTCCCTAGAGATTCTCAATTTTAACAAAATGAACGTTACAGATTTCAACATTTCACTCCAAAGAAATCTTCCCAGACATGCGCTTCCTGTAGATAGAAATGTAAGCAGACTAGAGATAGATAATTGCATACAAGGCCTAAATAAATGTGTTGAACTAGCTATAGCAGGTTCCGTTCCAAAGGTGAAAGTTAGGAACAAAGGTTTGATTGATCTGCCCCAAAATGTGTTAGACTTCATTAAAGAAAAGTGTAGGCTGCGCAGGATAGTATACAGAAGTGTAGATCCTCAAAGGACAAACACACTGAAAGCTATAATTATAGTGCTTCACCGAGAACGAGGCGAGGCGAGATTCGAGTTGTTCTCGCTCTCGCCTCGTTTTATAAATTTGAGTCTCGCCTCGCCTCGTTCTCGGCCGAGAACTTGCCATCACATATCTCGCCTCGCCTCGGTAAAAAGCGATGTTTTTATGAAAATGAAAAAAATTATACATGTATCAGGCCTGCATATGTACATTCATGCGAAAAAGTGTCAGCTCAACGAGCATGAAGCATAATTATTTTTGTTTATTTTATTTCTATTTTTCCGTGGCCAGAGAAAATTACATAAAATTTGATTTTTTTTAAAATCTGGCCTGTTTTCATCGATATCTTTTTAACCGCTTACTCAATGAAATAGATATATATTTAATTAAGTTTCTTTGTCATTTTAATACCTTTAATTTGGTGCTAAACACGATGGAATTGGACATTTAGAGCTCAAGATATGAATTTTAAAGTGGAAGAAGGTCGAAAAATTAAAAAACACAATACCTCGAAAACTGTGCCATTCAAAAAATTTTTATTTTCATTTCCGAATTCAACAGGAAAAAGTACATAAGAAAAGTAACTTTTTATCAATGGAACATTTTGATTGTAAACTAGTGTTATTTTTGGGACGAAGACAAATCCAACAAATCAAAGATTATTAATTTTAAAAAAGTTTTGTTTAAGGGCCACCCGAAATATTTACCCTAAATAAAATTTTTGCAACCAATGTCATTTTCGGGGCGGAGACAAATCCAAAAAATTTGAGACCATTAAAATCGGTCAAGCCGTTCTTGAGTTATACAGAGTGTAACTAACCCGACTTTGTTTCATTTATTTATAGATAAATACATCAATACTTAAAAACAAGAGCCAATTCAGTACTTTCATGAATATATTCGTAATCTGAGTATCTGAAATTATAGAAATCCACAGAGACATTCAGGCCAACAAAACCACTGTTGACCAGTGTTAACAACTACTTGACACAGGTGAATAAAACTTTTTTTTATATCTCAGTAACTATATGACGTAGATGGATAAGATTTGGTACATATAATTACTATAGTTTGTACTAGATTCGTAGTTTAGTTTGATTTGAAAAAAAAAAGGGCAATGTCACGCCGTCCTACATAAGAAAAGAATTAAATTGATCATATCTCACCAATCATCACATGTTATTCAATCCACCCAAAATAAAAACACATATTTTATTTCATTTCTTGAGCCGTAGCAACGCGTGTCTGGCTTTGCTAGTTGAATGTACATATGCAGGCCTGATACATGTATAATTTTTTTAATTTTCATAAAAACCTCGCTTTTAACCGAGGCGAGGCGAGGTGCCGGTGTGTCTCGCCTCGCCTCGGTCGAGCGAGGCAAATTTATTTTTCAACCTCGCCTCAGTCTCGCCTCGTTCTCGCCTCGCTCTCGCCTTGTAGAACGAGGTTGCCTCGCAGCCTCGGCGAAGCACTATATAATTAGGAATTTAGATAAAATTATTAGTGACCTCATAAAGATTCATGAGGAAAATCACTGGGCAAAACTTTGTAGGGACATTCAAATGAACCATAAAACATACAAAAAAATTAAGGATATGTGCGGCCTTGATAGGAAAAGGGAACTGCCTGATTTAACGGACGCTCAAGGCAACGTTCAGGTAGATAATTTTAATAAAATCAATTTGTTAGCTGATAAATTTGAAGAAATTCACAGCACAAATTCAAATTTAGGTTGCCCAAGCTTTACAAGGCTGGTTAGGAGTGAGATCTCCGATTTAGATTACGCCGAATCCAACATCAGATTTAATAGTGAGCTAACAGCAGATGGGGAATCCTTAGTGAGTAGGTTAGCTCACGAATCCTTTCAAAATTATTTAAAGTTAATTAAGCTCACTGAAATAGCCATAGCTCTTAAGAAAAAAAAAATAATAAAAGAAGCTCTGGAGAAGATAATATCTCCAATTTTCTTTTGAAGAAAACAAGATATGTTTTCTGGAATTTCCTAGCAATCCTTTTCAACCATACTTTTAGTATAGGGTACTTTCCATCTTCTTGGAAATGTGCAAAAGTTGTACCAATTCTAAAACCGAATACAGACCCAAAAGTGCCCAAAAATTATAGACCCATTTCCTTATTGTCCAACGTTAGTAAGCTTTATGAAGGTTTTATTCATGATAAACTCAAAAATCATATTGCCGAACACAATATTCTCAAAGATTTTCAGTTTTAGTTCAGACCTTCCCACTCCACTAGTCATGCACTAACTCTTCTCTCTGACTTCGTCACGTGCAACTTAAATAAGCGGATTGCAACAATTGCAGTGGCCCTTGACTTTGAAAAAGCTTTTGGTACAGCCTGGATAGAGGGGATAGTGTACAAAATGTACAGAAAATTGAATTTCGACAGGCATCTTTGCAAAGTAGTATTAGACTACCTCACAAATAGGTCCTTCTTTGTACACTATAATAATGAAAATTCCATTTGTAAGACAGTAACTGCAGGGGTACCCCAGGGCTCAATTCTAGGACCAATCCTCTACAATATCCTTTTGGCAGACATCCCTAACCCAGACTCAGATATATTAACCCTGATTTATGCAGATGACATTTTGTTACTCAGTTCAAATGCAAGAGCCTCAACGGCTAATATTAACATAAATGACCACTTAGAAACTCTGAACAGGTTCTTTATAAAATGGAAACTAAGGTTGAACATAGATAAATGTGAGAGCACAATTATCATAGGCCTACACCAAACACCTACACCAAACACCTATATCCCAATGCTAGGCAATACATCCTCGATATCAAAATAAACGGAGAATGTATTAGACACAGTGAAAAAATTAAGTATTTAGGAGTCATTTTTGATAGAAAATTCACTTTTAAGTCTCATATTGATTACACCCTATCCAAAGCCAAAAAAATATTTTTCTGCTACTCGAACTTGTTTCGAAGGGCAAAACACCTTAAACATGAGATAAGATTAAATTGCTACAAGCAAATTATTAGGCCCATTATAGGTTATGCGTTCCCCATATGGTTTGATATCTCGTCAGCCCAAATGGAAAGACTTAGAACATTTGAAAGATACATCCTCAGGGTTTGCGTAGGTATTCCAGCTTAGCGATGCTCGGATGGCACTTTTAAAAGTACTCCCAATAAAATAATTTACGACCTTGGTAGGACAAAAAGAATAGATTCCTTTCTCGTAGGATTAGCATTGAAATTCTTAGGAAAATTACCTTTCGTTAGTAAAGATCTACTAGATAACTACCTAAATAAGGAAAGAGATATAGTATACCCAATTTTAGAAAATTATATGTCACCCATATATCTTAGTGTATTAAATAATAATAATAATCTGTACGCAGGTAAAAAACTTTTGTTTTACCACAGAAGGTACAAAACACTTAACGTTAGAAATACAGTGTACAGCACTGGGCAATTTCTATAATATTAATGATTCACGTATCATGTGACAAGTTAAAATAAGAGTTCTTTACCTGTTGTTATATAGTTATAGGTAGTTATAAGCTATTGTCTAGTTTTAAGTAAAAATATATTAATGAAATTTCTTTTTTTAAACTTTTTGGAAAAATAAATTCTAATGTAAACTTTGTATTTTATAATTAAAACTATGTTTTTTACAAAATAAGAAATATTAATTAAGAAACTCTTAGATAGTTAAGAAAAAATAAAATGTATTGTAATGTAATTTAAGACAATACTGGAAATATTCAAAAAAATTAAATTTTTTCTAAAAAAAAAAAAAAAAAAAAAAATCACTTCAGTTTGATTTGAAAAGCGAACGAAGCAAGACTGCTGTCGCACAAATCTTACAAAGCGTACACTGACGTGATTTATGAATGATACAATTTAAGTATTCTAAGAATTTAAGTGATTAAGGTTCTCTGAGTGTAAGGCACACAACTAACACATGCATTGCGTAAAAACTACGCATGTGGCAGTGCCCAGCTACGATTTAGATCAGTGATCGGCAAAGAGCGAAATTCACGTTTTTCCTTATTCTCAAAAAAGAGGGAAATCTAAAGCGCTCTCACCACTGAGAGAAATTCTTGTGTTTTAATTTTTTTGCATGCATTCCTACAATTTTGATATTGCTTTCGCACTTCTTTTTTTTTTAATGTGTCTATTGAGTAGATAGGAATAAATGAAAATAGTCTAAAAGCGACTTCTGCATATTATCATTATTATTGGGATAAAAAATTTCTAAGAAAAAAAAAAAATAAACAAATTAAAATAAAATCGAAGTTCATCTTACTTTGAAAATTGAATAAACTATTAAGAAAATTCGAAAAAATGTACTAAAAATATTTTAATCTCGATCAGTGTTGCCACAATTATTATGAAAAAAAGCTAGACCACCTTAAAAAAAAAAGGATAAGAAGGACTAAATAAAATTTTTCAAGCTAGAAAAAAAGGCTAGAATAAAATATTTATAAACTTGTGTTTTTTATTTATTATGTGATTTTTTTATTATTAGATTCAGATAGTAAGTGTTACGAATATTACATATGTACAGTGGGTGATCATATTATTAGAGCCACTAAGTGTTCAGATTATTTTTCTCTAATGAGTCTTTGATTCGTCTCCTGTCTGACAAATCAGAGTTTTTAAGGAGATTGATTTGGGAGAAGTACCACAATGACTATATAGTAAAATGAGTTGAACATCGTTTTAGCTTTATTGTGTGGTCTGTTATCAACAGACAAGGTATTGACCGTTTGTAAATTGTAGAGAGCAATACGAGACAAGACCAATTTCTCAAGTTCTTAGACACAAATCGGCTTCCCAAGTTGAGGAATGGTGTCTTTTTGTTTATGGATGAATCTCTTCTTGCCACAAAGCTAAAAAAATCACAAAATACCTGGAATATAAGCAAATTAAGGTTTTGAAATTGCACGGGAACAATTCAGCCCTGAATCTTATAGAAAACCTTCGGGAGCTGCTAAAAAGAAAAATTTCCAGGAATCTAATGAGCGGAAATCCATGAAGTGTTTAATAAACTGTGGCACAGAAGTGAAGAAATCTAAAAAAATTGGTTGGAATGCATATAAAGTTTAAAAAGGTTTTTGACATATTTCTCTACAATTATTTTTAGTTCTATAAATACTAACAGGAACACCTAACTTGTATTTTTATTTTATCAATTAGACCCCTTAGAAACAAGTAAATAAAGATATTTGGACATTTTTTTTACTTTTATGCTTTTATCATGATGTATGTTGAAAAAATGTGTTTTTTACGTAGTGGCTTTAATAATATTGTTACGAAATTTCCTGTCCCTTTGACAGTAATTTCAATCTCTTACACTTTTCTGAGTTCGATCACTGGATTGTGTAATATTCAAGAAAAACGCAATCTTTATTTAATTATAAAATGGTTTATTTAAATCACAAATGTTAGTTTTTACACAGTACGATTGTTTATTTAATCTTTACATTCAAATTATATACACAAACGTTTTTACTTATATAGCTTAAAATCCACTGTATCACTTTATTACTTCAAATCCACAGTATCACTTTAGTACTTAAATTCAAAAGTTCAACTGTCTCACTTAAGATCCACTTTGTTCAACTGTTCAATATCAACTGTGTCTCTGCTGCTCATATGACAGCCTTTTATACTAAAGTCATCATTTTCTCGAACCATCTGCCGTTGTCTAGAATATCGTTTCCAGTGCCTTCTAGATGGCGATAATGTCGTACCATCCGCCATTATCCAGAATGTCGTTTCCAGTGTCTTCTAGATGGCGATTATCGACGTTGATAATGTCGTACCATCCGCCATTATCCAGAATGTCGTTTCCAGTGTCTTCTAGATGGCGATTATCGACGTTGATAATGTCGTACCACTTTATCATTTTTAGTACAGAAAACATGCTACATGTCGCTAGATGGTGTTATTTTTCTACGGTCAGTGGTGCACGTATTTTTCTACGGTCAATGATGCAAGTATTTTCTTACGGTCAGTGATGCACGTATTTTTCTACGGTCAGTGATGCAAGTATTTTTCTACGGTCAGTGATGCTAGCTAATATCGTTTAATAATTATTACGAGAATTTTCTGGCATAAACCAAATTTCGCTACACTGCCCTCCGCTTAAACTTGTTCGTCCCGAACAAGAGTCTCTCCATCTCTAGTATAAGGTGCCAGCCTTTCGATGTGGACTACCTTTAATTTACCTTTGTTGCCGGGGTATTTTTGGATTCGATACACAACATCATTAATCCTTGTGACGATCCGATAAGGTCCCTCCCAATGAGTCTGTAATTTAGGAGACAAGCCTCGTTTTCGTTGTGGGTTGTGTAGCAGCACTAATTGACCTTCTTTGAACCCTTCAGTATTTGCTCGCAGATCATACCGAGCTTTCATCTTGTCGCTAGCCAATTGAGTACGTCTCCTGATGAGCTCGTGTATATCTGCTAGTTCTTCTCTTTTCTGCGATATGTAATCGTCAGCATTGGTCGTTTCTGGGACAGCGCTTACTCCGTACTTCAAATCTGCTGGAAGCCTTAAGTCCGTACCAAAAATTGCTTTTGCTGGCGTGACTGTAGTGGTATCGTGTATTGACGAACGATAAGCCATCAGAAATATTGGTAGATGCTCATCCCAATCTTTTTGTCCTTTGTCAACAACCTTTTTCAGATGCTCCTCTAGAGTACGGTTGAACCTTTCGACCATGCCATCGGACTGAGGATGCAATGCTGTGGTACGTGTCTTCTGTATTCCAAGCATGTCACAAACCTCCTTAAAAAGTGCCGACTCAAAATTTCGTCCTTGGTCGGAATGCAACTCAAGTGGAGCTCCATATCGGTAAATCCAATTTTTGATGAAAATGTCTGCCACTGTTTTTGTTTCTTGATTGGGAATGGGATATACTTCTGGCCACTTACTGAAGTAATCAATTACCACAAGGATGTATTTATTTAATAATAATATAATAATATAATAGAGTTTAGCTACTACAGCTATTTGCTTTCTTAGCAATTTAGCATGAAGCTTTAAAACCAAGTAAAAAGCTTATATAATAATGGAAATGAAAAAATTATACATGCAATTAATTTTTTATTTTTTTATAATTTCTTCTTAGCTTTATCACACTTTCTCAACATACCCACCCTGATCATATTTATATAAACATACAATTGCATGAATGTAATTGTATGAATTTATTAACATGGTCCAAGGCATAAATGTTAGAAAAAATTTACCCATCATGCGGTGGGGCTCGGACAACACAAACATAAAGACCAACAACCATTAAGCTACAAAATTAACTATAGTTATTTTTCAATCTAAGCTTGAGTTGACCTTTTGACAAGCTAATATCATATACATCGCAATTATTAATAAGAGTAGTCATGCGATTAAAAGGAGCTGTAGCCATATAATTAGTTCTACTGAAAGGTTGGTAAAATAATTGATAAGAGTTACGGTTACTCCTGCGATTAGTATTTAAATGAATATAATTAAGAAGCTCTGGTGCAGCAAGAGACCCAGTCACAAGTTGATGCAGAAAAAGTATATCCGCGATATTTCTACGCGAGCTCAAAGACTGCATATGTAGTAACTTCAAACGATCCTCATAAGGAGGAAGGTTTAAAGAGTCAATCCAATTTAAGCCATTGAGAGCAAAACGAATAAAATATTTTTGAATTCTCTCAATTCTATTAATGTGAATATTATAAAATGGTGACCACACTTGGCTGGCGTACTCTAAGTGAGGACGCACTATTGTATTATATAAAGTCACCGTTACTAAAGGGCTATTAAATTCTTTTGCCCACCTCTTAATGAAGCCAAGCAGAGATGAGGATTTTTTACAAATTTGATTAATATGCTCATTAAAAGTTAATTTTACATCAAAATGTATACCTAGGTCTTTGACTAAATCAACACGACCAATTTTCTTATCTTTTAATTCGTAATCAAACTCCACAACATTTTTTCTCCTGGTGAAAATCATAGTTTGGCATTTATCAGGATTAAGATGTAAGTTATTTTTAGAACACCAAACCTCAAAGGATTTCCAATCAGACTGAAGTGGAATAGTATCCCCGACCCCCTTCACGTTCCTGTAAATTTTCATGTCATCTGCATATATTAGCAGATGCGAGTTTTTAATGACATGTGTAACGT
Source organism: Meiosimyza platycephala (assembly GCA_963662105.1). NCBI lineage: Eukaryota > Metazoa > Arthropoda > Insecta > Diptera > Lauxaniidae > Meiosimyza > Meiosimyza platycephala. Next base: position 37,294,140 of record OY759209.1, on the reverse strand, counting down.
CATTAATTGCTAAAATGAACAGGAGCGGCCCCAGGTGGCTTCCTTGTGAAACACCTGATGCCGCGCTGAATGGGGAGGAAAACACCCTCCGAAATCTTATCTGATATGAGCGATCAGATAAATAAGATTCAATCCAGCTGACAAAACTTAAAGGAAATCCAAGCTTTTTTAACTTAAACAAAATCAAATTATGTGGTAATTTGTCAAATGCTTTACTGAAGTCAGTGTAGATGCAGTCAACTTGCCCACCAGAGTCAAAAGAGCTTAATGCAAAGGAAGTAAAATCAAGGAGGTTAGAAACTGTAGATCTGCCATTAACAAAACCATGCTGACGAGTTGTTATGACTTCACTACAGCACACCTTAACTTGATCGTACACAATGCGTTCAAAAATTTTCGGTATCGATGATAACTTCGCTACGGGCCTGTAATTTGAAACATCATTTTTACACCCTTTCTTGAAAATGGGGCTTATGTATGCATTTTTCCAAAATTTAGGAAAATAGCTATATCTAATTGATTTATTAAATAACAAACTGAGGGGCTGACTCAGCACAGAGCTACAGTTGACTAGTACTGTCGCAGGAATACCATCAGGTCCGGAGCTGAAGTCATCATCAAGAGATGAGATATATTTCTCTATTAGTTCAGGTGAGAAATATATCTCATTAATCGAAACTAAAGGGTCGTTATCCATATATTCAAAATAGTTGATCTCAGGGCTAAATAATTCCGTAGAAAAGGATTCTTTAAACAAATTAGCAAACAACCCAGCTATAATTTGTGGGTCGCTAGTGAGCCCATCAACTGTTCTGAATTCTGATGGAAACCCGTCAGACTTTTTTTTTGTATTAATAAATCCCCAAAAATGCTTGGGGTCATGAAGAATATTCAACCTAATTTTATTCAAATATTCAGAATAAACTAAAGCCGACATATCCTTAAATTCATGGAAAAGTCGCTGGTAAGCAACTAAGTCATTTCGGTCCTGGCTACAAACGTATTTGTTCCATGCCCTATTAAGGCCATTGCGAATTTTTTTTAAATCCTTTGTGTACCAGGGGTATGAAGAATTATTAACATACCTCTTTGCATAAGGCACCGACAATGCTATAGCCGAAAAAAGTTCACCATAGAAAAATTTAATGCACTCATCAAATGAATTACTCGTATTATTAAAAAAAATAATAAGGTCGTCCTTAAATTCTCATTCAACTTTAAAAAGTCAGCTTTTTTAAAATTGAATTCATAAATATTGATGGAAGAACATGCATTAATTAAATTTTCATTGTCAGATTGGTACACAATACTCAAAGGTGGATGATAGGAATCAACCGCAGAAAGAGCATGGATAGCATTTCTCACAACAACATTACTACTATTTGCAGCCAAGACTGAGTCAAGTTGTCGTCCATGAGAATTAGTTATACAACTTACTTGTTGTAAACTTGAAAGTATTTCGTCAACAAAAATTTGTTGTTGTCGAGTTTTTGGACACGATGCATAAAAATATGTACCATCATCCGAAGGAGTCCATTTAAGGTCAGGCAAATTGAAATCACCTAACAATAAAATGTCGTCATTAGTGTCTAGTTCATTTATTATGTATTCTACGGACATCGAAAGACATTCGTAGACATCTGCGCTACTATTTGGAGGAACATAAGCGTTAAGAATATAAATATTGGAGTTACAATATGTAACTTTAACGCATAATAGTTCAATATTAGATGCGCAGGCAATTTCGATTAATGAACTAGTTAAATGATTTTTTATGGCTATTAAGACACCTCCACCAACAGAAGAAATGTCTTCCAAGTGTCTGTCTCTTCTAAAAACATTGAAACTGTTGTCAAAAAGTTCCAAATTGAGAAAAGTGTTATTTAACCAAGTTTCGGTAAAAAACGATAATATCCTCAGAAAAATTCTGAGTGGCTAAAAAGATGTCATGCGTCTTAGAACGCAAACCCCTTACATTTTGATAGTAAAGGGATAGCCGCTTCAGTTTTTTGAATTGGAACGGACAGTCTTATTATTTTTTTTCGACTTAAATTCTGAAATAAAGATATTATCCACCCATGCATTAGAATTTAGAATGGCAGAAACATGAGAAGATGCCACTGTAATTTTAAAAGATGCATGAGTTGGTTTATTACCGATTTTCCTGCAAGAAACGAAGGCATCGGCAGGAATAATTTGGTTTTGTTTAATATAGTTTATAACATTGTCAGTGGTTGCATTGCTAATTGGAAAAGGTCCCGCTATATCCATGGCTATCCTCTCAAAGGGAGCTCCAACGTTATACTGATGCATTTTTCCCCGAGTGCGGTGCCTTGGTCCTTTAGCAATTGCACATTGGTCACAACGGCGGATCCAGTCAGCAACTGTTTCTTGGCATCCTACCCAATAAAACCGTTTCTTTATTTTCTCTGTGGTTTTTGTTACGCCCAGATGTCCACCACTCGATCCATTGTGATAATCCTTGATTATTTCCTTAAATTTTTCCTTTGGAATAACCAGCAGTTTTGAACGAATTTTACCATCCTCGCTTTCCCAGATTCGGTAGAGGCAACCATCATGCAACACCAAACTTTGCCATTGCGCCCAGTATGCTTTACAGATTTGGCTTTCACTTGATATTTCCTGCCACGCCGGTTTCCTACCCAGCTCTTTATGCTTAATTATAGTTGCCAAGTCTGTATCACTGCGCTGGTCCCGTTGTACCTCCTCTTTTGTCCACTTTTCTTCAGGCAAAACGTTCAAAAGGCGCACATCAATTGTTCCAGCTTTACTTTCCGTTCGTGAACAATGACCGCATTCAATTCTACATGGACGACGGGAAAGTGCATCCGCATTTCCATGCTGGCTTCCTTTGCGATGTTCTATGGTAAAATCATAGCTCTGCAAGCGCTCTATCCACCGTGCAATTTGATCTTCTGGATCCTTGAATTGAAGTAGCCACCTTAATGCCGCATGGTCTGTCCTCAGGAGAAAATGCTGTCCATATAAGTACTTATGGAAGTGTTTAACGCATTCCATTACTGCCAGTAACTCTCTCCGAGTTACACAATAATTCCTCTCAGGCTTCGACAGAACTTTGCTGAAATATGCGACGACTTTTTCTTGTCCATTGATGACTTGGGACAAAACTCCTCCAATACCATGGCCACTCGCATCGGTGTCCAATACAAATTTTCCGCCGGGTATTGGGTACGCGAGTATAGGCGCCGTAGACAATAATTCTTTCAGCTTTTGGAATGCAGTTTCCTGTGCACCACTCCATTCGAATTTCCGATTTTTCTGTGTCAGCTCATGTAGACTGCCTGCGACATTTGCGAAACCAGGAACAAAACGTATATAAGTACTTATGGAAGTGTTTAACGCATTCCATTACTGCCAGTAACTCTCTCCGAGTTACACAATAATTCCTCTCAGGCTTCGACAGAACTTTGCTGAAATATGCGACGACTTTTTCTTGTCCATTGATGACTTGGGACAAAACTCCTCCAATACCATGGCCACTCGCATCGGTGTCCAATACAAATTTTCCGCCGGGTATTGGGTACGCGAGTATAGGCGCCGTAGACAATAATTCTTTCAGCTTTTGGAATGCAGTTTCCTGTGCACCACTCCATTCGAATTTCCGATTTTTCTGTGTCAGCTCATGTAGACTGCCTGCGACATTTGCGAAACCAGGAACAAAACGTCTGTAGTAAGTGCATAGGCCCAGAAAACTTCGCAACTCATGAAGATTAGATGGTCGTGGCCAATTTTTCACAGCTTTTATTTTATCCTCATCTGTGTGTATTCCTTCTGACGTAACCTTGTGACCCAGATACTTGACTTCACGCTGGAAAAGTGAGCACTTTTTCGCACTTAATTTTAGTCCAGCTGCCTCCAAGCGCTCAAACACTTCCTCCAGATTTTTCAAGTGGTGATCAAAATCTTTTCCCATGATGATGAAGTCATCGAGATACACTAAACAGGTCTTCCAATGTAGTCCTTTGAGCACTCGTTCCATTAACCGCTCAAACGTAGCTGGAGCGTTACAAAGACCAAACGGCATGACGTTAAACTGCCATAGACCATTCCCAATACTAAAGCCAGTTTTCTCCTTGTCTTTGTCATCTCTTTCCACCTGCCAATATCCACTTTGTAAGTCCAGGGTGGAAAACCATGTTTCTCCAGATAACGTATCCAGTGTATCATCGATTCTGGGTAACGGGTAGCTGTCTTTTTTGGTGACGTCATTTAATTTTCTGTAATCCACACAGAATCGCATCCTTCCGTCCTTTTTCTTGACAAGCACGACCGGTGAACTCCACGGGCTTTCTGATGGTGCAATGACCTTTTCTCGCGCCATATCCTCTATAAGGCCCGTTACTTCCTCTCTTTTAGCGAGTGCTAGTCTCCTTGGGGGTTGACGAATTGGCTGAAAATCACCTGTATCAATGCGATGTTTGACAACTGATGTTCGGCCATTAATTTCTCCTTTGAACGCAAATATCTGCCAATGCTTTTGCAGAACCTTTTTGCTTTATTTTTGTTCTGGGCAGACAACTCCTTCGTCCACTCTTTCGTCAATACTTCCAAGGCCGATGATTTTGTCAAAGCTGTATCTTTTGTGTCCTGCTGGTCATTTTCACATTTTTGTTGGATTCAAAATTCGTACTGGTATTTTGCTGTCCGCTCTTGTTTTTACTAGGGTCTTTCCAATAATTAGGTCTTTCTTTAAATATTTCTTATCTGCTTCCACTACCCACAGATGGCTTGTCCCACAGTCTTCACTTGTTGTAGCCCAAATAATTTCTTCGGTGTTGGGTTCAATTCGACAGCGCTCACTTATGTAGACTCTTGCAATTGTTAATTTTTGTCCACAGCCAACGTCTAAAGGCAACTCTACATTGGCATATCTTAACGTCTTTTTCTTAAGATCCAAAGTGAACCCGTGTCGAATCATGAAGTCCACGCCAATGATAACCTCATCGGTGATGTTTGCAACAATAAAATCATGTTCCACAGTTTTGTTGCCGATAAGAACACTTGCTGTAACTTTTCCTACTATTTGCACAATTTCTCCTGTCGCTGTTCTCAATTGGATCCCATTTAATGGCATTACTTGTCGTCTATTAAATAAATCTGTCCTCACAATTGAGTGCGATGCGCCTGTATCCAAAGTTAGCTCACATGGTCTTTCGTTGATTTTTCCACCAATGGTAAGGCTGTTGGAATTTCGGCAGAGCTTCGAAACTAAGACTGTGGGGCAATCATGAGTGAGAGTCAGCTCACGCCCCGCTGTACTGGCTCTCTTTAGTTTAACGACTGCTCTTCGCTACCATTTTTGCCATCGTTCACCCTATTACCCATTTTTCTTCTTGGTGAACGTGATGCGGAACGTTTACGACGTGATTTGCAGTCACGTGCCATGTGTCCCTGCTTGCCACAGTTATAGCAATTTCCGTTGAAGCTACTGCTGGCGAACGACGAATTTTTGTTCTCAGCCTCCACCTCCATCCGACGAGTTTTCAATGATGGGTGGCATGTCAATGCAATCGTCTCTTGAATGAGAGCAACCGTGACTGTTTCATTAAATGTAATCTTCGGGTTCTTCATTGTCTCGCGTTTTGTCTCTGAGTCACGTATGCCGCCAATAAACGCCTCTATTTTGAATTTTTCAGCTACGACACTTAACTCGTCAGGATAGGAAAGGTGTGCCAATCGTTCAATATCTGCAGCATACTCCTGCAAGGACTCACCAGATTTCTGGATACGACTTTTCAACTCCAGTCTGTGAATCTGCTTCATGTGGTCACTGCCATATTTTCGCTGTAAGGCATCCATCACCGCTTTGTAATTCTTTTGCTCCCCCACTGGAACCGTTTGCAATACTTCTGCAGCTGCGCCTTTTAATGCCACAATTAGCGCTGCTGCTGCACTATCGTTATCCCACCGATTATGAGCAGATGTTGTTTCGAACTGGAGCTTGAAAACACTAAATGGCGTTGTTCCATCGTACGTGGGTGCCTTAAGCCTCTCTGCGCTGATTTCTCTTATCACTTGAGTGGTTGGTTCGTTTATTTCTAACTGTTGAATCCTTTTATTAACGTCTTCAAAATTGTTTTGAACCTTTTCAAGATTATTTTGAACTTTTTCCTTGAACGATTCAACGTCATCTCGTAACTCAATCACTTTTGCATCGAGGCCATTTATCATTTTGGCAACCTCCGTTCGAACAGCCTCGTGGATCTGCGTCGCGTTCTGACTCAACTTCTGATCAATCTGTAGAGCGTTCTGACTAATTTCTTCCCGAACGGTCTGGATTTGCAGCGCGTTCTGACTTAAGCTCTGGTCGATTTCTTTCCGAACCTCCTGGATTTGCAGCGCGTTCTGACTAATTTCTTTCCGAACCTCCTGGCTATTGTTATTCATCTGCAAATTTAATGTCTGCGTCATCGCCATTAACATTTTCTCGAACTTTGACATATCTACAACTTCACCACTTGCAGCCGTTCCAGAAGCTTCCTCCATTTTCGCTGTTGATTCTGAGACATCACTATAAAATTCATGCTCTTCCAGGTCTACCCCTTGAGCCTCAAGAGCCTGCCGTAAGCGTTTCTGTAACTCCAACTTTCCGCCAGATGAGTGCAGATTCAGCTGCTGCAACTCCTTCTTTAGTTGATCCACTTTTAGTTCGTCAAACTTAACCATTTTTTTTTATATTTTTTTTTTTATTTGATTGTTAATTCTTTTTACACAATCCCACTTCTGACACCAATTGCTACGAAATTTCCTGTCCCTTTGACAGTAATTTCAATCTCTTACACTTTTCTGAGTTCGATCACTGGATTGTGTAATAATCAAGAAAAACGCAATCTTTATTTAATTATAAAATGGTTTATTTAAATCACAAATGTTAGTTTTTACACAGTACGATTGTTTATTTAATTTTTACATTCAAATTGTATACACAAACGTTTTTACTTATATAGCTTAAAATCCACTGTATCACTTTATTACTTAAAATCCACTGTATCACTTTAGTACTTAAATTCAAAAGTTCAACTGTCTCACTTAAGATCCACTTTGTTCAACTGTTCAATATCAACTGTGTCTCTGCTGCTCATATGACAGCCTTTTATACTAAAGTCATAATTTTCTCGAACCATCTGCCGTTGTCTAGAATATCGTTTCCAGTGCCTTCTAGATGGCGATAATGTCGTACCATCCGCCATTATCCAGAATGTCGTTTCCAGTGTCTTCTAGATGGCGATTATCGACGTTGATAATGTCGTACCATCCGCCATTATCCAGAATGTCGTTTCCAGTGTCTTCTAGATGGCGATTATCGACGTTGATAATGTCGTACCACTTTATCATTTATACTACAGAAAACATGCTACATGTCGCTAGATGGTGTTATTTTTCTACGGTCAGTGGTGCACGTTTTTTTCTACGGTCAATGATGCAAGTATTTTCTTACGGTCAGTGATGCACGTATTTTTCTACGGTCAGTGATGCAAGTATTTTTCTACGGTCAGTGATGCTAGCTAATATCGTTTAATAATTATTACGAGAATTTTCTGGCATAAACCAAATTTCGCTACAATATGATCACCCACTGTATGTATGTATGCCTGTATGCAGGGCCGTCGAGAGGAAATTTTGGCCCGGGACTGAAAAGTATACGCGTAAAACCCGTATGATATGCGAAAATCATGTGTCTTTTAAAGACATCCAAAATATTTCTGTCATGTGATGTGTACGAATTTTAAAGGCCTAAGTGTTTCTTGGGAATAAAAAAACTTAAAAATATGTATTTATATTTAAATAGTTTGCATGCAGGGTATTAATATCTTGAGTTTGTGATTTTTCAATCAGTATTAATTGGGATATGTTATATTGATATAAGTCGAGATGACCTGATGGAGTTGTTTTGAGCGATTATAAAAAATAAGAATTACAGTCCTCAATACGATGCTTTTTTATATTAATTTCAAAATTTTTTTGTTCATCAATGTTGGAACAATTGAAAATCACGCAATTATATACACAATTATAACATTGGCCTTTTTCTGAGTTCGATTTCATTTTCTCTTGCTATAAATGAGCTTTCCTGCTTTCTGGGCAGCAAAGGGACTTCTGAGAACTTCGAAATCTAACTGCCTTACACACCTGATTTTTCAAATGACCCCTCACTAAAGAAGTTTCACTTCAAAAAGTGGGGGATATTTTTTTTCATTATCGATTTAATCGATGCTTCCACGTGTTCAATGACGCCAAATTCAAAAGAATTTTTACTTGCATTCTCTAAATTATTTCACATACGAAATTTTGACGATACAAAATCTTAAAATTTACAAATTTCCGGGCCCCCTCAAAAATCCCGGGCCCTGAAAGATGCCTCTCTTCACTACCCCTCCCTCCTAAATTTGGTGTTTGTAAGTAGCGTATATCATGGTAGTGATGCCTAACTGCCAAAAATGTAAACGCGATAAAAGTGGTAAATTTTTAAGACTTTAAGTTTTTGGTACTCCATTTGATAAAGAAGGCCAAAATATAAAAAAAGGCTAGATGAAATTTTAGAAAATCTGAAAAAAGGCCAGAGGCTAGATTAAATTTTCGTGGCTAAATGGAATTTAAAAAGGCTAAATCTAGCCTCAAAAAGGCTAAAACGGCAACGCTGGTCTCGATTCGTCAAGCAAGAGCGATACCTTGTACTCTTCGCTTGGCCGCGGCCATATGGGCTGCCGGTCGCTGATTTAGATTTATGTGTTGAACAGAATACGAACGGGGTCAAGAAATCGTCAAAGATTACCCGCTGTCAAAAATTATAACACACTTGATCGTATAGCGGAGTTCACATGATCCTTCATGTTGTCCTACATGGCTTGACAAACACGAATAACTGTAAATATGGTTTTGCGTTCACATCATACAGCATACTGTCAAACATCATTTGCAGAAAAATTTTGTTACGCCAGCTTGTCCACTCTAGCAGCGCAGTTCGCGAGTGCTGCGAGGCGCTCGCACAATACCATCATTTTTGTTTTTGTTTAGGTTTGAGTTGTCTTCTTAAATTTTTGTTTTTTGTCGCTGTGTGTTTTGTTTGTTTTAATATTCCATCAATTTAATTTAATTTATTTCAGTTCATTGCACAAAAAGACTTAGTCTTTTATAGTACATTCAAAAGTTGGAAACAAATGGAACTGATTAAAAAATAATAAACAAATAATTAATAAATATGAATTCAAAAAATTATTAAAGATTGAGTAAAAATAAAAACTGTGCTACATATATCGAAAAATGAAGAAATAAACATACATCATAAGAAAACAATTTTTACAAATTACGATTTTAATTTTAATACTAAAATTTATTGATTTTATAAAATTAAGAAATAGTAAGAAGACAGTAGTAAGAAACAAAAGAAAGAGAGGAAAAATTATTAAAAAAAGTAAAGTAAAAGTAACAGTAAAGTAAAGTAAAGTAAAGTAAAGTAAAGTAAAGTAAAGTAAAGTAAAGTAAAGTAAAGTAAAGTAAAGTAAAGTAAAGTAAAGTAAAGTAAAGTAAAGTAAAGTAAAGTAAAGTAAAGTAAAGTAAAGTAAAGTAAAGTAAAGTAAAGTAAAGTAAAGTAAAGTAAAGTAAAGTAAAGTAAAGTAAAGTAAAGTAAAGTAAAGTAAAGTAAAGTAAAGTAAAGTAAAGTAAAGTAAAGTAAAGTAAAGTAAAGTAAAGTAAAGTAAAGCAAAGTAAAGTAAAGTAAAGTAAAGTAAAGTAAAGTAAAGTAAAGTAAAGTAAAGTAAAGTAAAGTAAAGTAAAGTAAAGTAAAGTAAAGTAAAGTAAAGTAAAGTAAAGTAAAGTAAAGTAAAGTAAAGTAAAGTAAAGTAAAGTAAAGTAAAGTAAAGTAAAGTAAAGTAAAGTAAAGTAAAGTAAAGTAAAGTAAAGTAAAGTAAAGTAAAGTAAAGTAAAGTAAAGTAAAGTAAAGTAAAGTAAAGTAAAGTAAAGTAAAGTAAAGTAAAGTAAAGTAAAGTAAAGTAAAGTAAAGTAAAGTAAAGTAAAGTAAAGTAAAGTAAAGTAAAGTAAAGTAAAGTAAAGTAAAGTAAAGTAAAGTAAAGTAAAGTAAAGTAAAGTAAAGTAAAGTAAAGTAAAGTAAAGTAAAGTAAAGTAAAGTAAAGTAAAGTAAAGTAAAGTAAAGTAAAGTAAAGTAAAGTAAAGTAAAGTAAAGTAAAGTAAAGTAAAGTAAAGTAAAGTAAAGTAAAGTAAAGTAAAGTAAAGTAAAGTAAAGTAAAGTAAAGTAAAGTAAAGTAAAGTAAAGTAAAGTAAAGTAAAGTAAAGTAAAGTAAAGTAAAGTAAAGTAAAGTAAAGTAAAGTAAAGTAAAGTAAAGTAAAGTAAAGTAAAGTAAAGTAAAGTAAAGTAAAGTAAAGTAAAGTAAAGTAAAGTAAAGTAAAGTAAAGTAAAGTAAAGTAAAGTAAAGTAAAGTAAAGTAAAGTAAAGTAAAGTAAAGTAAAGTAAAGTAAAGTAAAGTAAAGTAAAGTAAAGTAAAGTAAAGTAAAGTAAAGTAAAGTAAAGTAAAGTAAAGTAAAGTAAAGTAAAGTAAAGTAAAGTAAAGTAAAGTAAAGTAAAGTAAAGTAAAGTAAAGTAAAGTAAAGTAAAGTAAAGTAAAGTAAAGTAAAGTAAAGTAAAGTAAAGTAAAGTAAAGTAAAGTAAAGTAAGTAAAGTAAAGTAAAGTAAAGTAAAGTAAAGTAAAGTAAAGTAAAGTAAAGTAAAGTAAAGTAAAGTAAAGTAAAGTAAAGTAAAGTAAAGTAAAGTAAAGTAAAGTAAAGTAAAGTAAAGTAAAGTAAAGTAAAGTAAAGTAAAGTAAAGTAAAGTAAAGTAAAGTAAAGTAAAGTAAAGTAAAGTAAAGTAAAGTAAAGTAAAGTAAAGTAAAGTAAAGTAAAGTAAAGTAAAGTAAAGTAAAGTAAAGTAAAGTAAAGTAAAGTAAAGTAAAGTAAAGTAAAGTAAAGTAAAGTAAAGTAAAGTAAAGTAAAGTAAAGTAAAGTAAAGTAAAGTAAAGTAAAGTAAAGTAAAGTAAAGTAAAGTAAAGTAAAGTAAAGTAAAGTAAAGTAAAGTAAAGTAAAGTAAAGTAAAGTAAGTAAAGTAAGTAAAGTAAAGTAAAGTAAAGTAAAGTAAAGTAAAGTAAAGTAAAGTAAAGTAAAGTAAAGTAAAGTAAAGTAAAGTAAAGTAAAGTAAAGTAAAGTAAAGTAAAGTAAAGTAAAGTAAAGTAAAGTAAAGTAAAGTAAAGTAAAGTAAAGTAAAGTAAAGTAAAGTAAAGTAAAGTAAAGTAAAGTAAAGTAAAGTAAAGTAAAGTAAAGTAAAGTAAAGTAAAGTAAAGTAAAGTAAAGTAAAGTAAAGTAAAGTAAAGTAAAGTAAAGTAAAGTAAAGTAAAGTAAAGTAAAGTAAAGTAAAGTAAAGTAAAGTAAAGTAAAGTAAAGTAAAGTAAAGTAAAGTAAAGTAAAGTAAAGTAAAGTAAAGTAAAGTAAAGTAAAGTAAAGTAAAGTAAAGTAAAGTAAAGTAAAGTAAAGTAAAGTAAAGTAAAGTAAAGTAAAGTAAGTAAAGTAAAGTAAAGTAAAGTAAAGTAAAGTAAAGTAAAGTAAAGTAAAGTAAAGTAAAGTAAAGTAAAGTAAAGTAAAGTAAAGTAAAGTAAAGTAAAGTAAAGTAAAGTAAAGTAAAGTAAAGTAAAGTAAAGTAAAGTAAAGTAAAGTAAAGTAAAGTAAAGTAAAGTAAAGTAAAGTAAAGTAAAGTAAGTAAGTAAAGTAAGTAAGTAAAGTAAAGTAAAGTAAAGTAAAGTAAAGTAAAGTAAAGTAAGTAAAGTAAAGTAAAGTAAAGTAAGTAAAGTAAAGTAAAGTAAAGTAAAGTAAAGTAAAGTAAAGTAAAGTAAAGTAAAGTAAAGTAAAGTAAAGTAAGTAAAGTAAAGTAAAGTAAAGTAAAGTAAAGTAAAGTAAAGTAAAGTAAAGTAAAGTAAAGTAAAGTAAAGTAAAGTAAAGTAAAGTAAAGTAAAGTAAAGTAAAGTAAAGTAAAGTAAAGTAAAGTAAAGTAAAGTAAAGTAAAGTAAAGTAAAGTAAAGTAAAGTAAAGTAAAGTAAAGTAAAGTAAAGTAAAGTAAAGTAAAGTAAAGTAAAGTAAAGTAAAGTAAAGTAAAGTAAAGTAAAGTAAAGTAAAGTAAAGTAAAGTAAAGTAAAGTAAAGTAAAGTAAAGTAAAGTAAAGTAAAGTAAAGTAAAGTAAAGTAAAGTAAAGTAAAGTAAAGTAAAGTAAGTAAAGTAAAGTAAAGTAAAGTAAAGTAAAGTAAAGTAAAGTAAAGTAAAGTAAAGTAAAGTAAAGTAAAGTAAAGTAAAGTAAAGTAAAGTAAAGTAAAGTAAAGTAAAGTAAAGTAAAGTAAAGTAAAGTAAAGTAAAGTAAAGTAAAGTAAAGTAAAGTAAAGTAAAGTAAAGTAAAGTAAAGTAAAGTAAAGTAAAGTAAAGTAAAGTAAAGTAAAGTAAAGTAAAGTAAAGTAAAGTAAAGTAAAGTAAAGTAAAGTAAAGTAAAGTAAAGTAAAGTAAAGTAAAGTAAAGTAAAGTAAAGTAAAGTAAAGTAAAGTAAGTAAAGTAAAGTAAGTAAAGTAAAGTAAAGTAAAGTAAAGTAAAGTAAAGTAAAGTAAAGTAAAGTAAAGTAAAGTAAAGTAAGTAAAGTAAAGTAAAGTAAAGTAAAGTAAAGTAAAGTAAAGTAAAGTAAAGTAAAGTAAAGTAAAGTAAAGTAAAGTAAAGTAAAGTAAAGTAAAGTAAAGTAAAGTAAAGTAAAGTAAAGTAAAGTAAAGTAAAGTAAAGTAAAGTAAAGTAAAGTAAAGTAAAGTAAAGTAAAGTAAAGTAAAGTAAAGTAAAGTAAAGTAAAGTAAAGTAAAGTAAAGTAAAGTAAAGTAAAGTAAAGTAAAGTAAAGTAAAGTAAAGTAAAGTAAAGTAAAGTAAAGTAAAGTAAAGTAAAGTAAAGTAAAGTAAAGTAAAGTAAAGTAAAGTAAAGTAAAGTAAAGTAAAGTAAAGTAAAGTAAAGTAAAGTAAAGTAAAGTAAAGTAAAGTAAAGTAAAGTAAAGTAAAGTAAAGTAAAGTAAAGTAAAGTAAAGTAAAGTAAAGTAAAGTAAAGTAAAGTAAAGTAAAGTAAAGTAAAGTAAAGTAAAGTAAAGTAAAGTAAAGTAAAGTAAAGTAAAGTAAAGTAAAGTAAAGTAAAGTAAAGTAAAGTAAAGTAAAGTAAAGTAAAGTAAAGTAAAGTAAAGTAAAGTAAAGTAAAGTAAAGTAAAGTAAAGTAAAGTAAAGTAAAGTAAAGTAAAGTAAAGTAAAGTAAAGTAAAGTAAAGTAAAGTAAAGTAAAGTAAAGTAAAGTAAAGTAAAGTAAAGTAAAGTAAAGTAAAGTAAAGTAAAGTAAAGTAAAGTAAAGTAAAGTAAAGTAAAGTAAAGTAAAGTAAAGTAAAGTAAAGTAAAGTAAAGTAAAGTAAAGTAAAGTAAAGTAAAGTAAAGTAAAGTAAAGTAAAGTAAAGTAAAGTAAAGTAAAGTAAAGTAAAGTAAAGTAAAGTAAAGTAAAGTAAAGTAAAGTAAAGTAAAGTAAAGTAAAGTAAAGTAAAGTAAAGTAAAGTAAAGTAAAGTAAAGTAAAGTAAAGTAAAGTAAAGTAAAGTAAAGTAAAGTAAAGTAAAGTAAAGTAAAGTAAAGTAAAGTAAAGTAAAGTAAAGTAAAGTAAAGTAAAGTAAAGTAAAGTAAAGTAAAGTAAAGTAAAGTAAAGTAAAGTAAAGTAAAGTAAAGTAAAGTAAAGTAAAGTAAAGTAAAGTAAAGTAAAGTAAAGTAAAGTAAAGTAAAGTAAAGTAAAGTAAAGTAAAGTAAAGTAAAGTAAAGTAAAGTAAAGTAAAGTAAAGTAAAGTAAAGTAAAGTAAAGTAAAGTAAAGTAAAGTAAAGTAAAGTAAAGTAAAGTAAAGTAAAGTAAAGTAAAGTAAAGTAAAGTAAAGTAAAGTAAAGTAAAGTAAAGTAAAGTAAAGTAAAGTAAAGTAAAGTAAAGTAAAGTAAAGTAAAGTAAAGTAAAGTAAAGTAAAGTAAAGTAAAGTAAAGTAAAGTAAAGTAAAGTAAAGTAAAGTAAAGTAAAGTAAAGTAAAGTAAAGTAAAGTAAAGTAAAGTAAAGTAAAGTAAAGTAAAGTAAAGTAAAGTAAAGTAAAGTAAAGTAAAGTAAAGTAAAGTAAAGTAAAGTAAAGTAAAGTAAAGTAAAGTAAAGTAAAGTAAAGTAAAGTAAAGTAAAGTAAAGTAAAGTAAAGTAAAGTAAAGTAAAGTAAAGTAAAGTAAAGTAAAGTAAAGTAAAGTAAAGTAAAGTAAAGTAAAGTAAAGTAAAGTAAAGTAAAGTAAAGTAAAGTAAAGTAAAGTAAAGTAAAGTAAAGTAAAGTAAAGTAAAGTAAAGTAAAGTAAAGTAAAGTAAAGTAAAGTAAAGTAAAGTAAAGTAAAGTAAAGTAAAGTAAAGTAAAGTAAAGTAAAGTAAAGTAAAGTAAAGTAAAGTAAAGTAAAGTAAAGTAAAGTAAAGTAAAGTAAAGTAAAGTAAAGTAAAGTAAAGTAAAGTAAAGTAAAGTAAAGTAAAGTAAAGTAAAGTAAAGTAAAGTAAAGTAAAGTAAAGTAAAGTAAAGTAAAGTAAAGTAAAGTAAGTAAAGTAAAGTAAAGTAAAGTAAAGTAAAGTAAAGTAAAGTAAAGTAAAGTAAAGTAAAGTAAAGTAAAGTAAAGTAAAGTAAAGTAAAGTAAAGTAAAGTAAAGTAAAGTAAAGTAAAGTAAAGTAAAGTAAAGTAAAGTAAAGTAAAGTAAAGTAAAGTAAAGTAAAGTAAAGTAAAGTAAAGTAAAGTAAAGTAAAGTAAAGTAAAGTAAAGTAAAGTAAAGTAAAGTAAAGTAAAGTAAAGTAAAGTAAAGTAAAGTAAAGTAAAGTAAAGTAAAGTAAAGTAAAGTAAAGTAAAGTAAAGTAAAGTAAAGTAAAGTAAAGTAAAGTAAAGTAAAGTAAAGTAAAGTAAAGTAAAGTAAAGTAAAGTAAAGTAAAGTAAAGTAAAGTAAAGTAAAGTAAAGTAAAGTAAAGTAAAGTAAAGTAAAGTAAAGTAAAGTAAAGTAAAGTAAAGTAAAGTAAAGTAAAGTAAAGTAAAGTAAAGTAAAGTAAAGTAAAGTAAAGTAAAGTAAAGTAAAGTAAAGTAAAGTAAAGTAAAGTAAAGTAAAGTAAAGTAAAGTAAAGTAAAGTAAAGTAAAGTAAAGTAAAGTAAAGTAAAGTAAAGTAAAGTAAAGTAAAGTAAAGTAAAGTAAAGTAAAGTAAAGTAAAGTAAAGTAAAGTAAAGTAAAGTAAAGTAAAGTAAAGTAAAGTAAAGTAAAGTAAAGTAAAGTAAGTAAAGTAAAGTAAAGTAAAGTAAAGTAAAGTAAAGTAAAGTAAAGTAAAGTAAAGTAAAGTAAAGTAAAGTAAAGTAAAGTAAAGTAAAGTAAAGTAAAGTAAAGTAAAGTAAAGTAAAGTAAAGTAAAGTAAAGTAAAGTAAAGTAAAGTAAAGTAAAGTAAAGTAAAGTAAAGTAAAGTAAAGTAAAGTAAAGTAAAGTAAAGTAAAGTAAAGTAAAGTAAAGTAAAGTAAAGTAAAGTAAAGTAAAGTAAAGTAAAGTAAAGTAAAGTAAAGTAAAGTAAAGTAAAGTAAAGTAAAGTAAAGTAAAGTAAAGTAAAGTAAAGTAAAGTAAAGTAAAGTAAAGTAAAGTAAAGTAAAGTAAAGTAAAGTAAAGTAAAGTAAAGTAAAGTAAAGTAAAGTAAAGTAAAGTAAAGTAAAGTAAAGTAAAGTAAAGTAAAGTAAAGTAAAGTAAAGTAAAGTAAAGTAAAGTAAAGTAAAGTAAAGTAAAGTAAAGTAAAGTAAAGTAAAGTAAAGTAAAGTAAAGTAAAGTAAAGTAAAGTAAAGTAAAGTAAAGTAAAGTAAAGTAAAGTAAAGTAAAGTAAAGTAAAGTAAAGTAAAGTAAAGTAAGTAAAGTAAAGTAAAGTAAAGTAAAGTAAAGTAAAGTAAAGTAAAGTAAAGTAAAGTAAAGTAAAGTAAAGTAAAGTAAAGTAAAGTAAAGTAAAGTAAAGTAAAGTAAAGTAAAGTAAAGTAAAGTAAAGTAAAGTAAAGTAAAGTAAAGTAAAGTAAAGTAAAGTAAAGTAAAGTAAAGTAAGTAAAGTAAAGTAAAGTAAAGTAAAGTAAAGTAAAGTAAAGTAAAGTAAAGTAAAGTAAAGTAAAGTAAAGTAAAGTAAAGTAAAGTAAAGTAAAGTAAAGTAAAGTAAAGTAAAGTAAAGTAAAGTAAAGTAAAGTAAAGTAAAGTAAAGTAAAGTAAAGTAAAGTAAAGTAAAGTAAAGTAAAGTAAAGTAAAGTAAAGTAAAGTAAAGTAAAGTAAAGTAAAGTAAAGTAAAGTAAAGTAAAGTAAAGTAAAGTAAAGTAAAGTAAAGTAAAGTAAAGTAAAGTAAAGTAAAGTAAAGTAAAGTAAAGTAAAGTAAAGTAAAGTAAAGTAAAGTAAAGTAAAGTAAAGTAAAGTAAAGTAAAGTAAAGTAAAGTAAGTAAAGTAAAGTAAAGTAAGTAAAGTAAAGTAAAGTAAAGTAAAGTAAAGTAAAGTAAAGTAAAGTAAAGTAAAGTAAAGTAAAGTAAAGTAAAGTAAAGTAAAGTAAAGTAAAGTAAAGTAAAGTAAAGTAAAGTAAAGTAAAGTAAAGTAAAGTAAAGTAAAGTAAAGTAAAGTAAAGTAAAGTAAAGTAAAGTAAAGTAAAGTAAAGTAAAGTAAAGTAAAGTAAAGTAAGTAAAGTAAAGTAAAGTAAAGTAAAGTAAAGTAAAGTAAAGTAAAGTAAAGTAAAGTAAAGTAAAGTAAAGTAAAGTAAAGTAAAGTAAAGTAAAGTAAAGTAAAGTAAAGTAAAGTAAAGTAAAGTAAAGTAAAGTAAAGTAAAGTAAAGTAAAGTAAAGTAAAGTAAAGTAAAGTAAAGTAAAGTAAAGTAAAGTAAAGTAAAGTAAAGTAAAGTAAAGTAAAGTAAAGTAAAGTAAAGTAAAGTAAAGTAAGTAAAGTAAAGTAAAGTAAAGTAAAGTAAAGTAAAGTAAAGTAAAGTAAAGTAAAGTAAAGTAAAGTAAAGTAAAGTAAAGTAAAGTAAAGTAAAGTAAAGTAAAGTAAAGTAAAGTAAAGTAAAGTAAAGTAAAGTAAAGTAAAGTAAAGTAAAGTAAAGTAAAGTAAAGTAAAGTAAAGTAAAGTAAAGTAAAGTAAAGTAAAGTAAAGTAAAGTAAGTAAAGTAAAGTAAAGTAAAGTAAAGTAAAGTAAAGTAAAGTAAAGTAAAGTAAAGTAAAGTAAAGTAAAGTAAAGTAAAGTAAAGTAAAGTAAAGTAAAGTAAAGTAAAGTAAAGTAAAGTAAAGTAAAGTAAAGTAAAGTAAAGTAAAGTAAAGTAAAGTAAAGTAAAGTAAAGTAAAGTAAAGTAAAGTAAAGTAAAGTAAAGTAAAGTAAAGTAAAGTAAAGTAAAGTAAAGTAAAGTAAAGTAAAGTAAAGTAAAGTAAAGTAAAGTAAAGTAAAGTAAAGTAAAGTAAAGTAAAGTAAAGTAAAGTAAAGTAAAGTAAAGTAAAGTAAAGTAAAGTAAAGTAAAGTAAAGTAAAGTAAAGTAAAGTAAAGTAAAGTAAAGTAAAGTAAAGTAAAGTAAAGTAAAGTAAAGTAAAGTAAAGTAAAGTAAAGTAAAGTAAAGTAAAGTAAAGTAAAGTAAAGTAAAGTAAAGTAAAGTAAAGTAAAGTAAAGTAAAGTAAAGTAAAGTAAAGTAAAGTAAAGTAAAGTAAAGTAAAGTAAAGTAAAGTAAAGTAAAGTAAAGTAAAGTAAAGTAAAGTAAAGTAAAGTAAAGTAAAGTAAAGTAAAGTAAAGTAAAGTAAAGTAAAGTAAGTAAAGTAAAGTAAAGTAAAGTAAAGTAAAGTAAAGTAAAGTAAAGTAAAGTAAAGTAAAGTAAAGTAAAGTAAAGTAAAGTAAAGTAAAGTAAAGTAAAGTAAAGTAAAGTAAAGTAAGTAAAGTAAAGTAAAGTAAAGTAAAGTAAAGTAAAGTAAAGTAAAGTAAAGTAAAGTAAAGTAAAGTAAAGTAAAGTAAAGTAAAGTAAAGTAAAGTAAAGTAAAGTAAAGTAAAGTAAAGTAAAGTAAAGTAAAGTAAAGTAAAGTAAAGTAAAGTAAAGTAAAGTAAAGTAAAGTAAAGTAAAGTAAAGTAAAGTAAAGTAAAGTAAAGTAAAGTAAAGTAAAGTAAAGTAAAGTAAAGTAAAGTAAAGTAAAGTAAAGTAAAGTAAAGTAAAGTAAAGTAAAGTAAAGTAAAGTAAAGTAAAGTAAAGTAAAGTAAAGTAAAGTAAAGTAAAGTAAAGTAAAGTAAAGTAAAGTAAAGTAAAGTAAAGTAAAGTAAAGTAAAGTAAAGTAAAGTAAAGTAAAGTAAAGTAAAGTAAAGTAAAGTAAAGTAAAGTAAAGTAAAGTAAAGTAAAGTAAAGTAAAGTAAAGTAAAGTAAAGTAAAGTAAAGTAAAGTAAAGTAAAGTAAAGTAAAGTAAAGTAAAGTAAAGTAAAGTAAAGTAAAGTAAAGTAAAGTAAAGTAAAGTAAAGTAAAGTAAAGTAAAGTAAAGTAAAGTAAAGTAAAGTAAAGTAAAGTAAAGTAAAGTAAAGTAAAGTAAAGTAAAGTAAAGTAAAGTAAAGTAAAGTAAAGTAAAGTAAAGTAAAGTAAAGTAAAGTAAAGTAAAGTAAAGTAAAGTAAAGTAAAGTAAAGTAAAGTAAAGTAAAGTAAAGTAAAGTAAAGTAAAGTAAAGTAAAGTAAAGTAAAGTAAAGTAAAGTAAAGTAAAGTAAAGTAAAGTAAAGTAAAGTAAAGTAAAGTAAAGTAAAGTAAAGTAAAGTAAAGTAAAGTAAAGTAAAGTAAAGTAAAGTAAAGTAAAGTAAAGTAAAGTAAAGTAAAGTAAAGTAAAGTAAAGTAAAGTAAAGTAAAGTAAAGTAAAGTAAAGTAAAGTAAAGTAAAGTAAAGTAAAGTAAAGTAAAGTAAAGTAAAGTAAAGTAAAGTAAAGTAAAGTAAAGT